>JAKFHU010002056.1:672500-1272500 GCA_023783475.1 Daubentonia madagascariensis
CACAACCTAGAAGTTCTTCTTATTTGGGCTCACCATATCTCTGAAGACTGTGGTTAGAGGCTCCCAGAACCCTCTCTTCCCAAACTAAATGTGTCTGGCTTCTGTGATCCCCTCTTTCTGGGAGCACTCTCGTCACAGGCCCTTGTAAATTTTGTGCCCCTGATTGACATCCTGAGGAGGTCTGCTCCATGCTGAATGTCTTGGGAGTTTCCATGCTTGGAGTCTGGGGACCAGGTGCCTGCACGTGTGGCTCTCCTATGGGCTCCTTTTAACCTGCTATCACCTGAAATACTTGGTCTGATTCAGGCCTCCCTGATCAAGGCATGCTTATTTTCTTTATCTTTTCCTTTATTTTTGTTAACCTAGCCATCAAATTTCAATTTCCTGTCAGAAAAAAATTTAATTTTGAACCTAGAATGTTGATTGTGTTATATTCCATACTTAGTATGATTAGAGAATAGTAAACATCCACGCTAGGGACCAGCTTTAGCAAACCATGCCTGTACCTGCTGCTGACAGTTCCTACCTGGTGCAGGGATTAAAATCACACATCCAAACTGAGCCCTTGGCATATCTCCAGAAAAGGACAAATAATTTACAGCCTAAAGTTGTAAAGGCAAGGGGATAGAGGCTTCAGATTAAAGATAGGAGATCGAATACATGCATTCATTTTTACTCCCTCAAAACCCCCATCAGATTGACAGCAAAGAGATTTTTTTAACATTGAAATCCATAAGCACAAAGAATGGGAAAGCAGACAGGAGAAAATGATGGATATCGGCGATGTTTTGAAAGCTTGGAAATGAAGAGGTGAGTGGGCACTGACTTTGCAGAGTGGAAGAGGCTGGACTCTAACAGCCTGCAGCAGGGAGGCCGTGGAGCAGACCCATGTGTCCCCAGGAACCCAGGAAGGGCTCAGAGTTGGCCACACTGGGTGCCTCTGGTGGCCAGGGCCAGGCTGAGGCTGGAAACACAACCTGGTTTCATCTGTGAGGAGCACTCACTGCCCAGATGGGAGCCAGAGTGGCCGCTCCCTGTGCGGCAGGAGGGCAGGTTCTCCTCTCCTCTCCAGAGTGTGGAGCAGAAGGTGGGGGTGAAGGGCCTCCCTGAAAGTGAAGGGAAGCCTACGATCAGAACGTCAAGGCAGGCCGTCCATGTCTCAGCCCCTGTGGGATGTTGGCCAAGTCAACACTTGGAAACTGAGGACTAGAGTCTGCTCTCTGCACAGTCCGACCGGCGGTGGACAGGGACCCTGCGGGTGCTGAGACTGACACACCCCACCATGGCAGGCCTGGGTCCCCAGCAGCCCTACACACAGAGCAGCCTACCGGCATCTTAGAGCTGCCCATTTTAGTGACTTTCATTTGGAAACACTTTCAAACTTAGAAAAGGTATAAGGGTTGGAATAGCACCGAGAGCCCCCTGCACCCTTGACCCAGGCTCCCCCTCAACCAGCATCTGCCTGTTTTGTTCTATTGCCTGTGCTCCATCACCTGCATTCCTGTTTTCTGGAGCATTTGCAAGTACATTGCGCCCATCAATGGCCTTTCACCCCTCCATACTTTACTGTGTATTTCCTAAGAACAGGCCTCCCTTACATAACCACCATGCAGTTGTCGCTGACACCGTTGAGACAGCTCTTTTGTCTCGTCTGCTGTTTAATATCCAGTTTTGTCAGCAAGCCCTGTGTTGTCATTTATAGCTTTTGTTCTCCTCCAGGACAGGGCCCAGTCTAGGGCAAGACAAAGCATTTAGCTAGTCTCCAGTCTCCTTGAATCTGGAACATTTCCATGGCCTTTCTTTTTTCTTCATCTTCTTCTTTTTTCTTTTTTTTTGAGACAGGGTCTCGCTCTGTCGCCCAGGCTGGGGTGCAGTGCTGCAGTCATAGCTCGCTGCAGCCTCAAACTCCTGGGCTCAAGTGATCCTCCTGACTCAGCCTCCCAAGTAGCTGGGACTACAGGTGTGTGCCACCCCTAGATGATTTTTTATTATTTTTGTAGAGAAGGGGTCTCATTATTGCCCAGGCTGGTCTTGGACTCCTGGCCTCAAGTGATCCTCCAGCCTAGGCCTCCCAAAGTGCTGGGATTATAGGCATGAGCCACTACACCCGGCTTTTCTTTATCTTTTATGATATTGACAGTATTGAAAAACAGTCCCTTTTAATTTTTAATAGAAGACTCCTCTTTTGTAGCTGGTCAGATGTTTCCCTGTGATTAGATTCAGGTGGTGCATTCCCAGGGCAACCCCCACTAAGTGACATCACATCCTTTAGGGTGTTATTCCTGGAGGCACTCAGTGTCCATCTGTCCTCACTGGTAATGTGAATTTTGACCCTGTGTTTTCTGGTTCTTCCACTACATAGTTACTAGTTTTCTTCTTTCAACCAATAACAATCCAGGGAGAGACATTTTAAGACCATACAGACATCCTGTCCCTCGTCAGTTTCCCCTAAATTTAGCATCCACTGACGATTCTTACCTGAACCAGTCTTTACTGTGATGGTGACAAACTTGCAGTCCTAGAGCATCTCTTTTAAATACATGCAGATATCTAAGGAGTGCCAGACAGCTGAGAAAGTCTCTGTCGTGAGGGACAGGTACAAGATTTGTGGGGAAAAGGGACTCAGAAGAAACTGAACCAGTGCCAGGGATGGAAGAGATGGAAAAACAAAACAAAACCTACCATATCCTCAGGAGGATACTATTTTTCATCTATCAGATTTTGGCAAAATAGAAAAATTGCTTTATGCAGTGTCATGCTCATGAGAAATAGGAACACTCCTTTATCAGAAATGTAAAATTTTTATCTTGTGATTTTTTTTTCCAGCCTTGTTTGTACTATGAAAGTATTGGGAATTAACCATTAGGAGGCCAGTTAAATACATGGCAGTGCAACCATATTGTGGAGTACTGGGCAGTTGTACAAAGAATGAAGATGCTCATTACATCCTCGTGCATGAAATGTTGAAATATATCGTTATATGACAAAAAGATTCAAAAGTATGTTTAGTACACTACTGCTTGTGGGAAAAAGAGAGAATTATAGACACACTATATATATTCTGTACAGAATAAACTGGTGACGTTAATGGCACCCAGGAAGGGTGACTGCAGCTGGCAGCTTTGGGACAGTGATGAGAGGGGAGACTTTTCACCGTGGACTCCTTTTGTACCTCTAGTTTCAACCTTGTTAATGTATTACTGTGTTACATTTTCAGAAAACCCTCATAGAAATAAGAGAAAACATTGCATCTCTGAAACAAGAGCAGGATGCTATGATAGGAACAAATGGAGAACAAAGAAATGTTTGCAAATTTAAAAATAGGATAGCAGAAGTGACAGTGTTGACAGAATGAGAATGGTTGAAAGATAAAGTTGAGGAGATCTCCACAAGGCAGAATAAAAGATAAAAGGAAGAAATACAGAGAAAAGTAAAGAAAATTTGAGGAGCAACCCAGGAGGTTCAACATCCAACATACAGGAATTCCAGAGGCAAGAACAAAGAAAGCAGGGGAGGAAATTGTTAAAGAAATTATGTGAGAAAAAAATTTCAGTACTAAGGCACGAATTTCCAGATTGAAAGTTTCTGCACGTTCCCAATAAACAGATGAACAAAAATTTTCATGAGAAACATCATTATGGAATTTCAGAATAGTAGAGAAGATCCAAGAGCTTTCAGGAAGGAGGAAGAGAGAAAGAAATATGAATTAAATGGTGTTGGACTTGTTAGTAGTGACACTGAAAGCTAGAAGACAGGGGGACAAGGAGTGGCTCAAAAAACTAAAAGAAAATTATTTCCAACCTAGAAGTCTATGGCCTGTCCCACACAACTTCTGGACAGAGAAAATAAAGGCATTTTTCAGACATGCAAATTTTCAAAAATTTAACCCCTACATTTCCCACTAGAGGAGAGACTAAGCCCAGAATTGAGGAAATAGGGTGCCCTTTTTAAGAGACAGGCAAAGGAAGGCTCAGCCTGCAGCCCGGTAGCGAGGACATCCATCATTGTTAGAGCAGAGGACAAGGGCTCCTAAAGGGTGCTGCCAAGGATGGTAGACCAGTAGATTATTTCTTGTGCTGGACCATATTGAAGAGTTTTAACTAGTGATAGGTACATATAAAATCAAGCAAATAAAAAGGGCCAATTAGTAACTCAAGGAAAATTTAAAGTAAAGAAGGAAGCAAAATGTAGTTGTAATTCACCGTGGATTAATTTGTGAGTAATACTTACATGATTGATAACAGAAATAGTGAATTTATAAGTTACCAAAAATTGGAGTGTGGGGAGGGTCGGTTTGAGGTAGTGGTGGTGACCAAAGTTCAAGAGGCAAGGTCTCACAGTGGGAAACATGCCAGTGGTCTTAAATAAGCTGCCTGGAAATGGGGGTGAATGAGCGAGTGCCTGAAAGCAAATCCCAGAGAGGGCAGCCCAGAGCTGGAGGTGGAGCAGGCGACCCCTGAGCAGGCTGGGCTTGTTCCAGTCTTGCCATCTGTTGGGTATTCACAGAGATGCCGTGGATTATTGGATAAAAATGAGAATGATGCCAGGTACGGTGCTCACGCCTACAATCCTAGGACTCGGGGAGGCCAAGGCAGGAAGAGCGCCTGAGGCCAGGAGTTCTAGACCAGCCTGGGCAAGAGCGAGAGCCAGACTTCGTCTGTACAAAAAATAGAAAAATTAGCCAGGCGTGGTGGTGCACGCCTACAGTCCCAGCTACTTGGGAGGCTGAGGTAGGAGAATTGCTGGAGCCCAGGAGTTGAGGTTGCAGTGACCTACGATGATGTCACTGCACTCTAGCCTGGGTGACGAGAGAGACCCTGTCTCAAAAAAAAAAAATAAAAAGAGAATCAAAGCAGTAGTTCTCAGTGTTCCAGAGCTCACTGCTCAGCTTTGAAAGCGTAATCTTAGCCTGTCAAGTCAGGGTGCAACAGATGAAGGCTCTAATTGTCCTTGAATTTAACAATGTAACAAAAAGTAATACAAATTTAACATATCACAGTATAACAACTATTTACATGTATTAGACGTTGTAAATAATCTAGAGATGATATAAAGCGGTGGTCCCCAACCTTTTTGGCACCAGGGAGTGTTTTCATGGAAGGCAGTTTTTCCACGGACCGGGAAGAAGGGGAATGGTTTCGTGATGATTCAAGCACATTACATTCATTGTGCACTTTATTTCTATTATTACATTGTAATATATAATGAAATAATTATACAGCTCACTATAGGTCAAGGACCCCTGATATAAAGTATACAAGAGGATGTCCGTAGGTTATATGCAGATACTGTGTCATTTTTTATCAGGGACTTGAGCATTTGTGGATTTTGGTATGGGGGTGGGTGGGTCCTGGAAACGATTCCCTGCACATACTGAGAGATAACCATAGTAATTTTTTATTTTGACCAGAAGGGGAAACGGAAAAGCAAACTAGCAGCTGGAAACAATTGTGTGAGTGTCTCTCTCGGCTGTTTTTGCATCTTTTTTTTGGGAGGGCATGCATTTTTTCCTGCCTCTTTGGCAGGCTGTAGACTTTTTAAGGCTGGGTGCATAAACAGTGCCTAGAGCTGGGGTTGCGGGGATTTTGTTTTGTTTCCTTTTGTTGATGTTTTGTTTTGCTTTTTAGAACACAGTTTAGGAGAGGAACTTTTGAGAACATAGTTGAAAGTCCTCCAGTATTTTACTTTGAGTAGAAATTAGGGTAACTCCATGTTTAGGCAACATTTTGGGAGCTCAGATGCCTCAGTCCTCGTTTAGACCCTAATATTTATAACTTGGCTTCAAGGACATCTTTTAACTCAGGAATTTTTTTTTAATTGAGATGTAATTAACATACCATAAAATTCACCACTTTAAAAGTTATACAGTTTTTAGGATATTTGCAGAGTTGTGCAACCATCACTACTATCTAATTCCAGAATATTTTCATCACCCCAAAAAAGAAACCCCCACACCCGTTAGCAGTAACTCCCTCAGCAACCACTAATGTCCAGAATAGGCAGGTATCAAGATACTCTGTCTCTGCCTATTCTGGATGTTTCACATAGATGGGATCATACAACACGTGGACTTTTGTGTGTGATGTTCCCTCGCTTTCCAAGTCTGTCCATGTTGCAGCGTTTATCAGTGTTTTGTTCTTTTCTATAGTTGGGGGGGTTTTACGGGTTTGTTTTGGTTTTTGAGCTGTCTCTGAAGGGACCATATGCCTCACCTTCTCCCCTGTTGAGTTTGCAGAAAAGGGTAAATGCTGGTGATGGAAAGAGTAGAAGCTAAAATGCCAAAGCAGTGTCTCAAGACATTTTTAAAATCTTATTTTGAAACCATTTCAAACTTACACAGAAGCTGCAAGAACAGCGCAAAAAGCTCCTGCTGTCCCCTCCCTCATCCATCTTTCACAGTTGTCCCGGTGTTTACCACAGAAGATCCAATCTAGGATCAAATGCTGCGCCTGGCATTGCGTCTCTCTAGCCTCTGCAATCTGGAACATTCTTCCTTCTTCCTTGGTTCTCATGACCTTAACATTTTGGAAGATTACAGGGTGGTCTCGTATAGAGTGCCTGCAATATGCGCTTGCGCAATGCTTCCCAGTGATGAGACCCTGGACTCACCAGGTGACTGTGTGTCCTGGTTCGTGTGGTATATGGGATCCATCTGAGACTAAGTGAATATCCTGTACCTCACTCCACTCACCTCCTGGTGAATTCCCTGTGCGGTTGCCCAGTGACAACTCTTTAAGGTTCTGTTCTTCCTGTTACTCGAAGAAAGAGTTTTCTCCCCATTTATTTAGTTTATGTCACTGTGGATTCATGGATTCAAATCTGTCCCTTGTCTATTGCTATCATTATTTTTCAGTATTTAAATTGTCCCATATTTGCCCCAAGGGAGCCCCTTCAAGTTGGCTCCTGTGTCCTTTTGACATGCCCCCTCATTTTTCGAGCACTGTTTACTTTCTTACACAAGACTGCCCTTTCCAGGCCACCCTCCTTGCAGGGGTAGACTTCAAAAAGTGTGTAATATTAACATTGGTAAAAAATAATTTGTGGCCAGGCGTGGTGGCTCACACCTGTAATCCTAGCATTCTGGGAGGCTAGGGCAGGAGGATCGCTTGAGGCCAGGGGTTTGAGACCAGCCTGAGTAAGAGCGAGACCCCATCTCTACAAAAAATAGAAAAACTAGCCAGGCACGGTAGCGCATGCCTGTAGTCCCAGCTATTCGGGAGGCTGAGGTAGGAGAATCGGTTGAGCCCAGGAGGTTGAGGTTGCATTGAGCTGTGATGACACCACTGCACTGTAGCCTGGGTGACAGAACAAGACGCTGTCTTAAAAAAAAAAAAAAAAAAATTGTGATAAAGCCTTGTCAAGGAAGTGAAGTTGTCTTTCTAAAATAGATAAATTAGTATGTTTAGTACTGACATTTTAATTGAGTCATTCCAGATATAATGGTAAAATAGCAAGTGGGTTGCCGTGCTGTCTGTCAAGGATGTGATTTAAACATTCTCTCTTTCATGAGAAAGGGGAGTATGTGTTTAGATTGCAAATGTGCCACAAATGACTGTCTCCTGAATTTCAGGGCACGACCAAAATCAACACTTTCAACTGGTCTAAGGTCCGTAAACTAAGCTTCAAGAGGAAACGGTTTCTTATCAAACTCCATCCAGAGGTTCATGTAAGTATTATTTTGTGCACTTTTCAAATTATAAGAGAATTTATTCTGCTAGTCTATTGAGGGTTTTTTTTTTTTAAAGCTACTTTGTAAATCATTTCATCATACCACACACAAGAATTTAAGGACAGGATTTTGGATTGGGGTCTGGAACGGCTTAAGGACAGTCTGCCCTGCTGGTCTCACAGTGACCTCCTCCAAGAACCTTGTCACCCATACATCCCTGAACACCACCTCTGGGATTTCAGATTCAATGGGTTTGGGGTGGGCCCAAGAAGGTGAATGTCTGACAAGCTCCCAGGTGCTGCTGAGAACTGTTATTACAGCCTCTTTGTTTTCTAGATAATAAAGCTAAAGTACAAAATGTTTAACAAAGTGTTCAAAATCATCTGAAGCCCTACAGCAAATTGTTAGAGCTTCTGTTCAGAATGAATTGAGGGGCGTCCCCAATATTCTCATGTGTCTTTGATTCAGAAATTGACCTCTGAATAGCTCTAATTGAAGAAAATTGATTATCAGGAAATAAATATTCCTTTTTTTAGAGATTGCCAGTCAATAAAGTAATCACATATGAATTTACTGAAATGAGTAAAAATGGAAAAAGTAAATGCCTGTATACTCTGATATTTGGGAAAAACCCAGTACTTCAAATTATTCAAAGATGTTCAAATCATTACATTTCCATTGTACAAAGGGAGTTAGGAAATAAAAAGTGGATTAGCTGAGCCACCATGGGTTTGAAGCTTAAGAGATGGCAGTGCCTGTGTCAGCTTGGACACACTTTGGGTCGTGGGAGATTTAAAGCCCCTGGACCAGTCAGAAGAAAGGCTTTCAGAAGGCACTTGATCAGCAGCACTTTTGTCACGTACCAGGTACGTGTGCAATACGTAAGTGTGTCGACCTTTGGTAGAGGGCTTGAAAGGATGGCTTGTTTATTATTCAGATAACATACAAAATGCAAGTAAAAGGCTGCTTTTTTCTCTGTGAGTAAAAAATGTTTCTTACAGTTATTCTGAGAAGATAGGTATTTCGGGAAGATCCCAGGATGGGATAGAAAAACCGCCCTCCAAGTGAGATGGGGACGGCAGACCAAAGAATGGCTCAGCCCAGCCCGGCATGGCGGGTCAGATGAGTTTATTAGAGGCCACTGGCGCAGGGGCTCGCAGGTGACGCAGGATCCCCCCAGAGAGTGAATCCACACAGCCTGCCCCTTCTCTCGCCTTAAATCCCTTTCCAGTGAGTGATGCACAGAGCTTTCTTATTGCATCATCACATGTTCACATATAACACAGATTAGGCATGTGCAGTGCAATCATCCTGTGCCTTCATGCAGCCCATGTTACGTTAATGATAACACAATTTTCCACTGGGCAGGGATTTTAGTATTACAATTAGCTAAAGGGTACTATACAACAGTTACAGCAGTTAGGGCTAGTTTAAGCCAGTTGCCTCAAGGAAGTACTGAGGCACATCTCTTGTGCCTTATAGGTATCTTTGGTATTTGCTTAAATTGTTTTGTAACAATTCTGAGCACTCCCAGTTAACACAGTGTTCCTCCCTGTGTGGTGAGGAATGTGTATTTTTTCCTCAACAGGGAAAGAAGAGAAGTACTGCTTAATTCACAGAAGCAACTGTGAATTGGAATAGGGTGATATTTCAAAGCTCAGAATTGTGTTTGTATCTGCACTTGGCAAAGTTACATTTTACATACCCAAGCACTTACATTTTTAAGACTAAATATAGGGATCAAAGTACTACAGTCTTTGTGGAAAGTATTAATAATTTGGTAAGATGTATCAGAAGGTTAAAAAATGTGCACTGTCTTCTGTGGTAGTGTTCATGGCAAAAAGAAAAAAAATGTACATTGTCTTTGAGCTCAGAATTCCATTTCTGGGAATTTATCCTAAGGAATAACTATGAGAGAGGAGGCAGTGGTTTCTTCATAATATTTTTGAGCCTGAAAACTACATGTCCTGGACATACAAAACATCCTAGATTTAAAAAAAAAAAACCTGGATAAACAATTCAGTGATAACATATAAAAAGGTCAACTGGCATAGAAAGATGCCATAGTTTGGAAAAAGAGTGGTTCCAAAGAAACACTTCAGAATTTTGACAACGTGTGATCGTGTAGGACGTCATTTTTCTGCTGTTTTTACGATGAATATGTATATGATGTTTCTCTTCCCCTAATTAAGTAAATGGAACCAGAAGTCTTTGTATACAATTTTTAGAAAAAAGCTTAGTCATTTTTAATTTTGGAATTGCCTGTTGTGTGATCTGCTTCCTAACTTTACTTTCTCTTGTCCAATACTTTATTCTTGAATTAATTACTTGAACCTTTGCATGTTGTTTCTAGGGACCTTACCAGGACACATTAGAATTTTTATTGGGTAGTAGAGATGACTGTAAGAACTTCTGGAAGATTTGTGTGGAGTATCACACCTTTTTCAGACTTTTTGATCAACCTAAGCCAAAAGCGAGAGCTGTCTTCTTCAGCCGGGGCTCCTCCTTCAGATACAGGTACGGGCCATGCCTCAGGTTGCACAGACCTCTCACCAGTTTGTAAAGCTGAAAAAATAGATAATTCCTAGTCAAGAAAGAAGTGTTGTAAAATGTTTCAGAGAAGTCATACAAAGTATAGCTACTGTAAAAGATAATAACTGGAGAAAGCATATAAAATAGTGAAAAAATAGTCAATAAAAACTTTCTTAGAAATTCAGTTATGCTTATTATGAAGTATTGATATAACTTTTTTTTTTTTTGGAGACAGGGTCTCACTCTGTCACCCAGGCTGGAGTGCAGTGGTACAGTCAGCTCACTGGCAGCCTTAAAACCCTGGGCTCAAGTGATCCCCCCACCTCACCCTCCCAAGTAGTTGAGTCTAATGGCACGTGCCACCACACCTGGCTAATTTTTTAATTGTTTGTAGAAACAAGTCTTGCTATGTTTCCCAGGCTGGTCTTGAACTCCTGGCCTCAACAGAGCCTCCCACCTCAGCCTCCCAAAGTGCTGGGATTACAGGCATGAGCCACTGTGCCCAGCCCCAAAGTATAACTTTAAAATATATATGTGTGTATTTATGAGAGAGGCTGAGCAAATCTTACTTTTCCTTTGTCTTCTACTTTGAAAAATTAATACTGTGAATTAGTGTTGATTTTTTTTTTTAAATCTGAACCTTTATTCACAGTGGTAGAACTCAGAAACAACTAGTAGATTATTTCAAAGATGGTGGAATGAAGAAAATTCCATATGAAAGGTAAGTTCTGCCCTTTATGATGTTAAGTGTGTGCTTCTAAAATTAGTATTTTAAATATTTTTTATCTTTACTTGGATAAAATTCATTTCAAATACGTAAACGTATATTTTGACACTTGAGTTCAGTTTCAGTTTTTTAAAGAAAATGGATTTGTCATATCTTTATACAGACATTGTATACGTGTACAGATATTACTTTTTAGTTTATAGTCTATATAGCTTAGCTTACATATAATGTTTTAATATAGTATGGTAAAGTTATAATCTGAAAATTCATATTGTTTCTCTGCATGTGGAATTTTTCCTTTAGTGTGGGTGTATTATTTTACCTCTTGAGGTATCTTTTTAATTTAAATTCTCGTTTTCTGTTATCCTGCCCCTTTCTAGTTAGATGCCTCTGTCCTAGCCACATTTTTATGTGAGGTTTTCTTCTTCAATACAGTACATGCTTGCTGCTTTAAAAACAGGTATTGAGAAGAGGAGGGCTTGATTGCTCACAGCCTGTTCTCTGTTTTGTAGAAGGCACAGCAAGACTCAGATGGCTGTGCGTGCAGTGACTGCAGATGTGCCAAAACAGGTAAGTCTTTTCTGGTTAAAAATATAGGCAATATTAATTACCTCTACTCTTTTGGAAAATAATCTTGATAGGGTTGTACCAAGGTCTTAAAATTAGTTATATCATTTAATATAGCAATTCCAATTCTGGGACTCTGTTTTCAGAAGGGAGTCCTAAATAGAATGCTTTGTGCATTGAGATGTGCATCATAATGTTATCTGTAATACACTTTGAAATCCTGAACAATACTAGCAACATTTTTGGCTGTATTCACTTAGTGGGATTTTTGTAACCACCAAAAGCACTGCTTATAAAGAATATGTAGTAACATGGGGAAATTCTTGCTATTAAGGGCGAAAAGCAGGAAACAAATTCATGTCTGTATGTGTTTGGCATAATTGCAACTATATCAAAACAAAGACCACACACGTGGGCTTACACAAACATTTCATAGGAAAACATTTGGCAAGAATATACTAAAATGTGACAGTAGCTGCTCCGTGCCTCTGTGACAGACTGTTGGTGACCTTTCCACGTCTCAGATCTACTTCACCACAGTTCCTTCCTGTTTTCACATTTGCATATTAACTTACACACACACAAGCATGTTTTAAATTTTTTTTTAACTCAGGCAACACCTTATTCTATACCATAGAATAAGTATTTCCCCAGCAAGCATATTTTTACATAGAACCTTGCTATTTTCATATAATATGTCATAACTTTTTCCTTGTGCTGCTACAGTTTCATATTTATAATTTTTATTTCTGCACAGTGTTCATTTTTGTTGATGGTTTATCATTTATACCGTCATAGAATTTCCAGGAGCTATACTTGCACCTGGAGAGCTCATATAGTAAAGCTCATGTGTCCCAAGCTTTTTTTTAATGGGTCTTTTAAATCAAAACCTTTTTTAACTCTTCTAGGTATGTTTCCTCATTAGAAATTTTCTATTAAATCAATTGAAATTAAAAGAAAAAAAAATTCTCAATTGTTTCTTTACAAAGTTCAAATTTAATGTCAAAATATGAATCATCTAAAAATTACCTTTAAGCTTTAATTCTCTTCTATTGATTTTAAAAGCCAAAAGAGAATGTTGAATATGGTTGAATGATTAAGAAAAAGTGGTATGATAAACATATGAAAATAGATTAATCTTATGGACTATGACTTACTATTTTGTTTCTGAAAGGTTAGTTGCTGGGCCTTCTGCCATTGCATTTGCTTGTATTACATATTGTAATATGTACCTATGTATATTGCCTATATATATGCTGCATAGAAAATTATTCAGTTCTGCCAGGTGTGGTGGCTCACACCTGTAGTCCTAGCAACTGGAGAGGTCAAGGCAGGAGGATCGCTTGAGGCCAACAGTTTGAGACCAGCCTGGGCAAGATAGTGAGACCTCATCTCTAAATAAGAAAAATTAGCTGGGCACGGTGTATGCGCCTGCAGTCCCAGCCACTTGGGAGGCTGAAGCAGGAGGATCACTGAGCCCAGGGGTTCAAGGCTGCAGTGGGCTATGATTGTGCCACTGCACTCCTGCCTGGGTGGCAGAGCAAGACCCCGTCTGTTAAAAAAAATAAAGTTACTCCATTCTGTTTGGTTATATTTTGGTCTGACTGCCCTCTTAATGATGTTGCCTGTGTGTATATAATAAGGGGTTTTCTCAAGGTGTGACTGTGCTCAGTGATGGCACACGTGAGGAGTGACCTTTAGCAAGTAAAGAGGCCTCACCTGTGTCCTTGCATGCGGAACTGTGAGCGAGGACATAGTTAGGGCACCCATGGAGTAGCAAGTGGTGCAGGGTGGCCACTTAACATCTCTAGCCACGGCCCCTCCAGAGCATCCTCGTCCTGCTCGCAGCCTCTGCTCACTCATACTCAGGGCCCCTCCAGCACTTCTGATAGGCCCCAGGGCTCCTGTGCCACTGACATTGGCAAGGAGCATCCTAGGCAGTGACCCTTGATCTTCCATTGCATATGTGAGTGAACTGATATGTGTTCCCACTCCCTGGTGACTGTAAATCTGTGACGGACGAGTGCCCATTACTGTAGAACTTGGACTTGTTACTCAGTGTCAGCACCATGGTTTTAGGGTGCTGCTGGCAGAGTAGAAGAGCTCACTCCCTCTCCAGCTGTGTTTTACCCCTCAGCAAAATGATGGATGCCCAGAAATATTCGCTTGCAGCTTCAGGGTGGCAGGGACTGTCACAAAGACATGGACTGTACATCATTAAGTTCTACCTGATGGAGATTTTCTTTATTGTGCACATTTCATGCCATAAAGAAAAAATGAAATTGTAAGAGTTTATAAACAGATGGTCCTGGGTTGGTTTGCAATGCCGTCTCCATTCACAGATCTTCAGTTCTAAAAGGGAAAGTCCAATCAATTGCCCTTTTTTTTAATTGTTATTTTTTTTATTTTTTTTGTGACAGGGTCTTGCTCTATTGCCCAGGCTGGAGTGCAGTGGCATCATCACAGCTCACTGCAGCCTCCAACTCCCAGGCCCAAGCAATCCTCCTGCCTCAGCCTCCTGAGTAGCTGGGACTACAGGCACACACCACCCGCCCGGCTAATTTTTTTTATTTTTAGTAGAGACGGGGTCTCACTCATGCTCAGTTTGGTCTCAAACTCCTGGGCCTCAAGCGATCCTCCCGCCTCAGCCTGCCAAAGTGCTAGGACTACAGGCATGAGCCACCACACCCAGCCCAATCGCCCTTTTTTGTAAAAGCTGTGATAGAAATGTGTGGGTGCCCTAAGTTGGGCCCAGTTGGCTTTGCAACTTCTAATGGTAATTTGTAATTTTATCTGTTCCTTTTTTTTCCCCTTTTCTTAATTTTCATCCCCAGAGCATCTCATTCACGGAAGGATTGAAGACTTCTGCCTCCCCATCTTCAGCAAATGCTTCCTTTTACCCGCTCCCTACCTCCCCCTTGACTCCCACCAGCCTGCCCGACTTCAAGGAGGGCAGCAGCTCCCAGGTTTCCTACGTCAAGAGTCCAGCTGCAGACAGGAGCAGCGGAGCAGTGGCCAGAGGCCCCAACGTGCAGTCGGCCCTGTCTCCCGGGCCCCCCGCACTCCAGCCTGGTTCAGGTGTCGGGTTTTGTCATGTTGTGAGCGGTTGTGGTTCCATCTGTCCTAAGGGGCAGAGTCTCGCTGCCTTAGACCTAGACACAGGGAGAGCCAGCGGGGAACGCAGAGCTGCTTGTAAAAATGACAGTAGTGAGGATGACTTTACCACAGGCTCATTCCCTTCCGGTGGGGAGTGCCGGTGTGACCAGCAGTGCCCTGGCGGGGCCCCTGTTTTCACATTGACAAATGCCCGGCTGCAGGTGTCTGAGGAGTTCATAGATGATGACCCAGCAGACATCTCTTTCTTTGCTGGGGGCTCTGAGGCATTTTCATTCCCGTGTAGCTCTTTAGTCCCACAGGAACCTCAGGCACCTGCTCAGCCCATGGTGTCCCCTCCTTTGTGTGGTCCAGGTGCCTTCCGGCATCCTGAGCCTGCCCGGTCCAGCCCAGACAGGTACTCCACTGAGGCAGTAGACATGAACATAGACGATGACTTTGACTTTGAGGAAGAAAGTGACTTCAGTGGCAATGTGCACCCCTCAGACACCTCGGAGCTGTTTGAGGTGAAAGCACAAGCTAGCCTGATGCAGAGCCTGTTGAGTCCTTCTGAGACTAGCTCGCTTAGGAACAACCAGTCTGAAAACAGCTCCCTCAATAATGTGCCACTGCACGGTGGGTTGTCTTTGCAAACATCCAGCTCAGCCGATCAGTCTGAGGCGAGCTCTATGGTCAACTTCCCAGCCTACTCGGTCCGCTCTGAGTCGAGCTCAGCCTTCCAGTTCTCCGACATCGTTGACCAGTTAGAGCAGCTCAGCTGCCCACCCACAACGGCCGAGGACTCTAGCAGCACAGACACAGACTCCTGGGACTCTGAGGCCGAGGCCCCCCTAGACGTGAGCCTTTTCTTCAGCAACCCTTTTGCACAGGCAGGTGGAGAGAGAATCCCTTTTGATTTGCAAAACAGTTTAAAGAATTTGACTCCAGGAGAAGGTTAGATAAAAATCCATCTTGATTAATGTGGCTTCCTTTACAGGGCCACCCACCCACTCTGTGTAGTTTAGAGCTCAGAATTATTTGGTTTAGACATAGAAAGTGATTTTGAGTTCATGGCTATTCAATTTTTTTAAATTCCCTGATTTATTATACTTTTTTGAATGTCAAAGAATTAAAACTTTCACTTGGAATGATGTTAAAAAGCTATGCATCCAGTTTAAAATAGATGAGTATTTCCAGCTAGTCCTCCTGGAGGGCTGATAAATTAGTCTTTGTAGCTTTATTTTTTCTGCATGTGCTTTGATTCAAGGAAAAACTGGTGCTATACATTTTGAATGTTACACAGTTCTGATTCATGTTGATCTTTAATAGAATATGTGTATTACACCTTTAATGCTGCTTTTTAAGATGAGCCATGCTGCCCATAATTAATTAGGATGCAGGTTTTGTGTAATTTGTCTCAACACTGTGCTGCACAAAATCTCGAGTATGCCTCTCCAGAATCCTAACCCTGGGAAAGGCAGGTGGAGGCTGTAGCCTGCTCATGCTGTGGTCTTCAGCTGCACTGTAGAGGGGAGGGAGGGGTGTCCTTGGAACTGTCCCAGTGCCAAAGGCATCGTCTCATTATTGACTTGAAACCTAGAAATAGTGCTGTGTTTGGATAGTAGACTTGGAGAAGCATTGGTTTAAAATGCACTTATGTAAGTTTGAACTGTTTTCTTCTGTTCAGCTTAATTGGAGGTATAAAAGATACATGGTTGCAGAAAAAGTAGAACCAGACACACAGATGGGCCTGAGAGTCAAAGTGTAAGCAGTACGGGAGAGTCATCTTCTTTTGACTGGCAGAGTAAGTTGTTAATTAAAATAATAAGCACAGTAGGAATCCCCCAGAATGTATAAGGGGCTTCAACTTTCCCTCTTTCTTCAGGATGACCTTTCTTTTATGCCAGGTGGTCTGTAATATGAAATCACTAGCTGGTCTTAATAGATGCTACTGGGGGCATCGCTCTGTCCCAAGGCAGTGGGAAGGGTCTCGTGAGCAGATGGGCTGAGGTGGCCCTGCCCACCCATCTGGTACACCCTGATGCACACAGGTGCTGGGGTCCCTGCTGGGCACCACGTGGGGGGCTCCCTGGTCTAAACCACCATGAAAGTTGAGCTGACGCTCATGCGCAGAATGGATGGCTGCATCCGTGGACATCAAGGGAGAAACCACTGCCGTGCAGCCCAGCACACCACGAGTGCCAGGCTCACACTAGCCTAGACAACACTGTTGAATTTGTCAAGTCCACAGATTGGGTTTTGAGTTTTTGTTGTTGTTTATCCTTTCTCATCTAGTAGTGCAATACCATATTTAAAGTTTAATTTTCTTCCCAGAACATCCTGTGGAAACTTTAAACATTCATTCCTATTCATGCATAAGACCTCTAATTATTTTTCTGAATGGATTTACTGTGTTTGCACAGAGGCCGTGTGACTCAGGTGTCTTTTAGAGTCGTCAAGGGCATCTGGCGAGTGTTGGTCTTTCTTTTCTTATTAGTGTTAGTTGGATACCAGCAGGGGGGTTGTGGCCAAATGTATCGAGTAATTTTCCATTTTTGTAGCTTCGTTAAACCTAAACTGCAACCTCATCATTTTACTGGTCTACGCAGCTGGTACTTGCAGTGTCTTTAGCTGTTTATTCTGTCCCCTTATTAAGACCTGCCTTCTTAATACTTTTGAGGCCACTTGGATACAGCATTCCATTTTGGCTGACTAATATCTGTGAAAAGATAATGTGACTGCAGTAGAAGAGCAGATGGTGACCCTGACATGAGGGCTGCTGCCTCTCCCCATCATTAGTGTTGCCTAATGAATGTACCTGTTGATGCTGTGAACTAACAAAGTTGTCCTCTTTTTTCTTCCTAAGGGAACCCGTGCTAGTGTCTGCCCAGCAGGTCAGGTTTGGGTGGCTTTGAGCCAACACTGCTGCTGGGCAGGTGACCACTCCCTGGTGAAGCCAGTGCAGTGGGAAGGTGCAGTGTTCCTCCCCCGGGCAACGTATCTCATCCCTCTCTAGTGTTGGAGATTCTGGTTAAATTTTCTTCTTAGCCATCTGGGCCTGCTATAAAATGGGCTTTGTTGTTTTGGGGTTTTGTTAATGGAACCTCACTTTCTGGAGATAATTTAGAAAGTTTGCAAAATATACAAAAGCAGAAAGAGGAGGGTAAGGAACCCTGCACCCCCAGATTCAGTGTCACCGACATTTGACCACTCTTGCTCCATCTATGCCTTTCTCCTTTTCTTCTGTATTTTGTTGCTATAATATTTTATAGAAGACCCCAGTCATGATAATGAGTTTTCTCAGAATTTCTGCATGTCTTAGAAACAAGGACACTTTCTTACCTAACCCCACCCATACATTCTTATACAAAATTGATAATGTCTTGGTATTATCTAATATTGAAAACATACTTAAATCCCCTAGTTGTGTTTAAAATGCCTATTAACATTTAGTTCAAATAAGGATCCAAACACAATCTGCTCACTGCATCTGACTATTATATTTCATTTAGAAGAGCCCCCCCCCCACACTGCCCCTTTTCATGCCAGTGACCTGAGGAAGAAGCGGGGTGGTGGGCCTGCTGCATGTCACACCATCTGGACTAGCCCCTTGAGCCTCTACCCCCCCTGGAGGCTGGACCTGCCACTGCACTACCTCACTGACGTGGACAGAACCACCGGCCACATCACCGCCAAGTGCGGGTCCCTCACTATTGCAGCAGTTTCCACAGGCCCCTGTGGTCGGCAGCTCCTCAGGGTTCACAGCAGCTCTAGGACAGGCCCAGCAGCTCAGGTGCTCTGTGGACAGTGCCAGGGAAGGTGTGGTTTTCAGGTTAAGGTTTAACTTTCTGGCATGATCTGGAGAAATTTTGAACAGCTTTCCTTTTCCAGAGTATTCATAATAACTTCCAAGTGTTACAGCTTTTTCTTTATAATGAAACAATTAATTTAAAAACCAGTTGTGCTTTCTTCTGAGTTACTGTTCACAGCTCTCCTTCCCCTTTCGATTGGATTGTGATGCCTACCCAGAGGGTGTTGACAAACTGAAGGGAAAGCAAGAGAGTGTAGGGCACAATGGCTTTAGAAGCCAAAAAACAATGTCCTACTACAAATTATGTCTTTCTACACATAATAGTTGTAAAGCAGTGACATTGTTCTTTTTCACCTTAATAAAATGGTTTACAGTGGTTAAATATTAAAACATCCAGAACAGTTTAGCCTGAAGCCAGAGAGCCCTGAGTCAGCCCTAGGCCTTGCTTCTGTTTGCAAGAGTGCTATGTGGCTCTTCCCTAAGGCTGTGCTGGGTGGTACACAGCTGGCAGGCGTGGCCTGATAAGCCCAGGTTGCAGGGCAAAGTGTTAAGACTGAAGGAAGCACACAGACTCCAATCAGCACTTCTCAAGTCTGGAGACAGCATGTTAAGAATGTGTAGGGGAAAGTGCCTATAAAATGTGGACAGTTTTCTCCTTTAATGTATTGATCTCCTTAGTTACATCCAGAGCCTTAAAGTTGCACAACTGTCAGGCTCCACCTACAGCCTGAGGTGAGAGCCTGTGATCTCAGACAGGGCATGCGTCAGGGGCCGCTTTGGTGACTCCCAGGAGGGCTCACCCGTGGGGTGCAATCACAGCCAGGTGTATCCATGCAGATAGGTGATAGCAGCCAGGTGTGTCCACACAGATAGGTGACACGATCCTGCAGCATTCCCTACAGTGAAGACCACCAGCAGGCAGTGCCTGTTGTGCCCATGAAGTCTGCCACTAATAATATACTCTGCTTAGGCAGAATATTTATTTTTCTTAGTTAGCAAGTCTATTTTTGTATTTAAGTTTCCAAAGTCAAGGTAGTTTATATAAGCCAATATATGGATATTCTAAGTCTAACAGCAGTACAGTTAGGTGTTAATATGATTGACTACACTAAAAAATATGTAATGATATGTACTATATATTACAATTTTTGAAATCATTAAGGTATTGATATGTGTCTTTTTTATATCGCAAAGGGATTCTCTAAGTATAGAATTAGATTAGGATTTCCTGTTCCAATTAACACATATTTTTAAATTAGTGCTAATAATAGAGGGATGGGCAATAGCACACCAAAAAAAAAGTTTAATATGAAAAACTTTTAAACCTGTTGGTTAAGTCATTCCCATTATTGTCATTTGCTGGAGGTGATTCAGTCCTTTTTAATTGCTTTGGTGTATGGGTATGTTTTGATTTTTAATGCAAGGTCCTCTCTGTTCCACTGCTCTAAGGAGTAATTGTAGCACATCACATGTGCTGTGGTCGTGAACACAGGATGACATGTATAGCATGTGTGTCTGTAGCTGTTATGTGTTTTTGTGAGCTTTGATGCCAATACGTATGTCTTCAAGGTACACTTATTCCCACCTGGCTCATGGAACATCAAAAAAGAAATCCATTACTAGAACAGTTATTTCATAGATGAAAATGTCAGTGTCCTCCTGGATACTTAGATTTGAAAATGTGTGTATTTATTCTCAAGACGGTGGAATAGTATCTGCTGTTGTCTCACTTTGGTACTTATCTCAGGGCCATGTGTAAGAAAGACACCGTCACAGGTGACTGGGATGCAGGCAGATGCTGTCATCCTCTCTCTCCACACGGTAGCCCATGCCTGAAGTGTCCCCTAGCTCAGGAGGTGCTCTCTTTTGCATGAAAACATTTGCATTCCCATAGGAAATGAAGAGAAAATGAGCTGGAATTTCCTTATGCATTTGAACTTGTTCATTCTTTAAAGAGACATTTTTGTCGTCTGGTTTGTGGTACTTATAAAATTTGTTTCCATTGAAATTGCCATTTATAAATTTGCAGATATGTACTAATTTAGAGTTTTTAATTGTTCAATAAAATAAGGAAATATTTACTGCGAATTTTAAAATTGGTTTTTTAGCTTTCTTTCCCTATACTTACTTACAATTTTGATTAACATAAGTTAAAGATTATTTTGCATATTAATCTCCAAAACAGCTACATATTTTTTTACATCTTCACGTTCTGAGCAACAGACAGACACTGTGATGCCTATGTAGGTGATCTTACTTTAGATGTGGACGACAGCATCTCTGTTGAAGGCCAGCAGGGAAGATGCCTTTTCTCAGTCTTAGCTCTCTTTCAGTGCTTCCTGCTCTCACCTGACATGGCCTGTGTGGCCAGTGTGCCAGAGGTGGGTGTAGGGCATGGCCTGCTGCTCAGGCCCTGCACCAAGCCCCCAAGGTGCAACCTCATGTCCTTTGTGCTTTTGCTATGCACAAAACAGTTGCTGTTGGCTTCTTCATTCTGAAAATAAGAACATTATTGCCCATTTTTTCCCCCAGTGAGCTAGAACCCACCCTGTAAAATCCCTGACCTGGAGTGTAGCAGTTCAGATTCTGGGCAGGTCTTTTCTCCAGTTCTGAGCTTAGATTTCCCATTTGGCCAGTATGAGTTTCTGCTGCTTCCATGGATCTATCCACACCTCTCTAGCCCTGCTCATGCTCTGGGGTATCTATGGACACCGCACCCTGCCTTTTGAGCCCTTTGAGGACAAGCTCCTCACCTTACTCTTTGGGGTGCTCAGAGCCATAGCCACTGACACCAGGAGGATGGTGGTGCTTCCCTGGGGTTTCGAGGCACCTGGCACCCAATGGGCAAAATGGTCGGTGAGCCCCTGGAACTGAGGTGAGGGGCATCTGGCAGCAAGCCCCTCCTGGCACTCAGCGTCTGTGTCCTGACATGTGGAAGCAGAGGAGCCATGGTGGCAGCACGTTCTAGAAGGGCACCTGTGAGAACAAACTCATGGCCCTCCGGTCATGTCCCCACTTAGAGGAGAGTGGATAAATCACGGGGCCTTGCTTGCCTTCCATGCCATACTGGCCCTGCTCCCTGAGTGACACCCTCCTGGTCCTGGGGCCACCACTGCTCAGTGCCCGCCACTCAGGAATGAGGTGGGAGGCGCCTTGGTGTTTAAATCCTGATTTCAAGAAACTGCTCAAAAGCATTTCTCCGCTAGATCTGTAGGTTGACTGATTTAGATGGTAAAACCGTATGGCCTTTATGTTTTCAAACACGTCAGCTGAGATTACATTTCTCTCCTAATGAACACCACCCTACAGACCTACTCAGTTTATTGAAGTAGTTTGTTTGGGACCTTGCCTCCTTTCCTCCAAAAAGAAGATTCATAAGTCACAATGTGCTTCTCAATGGTTTAGACAAAATGTGTCGGTTTTATTAGGACAAAAGCGTGGAGGCTCTGGACCACCTTACAGACAGGTGGAGAGGAGAACACACACCTGGCAGATGGCCGATCTGGACAAATGGCCCACAGCACGACTTTGTGTTGTAGATTTATTAAGACACCTGTTTTCTTTAATAAAGAGAGGGTCTTATTTATTTAGAACAGCGCAAAGGAAAAAACCAAAAAAGGTAATTGGGAGTATTTCATGTGCTGAAGTAGCTCTCTGAACTCCAAAACAGCGGCAGCAGCTCCCCTGAGCGCCCCTGCCAGGCACTGGCCGGAGCTTTGTGTGCCACCACCTTGAGACTCCAGGCGGCCCTGCATGGAGGTGCACCACGCATCAGACCCTCACATCCCAGCCAGTAGACGGTGCTGACGGGGAGGGAGGTGAGCTTGGCATGAATACACAGTAAGAGATGATCTGATACTTGCACCCTTCATCATTAATTGTTTTTCTACCTCCCACTTTTATTTTTGGGCCAGATTTTGTGTAAAAGTGACTCGTGGTATCCTAGTTCAATAGTGAAGCCAGAAATAGTTTTCTGCTAACTCATCAAGTTCACATTTACCTGGATCCTTTGGACAGTTCAACGTTTTCCTTTTCTTCTGGGACTAAGGGTCCACTGTTCAAGTTGGACTTCCTATTTCTTGCGCCTCCTCTTAAATTAACCTTCAGCTTCACCTTGAATTTTGCCAAACAGGAGCTGATTTTTCCTCCACTATTAGGCAAATATTTTCAAGAATCATTTATTATAGAGTTTTAAAGAAGAGAATTTAAAGATACAAAATAAAAGTAAGTTTACCTTTTCCTCTAAGTGCGGTATTTCTATTTCATCACCTAGTGAGATGAATGAAAACAGTGTCTTGAAGGAAAAAGTAAAGGTAAGCATACAAGTATAATGCTGTATTTTTTAAATGATATTTGAAAAATTATGACGAATATTGAGAAAACTTTGGAAATGGAGAGTGCCACAGTGAAAACCACCTATCAGAGATGCTCCCTGTTAACAGTTTGAAATAAGTTTTAAATGTTAAGTGTCTGTTGAAGGTGATCAAACCTTGTAATTTGCAGCTTTGAGAATGTATCAAATATTCTTTTCCTCAAGTGCAACTTGTGCAGTGAGGCCTGTTGGTGAACACCCAGTGGATAGTTTGTGATCCACCCCAACAGAAATGTAGAGCTCAGTAAAACATGACTACTGTTTGTATCTCTCAAGTTCAAATAGTTTAATTTTGGAAATTTAAGAACTTTTTATCGACATGTAGAGAAATTGGTCATTCTTGATATTATAGTGGAATAGATGAGCATCATGTTCATGTATAGTAGATGTGTCCTTCAAGAGCTGTATTTGAATGAATTTTAAAGTAGTGACTCTTGTATCTCAGAACAGCACTGATTCTTTCTGGCTGTTTTTTAGTAGAGGACTTTGGATGTAGGGATCTGTTTTTACAAATACTTAAGATTAATTCTTTACCATGTCAGTTAAGGCTAAACATATTCTGTGTCATCTAAAGCTTGATATTTAGCATTTTAAAAATTCTTAAGAAGGCTGGGCACAGTGGCTCATGCCTGTCATGCCAGCACTTTGGGAGGCTGAGGCAGGAGGATCACTTGAGGCCAGGAGTTCGAGACCATCCTGGGCAATAATGAGACCCCTTCTCTACAAAAATAATAAAAAATCATCTAGGGGTGGCACACACCTGTAGTCCCAGCTGCTTGGGAGGCTGAGTCAAGAAGATCACTTGAGCCCAGGAGTTTGAGGTTGCAGTGAGCTATGACTGCACCACTGCACTCCAGCCTGGGTGACAGAGCGAGACATTGTCTCTTAAAAAAAAAAGATTCTTAAGACATCTGCCTTTTAACTCACACATTCTGACAGGTACTATTAATGTCAAAAGGATTTTCTAAGCAGGGGAGCCCTAGGCCAAGTGTCCTTTTACATTATCACAGAGTCCAAAATAGCAGAACCTGAATTACACTGGCTTTATTCTGCCATATGTCGCTTCTGGAAAGCACCCCTGGGGGCCACAGACCCTATTCATTTTCTTACTGTGGAGTATATGCGACTTCAGCTAAAACTGTTCTCTGGGTGCAAAGACAATGGCCCATACAAAACAGGGCATGGAGGCAACAACTGCATGTTTAGAAAATTTACACATTGGCTGGGTGAGGTGGCTCACACCGATAATCCCCACACTTTGGGAGGCCAAGGCAGAAGGATCACTTGAAGCCAGGAGTTCAAGACCAGCTTGAGCAACATAGCAAGACTCTGTCTCTACAAAAAAAAAAAAGAAAGTTTTTAATTAAAAAAAATTTTTTAAAAGACTGGGCTATTTAAAAAAAGAAAGAAAATTTACACAGCAACTGCCACTTCCTTGAAAAAATATCTCACCACAGATTTATTTACTTTATCATGTAGGATCTATGTTTGTGTAATCTGAAGTAGGTATGATTTATAAGGTTTGCTATAGCTAACAGATTTAATTAAAAGTAATGTTTAAGCCAGGTGCTGTGGCACACGCCGATAGTGCCAGCTACATGGGAGGATCACTTGAGCCCAGGAGCTCAAGTCCAGCCTGGGCATCATAGGAATACCCCGTCTCTTAAAAAAAAAGGAGAGAAACGTTTAATGGCAGTCTATGGTACTTTTTAATCTATTCAGTTAGTAGATGAACTTAGTTGACAATTATTTGTGAAATAGAAAGTATTTGCAATGATATCAAATGATGACTTTTAACCTCCACAGAACTAAAAATAGTTTATTCCAAATGAGCAGCCAGTTGTAAAGAGGGGTTTCCTTCCTTTAGGAGATTTATTAAGGGGCTGTTTATTGGGAGTTGCACTTTCCAATTTGATGGCCCCATTACCCCAGTATGGTCATAGCAGTACAAATTATGATGTTCCTATTGGGAATGCAAGTTTCACCTGCTACTTAAACATAAAGTCAGATTTTGTAGCAACTTATTGGTAAACTGTAGACTAATAACTTGCATGACCAACGAATGTAAAATGTCTTAGCTGTTATACTCTGAACAATACAATTATGAAGAATAAATAGATAAGTTATTAGTAGGTTCTGGACTTTTCTCTGGATTTTCATTATGTAGAATTATCTCATTATGTAATTCTGGCTTATTAGGGACAAAGAATATTCAGGATCACAAATCCTAAATAGTGGATGTTTGGAAACATGCCTCTTCCCAACATAGGAAGTAATCCATGCTTCAGGGACTAACCCAGAGCTGTCAGTCTGCTTTGATCCCTTCAGAAGTGACAAGGACCAAGCGTGGCCTGGTGTTGGGGAGGGGGAAGTAGGAATTTTATGTCATTTTAAGGTTGCTTAGCATATTTTAACTAAATGTAATAAAAGCAAATTCTAATAAACTGATTGTTAATAATTTCACATAGTGATGTTGCCTAGGTTTTCTACAGTAATGAACGTTTCCTCATGTTTTAAATGTATCTTATGAAAAATTCCAGAGGACAGCTGTGTCATCATGAGCATTGATAGATGGAATCCCCAGCTAGCTGCAGGCAAGGTCTTTCCAGGTCTCTGAATTTGTCAATGTGAAAATAAGGACTTCCTCCCCTCCATCTCCCATGTCCCACTGAAGGGTTAACTAGTTCCATTGCTCACGCCAACCCAGTGGGCAGGGAATCATGACAGCTGCTCTCCGAGAAGCTACTCTACACTAATCTACCTACACACTTCAATGTTTTAGGTTAAATGAACCAAGTTTTGGTTTTATAATCTGGTCACTATAGGCAACTGCATTTGAAGACTCCAATAACAGTGTAAGGGAATCTTGCTTTGAAGCCAGTTGTGGGTAGAGTAAGGAGGTCCCGTGGTGTGGCATTTATGCAACCAAGGGCTCAAATCCAGTTCTATTCCAGCATTTGGTAAGCCAATTTATTAATAATCATTGTTAGAAATAATGGTAGTTCCAGTGTTAAAACAGTATATACTTGGAAATGTAAATTTCTATCATCAGTAGTTTTTAAACAGCAGTCAGATTTTTCCTATAAAACTCTACCTTAATGATATGTTTAAAATTTGGCACTTAATAGTTACTGGTTTTCCATAGAAAAACATTAGAAATTAACCTTAGAGAATTTTTTAAAAACAGATAAGGAAATTTCTTTATTATAAAATGTACAATGAAATATGCCTCATCATTAGCCTTCTTAGAACTGGGCTGCAAGTTTGGCACCTGTGTATTCAGAGCAAACATTGTTTTAAGAAAAAAATTAAGTATTACTTATTGTGATATAATTCTAGAAAACTAAAATAAAGATCTCATTAATGAAAAGTTCTCATTAATGAAAAACTCAAGGGACTAGAAAACAGTAACATGAATTGGGCAATTTTGTGAGATTCCATTTCTTGAGGAACGATTAATAAGTTTGGCCTTAAAATAGACATTGCTTTACCAGATAAGGCAGCACTGGTTTCACATCTTGTGTCTCTAACCGCCACCGACACAGAAAGGACCCCTCTCTCTGACGGTACCTTTGCATGGCAGACCCCGTGCTGCATATCGTTATCACAGCTAACATCTTCTCTAACGCAAAGAAGCCCCTAGAAACACAAGGTGCCCCCAGAGTTCTGGGGGGTGCGCACCTGTGGTTGGTCTCTGAAATGGGATCCATCAACCCTTGACCCATTTTCATCTTACGTCGTGTTTAGAATAGTGTGTGACAGAGGCTTTACGCACGCCTTCCCGACGTGCCCCGCAGCAGTGCCGGGCTGCCGTGGTCTGGCAGGTGGTGAACAGTGTGATGTGGTCCTCAGCCTCCCTGTTCTCACTTCTCGCTCCACCCCCACCCCGTTCATTTCCAGGCCTTTTCTCGGATAGTCCTCAGCCTTCTCCCTCCAGCCAGAAGAGCCCCCTGCGCCTGAGCCCTGCGCTCCAGGTGACTCTGGGCCCAGCTGAGCAGGGCCCGTCCCCCCTCCTGAGCCCTGTCCTCAGCGATGCTGACGGAGCCACGATGGACAATGAGGAGGAGCCGAAACCCAAGGTGGGCCCGACCCGAGACGGGGCTGCAGCTGGGATGAAGCTTACTGGGGGCCCCGGGGCAGGTGTGGGCTCTGTTTCCACACCCTCCAGGAGCCTCCTGGGCAGAACAGAGATTCTGGGCCAGTGCCCCAAGTGAAATCTCCTGAGATCCTCCCATTATCTTCTGGGATCCTTCAGCTTCCTTTTTAAAGTTTCCTTGTTCATTTAGCAAACGGTCCTTGGCACCGTGGGTTCCAGGTGTCAGGCTGGGTCCTGGGGATGGGTGGCAACAGGAGGGGCCAAGCCATGGGGGCACTTTCGTCCCCTTCTCTTCCTTCCTGCCCTCCCCATTCCTTCTTTCCTCCTATGCTTCCTTCCCTCCTTATTTGGTCGGGCTTTCACTTTAACAACTGGGTAACTGGGAGTGAAGATCTGGGTGCTAAGGGAGGGCTTACTGGGGCCCCACCGTGTCTAGGGGCCACGGAGGCTCTTGGGTGGGAGACCTGATGGAGGTGGGTGCCTGAGCCAGACGGTGGGGAAGTAAAGGAGCCTGTGAGTGAGGAGGCAAAGGTCCTTACACTTGTGAGGAGAGGAGGGGTGCATGGGTTTGGGCCGCAAGCAGGGCTGAAGGCTCATGGTGGAAAGTTGGGGTAGTGCCCCCTGCGGATCCCTTGTCAGGTGATAGGAGTGAGGTCACACACCAAGAGTCTGCAGGTAGAAAGTGACTGAGCAGAGAAGGCTGCTCACTGGTGGGGCAGCCAGTGGCAGTGGAACCGTGACATCAAGGTGCCCTCCGCTTTACTGGCCTTCACCCTGCAGCCTGGGTGATGTCATGGGGAAGGCAGTCAGCGGGGGTCCGCCTATGGCTGTGGTTTTGCAGGTGGGCCCCATAAGAAAAGACAGGGTCTAAGGAGTTTGAGGTTTGGGGAAGAGAACGGGCTATGGACACTATGAACAATGTCAGGCCTGGGGACCACAGAGAGGAAAGACATGTGGGTCCCTGAGCTGCAGCCCGGAGGGAGAAGGGTGGTAGGGCCCTGAGTGGGAGGGGCACCTACTTCAGGTGCTGTTGTTGTAATACCTCAGCACTCCTGTTTGTGTTTTATCCTCAATTGGCCAAAGAAAGTCTGTTCTATCCAAGACCGTGTCTTCCAAATGGCAGAGCCACCTTTGGAGCACTTAAGATTTCTCGGCAGGTGGCGTGGTGCCTGTGCACTAACTCGTTTCCAGGTGGTGTGGGGCAGGTGCCTCCTACCCTGGGCCCTGGGGGTGCCCTGGACCCCACCTGGAGTGAGAGCAGCCCCCAGAACTCACTTGCTAGAAGGCAGCAAGGAGTGCACGAGACATGCTGCTGTGTGAGGCCTGTGGGCGAGGGCAGATTCTAGTCCCAGAACCACCACTCTGTTCTTGTCAGCTTCGACCTTGTCAGCCCAGCCTGCAGAGGCCACTGGTGGCCCCTTGGACACTTCGTGTTTGTCAGTGAGACAGTTGGCTTATGGACATCTTTTTATTTATGTATTTTGGAAACCTAATGACAGTCTGTTTAGCTCACTGTTTCTTTGGTACAAAAACAAAAGTGGCTGGGAGGCAATCTGTTATTAAAACTAAATTCTAATTTGTTACTTTTTATATTACAAAACATAGTTGATTGTTTGGGTAGTTCTAAAGGGTGACAGGTTGTCACACCTGTGGATAATCGGGCTGATGTTGTGTGGCCCTGAGAGAGGAACTTATTAGTATGATGCGACCTGGGGACAGCAGTGTGGGATGGCCCTCTGAGACGGGGACACCTTGGGGCCCTCACAGAGCCGTGCTCTCGAGGAGTTGGTAGCTGGGTCACTGCAGAAGGACGTTCTCTCAGGCAGGCCTTGGGCTCCAGTCCCTGTGCCTGGGGATCCTTATCTCTGGTCCAGTGTCTTCCACCACCTCTCACTGGGGACAACTCTGACTCAATTCTGTGTATCTGGGCGTACATAGCAGGGCTGGCGTCCAGCACAGGTGGGCTCCAGAGCGGCAGGGACGGCCTTTTTTCACTACTGCCCCCAGGTGAGCCCATTCCCCGGGCACGAAGGAGTTGCTGAGCAAACTCGGGCTTTCGGGTGAGCTAGCCAGCTGTGGGCTGGCCTGGAGGTGGTTGCCATCAGTGACCCCACCAAGGCTGCAGCAGGTTCCAGGGAGGCTCCCAAGTGTTCCGTCAGGGGCAAGACCTTTTCAAGCTTCTGGCTTGCATCTGGCTGCTCAGCTGTGGGTAGAGGATCGAGGAGTTGCCTGACCCCCTGACCTCCCGTGGTGCCATCTCGTCCTCCTGCTCGCCACTGTCTCCCACTGATGCAGACAATGAGACACTCCCCTTTCTGATAGAGATTGGTGAGGACCAACAATTTTCAAAAGGTGGGAAAGCCAAAAATGGCAGGTGCATCTTCTCGTGTGCTTACGTGGGGCTGAGTGAGAACTGGTAATAGCTCACCCTGCTTTGGGCACACGGGCACTTCCTGTGGTGACAGGTGGCAGAGTTTGCAGGAGTCACGCTGTCATTCCAGGGCTGTCCCTCACCACCCACGTGCCCCTGACCTGGCTTGCTTGAGGCTCAGGTTGGACATCATTCTGGAGATGTGGGGGGCAGAGCAGCGGCTTTTGTACTTTCTGTCCCCCAAGAGTTTCCTTCAAGGTTTTCCTTGGGCTCATGAGGGCATAGGGTGAGCCAGGTGGCCCCCTGGCAGCTCCTCCTGCCCACTGTGCACATCCGTCCCTTTTCACCCACTGGCAGCGCCTGTGGAGAGAAGCCTCATCAGCCTGCTGCTGTGGCTGTGTCATGGGGTGTGCATCTGCCTTAACCCCAGGAAGGGCTGGTCTAGGGCTCTGAGGACTCAGGGGCATCCTGTTTCTGTAGAACAACATTCAGAGGCAGGACGTTGCTGTTGGACCCCATGTGAAGGGGAATGTGGTTAGGAAGCCGTCTTTCCTGTACTAGACTCTCCCCCAGGGCCCAAGGCTGACAGTTTTGGGGGTGTTAACATCCAAAATCCCTGTCCTGTAGTCATGTGGGGGAAGCCGGGGCCTCCCAGACCATAAACATGGGCCTCTTGGGGCCAGCTCTGACCCCAGGGAGTTCACTGGGCACATCAAGCTTAGGTGGAGAAAAGACTTTTTAAAAAGATGGTACTGAATTTGGATTTGAAAAACTCACTTTTTGATATCATGAAGCCCAAAAAGAAAAAATGGAAACAGTGTGAAGGTTGGAAGGTGATTAGGCTGCTCTGTGGGGTGAGGGCCAGTGCTCCCAGGAGCAGGGGGGAGCCGTGGCGGGGTTCAAGTGGAACGTCTTGCCGATGTGCTTCCCTTGTGGCCAGTTGTGTCAGTGGCTCCGGGACACCTCTGTTGCCTTTCACCCGCGAGGGGCGGACTAGCCTGCAGGTGTGCCCCAGCCTGTCCTGAAGTAACCAGGGCACAGGGAAGACAACATGGGCCCCAAGCAACGGCCTCCAGCCCAGCCTCGCTCGGCCTCTGAAGCACACCTCAGACTGCCGTGGTGCAAACCCAGCTCCTGTCTCCCTCCCAGGACCTGCCCCTGTAGCCCTCTCTGCCTAGGGTCATAGCGGCTGGGCTTTCCCTTGGCTTAGGCCAAAAACTGCTGCAGTTGTCCTTGCCACCTCCGTCCCTCACACGTCACATCCACACCAGAGCTCAAGTTGGCTTAACCTTCAGAAGGTGTCCAGGATCACACCCTGCACCCTCCGCATGCCGCCAGTGCTGTCTCACCGGCTGGAGTGAAGGCCTCCTACTGGGGTTCAAGCACATCACAGCACATTCACATAGACCCCAAAGGGCCCTTCTGGCCCGCATGGCCTGCCTTCCCCTCCAGTAACCTGTCTCACCCCCTCTTACCACCCCACTGCACCCCCTGCTCTAACCCCTTAACCCCTGACCTGTCTGCTGCCCACCCTGTCCCCTCTGAGTGAGGATGTGGCCTGCCCCCATCCCCCTTGCTGCCAACCCCTCCCCTGTTCTGCTCTGTACTTTCCACAGCCTTTTTCTGCCATGATGTGGGACTTCCTTGTTAACTTTGTGTCACTTCTTGCCTGTCTCTTGGGAAGATGCCAGCTCGAGGGGAGCAGGGAGGGACCTTTGCTCATGGGCATGTCCCTGGTGCCTGTTTGGAGCTGGCACATGTTCCATTGATGTTTGCAGTGTGGTGGCAGAGTAGGCAAGTTGCACAGGGCTAGAGCAGGACTGTGGTTGCTGGGAGGTGGGAGAGGATGGAGAAGGGGCTGTCAAGCTGGACCTTGACAGAGGGCAGCTCTTGGAGGGGCTAAGGGTGGGGAGGAGCCCAAGGTGGGGAAGCCCCTCCAGGGACAGTACACAGCACCTGCTGAGGCCATTGGGGGAGTGTGCTTTGCCAGGAATGCTGAGTTGGACGAGGTGCAGAGGGTCCCCCACTGCTGACTTGCCTGTCTGGCACCAGCACGTTGGGCAGAGATAGCCCTGACAGATTTAGGAGCTCCCGGGGCTGGGCCATCTCTGGCCCCACTGAAAGCTGAGCTTGGGGTCAGGCCTGCCTCTGCATCAAGGAAGTACTCTGATACAGGCACATCTAGAATGTACACTGTTTGGTCATCTTAATGACTTTCTTCATGAGTTAGGTTTAATTATAATCACACTCACACTCATGGATCTGTGTTAACCAGCTATACCACTGCCAGTGATATCTGAACAAAAATTTTATCACAAAATCAAAAATGAGCTTCAACCCTGTTTACATATGTTATTTGAATAGCAGTTCTCTTCTCTAAAAGAATTAACATAAAATGAGAAAAACATTTGAGGGAGATACACCTGGGCTTAATTGTGACTATGATTTTACTCAGAAATAAATCCCTTCAGGAATTAGGGATGAAAACCCCGTGACGATGTTAACTTAAGCAGAAGAAAGCAAGTGTTAGAAACTTCAGGCTCTCCCCAAACGGGAAGAGTGACATGTCCCACCTGCTCACAGCTGTCTATGCTTCTTTCAGCGCATGCCAGCAGACGAGGCCTATTTCATAACAAAGGAGATTCTTGCTACAGAACGAACATACCTGAAAGATTTAGAAGTTATTACTGTGGTATGAAAGTCCTTTGATTTTTTTCTTAATGTGTCTTAATCTAAACACAGAGAGAGGCTCCATCCTGAGAAATACCTTTTGATAATCATGAGACTTACATGTATATATTTTATTAACTGTATCTGCCTTAAAACATTTCTTCTAAGTCAGGTCAGAACATTGAGGTCCAAGTTTTTGTGAAGCAGTAAAGATGGGAATGTGCCATTTGAAACTTTTGACCTAGGACTGTTTTGTTGTATTTGAAAATTGGATGGTCAGCAGAGGATGGCTATAGTGCTGATTTGAGCCGTCTTTGTAGGTGGTGACTGGAGGGTTGTTGCTGGGTGTTCTATGGTCATAGGCCCTCAGGAGCCCAGTTTCTCAGTCCCCAGCAAGGGCCATGCCTCCTGTCACACTGAGCTCTTCCCACAGTGGTTCCGCAGCGCAGTGGTCAAGGAGGACGCCATGCCCGCAGCGCTGATGACCCTGCTCTTCTCCAACATCGATCCCATCTATGAGTTCCACAGAGGCTTCCTGCGTGAGGTGGAGCAGAGGCTGGCGCTCTGGTAACACCACCGCACACTGGGCAGCCCCCATGTCCGGGACCCCTACAGCACACACTGGTGGCCCCTCGCCCTGCACCTCCACATGGGCAGCCCATGAGTCTTGGGCCCTGACGGGAACGGCCCCCGCCCTCGTCACCATCACTGCTGTTAAGACTTCCCGGCTTCAGAAACTAATTCAGAAGAACCACTGTGTCATTGAATTACATTTTAAAATCCCGTGGGGAGAGGTAGAAATGTCATAATAACCTTTATTCATTCTATTCTAGAAAAGAGAAAGAAAGGAGCAAGTTAATGGTGCCTGATCCCTTGTAGGCTTGTCTTTCTTAAAGAATGGCCAGACTCGTGATAGTTACTTCTGACAGGGCCTTGGACCTCAGGGCGTCCCAGGCAGCCGGTCACACTTGCGTTAGATTATGGCGCCTTCCACAAGCATTCATAGGGTTTGAAGTCCTTCCTTCTCTTTTCTCCAGGGAAGGGCCCTCCAATGCCCACGCCAAAGGCGGTCGTCCACAAATCGGGGACATCCTGCTCAGGAACATGCGACAGTTAAAGGTAGGATGACTTTGCCCGGTGACTCCAGGCCTAGCACAGTGTGTGGATGAAAGTACATCTGTCCTTCCGCTCAGAACAGCCTTCCTCAAACAGGCTCCCGTGAGGCCAGTGCTCTCCGCAGGCCAGCAGCCCCCTTGGAATTGCATCCTCTCAGAACAGCGTCCCCTCGGACCAGGATCCCCTCAGCCCAGCGTTCTCCCAGGACGGGGTCCCCAGGACAAGAGCTCCCCCAGGAGATGGTCCCCCCAGAACAGGGTCCTTCTCAGAAGATCACAACAGAGTCCCTCTCAGGACAGGGTCCCCCACAGGACAGGGTCTCCCCCGGGACAGGGTCCCCCTAGGACAGGGTCTCCCCCAGCCCCCAGGACAGGGTCCCCCCCAGGACAGGGTCTCCCCCAGGACAGAGTGCCCATAGCTGGTGTGGGGAGGATGGGGCTGCTAGGCTCATTGTCCAGGGTCTCCTTCAAGCGGGAACTCTGTGGGGGTAGTGTGCCAAGGAAGACAGGGTCGGCGCCGTGTGGGCAGTGAGATGTCCCTCCATTAGGACCACTTGCCGCAGGTGTTCCCAACCACAGTGCAGGTGCACATTCACTGTTCAGGGGTCTTCCTCTTGCTAAACAGACATGAGACAGGCCTCCCATCCCGTCCTGCCGCACACATGCTCACCACGTGGCAGCCCCGAGGTGCGGACGCTCCTGAGCCACTTGCTGCTGTGACCACTCCTGGGCTGCCTCCTCCTCCATCCCTCTCCTGTCCCACCTCCCTGCAGTCCTGCCGGATGCTGGCTACACCCCACACCTGGAATTCCCGCGGGGCCAGCAGGCTCACTCTGTTCTGTCTTCAGATAGCTCCCGCTTGAAGAGTCCTATCCTGCTCAGAGCTCCCTTTCCTACCCTGATACTTTTTTGGGTTTCTGAGCCAAGTTGTTAATTAAAAAGTTCTACCTATCCCAAAAGCAGTTGCACTAATTTAAAATTGAAATATGCACAAATCTGTTTGTTCAAGCTTGTCATAACACACAAGTCATCTTTAATGTTTATTAAAACAAACTGGTTTAGTAATTAAACCTTCTCGAAGGTACGGACTAGTTTAGTTTAATATGTCTGTGTAACGCTCAGAATCTATATATGTGTTGTAAACTGTCAGGCACGGTGATTCCCTCTGCTGATAACCGGGTCAGCACAACTGCTTTGCTCTACTCTTGAGTGCTGAGACCGGGCAGAGCTCAGGTGGGCTTTGCGTAATCTCTGCCCAGTGCTCACTCGCTGTGTCCCCCAGGGCGAGCTTTAGCCCTCCCAGCCTCAGTTCTTCCCCTGTAAAGTGGGGAGAAGGCCACTGGTCCACGCACCACGTGAGAGGTGGGGACAGCCAGCAGTGGGCGTGGCGGTGTCTGGCTGCAGTGAGGTACTGGTCACGGTGGAGTCTGTGATGGGTGTGACAAGCTCCTGCTCACACACACTGAGCCGTTCCATCCCTATATGCCCCGCTGGGATTTCCAGCTAGCGTGTAAAGCCCACTCTGGGGATTCTGTCCGGGCGAACAGGCTGCTTTCCCCTGGATCTCTCTCCCGTGTCTCCCAACCTACACACTCTCCTTTTGTGCCTCAACAGGAGTTTACCGGCTATTTCCAAAGACACGATGAGGTCCTGACAGAACTGGAAAAGGCCACCAAACGCTTTAAGAAGCTAGAGGCAGTGTACAAAGAGTTTGAGCTCCAGAAGGTTTGCTACTTGCCGCTCAACACATTCCTGCTGAAGCCCATCCAGCGGCTGGTACACTACCGCCTGCTGCTGAGCCGGCTGTGTAGGCACTATGCACCCGGGCACCATGACTATGCCGACTGCCACGGTGAGTGTGGGCACCAGGCCCTTGCACCTCCAGGGCTGCTGTGGCCAGGAGGCAGGAGTGGCTTCAGTAAACCCGCAGGCTGCTCCCTTAACTGGGAAGCACAGGGTACTGTACCCCAGAAGGGCCAGGGACCGCAGCAGTCAGCTCTGGCTGCTGGCCTCCCCTCCTTTCCAGCTGTCGGCAGGGAGCAAGTCCCAGGCCACACCAGGTCTGTGCCTGTCCTACTCCACCACCCTAGGGCAAGGCCCTTCTCAATTCCAAACCTGAGCATCGAGGGGAAGCGCTCTGATTGCCCTGCAGGGGTCACAGGGAGTGGGGTGCTGTGACCAGGGCAGTCTCCTGCCAGGGTCCCCCACAGCTCCCACAGATGCACTGAGAAGTGGGGTACAACTTCCAGAGTGACCTGTTGCTGGTGAACTACTTCTGTCCTGGAGGCCTGGCTCTAAAACTTGCAAATGTTGGCCAAGGTAGCCTGTTAGAAATTTCTGACATAGACAGACTTTGTCATTTTGATTTGTGTTAAAGGGACAAAAGAATAAACTGTGACCTTTTTAACCTACAAATATGGCTTCTAGTTGTAGTGTAAATTTTGTGCAAGAAATTGCTGCTATCAGGTTTTTGCCAGTAGATTTACCGTTATCATTAAAAGTATAAGATGAAAAAGCACTTAGCATTTCCCTGTAGCTGGTTTCCCATAGCCTGGAATGGGTGCGAATAGGGATGCCTTCTGATGGCAAGAAACAAAATGGACCATGCAATGTTGACTTCTCAAGTGTTTCATGTTTGCTAAAAAGGAAAAGGACAAAATTGTATTTTAAAAAACACTTTCAAGCATTTTAAGGGAAATGTGAAATAATCACAGTATTTTTGGAACATTTCTCATTGTCAGTCACCTCCCACAATAGTTGGGAGGGTTGGGGTAGTGCTGGGGGAGAAGGTGGCCGGGGCCCAGGTGCCAGTCATGCGCACCCTGTGCTCAGTGGACCTCAGAGGGGACCCCGTACCTCACGACACTTCAGGTTCCTCACCGCTAAGACTTATCACATAGGCTGGTGCAAAAACGCCGTGAAGCGGTGTTTATGAAAGTGCTTTGTAAATTGTTCATGCAACATAACATTGATAACCATCAACCCTGATAGGTTTGCTTCAGACCTCAGCCATCTCTGGAGAGCTTGAGAAAGCCCAGTGGCTAACACGCCTTCACAGCTGACCCTTTCTAACCATGAGCCCCCACGGGGCACAGGCATGCCTGTCAGGAAAGGGCCTTCTTGGGAGATGCCCCTTGGTGTGCAAATGTCACTAGCCATCTTGGTCTTCCTGGAACTTGAACTGGAACTCTCTTGGACAGAAGGGGGGTGCCTTTAGGTTGGGGCTTAGAGAAGGTGGCCTTGAATTTTTATTTGTCCTTCATTTCGGTGAGGGCTTCCCAAGAGCAGTGTGTGGCCTTGCTAGGTGCTACCTGGCCTTGGTTGGTACTATGTGTATGTTGATGATCGATCAACACCCCCACCTGCTCTGCTCCTGCTGTGGATTTTGTGGTGGATGTTGAGGCACAGGGGACACATAAGCACATCGGCTGCCATTAGGTCTAAAACGGTCCCCAGTGTCCCCAAGTGCCATGCAGAGCCTGGGTGGCAGTCCAGGCCGCTAGCCCTGCACTCTGTGGACATGGCACCCAAGGACAGGGTGGTGCTGGTGCTCTCCAGAGCAGACTTGCAGGGCCAGGTAGCTGCACAGTGAACGAGCACAGCACGGTGAGTCTCTGCCTGGCGGGGTGTCTAGGAGGACAAGCTCAGGCTCAAGTTGGGTCTTGAAGGATGACCAAGCTGGGACAGGGTCAGAGCAGGGGCAGGCGTAAGGGCAGAAGCTTAGGAATCTGCACAGAGCAGACGCCAGCTACAGGGCTGGCAGCCATCTAGACCTGCACAGACATCACTGAAGTTTTCCCTGATGTTTTCAGTGTCACACGTGTATGATCCATGAAAGAGTGATTCTACCATTTGTCAATGACAATCTCTCCATGTACTTCGTTCTTTTCTGACTTTATTCTCTGAAAGCTGTGAAGGGAGTGTTGTCCCTCCACTGAAGAGGATGGAGCTGGAGCAGTCACGGGACTTCAGGCTGACAGACTTGCCCAGGGCAAGGGCCAAGTACAGGGCAGTGCTAGGGGAGGGCTGTGGACCTGGCCTAGCTGTAGTCATGGGAACCATGAAGCACAGTGGCCAGGCAGCAGGAGGGAGTCCTGGTAGGAGGGAGAGAGTGGGCCCCACGAGTGGTTCCACAAGGAAGATATAGCCACTGCCCTCCAGGCAGCGTCAGAGGCAGGGCCAGGGCCAGCCAAGCAGCCCTTCCCATGCAGCCTGCTTGCGGCCGGGAAGACCACTCTTGGTGTCTGATTTTGTGTTTGTCTTAATAAGTTTCCCTTCTTGTTTATAAACCTCATATCTTCGCTCAAACTGTAAGATTAGCATCTGTTCCTCCATTCAAAGAGAATATTACAGTCATTTTGAAGGCGCAAATCTTTTAACATTTAGTAAATTATTTTCCTTAAAGAACAAATACTGTCTTACCCATGATGTTAAAGAGTTATTTACAAAGCCTGTTCTTTCTCTTTACCAAGCCAGAGTATTGGTTGAACAAAGTCGAAGTTTCAGCGCTACCTGCAGGAACCTGCCCTGCTGAGTAGGTGCCTGGTGGCTCGGTGCAGTGGGCAGTGGCCCTGTAAGGCACACAGGCAGAACGAGCCTAGAATTAAAACCACCCTTTAACATGCCAGTTCCTGTCTCAAGGTGGTGGGTGGAGAGTCTGTCCACACTGCTGCCCGGGTGCCCGTACTGAGGGGTCTCTCTGTGCAGACGCCCTGAAGGCCATCACGGAGGTGACCTCCACACTCCAGAATAGCCTCGTTCGGCTGGAGAACCTCCAGAAGCTGACGGAGCTGCAGCGGGACCTGGTGGGCATAGACAACCTCATCACTCCTGGCAGGGTGAGTGACCTTGCTCTGGGAAAGTTTTTGAGCTACTTACGTTATTTTTTTGTATTGAGATATAACCAATAAAATATATCTCAATAAATTATATTGCGATATAATTCACATACCACAAGATTCACCCTTTAAAGTGTATTATTTAGTAGTTCTTAGTATATTCACAAGGTTGAGCAACCATCACTATCTAATCCAGAACATTTTCTTTTTTTTTTTCACTCAAGGTTTTTATTTTTATTCAACTATAAGCAAACAGCAGAATTAACACAACATTCAGCAACTGCAAACCGAGTTTTCTTACCCAGTGAAGATTGATCAATTTAACAGGTACAGATGTCAGGATTCCTGATAAGCAGTCAGCGAGCACTGCTGGCCTCGCCTCCACAGCAGCAAAGCCGCTCTGCCTAGAGCTTTCTCCAGGATTGCTCTTTACTGGGGCCAGAGCAGACACTGACGCCCATTCCACCATAATCAGGACAGTTTCATCACCACAAAAGGAAGCCCTCATGCCCATTAGCAGTCACTCTCCCCTGCCCCTCCCTCACCCCAGCAACCACTGATCCACTTTCTGTCTCTAAGGAGTTGCCTGTTCTGGGCATTTCATGGAAACTGAATCATGTATTATGTGGCCTTTTGTGACTGGCTTCTTTTGCTGAGAATGTTTTCAAGGTTCGTGCACATTGTAGCATAGATCAGTACTTCATTCCTTTTTTTTTTGTAGAGACGGGGTCTCACTATGTTGCCCAGGCTGGTCTCAAACTCCTGGCCTCAAACGATCCTCCCACCTCAGCCTCCCAAAGTGCTAGGATTACAGGCGTGCACCACTGTGCCCAGCTGAGAACTTCATTCCTTTTTGTGGCTGAATTATATCCCATCCTATGTGTATATCACATGTTTATCCATTCATCTGTTGATGGACACTTGAGTTCTTTCCACTTTTTGGCTGTTATGAATAATGCTGCTATGAACATTCATGTACAAGTTTTGTGTACGTATGTTTTCAATTATCTTTGGCATTTTGAGTTAATTTTTATATATGATGTGAGGTAGGGGTCCAATATCATTCTTTTGCATGTGGATATCCAGTTGTCCCAGTGCCGTTTGTTGAAGTGGCTTGGCACCCTTGTGAAACATCAGTGGACCACAGATGTATGGGTTTATTTCTGGACTCTCCATTCCATGGTCTGTGTGTCTATTGGGCTGCTTTCTTTCTGTCACTAGTGCCTTTTGCTTTGAACTCAATACTGTCAATGTAAGAAAACTGTTTTTAAAATTTCATGGAAGGCCAGGCATGGTGGCTCATGCCTGTAATCCCAGCACTTTGTGAGGCCACGGTGGGTGGACCACTTGAGCCCGGGTCAAGGGTTGCAGTGAGCTATGATGATACCACTGCACTCTAGCCCGGGCAGCAGAGCAACACCCTGTCTCTAAAAATAAATAAAAGTTAAAAATCGCATAGATATGTTTCCTGTCTCAACACAAACATATGCGTTGGAGTGTGTGTATAAATTGTGTTTTTGTGTTAGCCTTATTAGAAGAAGGTATTGAGAACATGGAACTATGAGCTCAGAAAAATGAATTAGACTAGAATGTACAGGAAGGTTGTGGAGTTTGGACTTTGATTGGATGCTAAGGTCATTCTGTTTCACTTCTCTCCTTGGCTAGTGCTGCTGGCTGGAAACTCCTGGAGGTAGGGCGAATATTACACATTGTTATTTCTCCTAGTGACCCCCAGGAAATGTCTTATAGATAGTGGCCCCAGGGAATTGTCATGGAAGAGACAAATAAGTGAGCATAGCCACGTAGGGTAGTGGGGGCTGCAGGCTTTCCACCTCTCTGAGAGGAGGGTCTTGGGGATTGACAGGATCTACGTCAGCTGCCCGCCCAGGGCCCTGCGTGAAGTAGGTGCCATGCAAATTCTGTCCACTATAACTGTTGTTATTAGACAAAATCTCTAAAGTCTTTAGAACCTAGGGTTTCTTGTCTCCCTAAGTTAAATATGTGTATCAGCCAAGTGACAGAAACCATACCAGTTATTTGAGCAGAGGGTTGTTAACTAGGTTTAGAGTTGATAGGTGCCGGCAGGCAGACAGAACTGTGAGGAGTCAAGCGGTGGGAGAACTAACTGGGAGCAGCAGGTGCCTCCCTAGGGCTGGGGAACAGGGGCTAGGCCAGGGGTTCTTCAGACTCAGAGGCTTGGCAAGGGGTCCATGGAACTGAAGCTCAGTGAAGAGGCCACCCCCGGGCCTGGGGCGCACACCCTGGTGGGGGCTCTGGAGAAGGAGCTGCTGCTCAGCCAGTTCTGGGGTTTCTACGGGGTCTGCCAGGAAACCCTACAACCCTACAACCAGGGTTGGCTGCTGCTGCAGGTGAAGCAGCTGCTGGGCAGCTCACAGGACCTGCCCTGCCTTCCCTGCCAGCCCCTCGGACTCCCTGTCACGCCCCTGGGGCCTCTCAGAGCGGCCCAGGGAGGGCAGGTGTGGAGTGAGAGACCCCGTCCAGTCACGCAAAAGCATTTGTGTGGCGTGAGGGCAGACCTGCCTTGTCTTGTAGGGCGGATGTTTCAGTTTGGGCTGGTTTTTATCTTGTGTACGTCCGTGAGGATTACCTGCATAAAGTGTTCCTTTTTGTGCCTTTACACAGTGCACTGGGGGCTGCTCTCGCTGGCACGTTCTCAGGGCACACAAGCTGCTTCTGTGAAACGAGCAGGTGGTAGAAAGGGCTCCAGAAACAGTCCAAGCTAGAGACGCTTTGGGGTTTCCAGAGCCCCCACTTCCTGCCATCAGCACAGGTATTAGGGACCTCTCGGAAGTAGATGTGTATGCACCTGGACTGCGGCGCTCCCAGTGTAGGTGGGAAAGGGTGAGATTTTCTCTAGAGTCCTGGAGAAATCCTGGCCAGGAGGGGCAAGGGCAGGCACCCTCCTCGCTCCACAAAAAGAGGGCACAGCATGGACAGCTCCTCCCAGAGAGGTGTGCTCATTCCTCTGGGTTTTAAAGCCTTTGTGGTATTAGGGATTCTTTTTTCCTATTTAATGCGCTGGGGCAGCTAACTCAGGTTGCCTGGTAACATTTGCGAGGACCCTCCTCTTCTCCCCCCTTCCTCAGACCTGCTCTGCCCAGTTTTTCTCAAAGCAGAATTCAGATGGCATTTTTGTGGCTGAACCTTCCAGAAGCCTCTCCTCACCAAGAACAATACTCTTCGCTTTACCTCTTGGTTGTCTCAGGCTCCAGAGCTCCTGGCCCAGGGCAGGTGCTCAGTAGACAACTTTGGGGACTGAATTAGTTGGCACCAGGACAGGACATGGTGCCCAAGGGTGCTTCTGAGGGGCAGGGCGGGCTTGCTGGAGGGGACTCACTCATCAGGAGGCGCCGGAGAAGCACAGGTGGCCATGCGGCCGCCCCCACACGAGGCTGTCCCCACATGTGGCCCAGCCAGCGAGCATCTGCAGCCACCCTCAGCCACCTCAAAGGGGACCTCGTCTCTGTCTTTCAGGAGTTCATCCGTGAGGGCTGCCTTCACAAGCTCACCAAGAAGGGCCTGCAGCAGAGGATGTTCTTTCTGGTGGGTTCTCTCTCCCCCTCGAGCTGCACGTCCCCCAAGAGCAGCAGGGAGCAGTTCTGTTAGGGAAGCTGTGCACATCTGCAGCCCCTAGCCTTTTGACTCAGGTGGGCGGCATCCGTCAGGAGCCCAGGGAGGGTCACAGGGCAGGAGGAAGCAGAACCGCTGCTCTGCCTGCCAGGGCAGTCTCCCTCCTTCCCCTGGCTCTGGGCACCTGCTACAGGACAAGCAGAAGCCAGAAATTGAAAAGTCCATGTGCCTGTGGCTGTAGGAAGGCTCCAGGAATGGCCCCGTGGCCAGTCAGGGGGTCTTACTGCTGGCCCAGAGTGTGGTTTCAACTCCAGAGGCCAAGGACCCCCCACCCCAGCCTGTCCTGTTCCCACCAGGTCCCTTTTGTCAGCTCCCTTCCTCAGGCCCCAGTTTCTGGACCCAGTTAGTGGGTTCCAACCCGGGCCTCTGGATGAGGAGGCCGAGTCCCACCCCCAGAACCCTCCTGCTCCCAGCTGGCGAGCCAGGCTGCCTGGCAGGGCTGGGCTGCCCATGTGGTTACTTCCTACCTGTGGTCAGAATGATCAAATGAATGAAATAAAAGTCCCTTTTTTGCCAGAAATCTCCAACAAGCTGAAGAGGTCTGATAGCCACATAATGGGTACCTAGAGGCTGGCTGTTAAGACAGTGGTAACTTTGTCGTTTGTTTTTAAAGTCTGTTTATCTAAAGTTTGCGTCTCTCAGTTCTCAGATATGCTGCTGTATACGAGCAAAGGTGTCTCGGGGACCAGCCACTTCCGGATCCGGGGCCTCCTTCCGCTGCGAGGCATGCTGGTGGGTGGCACCAGGCCTGTCTGCTTGGGCGCGTGGGGCTGGGCACCCCCCCGCCCCCCCCCAGAGGCAGATGCAGGTCCTGGCTGTGGGCGGACCCTGCTGTATGGAAGCTGCTGGGCGTCGTTCCTGCCGGTGCCTTCCAGGGCGGCTCTGGGAGCCTCTGGGCTCAGCCATGGTCTCTGGCAGCACAAGGCCTGCTCCCCCCAGCTCCGAGTGAGCCTTTGCGGTAGCTTCCTCCAGCCACACTGTGTTTGTGACATTCATCCACAGGGTCGGGTGCTGCTCTAGTTTGCCCTTTGACCTGGGGGTAGGGTTCTGTCACTTGAACAGTCACATGCTCAGTGTCCACTCCGCTAAGGCTGTTTTGGCTTGAGCTGTTGACAGTGCTGCCGCGAGCCCTCTGTCCTTGTCACATTGCCACGTCCCACGGGGGCACACTCCTGGGGTGGGACATGTGCCTGGACTAGTGACACTTTCATGCTATCTTCTGAGGAACAGAAATGTTTCATTTTACTTTTTTTTATTATTATTTTTTTTTATATTAAGGGGGGTGTTGTGAGGAGGGTTGTCTAGTTGCATTGTTTCTTTTTTGTGGAGATCTCGCTCTGTTGCCCTGGGTAGAGTGCAGAGGCGTCATCTTAGCTTACCACAACCTCCAACTCCTGGGCTCGAGAGATCCTCCTGCCTCAGCCTCCCGAGTAGCTGGGACTACAGGTGTGTGCGCCACCATACCTGGCTGATTTTTTTTTCCTTGAGACGAGGTCTCGCTCTTGCTCAGGCTGGTCTCAAACCCCTGAGCTCCAGCGATCCACCTGCCTCGGCCTCCCAGAGAAGCTAAGAATACAGGTGTGAGCCACCGCACCCGGCCAGAAATGCTTCACTTCAATGTGATGCAGTTTATCAGCCTTGCCCTTTGTGGTCCCTGCTTTTTGTGGTCGATGAAAACCCTATCCTCAGGTCATGGGAGGTTCACAGACAGATCTAGAGCTCGCAGCCCCTATATCTCTCAAGTGTCCCTTCCCTAGGCCTGGCACAGTAAAGGTGGGAGGCCACATCCAGGTCTGGCCACAGGATGTGCCGTTGGCCCAGGACACCTACTGCAGTGAACGTCGCTCCCCATGGCCCTACCAGGCCTCCCACTCAGGGGTCTGTGGGTGGGGCTGGGGTCTGACCCCCAGCTCTGTCCTGCCCCTCTTGGCCCACCTGCCTTGATCACCGCGGCTACAGCAGCCCCTCCCCACTCCTCGCAGGGTGCCACCTGGCATCCCTCTGCATCGCTGCCTCCTGCCAGTGACTGCCAAAGCCTCCGAGCAGTTGTCTGTGATGTTCGATTCTGCTTCTATAGCTCTCAGCAAGAGGAGTTTGGTCTGAATGGCCTCATCTGCGGTCACTGGAAGCAGACCCCATCTGCTTTAAAATTATACTTTTATTATAGAAAAAAATACCTGAAAATGTAAAATAAAACAGTTGGTAGTTTCACCACCCAGCAGTGACCTTGGAGGGCATGCTGCAACACGCCCTTCAGTTCACACGTGTTGAATGCTCGGCTGCTACCGCGGGGTCACCTTCCACAGGCTGTCTGGTAACCTGCCTGCTTTTGTCAGCAGTTTGTCCCGAGCATCTTCTCGCATCCCCGAGCCGTCCTTGTGGAGTAGAGATGGGTGCTGGATTGGGCAGCCGAGCCCAGCTGCCCAGTCACCTGCCACTGGACTTTGGGCTACGTCGAGTTGTTGAGGCGTGTAAGGCCTCTGTCTTTCTGGACATCCTTGAGTGTGTCCTCAGGATCAATCCCAAAATGTAGACTCACGTGAGCACAGGGTCCACGGCTTTGAGCACTCCTGCTGAGGTGCTGTCAGAGCAGCCGCAGCGGCTGGCCTGCCCAGTGGTTAGGTCTGAACGTGCACCCTCCCCACAGCCTGCAAAGTGCCAGGCGCCTGTCTCTCCTGTCCCCAGTGTGGTGAGTTGGGCAGCCCACGGTTTTCCTGGGCATCCCTCGGACCGTCAGGCCAACCCAGTTCCTACTTCCTGGCACTCTGTGCTTTCCTCTCTGGAATTACTTGGCATTCCTGTTACTCTCGTCTTGTCTCCATTTGAGCTCTCCGTGCACGTTTGTGACACCTTCATATAGTAAAAGTGCCGGCCAACCCTTCTAGGTCGCAGATACTTCTCTCAGTTAGTAGCTGCCTTTCTACTTCGCCTGCAACTTGGCTTTACCTTGTAGATTTCAACGCCATCTTTACGGGGGTTGTGTTTCTCTCCTTCTGGAATGGCTTCTGGCACATACGGGGCACCCAGCAAATGCTTGTTGAAGGAGTGAATTTAGACATTTGTTGCACACTGATGCTCCTCGACTCGGGACAGGGCTACATCCTGATAAACCCATTGTAACTTGAAAACGTCATAAATCAAAAATGAAATTAATACACCTGACCTATTGAATATCATAGCTCAGCCAAGCCCACCTTCAATGTGTTCAGAACACTTACATTAGCCTACAGTTGGGCAAAATCATCTAACACAATGCCTGTTTTATAACAAAGTGTTGAATCTCTCATGTAATTTATTGAATACTGTCCTGGAGGTGAAAAACAGAATGGTTGCCTGGTACTCAGAGTTCCACGGAAGGTGCGTGGCTTTCGCACCGTCGTAAAGCTGCGTCCTGTCAGGGGCCGTTTTCCTCGAGGGTTTCTGTCCTTCATACGGGCTCAGGAAGTTCTTCTCCATGCCCATTTTATATTGGTTCCTTTTTATGGTTTCACTTTTCTCATTTATTAATCTGCCTAGAATTTGTTTTAATAAATGTTATCAGATTGAGAAGTAACATTTTCTCCCCATTAGTCATTTTTTCCCATAATTTGTTGAATCCTTCATTTTCTCACTGATCTGAAAGCCTGCCTTTGTCATGTAAAAACCTTCCGGGCATCTGTTCCATCCTCTCTGCCCGGCATCAGGACGTGCTCTCTCCTCAGCGGTGTCCCATGAGCTGGCCACCGTGTGGGTGGAGGTGTCCCATGAGCTGGCCACCGTGTGGGTGGAGATGTCCCATCCCGTATTCATCCTCCTTTTGAAAATGTGCTTTGCTATTCTGAAGCATTTAATTCTTCCAAGTAAACTTTTCGTTGTTATACAAATTCCTCCCAAAACATCACTGGGATCTCAATTGAAATTGCATTAAGTTTACATATTAACTTAGGGGAAGACTAACATCTCAACAATGTTCTGCCGGCCTTTGCTTCTTTTTTTTTTGAGACAGAGTCTCGCTCTGTCACCCAGGCTGGAGTGCAGTGGTGTCATCACAGCTCACTGCAGCCTTGAACTCCTGGGCTCAAGCAATCCTCCTGCCTCAGCCTCCCAGTAGCTGGAAGTACAGGCATGTACAAGCACACCCAGCTAATTTTTCTATTTTTGGTAGAGACAGGATCTCATTCTTGCTTAGGCTGGTCTCAAACTCCTGACCTCAAGCGATCCTCCCGCCTCAGCCTCCCAAAATGCTGGGATTACCGGCGTGAGCCACGGCGCCCAGCCATTGCTTTTGTTCATGCAGACCTTTCGCTCTGTCACCCAGGCTGGAGTGCAGTGGCGTCATCCTAGCTCACTGTAACCTCAAACTCCTGGCCTCAAGCCATCCTCCCACCAGGCCTCCCAAAGCACTGGGATTACTGATTCAGATCTTTGATGCTCAGGGCGAGGCTTAGTGGTTGGCATCCCATAGGCCCTGCACAGGGAAGCTGTCAGTTCTGTGGGGTCATTGGTAACTGGCTGGTCCTGGGGACAGAGAGCTGGCCCTCATTCCTGACTATAGAGGGAAGGAGATGGTTCTTGGCTTGAAGGTTATCACATTAACCTTCTATTTCTAAGAGGTATTGTCAGAAAAAACATGTTGGATTTTAGCAAAGGTGTTTTCAGCATGTAGAGAAATGATCAATTTTTTTCTCTTTGATTTCTGATAAGATGAACTTTATTAATCAGCTCTCTAATGTCAAACCATCCTTGCATTCCTAGAACAACCTTACTTGATCATGGGACGATTCCTTGTATATGCTTTTAAGTTGGATTTGGTAATATTTTTTTAAAGTTATTTCATCTAACCACTTATAACTAAGATTAGTCTATAATAGGTTTTCTTTGACTCTAACATGGTTAGGTTTATGGACTCTAACTGGGTTTAGAGATGAACTGTCTAGAACTTTCTTTTTAATAATGAAAATGCTCAATATTTTCTCCTTTGCTTGATTTTCAGCTAATAGTGCTGGACCCGCCGGTGAGTAGTTGGTGCCCTTGGCCCACAGCTCAGCCCCTGGGTGGCAGCTGCCATGGTGTGGGGACACCAGCGTGCCCCTCGTAGCCTCCCTTGTGGAGTCGGTGTGGACTTGGACAGCACGGGGCTTCCAAGCTGGGGCGTTGCTGGCAGCCACCTTGTGTCATGCCTCAGGCGTGGGCTCAGCCAGCTCCTTCCTGCTCCGTGAGACGCCCACCTCTTCTCCCACCCACAGGTGGAGGAGGGCGAGAATGAGTGGTCTGTGCCTCACTGTTTCACCATCTACGCGGCTCAGAAAACAACTGTGGTGGCGGCCAGGTAGGGGCCTTCCACGTCTCCATCCCAAGCAGGCCCTGGGCAAGGGGGGGGGGGACTTCGCTGTCAGGACCCTCTGAGTCCTGAGTTGTGAGGGTGCCTTCCTTGGCGCCTCACAGGGACGTGCCCCCTTTGATGCTGAGCTCTGCTCCCAAGTTACGCAACCAAGGGTGCACCCTCTGCCTTGGGGTGGGGGTGCTTGCCGGCCTCGAGAAGGTTCCACAGGAGACACCCACATGCGGCCGAGCTGCTCCCCGCACCCTGGGGTTCACCGGGCTTGACAAGGATGTCAGGCTGCTCACAGGCTCCCAAGGATGGGGTGGGCGAGTGGCCAGGGCCCCTGTGGTCAGTCTCCCAGGGTGCAAGCGCCTCCAAACCCTCGCGTCAAGGGGAAGCTCGAGGGGCTGGTGGAAAAAGCCCTGGCAGGCGGCTACACCAGGCCCAGGGAGACGCCGCCTCCTGCCCCAGGAGTTGTACAGATTCATGTGAGGCAGACCAGGCCGCCACACAGAAAGAAATGGAAACTCTGTCCTCCTCCCCAAAGCAAACCAACAGAAAGCTGACACTGAGCTCATCAGGTGGTCGGCGGCCCTGCTGTGTCCCCAGCACTATGCTGTGCTCTGTGAGGAGCCCCTAGGCTCCGACTCTGCAGGGTCTTGCTGACATCAGAGAGCACCAGGCACTCAACTCCCACCAGGAAATGCTGTCAACTCAGTCATGAACCAGGAGCCTTGTGTTTCAGCATCAGAGATGTTTCAGGGACAGCTGAGCCCTGCGGATGCCCCAGTCCATGCTGAGGCGCTGCCTGCCCCCTCCCCGCCCTCTCGGCTCACTGGGATGCAGGCCGCACAGGCCTCTCCCTGCTGCTCCGCGGAGTGGACGACCAGCTCAGGGTGAAGCAGGCACCCGGCCCCCTCGCGCCCTCTCCTGAGGGCCGGGTGCCCTACCCTGAGCCTTGGCCCTTCTCCCCGCAGCACTCGGCTGGAAAAGGAGAAGTGGATACTCGACTTGAACACAGCGATCCAAGCAGCCAAGGGCAGCGGTGACACATCCCCTGTGCTGCCAGGTGGCACCATGTGTGCCCACACCCCCAGTGAGTTCTGGCCAAGGCCCCCAGAAGAACCCCACTGAGCCTCAGGAAGCTTTTCTGGAAACTGCCTTCCTTGGTCATGCTCTGCCTGCTAAGCTCCCATGTGCTCCCCCTTCCATGAGGGATAGTCCAGGCCTCGCCCAGGTGGGTGGAAGGGTCCTCAAGCTGCTCTGGCTGCTGGCTGCTGGCCTGGGCACTGAGGGGTGCAGGTGTCCTCCGCCCATGGTCCTCTCTGTGGCACGCAGAGGGGCTCCAGGGGTACTGCCATGTTAAGCCATGCTGTGCTCTCCCCCAGGATGCTCCACCGAGGCTTCTCTGGAGCAGACGTCGGAAGAAGATGCCCGGGGCACCCACAGCTCCCTGGAGGGGCAGGGCCAGCACCGGGCCAACACCACCATGCACGTGTGCTGGTACCGGAACACCAGCGTGTCCAGAGCTGACCACAGTGCGGCTGTCGAGGTACGGCTGGCTGCAGAGAGGGGCTCAGGAGGGTCCCAATTGGCAGGGCTGGGCCCCAGTGAAAGTTCTTGAACTTTCTCAGATCTGCTGAGAAAACCAAGAACAGCAATGGCTAGCAGGAGCTCCGGGTGGTCTTCACCAATTTGTTTGTTCTACACAACTCACCAGGTACGGGTAGAAGTCGCTTTGGAAAGTCCTCGTCCACTCAGACTCCCTCTGACCAAGGCGTTTCACCTCAGATCTATAAGCCTGGTGTCTTTTGTGGGCAGTTCACTGAGAAAAGCCCTCCTGGGCACGTCCCCCGTGGCGCCTCCCCACGTCTGAAGCCTTTCACCTCGGGCTCGAAACTCTGCCAGGCTCCTGCCCTCCCCAGGGCGCTCAGTGAGGTCTTGCTGCGTGGGCCCTCGCCCACCTTCACAGGACCCCAGGCCCCTCAGCCTGGGCCTCCCCACACCCCACCTGAGCCTGCTCCGTCCCCCAGAACCACCTCACTGGGCAGGAGCCAGGGATTACCCCATGCACCCCTGTGACGGGGCTGAGCTCATGCCTCCCCCTTGGTGACCCCAGAGCACCACCCTGTAGGCAGGAGGGGTGGGGCGGGCCTGGCCCCTGCTGACCTTGCCAGAGTGGGCGCCAGGCACTCAGGGAGGGGCTGGGGGACCTCTCCCCTACCCACCACTTGAAAGAAAGAACCTTCCAGACTTGGCTCAACATACTGTCTCTTAAGGTATCTTCTGTCCTCTGGCTGTCGGGTGGTCGGATTACTGTATTCAGAACACTGTGTTATGTACAGGGAAAAGAAACTTAGTGTCATTTTACTTAGCGCTTGGGACCTTACTCTCTAGATTTTAAGTATTGATAAAGTGTTGATGAAGCAAGCTGCTGTCCAGAGAAAGCCTGTAGGTGGGCATCTGGGGGGCAAACCATTCCCACGAGGCCCCAGGAGGATGAGGCTGGCGTCCTGGGTGCAGTTAATGCACTTGTGCTTTTGCTTTTGACAGAACCAGCTTTCAGGATATCTGCTGAGAAAGTTCAAGAACAGCAATGGCTGGCAGAAGCTCTGGGTGGTCTTTACAAACTTCTGTTTGTTCTTCTACAAAACTCACCAGGTACGGGTGCGGAGGACACTTGACCTGCTCTCCTGTATCCTCTGGTATTTCGGTTCAGAATACGATGGTTTCCCCACCCCTTTGCACACTCGCCCAGTGCCATCTGTGTGCAAGGGCAGTGGGTGCCCTTGGGTCCCCTGTGGACCTGTCTGTACATGCCACCGTCGTGTAGGGAGAGCCGGGGCCACTGGGGACAGAGTGATGGGCCCTCTCCCCAAATGGGTCAGGGCAGGCCTACACCCCAGTCCCCCTGAGCCCCGTGTCCCTGTGCTGCCTTCCAGGATGACTACCCCCTGGCCAGCCTCCCGCTGCTGGGCTACAGCGTGAGTGTCCCGACGGAGGCCGATGGCGTCCACAAAGACTACGTTTTCAAGCTCCAGTTCAAATCCCACATCTACTTCTTCCGGGCTGAGAGCAAGTACACGTTCGAGAGGTACCTCTTGGGTGGGCAGCCCTAGTCTGCTTCCCCCTCGAGCAGTGCCCGAGGAAGGTCTGTCTCCTTCACTCATGGAGCTGGAGGCAAACTTTCTGGGTCCTGGAAAGGAAGGGCTGAGTAATGCTTCCACGGTTGTTCACTGACCCTTGTTTTGTCCCAGTCACCCCTTATATCTTGGGTCATTCTTGGGCAGTATTTGGCACAAGCCACTGCGCTGATGGCCACAAGGTGCCCCGCCTTCCAGCTGAGCACCTTGGGGGTTCCTGATGCCCGGCTTCTCCTCCAGGTGGGTGGAGGTGATTGAGAAGGCTGGCAGCTCACCCGGGAGGCCCCCGAGCCACGTGCAGGAGTGCTCTCGTCCCTCCTCAGGGACGGAGTGGGCGGTCAGGGGGAAGGAGGAATGAAGCTCTTCCTGCCCAGCGAGGACACACCACGGAACTGCAGGGCGTGAAGGCAGCCAGCGTCCTCAGACCAACCTGAGGAACTGAAACAGCCGCTCGTCCCGAGCCCTCCCGAAGTCAGGTCCACATCAGCGCCGACAGCGCCGGTGGGCCTCACAGGGACACCTGGGAGGAGCTTTGTCCCCTCCCAAGAGCCAGTACAGGCCCACAGCCCTCTGGGGCACTGGGAAGGACATGCAGGCTCCTGGCTCAAAAGCCACGGGCAGGGCCTGAGCTGCGCTGTGCACATCAGACCAAAGCCAGGCTCACTGTGTCTTCCCAGAGCAGCGTCCCTGCTGAGGACAGGCCTAGAACAAAACCTGGGCCACACGCCCACCACTCTCTTCCTGTCCCTGGGAGGGCCAAGGGCCCCTCACTGCCCAGCAGTCCTGCCCTTCCGTCTGGGTGAACTAAATGGCAGTGCAGGGGCCTGGCCTGGGGGTCACCATAAACAAGAGTCCGGGACACATCCCGTTCCCACTGCCCATTCCTCCGGAGAAGTGGACGCCAAAAAGATCCTGTGGCCCCTGGGAGGGTGAGGTCCTCGTATTTATTAGTGCCCCAGGTTCCTTCCAATGGGAAGCACACGTCGACTGCTCTGTCCATGCGTATCTAATTAAAAATAAACAGCACCCCCTCCCCCCACCCACCGGCACGCTCTTCCCTGCCTCACTCTGCTGCAGACTCGGGCCGGGGACTGCGAAGGGAGACCAAGGACACAGGAACCCGCCTGGCCCGGGTCCCGACACACCTGCACAGCTCCAATTCAGGTCTTTATTGAAAGTGGCAGGGGCCTCTCAATGTTCTATGAAAACTAACACCTTAACCTCAGAATATTTAAGGAAACAAGCTCACTTTTCTTAAAAAACAAAACATTCTGGATGACACAAATACTTATGAGCAGACACAGTACCTGATCTGACACCACAAGGCAAAATCTATGACCATCTTGGGCCAACATGGGCCCCAGTAGGACAGCGTCCTGGGGTGGGGGGTAAGGAGGGCTGGGCTGGGGTGCTCCTCTGGGGGTTGCCCCGGTGCCTCCACCCCTGCCTTATGGGGGAAGGAGGCAGAGCTGCCCCGACAGTTGCTCTGCCTGACCACGTGAGTCCGCAGAGGGGCCAGGCCCAGCTCCTGAGGAACGCTGAAGAGACGAGGCCACGTCGGCTGCCGAGTGGCTGCGTGGTCCTCTGGGGGCTCTGCTGCTGGGCGTAGCTTCAGCTGGGCCAGAAGTGGGGAGGTGGAAGCAGGCATATGGAATGGCATCTGCCAACATGTGGGATAGCACACTGCAGGGAAGGGGACCGTGACCTGGCACGTGAGGCCCACGGGCTCTGACGTGTCCCTGCAGGCAGGAGACAGCACACGGGGCCTTCCAAGTCAGCACAGTTCTTACAGAGCTCAGAACAAAGACAAAGGCCCCTCTGTCTCCGATCCGTGAGCAGCAGCAGCTTCAGCGGGTCGACGTCAGGTGGTTTCTGCTGTGTGAAAACCTGCAGGGAGAAAACCCCATCACTGCTCTGGCACCGCATTGCCAGGCCTCCCAACAGCCTCTTGGATGGCAGCTGTGACAAGCAGCACCACGTGGGTCTGCAGATACCCCCAACGCTCCGGTCTCAGGAGTAGCACAGTCAGGACCCCACTTCCAAGAGCTGGCTGGGGTGGGGTCTGTGTGTGCAGGCCCAGGACGCGGTACCCAGAGGGTAGGGAAGGACTCTGGGGCAGTTCTGATGTTCTAGGGGTGCCTGGCAATGCCTCGAAGCAGCTACTGGAAACCACCAGGCAGAGGTCAGAGGTCAGCTGCACAGAACGGCACTACTGTGCCAGGGACTCCAGGATGCTTCATGAGGTCAAGGGCTGGACCTCTCTCGCACAACCCAGACACCACGGCAGGGCTGCCCTCACCTCTGCACTCGCTCTACCAGGTGTACCATCAGCGTGTCCGAGATGCCAGGGCAGGCCTCCTCAGCCAGGCTAAAAGCATTCTCCAGCTCCTCCAGCGCCCCTACGCTTCCACCGCTCTGCTTGTACTTCTCTCTGAGCTGCAAAGAGATCATGTGCCTGACGGGCGTAGGACAGGCCCTGGAGCAGCCTGCTCCTCTGCCGCACAGCCCAGGCAGAAGTCACCCTGGAGGCGTCGGGGCCCCTCGCCTGTGAACCAGCATGAGCCCTGGCCGATGGGGCCCCAGTGGCCCTGCCACCACAAAGCCCCCTCCCCCACTCTGCACTCTGGGGCCTCAGTCCTCAGGAGACCAGATGGCTTCCTCCCAGCTGAGGGTCACAGAAACAGATGAACGGGTTCCAGCCAGACCTGAAACAGCCTAGACATGCCCAGAGTGCCCTGCACAACCTGCCGACTCCCACCCCAGGGCTGAACCACAGGGCCATCACTGGGGTGTCACCCACCCGGGAGGGCTCTGGCTACAACAGGCTGCCCAGGATCCGGTCCCAAGCACCTGCTTCCTCCTTGGGCCCCAGGTGGGCAGGGGCTTCCGTCACCACTCTCACCAGCATCCTCCGTGCTCAGGTGCTGCCTCACCCCTGAGGGGGACTGAGGCTCCCCGAGGGCAGACCTGGCCCGAGACCCACTGCCCAAGCCCCGAGTCCAGGGCACGGAGGTCCTGGTGGCATGGCATTTCTGGGGATGACGCGGAATGCCCATCAGTTACACTGATACAGGGTCACACGACAACTGGGGAGTCACCTCCAGGCCACCCTGCCTGGGACTGACCCCCAGCATCAAGAACTAAACCTCCTCTCTCTCTCCATGGAAGTGTCATGTAGCGCATTTGTGCTTTAAGAAAAGTCACAGATTAGTTCCTATGCAAAGCCAACCCGGACACCAGAGGACCTCAGCAGGTCTGGGGACATGAACGGGTCACGTTAGGGCAGTTCATCCCCGAGGAGTCTGGTCCTTTCACACAGAAAAGCTGGCTCATGAGTCTAAGCCACAGTCGGCTGTGAGAGACCAACTGGTTGGATGGAAACCCGTGCTCAGTGCTGGCAGCGCCTGTGCCATGGCGCTGAGGGAGGAAGCGTCTCTGTTATGGGCACCTGCCTCCCACCTCACCTCTCCAAAGACAGGCCGGACCAACGTGGACAGGCACTGGGACCTCGGCTGTCTCTTGACGGGCTCCATAGGCTGTGAGGGGAAGCCAAGGCTGGGGTGAGGGACAGGTTTCTGGTGTCCTTGAAAGGATGAGGCACGTGCCCGGGGGCGGCTCCAAAACCACCAGGCATCCTGGGCCTGAGGGCCCCCACCCGCCTCTCCGGTCTCCTGACAAAGCCAGCTCTAAACAGGCCCCAGCCTTCCCCGCACGTGCTGGGGTTTAGGGTCTCCACACCAGGCCCATGCTCAGCGCCACCCTGGGCTTCAGACCACCCACCCTGCCCTTCCCAAGCTCCTTATCCAGGCCCCAGACACTGGGTGCACAAATCTGGGCCCCAGGCAAAGGGCCCTGCGCCCAGCCCACCCTGCTGCCCCAGGGGAAGCCGAGACAGGGCTGGTGTGCATGGGATGGTGGTCCCCGGGACTGGGCCAGGGACAGACCTTCTGCGAGCCGTGCAGGGCTGTCCCCTTGTGCATCTTGCTGTGTGGACTCGGCCGGATAGTGGGGGGGAACGTCCAGATGGGGCCCTGCTCCCCGTCCTCAGCCTCACCGTCACTGAAGAGGATGAGGAGTCACAAGGGCCTCGGGAACCCCCTCCCCCCTCATTCCCTTCTGAGGCACCTCACAGCCCAGAGGGAGACCCAAGTGCTGGGTGGGGCTCCGCCAGGCTGCAGAACCCAGGGGACACACAGCAGGCCCTCCCCAACATCCCACCTAGTGCCCAAACCCCTGCCTCTGGAGTGGGGACCCCACCCTTGTCACATGGCCCAGGGCTGTCACGCGGACGGGCAGGGCCCTACATGTCGGAGTCCTCAGAGCTGGACTCCTCGCCGTGCCCCTCAGACTTCCAGCGCTTGTAGCGGTCAATGAGCTCAGTGAGGAAGGAGGTCTTCTTGGTGTAGCGCGTGATGAACTTGTGCTTCAGGAGCTCCTTGGCCGTGGGCCGCTGTCAGGGGACAGAGACGCCCTCAGGAGAGCAGACACAAGGCAGGCTGGGGCAGGGGATGGGGGTGGTAGGTGGGCCATGCCCCTGGACCAAACTGCCCACCCCAAGCTCCCCCAGATCCCAGGCTGAGGAGGGCCCCAGGCGGAGGCAGGCCTTACGAAGCGGGGGTCCTTGTTGAGGCAGGCCTCCACGAACTCCTTAAAGGGCTTGCTGTGGTGGCCCTCCAGCGTGGGTGGGCTGTTCTTGGGAATCAGGAACAGTACGCGCATGGGGTGAAGGTCAGAGTTCGGAGGCTCACCCTTGGCGAGTTCGATGGCCGTGATCCCCAAGGACCAGATGTCAGCCTGGACAGGACATAAGGACTGTCGCTGCCCAGCAGCACCCGAGCCAGCCACAGCTGCTGCCACACCTAGCCCCTGCCGCACCCACCTTGAAGTCATAGGCCGATTGCTTGATGACCTCAGGCGCCATCCAGAAGGGGGTGCCCACGAAGGTGTTCCTCTTGATCTGTGTGTCCGTGAGCTGCCCTGCCACCCCAAAGTCTGCCAGCTTCACGTCACCCTGCTCTGAGAGCAGCACGTTGGCAGCTGCTTGACACAGGATAGGCAGGTGTCACCCTCAGCTCCATGTGGGCCCCACCCTGGGCAGCCCTGCATGCAGCTGCCTGAGAGTTGCCAGGGTGGTGTCCACCTGGCCTCCTGGGGACACCAGCAGGGCTGTCTCCGGGACCTCGGCTTTCCTTGCCACTCTCAAACCCAGGGCCACCTGAGTTCCCCCACCCGAGCCCCCAGCCTGTGCTCCAGGAATGCTCTCCCTGCCTTTGTCTTTCACTACAAACCCCCAGAGAGCAACTTCCCTAATGGCTCCCACAGAGGTGACCCTGACCAAGGGCATGGCCAACAGGGGCCTGCCAGGAAGCCCCCTGCTCTGCCAGACTCATCCTCTACCTACAGTGGCAGACGTGGCACACCCTGGGTGAGTCCCTCCCCGTGGGCCAGCCCAGCCCATGTGCGCACAGTAGGGTCGTCAAGCCTACACCTGACGCTCTGACGTAAGACCACAAGCAAAAACTAACAATTACGGCTTAAATCTGAGCCGTTCCTACTCTAGGTGCACAGTTGGTTTCTTCTGGGGAAATTCAGTTATGAGCAGCATCTTCTGGAAACCAGGCAAGACAGAACCACTGATTCCGGGTAGCCACAGGGCTCCCCAGACCCCAGACCTCGGGCACCACCAGCCACTCAGCCCTCACAGGCCCCAGCCGTACCCAGGTCAGTGGGGTTCGGGACAGACGGGACGAGAGCCGTGCCCACCCCCGGCAGGACCTTTGATATCTCGGTGGATCTTGCGTTCTGAGTGCAGATAATCCAGGCCTTTCAGAATCTCCCGCAGGATGGTGGCAATGTAGGTCTCCTCCAGGGGGCCTGGTTTAAGCTGGACAGGAAGGTGGGACAACAGGGCCTCAGCTCCAGCCCATCCCCAAGGCCTGAGTGCGCTGCCTCTCCAACAGGGGAGGGGCTCTGTGTGCCTTTAACTACTTCGGAAACAGAACTAAGCTGCGGACACCAGGTCAGCTGGGAGTGGGGGTAGTGGTGGCGCTTTCCCAGCCTGTCTGCCAGGCACAGACCCTGCCCACCCCCACAGGCCAGCACAGACCAGCACCCCTTTCAGCACCAACCAGGCAGAACTATGAAGAGCAGTTTGTTTTGTAGATGATTCCTAACTAACACCTAAGCTGCTGTGACACCAAAGGAGAGGTGGCCCGAGGGAGCCCTTGAGCCCAAGGTTGGTGAGTCCTGGGATGTCACATGACCCCCCACAGCAAGATGCCCACTGCCACGGCCTACACCTCACCAGGTCCAGTGCAGAGCCGCCACCCAGGTACTCCATGATAATCCACAGCTTGGTGCTCTGGGACCAGAGAGAAGCCCGTCAGCACTTGGCAGGGAGCGGAAGGGGACGTGCCCAGGGGTGGGTGTCACGAGCCAGCCCCCCCAACTCCCCAGCAGGGAGGAGTCAGCCAGGGCTCAGGCCACACAGGGGCCCAGCAGGCCTGTCCCTGGCAGGAACCCCAAACAGGAAAGGGCTCCAGCAGCCTTGCCCAGCCCCCTCCCACCACACCTCTGTTATAGGCACTTGGTGGACAGACCAAGTGCTCGCAGCAGCACTGAGGGCTGAGGTCCACTTCACCAATCCAATACCCCATCAAAAACCAGGCTGGTGACCCAGTCCCACAGGGCCCTGGGCAGGCCCCTGTAGTGACCACTGCCAGCAGGGGCACAGCCAAGCTGGGCTTGGGGCTCCACCTGCAGGGGTCCCCCAGAATGCTGCTAGCAGTGCCCCTGCAGCCATCTTACGGGGACTGCCCGGGCCACCGGAGGCATCGCAGGCAGGTAAACAGGTCCTTCCAGCCAGCTCAGAGCTGACTGATCCTTATAGACCCTGCTCACACCCTGCCTGCCCCAGGGCTGTTGTTTCCTGGAAGGTCTGCTCCACCGGGAGTCTGTGCTGAACTGTCAGGGCCTCCTCGCCCTTCCCAACCTGGGACCCCTTGCACCCGGTGGCACCCTGCTCCTCCCCACCACCCCGCCCAGCCACGGGCCCTCAGGCACATCCCTGTCCCTCTGGAGATGGAGGAGAGGGCCTGGCACAGGGCGAGCAGGCCCCCACCTCCCCGCAGCACCTTCAGGTAGGAGCCAAAGTAGCGGGTGATGTAGGGGCTGTCACACTGGCTCAGCACGGTGATCTCTTGCTGGATGTCCTCGATCTCATCCTCGGCCTCCTCCAGGTCGATGATCTTGATGGCCACCACCTCCTTGGTGTGGTTGTCGATGCCCTTGTACACCTCCCCGAACGAGCCCTTGCCAATTCGGTCGAGCTTAGTGAAGAGCTCTTCAGGGTCCACTCGAGAGTGCTGCAGGGGGCCGGCGGGACAGAGGGCAGGCAGCGTGGGGTAAGGATTGTGCTGGGCAGGCACAGGCGGCCCTGCTGGGGCTGGGGGCGACCCACAAGCAAGGAGGAGCCCCAGGGAGTGCACTTCGACTCTTTTCTGGTTTCTTCCTTCGTCCCTTTTTGCTCAGAATACCTAAACTCAATTCTCCATGCAAGGGAGAAAGTCCCCAGAGAGTCCAAAGAGGCCAGGGTTCTGGCTGACACAGTGAACCCTGACATAAACCACGAGCCTCAGGTAATGACAAGGCATCGACACTGTCTCATCAGCTGTTAACGATGCACCACCCCAACGCAAGACATTAATAACAGGTTAATGCCCCAGGGGTGGGGGGTATTTAAGAACTTATTTTACTATAAACCTGAAACTGCTCTCAAAAATAAACTCTATTATGAACAAAAAACCCAGCATGTGTTAACCCAGCAAGTTCTCCTGCACTCCTGAAAGCCACACCCCTTAGAAAGGGCTTCCCTTACCCCCAAATCAGTTCTCCTGACGGCCACACCTCACACCAGCACCAAGTTGAAAACTGATGCCTTCTCAGATGCAGAAAGCTGTCCCACACGGTCCTCAGCTTTAAGCAAACAAGGCCTACACGTCACTGAGTCACTGGTGTGGAAAGTGCCCATGTCCATGGCACAGTAGGCCCCAATGGCAGGACGAAGCTGGCAGAGGTGTGTCCTCGGGCCTTGACTGACACCCTTGACTTTGGGCCAGCCCTTCTGGCACAGCTGCCTCGGGGTACCAGGGGCTGAGATGGTTCCTGGGCTTCTGGCAACACCAGAGTGCCTCCCCAGGACAGAGCCCCCCAGGCATCCCCTGCCCACAAGAACATGGTGCTCCCTCCACCAAGCACCGACCGATCATGTTCTCAGAAATGCCAGGGGTGGCCCGCACAGGTCCAGGGTGACAAGAAGGCGGAGAGAGTCAGCACACCCTAGGCCTACCCTGGGCAGGGCTCGTCCAGGGGCTGGGAGGCGGGAGCCCCACATCTTGTCCAGACACAGGCAGAGTTTTCCAAGCCCTGCTGGGTCTCACCTCCACCAGGAAGTGCCTCCCCCCAAAGAGGCTGCTCCCATGACAGCATCTTGATGCGAAAATAATGTAGCCGGGCACAGAAAGGCAGAACCACAACTTGTTATGCCTCATAAATGCTGACCACTTTGGTGCCCAACTCTGGCTGGTGCTAAGGGCAGAGCCCACCCGAGGCATGTGTGCTCCCATCTTCCTGGTGAGACCATGTCCTCAAAGGACGAACATGGAGCACCACACACGGCCCTCATGCTCACCCTGTGGACACCTGTGTGCTGGGGCGCCCCTGGCTCACCCCCAGCAGAGAGGTAGGTTGGGGCCAACTGGATGTTGCTCCAGCCAGAGACTACACTTCAATCTGAAACTGCCGATTAGCTGCTTTCCAGGGTTTGTGACCAGGAGGGAGGGAGAGCACACAGGCCCATACCTCACAACACACACATGGCCCCAACCGCTTTCTGCGTGCCAGGCCCTGAGGGGACAGGAACTTTGGAGGAGAGCCACGCAGAGCCTACCCCAGCAGGGGAGGGCCGGGGGACAAGGGCAGCATTTCAACGGAGGCCACCCAATCCCTCCACACGAGGCTGGCTTGGCAAGGCCTGGGGGTGTGCGGCCGGCCTCCGCGCAGCAGCCAGAGTAGGCGCCCCGGCAGGTCAGCCGCGGTATCCACACGTACCCTGGCTGAGCCCAGAGGTTCGGCCACTTAAGGAAGAGGTGGCCAGTCCAGCCCAGAGTGACCTTCTCACTCCCTCACCAGGACTGGCAGCCCAGTCCCAAAGCCAGTGCCTGTGGAGGAGACAGCAGCAGGTGCCTAGAGCCCCCCAAAGCCAAGGAACAGAGAAAGCGGACTGCTGCCTGGGGTCCCTCAGGCTGTGCCAGCCAAGGTGAGCTGCAACTGCCCCCAGCCTCGCCACTCCTGCGGACCACGCATCCTAACGAGAGTCACGACCGCTCGGCTGCTTTCAGGCAGTGGCGGGAGGCGGCACAGACAAGGAGATCAGGACCAGCCCCCATCTGAAGGGAAAGCCAACCCATGACATGCACGCACATCACGAGCTCACAGGCTGAGACTGGCAAGCGGTCGGCGTTAAAACCTCACCGTCCCGCCGTGGAGAGCACGCTTTCTACTTCCAGGCGGAGGACCAGCCACCCCCTGCCCAGTCCCGGACGAGGGCTATGAAGCAGGCGTCTTCTGCCTGCCCCTCCTCCATCAGGCCCAGCAGCGCCACGTCCAATCCTCCTGCCATTCGCTCAGCCTGTCAGCGCTTACCCGGTACCCTGGGATGGCGTTCCACCCCCCCTTGAGCTGGCAGTCCTGGCCTCAGCCTCAGCCCCAACCCCGCCCCGGTACAGCCCCGAGAGACACCTCAAAGGGGCCATCTTGGTGACTCCAGGTCTGGTTGGTGCCCTGAGCTTATGTCTTGCTGTCACTCTGAGGACACAGTCCTCTGCCTTCTAAGGTGGCCTAAGACAGGGCCTGGGGGAGGCGGGGCCACGGCCCAGCAACATCAACCAGCACCCCCATCCCTCCAACTGTCAGGGGTCCCCTTCCCACTCCTCAAGCCTCTGCTGATGACACGTCCTCCCACACGCTGCTCTCCACCAGGGCCCGGAGCCAGGTCAGGTCCGCCGCAGCAGCCAGAGAAGGGAGACCCCCAGGCGGCACTCAGCCCTCCACTGCCTCAGAGCAGGAGAACACAGCAGACGCCAAAGCCAGAGTCTGGGCTCGGCAGGGAGGGTGGGACACCCAAATCCCATGCTCTTTGGGTGCCCACCACCACGGGTCAGCCTGAGCAGGAACAGTATGACAGGAACCCTCCTTGCTGTGATTCTGACCCCACAATGACCTCGCAAGGACAAACCATGAAATTTAAGTGGCTTCCTAGTCTGGGGGGCCTCAGGCTCCTCTTTTGGACAGTAGAAGTGGTCTGGACAATCAGGCCAGTCAACTGGCTCTAACAGTCAAAACCCCCGTTCTCCAAATCAGCCCTTGGGCTGCCAGGCCTGGGGCCTCTGCATGCCAACATGTCTGCTGTTAGTGTCACCCCACAAAACCAGAGGAGCGACCCAGTGCACACAGCCAAGACGCCCCCAGCCACCATCCAACAGGCAGCAGCTGAGTGCCGACCCAGTGCTCCAGCACCCCACGGCCAGGTGGAAGGGAGAAGTCCTTGGCAGGAGCACAGGCTGTGGGGGAGCACCGCCCATTATCCCATAAAGGGACTACCCCACAGGGCCACAGGACACCGTGGCAACCATCTCAAGAGTAAACAACAGCCCCACTAGGTTTCCTGATACTGTCCAAAGTCGAGTCTCTCATGGTCCAAGCTGGACAAAGGAGCCCCTAAAAGGACAAAGGGCACATCCTACCTTTGGGGTCCCGTCCCCAGTGTCCCTGCACTCCCTCCCCTGGGTCTGACCAGAACAAGAACCATCAGCACACAGTGACAGGGCAGCTCACAGCCCCGTTTCTCACCCTGTGACCCACAGGAGCTATTCCTGCAGTTCTTCTAAGCTGGAGGCAGGTTTTTCTCCCAGCACCTTAGTCATATAATTCACCAGACACAAAATGTCAAAAACAAATTAAAAAATCTGTTAGCTTAATTCAGCATCAGTCAGCAAGCCCAGTTCCCATCTGTGACTATAGCTGGTCCAGATGCCCGGCCGAACAGCTGCACGCGGTGTTCCGGGTCTCCAGGCCAGTCTGGTTTCCTCCAAGGAGCCCTGACTCCAGTTCCTGCCCGTCTGCACACACAGCTCTCGAGAATTCAGAACACGGGAGTGAGCAGGGAGGGCCACACTGTCCTTAGAGGTGAGTTTAACACCTTGCAGCAGTTGGCCTAAAGCCTGTCCCAGCCAAGGCATTAAGGGGAGCAAAACCAAACAGGATGCAGAGCGGCCAGAGTACTTCCTCTACTTCTCCATCATCTTGAGACCACGTTAGCTTTGGAACAGAAAACCAAGCCCCTCAGCCCCTAGGCTGGCTGCCCTGGCCCCTCTTCGCCGGCACCCCCCTTCGGCTCGAGCGGCGGGTCCTCGTTGCAGGCAAACACCACAGGGCTCGCTGTAGTGTGTCCCTTGAGCTGTCCCGCCAACATACAAGGCCAGACACCTCCAGGTGGCTCCGTGTCGGCTACCACAAGCCCCAGTTAACCAGAGAAGAAAAATAACTGGAATCTTCCAGGTACAGCTCCTAGCCTGGGTTAACAGGTTCTGCACAGAGCAGCCTTCTGCACTCCCCCTCGCTGAAAGCAAACACACATGCACGCACATACACACACACGCACATACACACACACGCGCGCGCACACACACGCACGCACATACATACACACGCGCGCGCATACACATGCACGCACGCACATACACACACACGCACATACACACACACGCGCGCGCACACACACGCACGCACATACACACACGCACACACATACACACACACGCGTGCACACGCGCGCGCTCTGCCTCCCCTGCTTGCCAGGGGCCCCGCTGCAGCTCTGCGCCAGCCCCGCACGGCCCGCACGGCCCGCGCCCCAGGTTCAGGCGCAGCCGGCTTCGACGTCCCTTCGATGCTGGGACCCAGGTTCCCGCAGGAGGCCCCCGAGGGGCCCAGCCCTGCCCGCCTGTTCCCGACCTGGCACAAGGGAAGCCCCCCCGCGCTGTGCTCACAGGCCTGTGAGTTTCCGCCACCCAAAACGCCACCCGCGCAGGGCGCAGGCCACCGAGCCCGGCCCGCGCCCCTCCCACGCCCACGCCCCCGCAGCGCGCCCTGCACCCCCGGAGGCCGTCGGGCGCCGCTCGGCGAGATAAAACGACCGTCCGCCGCGCGCTTCCCGGGCTCCGCGGGCAGGGCGCGGGCAGGGTCGCGCACGCGCGGCGCGGACGCCGAGCCTCACCTGGTTGGCGAATCCCCTAAGGTGAGCCATGGCCGCGCCGCGCTCGCACCATCCGTCCGCAGCCCCAGGAGGCCCCGAGTCCCGCGGGAGGCTCCGGCCGGCTCGCTCGCGTCAGCCCACTGTGAGGGACGGCAGGCCCGCTCGCCGCCCCGCTCGGCCACCTGGGACCGAGCTCCGGGGCGGCCGGCTGGGGACCGGAGGGCCCGGGGCGACCCCCGCTGCGCCCGCCGGCCGCCTCCGCCCGCCGCCCCGGGCCCCCTCGGGCCCGCTTCCTCCCGGGCCCCCGCCCCAACCGCCCCAGGCGCGGCCCGCCCGGCAGCGCGCCCACCTCCGGGGGGCTCCATCCCGGCCTCCCCCGGCCCGCTCCGCAGCGCCCGCGAAGGCTCCCACCCGCAACCTCCGTTCGCCCGGGGACGCCCGGGCCTCCCAGCCCGCGGGGCGGCGGCGGCGGCGGCGAGGGCGGGCGCGACTTCGCGGCCCGGCGCGCTGCTTGGGACACCGAGTCCCGCCCCACCCCGCCCGGCGCCGCTGGCGTTGGACTACAAGTCCCGGCAGGCCGCGCGGCGGGCGCGTTCGTGGTGCGCATGCGCGACGCGGGGCTCGCTGGGACGCCGAGTGCAGCTCGTAGAGGGGCTCGGTCGGCGTCTCCGCGGGGGGGCGGGGGCGGCATCCTCCCCGCCTTGTCCTCTCGGGTGCTGGGTTCCCCCACTCGAGCCACGCCGCGACCGCCTGTCCGCACTGGGCTCCGCCCTGGGCCCGCCCCGGGTCCCACATACGGGCCATCAGGCCTTGCAGAAGCCGCCGGCACAGCACATTCGCTTCTCCTGCCTCAGTTTCCTTATCTGTTAAGGGGTAATAATGAGACCTCCTGGGCTCCCGGTTGTGGGACGCACCTGGGCTAGTGCGCGGGACGCTCACGTCCCTGGCCCCAGGGAGGTCAGGGAGGGACACCTGGCGGCCCGGGCCCTGCCCCAGGGCCCCCCACCCGTCCGCCATTCCGCTCCGCCCTGCAGGCCCTCCGTCCGGGCCGGCCCAGCGCCGGTGACCAGCGCGACTGCCCGCCCCCCCCCTCCCGCCTCCTCCCGCCTCCTCCCGCCTCCGGCCTCTCTGCGGCGCGCTGCCCTGAGCCCTGCAAGACGCGGAGCTTCCCGGCCACGCACCCCGGCCGCTCCCTTGCCCCGACACCGCACGGTGCCTGGCCTTGTGCGGTCTGTCTCCGCGGGAGAAGCGGGCTTCCTGCCAGCAGGCTGCGCCCCTGACCCGGCCCGCGCGGCAGGCAATGCATGAGGGTAACGCAGGCACGTAAGGTGCATAAATAGGTGCCTCCTGCACGTCTGGTCTCCTTGCGGTCAGGAATCCCTGTACTTCTCGGAAGTGCCTAGAAGCTTCCGCAGCCTTCACCTGCTGCCGCCAGTTGCTTTGCTCCCAGCCGCCGTCTTGCCTTGACTTTCACCACGTCTCTCCCGCACTGACCCTCCAGGCCTGCCATCCTGTTTCTCACATTTTCCATTTTTTTCTGTTGTTCTACACTCCTATTAGTCTTCAGTTTTATCTTTCAACTTTTATATAAAATTTTTCTTTTCAGTTCTGTTTTTAGTTTTTGTTTTGGGTTTTTTTGTTTTTGTTTTTGTTTTGTTGTGTTTTCTTTGAGACAGGGTCTCACTCTGTCATCCGGGCCTGGAGTGCAGCGGCATCATCACAGCTCACTGCAGCCTCAACTCCTGGGCTCAAGCCATCCTCCTGCCTCAGCCTCCCGAGTAGCTGGGACTACAGGCGGGCGCCACGATGCCCGGCTAAATTTTTCTGTTTTTAGTAGAGATGGGGTCTCACTCAGGCTGGCCTTGAACTCCGGGCCTCAAGCGATCCTCCCACCTCGGCCTCCCAAAGTACTAGGGTTACAGCCATGAGCGATCATTATTAATTTCCATGAAATTTTAGTTTTTCTCTGGTTCCTCAGTTTCTTCCTTAGGAATATGGAGATAATAGTACTTCCCTCATGGGTTGTGAAAATGGCGAAGTATGTGGAGAGCCTGGCCCCTGGCAAGTGCTCAGAAAGTCCCTGTGTTTATTATTGGCACAGGCTGACCTTGGCCAGGAGGAGGGGCTCTCATGACCAAGCCCTGACTTTGGGCTGCCCTGGGTAGGTCACCCTCACATCCAGTCACTTGATGACTGCAAAAGCCCTCCAAGGCAGGCAGGGGTAATTAGCTGCACTTTACTGATGGGGAAACAGGTTCTGAGAGGTAGAGGGACATGCCCAAGGCCACAGTCATTAGAAAATGTCAAAGCCAGGCCTCCTGCACCCAGTTTGTACTATGCCACAGAGGATCCAGGTGAGTCACACGTGCAAAGGTGAGACCCCAAGCAGTCAAGAGGAACTGGGTTGGACTTTGTATCAAGCTGGGTCAGGAGTGAGTCAGCCAAGCCATGGGGCACTGCAGGTCACCTAAGCCACCCTCTTGTTTGACAGATGAGGAAATGAAGCCCAGAAAGGGGACAACGTAGCACCAGCTGGATTAGAACCAGGTTCCATTCTGGTCTAAAAGGATAGCTTGGGCACCCGAGCTTGTTCCCTTCTCCCTACTGAGGACCTGATAACTTGTCAGAAGGGGGTGAGGAAGGGGTGGGCTCCCAGCAGGTGAGAGAGTGCCATAATGTCCCGAGGCAAAACTTGGTGACAATGAAGCATGGGGAGGAAGCCTTAGCCTTGAACCCCCTCTGTTGGGTACAGAGCCCTAGAAAGGTGAGGGGCCAGAGTGGGGGCTGGTGGAGACACCAGGGGGACAGAGGCTCCCATCTCTCCATCCCCACAAACACACATGGGTGCCACAGCAGCCAGGGTCCCCCAGCATAAATCATGGGAGAGTCACCTCTAGAGATATTGAATGTTCCAGAAAAAGACCCCTCTGTAAGGCTGGATTTAGGCCTAACAATGGGTTTCCTACCCAGTTTTTCTATAGCAAAGCCCCGCATTTGACAAGTCCCACTCTTGAATGCAAACTCCATATTAGCTTCCTATCACCTATCTCTTAGATTTAAATAGACTGCTAAGGATCCTTAGCTATTTGGGAAGACTTCCAACATGAACAAAAGAGACCAACATAAATTTAGAAGATGACCTGAGAAGAAACAGGAAATAGAAACAAAGAGCATTCCAACACTCTCAGAACATTCAGAGGGACTTGAGAATATCCTCCACTCATAAAATAACAGAATGGTTCAATAAACAGCCCAAGAAAAAGCTTTCAGGAGATAAATTATGATAGACTAAAATTATTAAAATTGTTTTAAGTTAAATGCTCTTGGAATGCTCACTTTTGAAGAAGCCAACCTAAGAAAGAGACAGGTGTGGAGAAGATGCGCAAGCAGCCCTCAGTTGTGCAGCCTCCCCAGTGCCAAACGCAGGTGGCAGCAGAAGGCCAGCGAGCCCTGGGTGGCTCCAGCCCCAGCTGCTATGTGACTGCAACTACGTGAGGGCCTCTCAGCTGCACCCAGTCAACCCACAGAACCAGGAAAGATGAAAATAACTTATTTTAAGAAAAGTAAAGTTTAGTTGGAAGATAAAGTTAAGGAACTCAGGAAATAAGCAAGAAAAGATAAACTTAGAAGTTCAAGTCCAGTATCAAACTAATGGGAATCCCAGAGGGGCAGAAAGTGCCAAAGAAATCTCACATTTCCCAGAGTTGACATATTTTGGTCTCTGAGTAAAAGGTGCACTGGGCTCCCTACGGGGTGAAAAGCAAAGGCCCACACCAGGACACGTTGTTATGAAATACCAGGAGAGCAAAGATAGTGGAAAACCCTAAAAGTTTCTGAAGAGGAAAATACAAAACTGTCCTCCAGGGACTGAGAACAAGGGGCATCACTTCTCACCAGCAGCACTGGATGCCAGAAGACAGCGGGGAAACACATTCAAAGTTTAAAGGCAAGATGATTGTTGACACCACAGTGGTTACCAAGTATAAGGATACAATGAATACACTTTCACATTTGCAGTACTTGGGGAAACAAAGTTCACAAGCAAAAATATCAGTTGTCTATTGCTGCATAATAAATGACTCCAAAACTCAGTGGCCAAAAACAACAACAAATTATTTTGCTCATGACTGCAATTTGGACAGATTTTGATGGGGACCGCTCACTTCTGCTCCACATGGTGTCAGCTAGGGCAGCTCAACTAGGGGCGGGAGGATCCACTTTGAAGGTGACTCACTCACATGACTCTCAAGTCAATGCTGGCTGAAGCCTGGGAGCCCATGCAGGGGCCTCAGTTCCTCTCCACAGGCTACTTGAGCTTCCTCACAGCATGGTGGGGTGGGAGGGGGGATAAGCAGGTTGTATGAGTCTGCTCAGAGTGCTATGAAAAAATACTAGACTGGGTGGCTTTGACAAGAGAAATTTATTTCTCAGAGTTCTGGAGGCTGGGGAGTCCAAGGTCAAGGTGCCAGCGGATTCAGTTCCTGTGAGGCCCTCTTCCTGGCTTAGCGATGGCTGCCTTCTCACTGTGTCCTCACATAGTGGAGAGAGGTGTCACTTCATAAGGGCGCTAATCCCATCATATCAGGGCTCCACCCGTATGACCTCATTTAACTCTACCTCCGTGTAGGCCCTGTCTCTGAAAACAGTCACACTGAGAGCTAGGGCTTCAGCATATGGATTGGGTGGCACAATTCAGTCTATAGCAGGGGATTCCAAGGGCTGGCATTCTAAGAACATGGTGAAAGCACATGCCACTGGAAGTCACATAGCATCCCTTCTGCTGTAGTCACAAGCCCAACCAGACGGGGGGGAGCCTCAGAATCACACTGTGAAAAGGGCATGGGGGAGGGGAGGGGATGTCGAGGCTGTCTTTGGAAAATACAGTGTGCTACATTGTCGTTATCACAGCTCAGCAATGAATAATGTCTTAGTCACAACAATGTAAACCCCACATGTGGACTGATTAACATTTAGAATTATCCCATAGATAGACCATGAAATATTTACATGTGATTCCAGAATAGAACATAAAGATTTTCCATCTTAACCATGTAAAAATAAGGAAGAATATAGGAAAATGGCATCTAGAAGCAGGAGAAAGAAAAGCCCCACAAGTTTGTGAACTAAAATTAAATAAAAGGCTTCCCCTCCCACCGGCTGACGGAATGGACCCCTCCTGGCCAAGGGGACATCCTAAAACTGCCAGGAGGAGGAGGTCAGACCTGCCCCACCATGCCCCCTCCCTTCTTGGAGGTGTCCTTTGTGACTCATCCAAAGGCCTAAGGCTGCACAAGACAAACCTGCAGGTCCTCAATTCACACAACAAATATAAGTCCAGTGACTTGTCTCTTCCTTATCTAAAACATTCCAAGCCTTTAGACAAAGCTTCATTTTTTAACCAATTACAAGTCAAGGAGTCTTTAAACCCACCTACAACCTGTAAGCCCCTGCCTTCGAGATGGCCCACCTTTTCGGGCCAAACCAATGTGTGCCTTCCATGTATTGATTTATGACTTTACCTGTAACCCCTGTCTCCCTAAAATGTATAAAACCAAACTGTGACCCACCCACAGCCTTGAGTCCACTTGCTCAAGGCTTCTTGCGTGTGGCCCAGGGTCATGGTCCTCAAATTTGGCTCAAAATAAACCTCTTTAAATTATTTTACAGAGTTTGGCTCCTTTTCCATTGACAGTTATATAATATAATAAGCAGACACAAAAACAGATTGTCTATAAAAGAACAATAATCAAACTGATGGCAGACATTCCATCAGGAAACAGTGAAGTAATATCATTTAAGGGCTGAGAGGAAATAACTGTTAACTTAGAATTTTATACATTTCATAACTATCAATTAAGAGTAAAGGCAGGTGCACTTCCGTAGTCCCAGCTGCTTGGGAGGCTGAGACAGGAGGATCGCTTGCGGCCAGGGGTTCTAGGCTGTAGTGTGCTATATTCGCGCCTGTGAGTAGACATGCACTCTGGCCTGTGCAACATATCGAGACCTCCATCTCAAAAAAAAAAAAAGTAAGGACCAAATAGACATTTTAGGACACACAAAGACTAAGAGAATTTGTTCCCTACACATACTCACTAAAAGAAGTATTGAGATTTGTATTTCGGCAAGCAAGCAGTGAAGTGAGCCTACAGAGAAGGTATGATAAACACAGGAATTGATCAGCAATGTCAGTAAATGTATCTTTGGACTATAGAAAACCTCACTTTGATGAGGATGTCCTCCTCCTCTCCCACCACTTCTGTTCAACATTGCACTGGAGTTTCTACCCAGGGCAATTAGGCAAGAAAAAAGAAAGCATCCAAACTAGAAAAGAAGTCAAACTCTATTTACAGATGATGTAATTTTGTACATAGAAAATCCTAAGGAATCCACACAGAAAAAATATAACTAGTGAATGAGTTCATCAAGTTGCAGGATAAAAGATCAAAATACAAAAATCAATTGTATTTCTACACACTAGCAATGAGCAATCCTAAAATGAAATTAAGAAAAACAACTCCATTTACAATAGTATCAAAAAGAATAAAATGCTTCTTAGGGATAAATTTAACAAAAAAAGTACAAAACTTGTATACTGAAAACTATAAAACATTGTTGAAGAAAATGAAAGAAGACCTAAATTAACAGAAAGACATCTCATGTCCGTGAAACAGAAGACTTAACATTGCTAAAACGGCAATATTCCCCAAATTGAGCTACAAATTCAATGCAATCTCTATCAAAATGCTGGCTGCCTTTTGCAAAAATTCAAAGCTAATACTATGGTTGCACAACTCTATGACTATACTAACTCTATGACTACACTAAAAACAACAGAATTGTTCACTTTAAAAGGGTAAATTTTATGGTATGTAAATTTCATACATATGAAACAATGGCTTTCAAGATGGCATCAGACAAGAAAGGACAGCGAGCTGAGTGACAGAAGACAAAGAGGTGAGCCCTACAATGTCTCAGGAGTCATAGCTGAGAAGTAAAGCCGAGAATTTGGGAAACCAAGATGGCTAGGCTTTGTAGGAAAGAGTACAGTGGAGGAGAGAGCTGCAGAGACAGAGGGAGAGGCAGAGACAGACACAGAGAGGCAAAGAACTCTCAAGATGTGCAGAAATATTGAGTATTCAGCAAAGTACTGATTAGCACATGCCTGTGAAGGACAGGCCAAATGTAGGCAAAGAAACTGCTGAGAGTATTAGGGCTGTAGCACTGGAGGTGACCCATGCTCACATGGTGCCAGGGTAGTGCTGGCTCCCACCAGCCAGAATGAACCACCTTATAATTCACAGGGCAGTGGGTAGAATACTCAGAAAGGTCTTGCCTCAGGAATGGTGGGGTTGCCAAACGTATCAAATAAAAACAGGATACCCAGTTAAATTCAAATTTCAGATAAACAGTATATAATAGCTAGACACAGTGGCTCATGTTTATAATCTCAGCACTTTGGGTGGCCAAGGCAGGAGGATCACTTAAGGCCAGGAGTTTAAGACCAGCCTGGACAATATAGCAACACCCCATCTCTAAAAAAAATTTAAAAATTAGGCAGGAATGCTGGTGTGCTCCTGTAGTCCTAGCTACTCAGGAGGCTGAAGTGGGAGGATTGCTTGAGCCCAGGAGTTCAAGGGTACAGTGAGCTGTGATCTCACCATTGCATTCCAACCTGTGCCACAGAGTGAGACTCTGTCTCTAAAAAAAACCCAAAACCAAAAAACCAAACAAACAATGAATAATGTCTTAGTATAGGTATGTCCAAAAGTTGCATGGGATATACATATATTAAAATATTATTTGTTGTTTATCTGAAATTCAAATTTCACTGGTTGTCCTGTATTTTATCTAGCAACTCTAGAGGAACAATTTGTCCTCAACTGAAAACTGCTCTGTTCCTGCCTAACAAATGTTAGGGCAAGACCTGAAAAGATCCAACTGTTGTCAAGTAACTGTATCAGAGAACAAAGCTCAGGGACGTTTATAGGAATACAAAAATATCCAATGCCCAATGAAGTAAGTGCTATGATGACAGTAATCTCATCAAAAATCACCAGGTGTGTGAAGAAGCAGGAAAATATTGCCCTTAAGAAGGAGAGAAATCAACCAATCAAAAACAACTCTGTTCATTCTAGAATGCCTGTTAAAAAGAAAAAACAAAACAAAACCAAAAAAAAACAACTCAGAGCTAGTACAAATGTTAAAATTAACAGACAAGGATATTAAAACAGTTGTTATAATTAAATTCTATATATTCAAAAACTTAAGTAAAAACATGTAAAATATAAAAAGACCCAAATCTAACTTTCCAGAGATGAAGCCACAATATGTGAACTGCACAGGATGGGATTCATAGCAGACAAGACACTACAGAAGAAAAGCTTAGTAAATTTGGAAGCTTAGCAATAGAAATATCCAAAATTAAACAAAGAAAAAAGAATTTGTATAAATTAAGAGTATCAGCGAGCCACGGGACAACCAAGGATGTGCTCACGTGGGGAGAGTGAGAAGCCACAGGTGGCTGCGCATGCTCAGGACATAGACCCTCCTCAGGGAAAAGCAGCAAAACCGGGCCTTCAGCAGCCACTCCCCGCCTCAGGCAGAAAGGAGGCTCTTGCCATGTGCCACCTGGCCCAAAATTTAACCCATGGAGGATGTGTGACTTGCCCCAGGTTCCCCAGCAAAACAGAGCTAAACTCTTAAGTTCCACCAAACACCCCCATCCCACAAAGAGTCAGGCAGACACTGGCTGTGTGTTCTTGGGCAAGTTACTTAACCTGTCTGAATTAAAGTTTCTTTATTTCTAAACGGGAGCAATAAGCCCTTTTTTGGGTTATTATTGTTTATTTGAAATATACAGGGATAAGAATTCAATGAGATAATGAGGTAAATTCAGTAAATGCTGAGGAGGAAGAGACTCACCCCACTTCCCTGTGCAGAGCGTCAGTCCTACCAGTGTGACTCAGGGAAAGTCCACGCGACTCTTACTTTCCTCCAGCAGACTTTCCCAATTTGTGTTTTTTTAAAATTTTAATTGTTTTCCAGCTTCAGTCAGGTACAATTGCCAAATAAAAAGTGTATATACTTAAGGTGCACCACGTGATGAGTTGATACATGTACACATTGTGAAATGATTACCACCGAGGTAACTAACACATCACCTCACACAGTTACCCGTGTGTGTGTGTGTGTGTGTGTGTTTAAAACATTTAAGATCTACTTTCTTAGCACATTTTAAGTATAGAGAATGCTGTACCTGAGATCCCCAGAACTTACTCATCTTATAACTGAAGGTCTGTACCATTGACCAAGATTTCCCCATTTCTTCCTCCCCCAAGCCCTTGGTAACTGCCTTTCTATGAGTTCAACTTTTTTGCTTCCCACATATAAGTGTGATCATGCAGTATTTGTCTGTCCATGCCTAACTTATTTCACTGAGCATAATGTCGTCTAGGTTTGTCCATGTTGTCAGAAATGATAGGATTTCCTTCTTTTTAAAGGCTGAATAATATGCCTGTGTGTGTGTGTGTGTCTGTGTCTCACATTTTCTTTAACTATTCTTCCATTAATGGACACTTAAGTCGATTCCATATTTTGGCTATTGTGAATAGTGCTGCAATGAATATGGGAGTGCAGGTGTCCCTTTGAGATAGTGATTTTATCTCCTTTGGATATATACCCAGAAGTGGGATTGCTGGATCATATGGTAGCTCTATTTTTAATTTTCTGAGGAATTTCCACACTGCTTTCCATAATGGCTGTACCAATTTACATTCCCATCAGGAATTATAGAAGCGTTCCCTTTTCTCCACATCTCCACCAACGCTTGTTATCTCTTGTCTTTTTGATAATAGCCATTCTAACAGGTGTGAGGTGAGATCTCATTGTGGTTTTAATTTGCATTTTCTTGATGATTAGCTATATTGAGCACCTTTTCATATACCTGTTGGCCGTCTGTATGTCTTCTTTGGAAAAATGTCTAGTCAGATCCTTTGCTCATTTTAAAATTGGGTTATTTGGTTTTCTTGCTATTGACTTGTGTGAGTTTCTCATATTTTGGATATTAACCCCTTATCAGATACATGATTTACAAATATTTTTTCCCAACCACAGGCTGCCTTTTCATTTTGTTGGTTGTTTCTTTGCCGTGCCGAAGCTTTTTAGTTTGATGTTGTCCCCTTGGTCTGTTTTTGCTTTTATTGCCTGAGCTTTTTGTGTCTGTCATATCCAAAAAATAATTGCCAAGAGCAACGTCAAGGAGCTTTTCCTCTATGGTTTCTTCCATGATTTTATGTCTTCAGGTCTTATGCTTAAGTTTTTAATCTATTTTGAGTTGATTTTTGTGTACGATATTAGACAAGGGTCAAATTTCACTCTTTTGCATGTGGATATACAATTTTTCCAACACCATTTATTGAAGAGACTATCCTTCCCTGCTGTGTATTCTTGGTGCCTTTGAAGATTAGTTGGCTATTGTCTTAGTTCATTTTGTGCTGCTACAACAGAATACCTGAGACTGGGCAACTTACAATGAACAAAAATTTACTTCTCACAGTTCTGGAGGCTGGGAAGTTTAAGATCAAAGTGCTGGCGTCTGGTGAGGGTCTTTTTGCAGCATCACAACATGGCAGAAGGCTTCATGTGGTAGAAGGGGGGAGGGGGAGAGAGAGGGAGGGAGAGGGAGGGGGAGAGGGAGGAAGGGAGTGGGGGGAGAGGGACGGGGAGAGGGACGGAGGGAGGGGTGGCAAATCCACTCTAGTCCATTCATGAGGGCAGAGTCCTCATGGCCTCATCACCACTCAAAGGCCTCACCTCTTAATACTGTTACAATGGCAATTAAATTTCAACGTAAGTCTTGGAGGGGACAAACAGTCATAGCATAGCACTTCTCCCCTGACCCCTCCACACTTTCCTTCTCACATACAAGATACACTCATTCCATTCCAATAGCCCCCAAAGTCTTAACTCACGCGGGCATCAATTCAAAAGTCCAAGTCTAGAATCTCATCTGAATCAGACATGGGTGAGACTAAGGCACGATTCATCCTGAGACAAATTCCCCTCCAGCTGTGAGCCTGTGAAATTAACAAGTTACACGCTTCTAAAATAAATGGGGGGCCGGCATAGGATAGACAGTCCCATTCCAAACGAGAAGCAGGCAAGAAGAAAGGGGGAACTAGTCCCAAATAAGTCCAAAACCCAACAGGGGAAACGACATTAAGTCTCGAGGTTTGAAAAGACTCTGCTCTGACTCCACGTCCCATCTCTGAGCACACGTGCTGAGGCAGGAGGGTCGCTTGAGCCAGGAGCGCCGGGCTGCAGTGAGCTGTGATGACGCCGCTCTAGCAGGGCGACAGAGCGAGACTGTCTCAAAAAGAAAAAGAAAAACTGAGTTCCCAGCCACGCCCGGATGGGAGAGAGAAAGCACAACCACATTCCTATGATTTCGCTTCATAAATACGCACGGCTGCTGCTATAGCCTGGTAAATGTGTATATCTGACCACCCCGCTCGGTGCCAAATCCTGTTGCCTTTTGTCTCTTCTCTGAAGCGCGTGTGCCTGGCTTCTGGCCGGACTCTGCTTCCCCACCTGTCGGAACGGCTGCTCAGCAGTTGCTACCCTCTATGAGAAATAAAGCTCTCCTTTTCCCAAAGTATAAACCTCCTTAATTTTTTTTTTTAGTTAACAAAAAATCAGTGACTGAGGCAAAGAACTCAATCAACGGAGGTTTATTCAGCCAAAGTTGAGGATGTGCCGAGGAAAAAAACAAATCACGGACAAACTGTGACTGTTTTTCTGAAGGGGAATTAGGAATTTTCAGTGTTTGAGGGGAGTGGGGCATACAGAAAGGTAAAGAAAAAGAAAGTGCGGTGGGCAAGGACACAAAACAGGCACATTCTTGCGAGACCCAGGAACACACAGATCTTACATGAGATAAGGCAAGTGCTAGAGAAGGAGGGAGCAAAGGAAGCATCGATTATGCTGACGTCCCCGGGTGGGTGGAAGAGCGTCTGACCTGTCCTGTCTCTGTTCTGCACCCGGGGAGACAAACTTGTAATTCGTTGTTAGTGTGGAGTCAAACAGACCTCAGCTTTAGGCGCTAGAGGTAACCTGCAGACCTAAAGTTACAATGTGCATATCCTTGTTTATGGGAGGCCAGCATGGAATTTCCTTAAAGAATTATCTGTGGGGCCAGTCCTTCAGGTGCCTGAGGCCTTTACCTTCCCTTTTGTCTAAGGGGTTCTGGGGGGGGGGGTCCTGAGATTTTTATTTTCCTTTACATACACGTTGATGTTATAATTGTGAAAAGGTAATAAAGATACTCAGGGAAATGTGTCTCCAGCTTTCCTCTCTGAGGGTCTGGCATGGCCCACTTCTGGGCCTGTGCAAAGTCTGTGCACATAGAATCATGCACATAAGTCTGCGCATTCCTCTGTTTTTACACAAATGGTAGCTCGCATGCCCTGTGCACCATAACACATACAGAAAAATAAAGGCCTTCCCTTTTTTTTTTTTGAGACAGGGTCTCACTCTGTCACACAGGCTGGAGTGCAGTGGCGTCATCACAGCTCACTGCAGCCCCCAACTCCTGAGCTCAAGCGATTCTCCCGCCTCAGCCTCCCCAGTAGCTGGGACTACAGGTGCACACCACCACACCTGGCTAATTTTTTTCTATTTTTAGTAGAGATGAGGTCTCACTCTTGACCAGGCTGGTCTTGAACTCCTGGCCTCAAGTGATCCTCCTGCCTCAGCCTCCCAGAGTGCTAGGATTGCAGGCGTGTGCCACCGCTCCCGGCCTGCCTATTCTTTTTAACAGTGGCATAGGATTCTATTCTAAATAAATTAGGACTGTACCACAATGAATGAAATGTGTGCCTGTAGGTGAGTATTTAAGGTGTTTCTTGAACTTCGCTGTTACCATGAACCCCACAGTGACTCCACGCATACAGGAACATTTCCCAGAAGGGGACTTGCTGAGTCAACGTGTGCAAGCATTTAAAATGTTCAAACCTTGAGATTGCCCTCCATGGAGCTGCACCCTCTGTCCCCAGCAGCGCTATCCGCTCATGTTTGTGGAGCACTCATCCAAGGCAGGCTCTACGTGCGTCTGCACTACCACTCATTTTGTCCTCCCCACACCCTGGGGGAAGGGTTTATAATTATCCCAGTAACAGCTGGGGGCAGTTGGTGGCATGCTCAGGGCCACTCTAGAAGGTGGAGGGCTGGGACTGGGACCCCCAAAGGCTGGCTGCAGACAGTGTCTGCAAACCACTGCCTCGTGCAGCCTTTCCATTGTCAAATTTTTTGATCTTTGCTAATCTGATATATTGTTTAAAAATAGTCTCTCATTATGGTTTTTTAAAAATTGCTTAATCCATATACATTTCTGTTTGCATCTCTAAAAAATAAGGGCTTTTAAAATGTAATCACAATACCATTATCACACTATTAAAAATTAACGAGAGAGTTCCAGTTCCAGGTAAGATGGAGTAAGGAAGGTCCACCCTGCCTCTCCCGTGCAGTGCAGCTTTAAAGCCCGCACAGAACACAGGGAGCAAATGTTTGAGGACTCTGTGAAGTAAACAGCAGCAGGTGGATAAGGAAAGACCAGAATTCAAAGTACCACTGAACTGGCGGTGAGTTTACCACTGGTTTGTCCTCTGGTATCTCCCAGTCTGGACAAGCTGTAACAAGATATAGACAAGCTGATTCTAAAATTTATATGGAAAAGCAAAGAAACCAGGATAACCTAAACAATTTCTAAAAAGAATAAAGTGGAAATAATCACACTCCCCAATTTTAAGGCTTATTCTAAGCAGTGTAGTTTTGGCAAAGGGATATACACAGAGGTTCGTTGAACAATAGAATCCAGATAGGGCCAGGCGTGGTGGCTCACACCTGTATTCTTAGCTTCTCTGGGAGGCCGAGGCAGGAGGATCGCCTGAGCTCAGGGGTTCGAGACCAGCCTGAGCAAGAGTGAGACCTCGTCTCAAGGGAAAAAAAAAGGAAAAAAAAAATCAGCCGGGCATGGTGGGCACCTGTAGTCCCAGCCACTCGGGAGGCTGAGGCGGGAGGATGGCTTGAGCCCAGGAGTTGGAGGCTGCAGTGGGCTGTGATGATGCCACTGCACTCCAGCCTGGGCAACAGAGTGAGGACTCTGTCTCCACACACACACACACACAAAAAGTAACTAGACAACCCTCCTCATAAACCACCCCCATTAAAAAAAAAAGATTAAAAAAAAATAATCCAGATAGACCACACAAATATGGGTAACTGATTTTTGACAAAGGTGGAAAAGCAAGTCAACAGAGAAAAGGATAGGCTTTCCAACAAAGGGTACCGGAACAATTGTACATCCATATACAGAAAAAAAGAGAGAGATTTGATTTAAACCACATACCTTATACAAAAATTAATACAAATTGGGTCATAGGTCTAAGTGCAAAATATAACACAATAAAATTTTTAGATAGACATATCTAAAATCATTGTGATGGCTGGGCATGGGGGCTCATGCCTGTAATACTAGCACTCTGGGAGGCCAAAGAACTGGTGGGCCGACGTCTGAGCGCAGGAGAAGATGCAAGTCCCAGCACAGAGAGAGAATCAGGAGGCTCGCTTGAGGCCAGCCTGGCAAGAGTGAGACCTCATCTCTACATAAAATAGAAAAATTAGCCAGGCATGGTGGCGCACACCTGTAGTCCCAGCTACTGGGAGGCTGAGGCAGGAGGGTGGCTTGAGCCCAGGAGTTCGAGGTTGCAGTGAGCTGTGATGACCCCACTGCACTCCAGCCTGGACGACAGAGCGAGATCCTGTCTCAGAAAAAAAGAAAGGAAATTCTGACACATGCTACAACATGGATGAACCTTAAGGACACTATGCTAGTGAAATAAGCCAATTACAAAAAGGGAAACATTCCATGGTTCCACTTATATGAGGTCCCTAGTCAAATTCATAGAAAGGAAAAGCAGAATGGTAGGGTTGTCAGGGCCTCGGGGAGGAGAATGGGGATAGGTGTAGAGTTTCAGCTTTGCAAGATGAAAAGAGTTCTAGAGATTGTTTGCACAACATTGTGGACACACTGTACACCTAAAAATGGCTAAGTTGGTATTTTACCACAATTAAAAATAAATAAAATAAAATTTTAAAAAATGAAGCTCTGATGCACGCTACAACACGAATGAACCTTGAAAACATTATGCTGAGTGAAATAAGCCAGACGTAAAAGGACAAATATTGTGTGATTCCACTTATATGAGTATCAAGAATAGGCAAATTCATAGATACAGAAAGGAACTGGCTCATGTGGTTAAGAGGCTTAGAAGTCCCACAGTGTCGTCTGCAAGCTGGAGAACCGGAAAGCCAGTGTTATGACCAAGGCCAGGTCCAAAGGCCCGAGAACTGGTGGGCAGGAGAAGATGGATGTCCCAGCACAGAGAGAGAATTCTTCCCTCCTCTGCCTCTGTGTTCCGTTCAAGCCCTCAATGGGTTAGATGACGCCTGCCTGAGTGGGTGAGGGTGGGTCTGCTCGACTCAGTCTGCTGGTTCACGTTCTCACCTCTTCCAGAAACACTTTCACAGACACACCAGAAATAACCCTTAACCCAGGGAAGCTGACACATAAAATTAACCATCACAGCAAGGATAGGGTGATCAACCATTCCAGGTTGTCCAGGAGTTTCCTGATTTTAGCACTGAAAGTCCCGAATCCCAGGAAACCTCTCAGTCCCAGGCAACGCACAACGACTGGTCACTCCGGGCGAGGATGCGCAGCAGCTGGAGCTCCCACATGTTGCAAACAGTGGAAACACAAAACGGTGCAGCCACTCAGGACAACAGTGGGGCAGTTCCTTGAAAAGGCAACTATACACTTAACATATGACTCAGCACTCTCACTGCTGGGTATTTATCCTGGAGAAACGAAAACTTCACACAAAAACCTGTCCATGAATGTCTACAGCACGTCTATTCACAATAGCCAAAAACTGGAAACCACCCAGATGTCCTCTGATGACATGAATGAGCACACAAACTGCAGTGCATCTGAGAACGGACGGCCACTCGGAACAGAAGGGAAGGGACTGCTGGTACCTGCAGCAACTTGGGGGAGCCCCAAAGGCACATGTGAGAGAACAAAACCAGTCTCAAAGCTTACATACGACATGATTCCATTTATAGACATTGTCAAAAGGACAAAAGGGAAGAACTGATCAGTGGTTTCCGGAGTTTGGGGGAGCAGCCTGCTCCTCTAGGAGCTTTTGGGGTAATGGGACCGCTGTCTATGCTGATGGTGGCGAGGGCGACACAGATCTACGCAGGCATGAAAATTCATAGAGCTAAACACCAAAGAAGTCAATTCCACCGTATGTTAGTTTTTACTTTTATTTTTTTGAGACAGGGTCTCCCTGATCCTCCTGCCTCAGCCTCCTGAGTAGCTGGGACTACAGACGCGTGCCATCACACCCGGATGATTTTTTCATTTTTTGTAGGGATGGAGTCTCGTTATGTTACTCAGGTTGGTCTTGAACTCCTGGCCTCAAGCGATCCTCCTGCCTCAACCTCCCAAAGTGCTAGGATTACAGTGTGAGCCACTGCACCCAGCCTGTACGTTAATTTAAAAATAAACAATTTTAAATTAACAATAATTCCTAAATATCATCAAATACAAACTCAGTGTTTAAATTTCGTATCTATACATACGATTTCATGTGTATGACTGCATGTAGGGTTTGTTCCAATCGAGATCTGAATAAGGTCTACCTGCCAAGGCTTACTTGTTTGTTAAGCCTGTCCTTCCCCTGCAGCTCAGCTGTGGGGGGAATCTAGCCTCCATCCTGCAGGGTGGTGACAGGCTGGGCTTTGCGGATGGCACCCCCTGTGCCTTTCTCCGGTTCCTCAACCCCTCTTCTCCTGGGCTCGAGAGCAGGTGGGCAGGCTGTGTGGCTCCTTTGCTCCTGCGAGGAGGCCCACCCACTCTCTCCCACATGCTCAGGTGACCTTCATCAGATCGCACATGCACACCCTCAAATGGGGCTACAGTGGCAAGACAGTGGGGCGTCTTCCTGCAAAGTCACATGCCCCAGGTGTCTAAGGATGCCCTACCAGGCCCCCAGCCCCCTCTGCCCCCTCTCCTGCAGAAGCTGTGGCTTGGCCTGGGGGAGGGGATGGAGGAGAGTACAGCCTCCTGACGGCTGGTCCGAGGAAGGGTCAGCACCACCATCCTCATGGGGTCCAGGGCAACTTGAGGCAAGAGAGATTTGGAGACACAACGAGTAGGGCTCCTCAGAGCCAGGGAAGCCACAGGCCCCAGGGCTCAGCTGACCTGCGGAACCTGAACCTCAGTTCCACCATAGAGGCCTGATGAACTAGGCCCTCCTAGAGCACAGACCCTCTAAGGCAGAAGAGCACACAGCTTCAGGAAGGGGACCAGCTCCATCCCTTGGCCCTGGGCCTGCATGTTTGGCTGTAGGACATATGAGTCACTTATTCTGTGCCAAACCCCAGGGTGTGACCACAGCTAGGGTGGTGTTAAGTGGTTAACTGGTCCACTTAACGCTGCTGCTGGGAAGGTCGCATCAGCTCACTGGCTCCCTCTACTCACTGATGGAGTCTGTCCCGAGAGGGATCCTTTGAGGCCACGACGTGGCACCATGGGGCACTCAGCCAGGTACACAGACCCCATCGCAGTGAGCACAGATCACTCCCCCGTGATGCCAGGAAGGCCACCCCACAGGCTTGGAGCAGGCCTGGGGTCTCCCTTCCTCCAGGTGGTCCACCCTCTTCCTCGGTGCAGGGACCAGGTCATGGGGGACTGAGGGGCTTGAGTGAGGGCCAGGACCCACCAGAACAGCCCTAGACCTGGGTTTTCTTAGCTCATTGCCCTCAGCAATCAGCACCTTAGTGGCTGCCCTTTGTTTGCTCTGGGGGGCCCCATGGCCACCAGAGACCACCAGGGCTGTCTGCACGCCACCCCCTTGGCCACTTCTGTTTTGCTGCCTGTCAGGGTCACCCGTTCCCCTGACCTCAGCCTTGCAAGAGCTGCAGCTCATTCCTACAGCCCCAACACCAAGGAGCCCATGTTAACCACGGGGTCTCCTGTGCATCTTCAGAGCTCGAGAGCTGGCCCAGGGTGGCCTCACTCACCAGAGTGTCTCTAAACACCCAGGGGAAGGGAGGGTCTCAGGTCCCTTTCAAGGAACCTACGTAGAGTGGGGCATAGCGTTATCTTCTGTAATACATCCGCCTCTCTAAGTGTTTGGATTCCTTTTCTACGTCATACCAAGACATTTTGAGCATTCTGACCCCATTTGGAATATGCTACGCTTGGGCCCAGGCTCCGGCAGCAACAGGGCAGATGGTGGGAAGTGCACCGCAGTGGCCGGAATGACCAACGCAAGCTTCTGCCCTTTGATCTCTGCTTCAGATGGCTGTGATCAGGAGCTCAAAGCGGTGGCTGGGAGAGCCACGCTCTGGGTCTGGAGGTGGGGGCCGTGGCCTGGAGTCCAGCCTTGGCACAGTGGACCAGTGCCCCACAGGAGGACGGGACCGAGCCGCACCGCCCAGAGGCCGAAAACCAAACAACAGAGGGGAGTGAGTCTGGGCAAGTGCAGTGGCAGGATCTGGTCCTGGGGCGGGGCTGGAAGAGAGCGGTGGACACTCCCCGGTGGGGTCTGCAGGGTCACCGAGGGACAGGGCCCAGGGGAAGGTGGGTGGGAGCCACGGCTGCAGCCCCAAGAGGCCTGGGGGTGTCTCTCAATGAGCCTGCAGACTGGAGGCCCCAGGACCTGCTGCTCCCCACGCACCCACCCTGTTCTGCTGTGAACCTTGTTCCAGCTCGGGTTGGATCCTGAGTCACCTCTTCCCCCTGAAGAGTGGTCTCAGGCCAGTGCCTCCGGTTGGCCAAGCCTGTTCTCCTGGATTGGCTTTAAATGTCGGGGACCAGCCTTGCTTAAGCTGTGGAGGGCAGCAGACCTCATGACAGAACCTGGCCCCGCCGCCCCTGCTGCGGTGGCCGCAGCTCCGAGACTGGTCCCAGACCGGAGGCCTGTGCCTGGGAACTGGCCCAGAAAATCACCACCAGCCCAGATGCTGGGAGGCCCAGGGAGGTTTACAACCCCTTTCATCTCACTGCAGGACAGAGCAGCCTACCAGCCTGGGGCCAGAGAAGCCCAGGGATCCAGAGAAGACCCAGAAAGGCACTGGTGCTTGTTTCCACTCACCCAGGAAAAGCTGCCAGGGCGGAAAGAAGCCAAGGGAAGAGGCAAGGTCCCCGGGACAGGGGAATGTTTTCTGAGAGGCACAGAGGCCCTGTGACCTCACGTGGCCTGGGCAGGTACGCAAAGCACCCCAGGGGGTTGAGGAGAGTCTGGGGGGACACCTGTGGAGGTGGGGAGGTGCAGCTGTCTGCACCCCAAGGTCGTGGGATTTGGACTCCACAGACCTGAGGAGTCCTGGGGGAGCTGCAGTGCCAAGCATGGCCTGCGGATGTGCTGGAGCCAACCCCAGGGGCTCAGGACCCATCTTCATCCTTCCAGGAATTCTGTGAGCTGGCTGTTACACACAGCCAGTATTAAAAATTCATTATAAATACTTGTAACCAAACGAGTTATATGTTAAAAAAAAACAACTCATTACTTCCTAATTATTTTACTACATTTCTCTATTATTGTATTTTCCTCTAATTTGGTCCTGAGGGCTCTCCTGGAGAGTGGCTACACACTCTCGCCAGGGGAGGTGGCTGTGGTGTTCACAGTGTGCCTTTCAGAGGTCCCTCTCTCTCTCCTGGCAGACGGCCTAGTGCCTAAGTGCCTGACCATGACCAGGGCTCCCTCTCACAGTCAGCTTGCCTATACTGGCAGATGTCTGCCCTGTGTCCAGTTTATTCCTACCAAGTTACCCACACTCTAGGAGAGCCCTGACCAGGAGGAGAGTTGGGTTCGGGTGGTGTCAGTCAGGTGAGACACAGAGGAGGCACAAACCCGTGAAACAACAGAAGCAGCGTATGACCCGCAGATCCAGAGGGAACAGGGCAGCAGGGACACACACGCCCAACCAGTAGGTAGGGAGGAGGGGGGGGCCGTGGGCCGAATCCTTTAGTGGGGTCCAGGGTGTTACCCAAGCAGGTTTCCCTCGGGGAGCTCCAACTGGTGGGTTTAGAGCAAGTAGGCTCTAAATCATGACTTGTGTCAAGGGTGACTAAACCCTGCTTCGGGTATGAGAAAGTTCAATTTATACAGACGGTCCTTAACTTAAAAAGTTTAACTTAGGATTTTCAACTTTATAATGGTGCAAAAGCAATACATATTCAGTAGAAACTGCATTTCAAATTTTCAATTCTGATCCTTTCCCAGGCTAGCAACATGTGGTGTGATATTCTCTCGAGAAGCTGGGTAGCAGGTGCAGCTCCCATCAGCCGTGAGCTGCAGGAGATGACCCTGCCCAACAGTGAGCTAATGTGAGCGTTCTCAGCACGTTTAAGTCTGACTTAGGCCAATTTATGCTGTTCAGTGTTTAGGTATATTAAACACGTTTCTGACTTGCAATATTTTCAACGTGTGATGGGTTTATTGGGACGTAACCCCATCGTAAGTCAAGGAACATCTGTATTCAAAACGGAGGCTGATGCAACGTAAAGTTATGAGAATTCACTACAATTATACCTATGCCCTTGAGGTTATTTGCTTATTGTATCTGTGCAGTGGAAGACTGTGGTGCTGTGCTGCTTCACAACTCTGCATGCAGTGATCGGCCGTGGTAGGAACATTTACACCACAGACACTGGCGAACACTACAAAGCAGAGCCCTGGCTGTTGACCTGGTTGGGGAGCCCCTCCTGGGGATGGGGGCTCAGCTGCCTGGAGAAGCAGGGAGGGATGATGTGCCTGAGTGATGGCAGCTGTTGGAGATTCAGAATCAGTGACTTGCTTCAAGAGTCACTCCAGAGGAACATGCCAGAAACACAAAGCCAGGGCCCCCCCGCAAAGGAAGAGGAAAGCAGATGTGCAGAGCCAGCAAACACGGGGCAGCAAGGGGAGGAAAAGGGCTACGGGAGAGCAAGGGAGCACGGGGGGAGGGGCAAGCTGGAAGCAAATGCAGGAAAGACGCCATGTGGGGGGATAAAATCTTTCAACCAAATTGAAAGGGATCAGAAGGGGGTTGCTGATTTAGGCCACAAGGTTCAAAGGTAAAGAAAGGTGCAACATGGGTGCTGCGCATCAGAAGCACCCAGAGGTGTGGGGGTAGGGCTGCTTCCGGCTTAGCCAGATGCCAGCAGGCACACAGGTGGGGGACAGGAGGTTACTGCACAGGGAAGAGGCCACCTCAGTGCAGGGGCAAGGGGAGGGGGCAGAGCCCCGGGCCCAGAAGGAAGTGGTATCAGCCAGATGCTAAATGTGGGAAAAAAATGTGCCCAGGGAGGGGTGGGGGCCTGGTGACACCGTCCTGGACTCGACAAGAAGGCTGGGATGTGGCCCACACATCTCTCCATGAGGGGCCACGCTGTGTGGGGGCTTCTCTTCTAGAGTTCAGGTTTTCCTGTGGGGTCATCAGGCCCCGGAGGAGGCAAAGCTGTTGTTTCTCCCTGCCTCCCTCTCCCCGCCCCCAGTCCCTCCTACAGCCTTTGAGGGGCAGCAGTGATGAGGTCCGAATCGCCCTGTGACCTGGGTGCCGGGGATAGAATCCTGCCAGCGATCCCTGCTCTGGGCTGGAGGCCCCTGTGCTGCTGTGCAGGATCTTTCTGCCCACGTCCTGGCCCAACAGACTCATTTTGGGAGGGTCAGAGACGCGCACCCCTTCCAGGCGAGACAGCGAGAAGCAGGTGGGGATGGCGGCCGGGATGGAGCCTGCCTCCCCCAGCAAGGACATGGAGTGGGGGTCACACTGCCTTTGGACTTCGCCTTCCCAGGCAAGGCGCTCTTGCTTCTCCCTGGGAGTGGGTCCCGCAGGAGAAGCCCCACGGCCCTGGCCCTGAGCAGGGGGGGCAGGGAAGACTGCTGCCCCCACCCCCAGGGGCTCCCCAGTCACACAGCAGGTGCCTGTCGACCTTGGCCGGAAGCCCAGTGGATCAAGAGAAGGGGGAGTCCAATTTGGGCGCTGCAGCCTCAGCTCCGCAGCTTAGAGGCGCTTCCGAGAAGAGCAGCTCCCTGTCCCAGTGTCTGTCCCGCATCGTGGCCAGGACAGACTGTCCAAGCAGGGCAGGGCAAGGATTCCAGCAAGGGGACGGCTGTCACGGCCTTTAAGAACGCGGAGTGCCAAAGGGACCCGCCCAGAACACAATATGCAGTGAAAAACCAGGTTTCAGAACTACACGCTAATTTTGTATAAACGTGAATGTTCTGAACTGAGAGGAAATAAGCCCAAATACGCTCAGTCCTTATCTTGACACAGTGATTATGGATTTTTAAACCCTTTTATATGCTTTTCTGATTTTCCCAGAGTACCTTACTGCCCGGGTTTACTGTTCCGTTCAGAAAAGCACGCTGTGTCTGGCTGCGGCTGAAATCCCAGCGCGACGCCCAGTGTTTGAGACAACATGCTCGTGCAAAGAGCAGGCCTCCAGGTCTCAGGAAGGGCGAAACAAACAGGAAAAAAGCGCCTGCCCAAGGGAAAAACTCAATGTCCTCACGGGAGGAAAGGGCGCTAGCCGCCCAAGACCGCGGGGCCTGCTGTCGCCTGCGCAGGGACCCTCCCGCTTCCCCGCCCGCACCTGCCCCGCGGCCACCTGCACCTGGCGGGAAGGCCGCACCTCACGGCAGACTCGAGGGCATCTGTCAGAGAAGCAAGCAGCACCCCCGGTCCCCACGCAGCCCCCCGCGGCAGCCCCCGGGACCCACGCAGCACCCCGCGGCAGCCCCCCGGGACCCACGCAGCACCCCGGGACACCCAACGGCACCCACGCAGCCCCCCGCGGCACCCCGCACACGGGAGGAAGACTACCTCAAGGCGTCTTCCTGGGCTTGGGGTCTCCGCCCAAAGCGGGGAGGGCGCGGTCACACGGGGAGGGCGAGATCGCGGGGAGGGCGGGGTCGCGGGGAGGGCGGGGTCGCGGGGACGGCGTGGTCGCGGGGAGGGCGTGGTCGCGGGGAGGGCGGGGTCGCGGGGAGGGCGGGGTCGCGGGGAGGGCGGGGTCGCGGGGAGGGTGGGGTCGCGGGGAGGGCGTGGTCGCGGGGAGGGCGGGGTCGCGGGGAGGGCGGGGTCGCGGGGACGGCGGGGTCGCGGGGAGGGCGGGGTCGCGGGGAGGGCGGGGTCGCGGGGAGGGCGGGGTCGCGGGGAGGGCGGGTCGCGAGGAGGCGGGGTCGCGAGGAGGGCGGGGTCGCGGGGAGGGCGGGGTCGCGGCGGGGACGCGTGTCGCGGGGGGCGTGTCCGGGAGGGCGGGGTCGCGGGGAGGGCGGGGTCGGGGCGGGGCCGCCGGGAGGGGCGTGGCCTCCCCGCCGCTCGCGGGCGAGGACCTTCCAGCCGGGGCGGCCGTCACCTGCCCGGTCGCCCTGCGGGGGCGCTGTCCACGCTGCAGGCGGGCGCGCGGGGGCCGGCGGCAGCGCCGGGGGTCTCCAGCCCCAGCAATGGGGTGGGGTGGGGCCCGCGGGGGCGCGCGCCGCCCTGCCCTCGGCCCCAGGCCCCGCCGCGCGTCCCTGCGCGCTCGCTGCCGTCTGGCCGCGTGCCCGAGCCGCTGCGTCCCGGCCGCCGAAACTTCCGGAAGTGCCGCCGGGAGGGAGGGGCCGCGGCCGTCGGGGCCCGGCCCTCCCGCCGCGCTCCTCCGGCCAGAGGCGAACTGCAGGGCGCTGGCGTCCCTGGGTCCCGGCTCCCGCCTCCCGCGGGGCCGGCCCCGAGCCCCTCCCGTCGGAACCGCCCGCGTAGGTGGGCCGCCGGCACAAGGGGGCGGAGACGGACCCGGACTCGGCCCGGTGAGACCGCGACCGGCTGCGGCCCCGCGGGCCTGAAGCCTCAGTTTCCCCCTCCGGGGAGCAGGCTGGGCCGTGCTGCCCCACCGCCCGCCAGCGGAGCTGTGTGACCCGGGACACCCGCCGCGTCCAGCGAGCTGGGCACAGAGTGCGCATCCCGCGAAGGTTCAGCGAAGAGATGGGTGAAGGACGCAGGAAAGGGGGGCACAGATGGCAGCCGGGCCGTGGGTGACCGCTCCTCCGTGCCCAGAGCGACGCGACCCTGGGCCCTCAGCGTGCGTCAGGTGCGTGGCTGAAGGTTCCCCGAGGGACGCCTGACCCAGGCAGACCTGCCCAACGCCTGCCTGGACTCTGGGGCCCGAGGCCGTTCAGACAGGCGACCTAGAGGCTGTGGTGCCGGGGCAGAACCTAGGGGACTGGTCACCTTCTCTGTCTTCACCTTCTGAGGCTGGATTTACGTCTTGGAAACAGTCAAACCCAGTTTGGTGCAGCCTGGATACCTTCAGGTGCCTCCTGCGCCCCCACCAGCCTCCTTGCTGCAGCCAGCATGGTCTGTGGGCGCCGAATGAGTCGCAGACCAAACACGAGCCTTGCCCCCACGTGCCGGACAAAGCCTAACTCCTGGTCGTGGCGTGTGAGTCCTGGCAGGGGTCTTACACCGGCAACACTCCTTCATAACACGTTGCAGATGCAGAGCTTTAAAAACGCCCCTTCCCGCTGACCTGGCAACTCCGCTTCTGGATGTCAATGCTAAGAAAATGGAAAATGATCAGACATGCTCAACAATTTAGCTCAGTAGTAAAAAAATCCAAACAACTTAAATACCCAGTGATATGAATAATTATATAATACATCCATACGATGGAATATGGTGCTGTTATCAGACTGTGGTTTATAAAAAATTGTAATGACTTAGAAAAGGGCTCTCAAGCTACAATATAAGTGGGAAAAACAGACCGGAAACTACTCATATTACACCCCAACTCCCCCCTTACCTTCCTCCCTTCTCCCACCTCCCTGTCTCTCTCTTCCTCTCTCTTTTTCCTCCTGTGGTTGTATAGAAATATATCAAACCATTTACGGTGGTTGCCTGTGAACCAGATTATGAGTTTCATGCAAATTTTTTGTATTTTTCTATATTTTTATAAAACGATCATGTATTACTTCCATGAATAGGTTATCCCTGGGGGGCCCAGAAGACCAGCTCCCAAAGTGTCCTCCAGCAGCTCTTCCCTCCCAGCCCCCAAGCAGGCTGAATAACTGATTCGCCAGCAAGTGCAGTGTTCCCTTATCCACAGTTTTGCAGTCTGTGCCTTCAGTTACCCATGGTCAACTGCAGTCCAAAAATGTTAATACAATAAGATATTTTGAGAGAGGAGAGAGACCACATTCACAAAACTTTTATTACAGCATGTTGTTATAATTGTTCCATTTTATCATTAGTTACCGTTGTTAATCTCTTACTGTGCTTAATTTATAAATTAAACTTTATCATAGTTACATATGTATAGGAAAAAACATAGCATATGTAGGGTTCACTACTATCTGCTGTTTCAGGCATCAACTGGGGGGCTTGGAATGTATCCCCCATGGATAAGGGGGGACAATTGTATAATGGAACCTCTAATATAAAGATGAGCTCGCAATCAGAATTACAAAGCATATTAGTTTCCTACTGCAGCTGTAACAAATTACCACAAACTCAGTGGCTTAAAACAATACAAATTTATTATCTTACAGTTCTGGGGAGCAGAAGTCCACAGTGGGTCTCGGTGGGCCAAAATCAGGGTGTCAGCAGGGCTGATTCCTCTGGAGGTGCTAGAGAAGAATCAGTTTGCTTGCCTTTTTCAGCTTCTAGAAGCCACCTGCATTCCTTGGCTAATGGCCCCTTCCTCCACCTGCAAAGCCAGCAGCAGAGCATCTCTCTGGCTGGCTTCCTTGCAGCATCTCTCTCTGGCCTTCCTGCTGCCTTGCTGTAAGGGCTCTGTGATGACAGGGGGCCCATCCAGATAACCCAGCATAATCTCCCATCTCAAGATCCTCCATTTAATCACATCTGCAAAGTCCCTTTTGCCACAAAAGGTCACATATCAGGTTCCAGGGAGCAGGACCAGGACATCTTTGGGTCCTGCCACACCTACGCCTTGGAAGAAGCCGAACCACACAGGAAACAGCAGCTCAACTGAAGGAAGAAATCACCTCCACATCCACCCCCAGGGAAACAGCCGAGGGCAATCAGAAGACCCTGGAATATGTACACGTGTCCCAAAGAGTCTAGAGAACATTGTGTCTGTAGAAAGAAAGCTAGAGAAAGAACATGGACATTAAAAATGTGAACTGAAATAAAATACCATGGGAAAGGGACTGGATAGCAAAATGGCCGAGGATGAAAGGAAAGTTGCTAAGATGAAGACCGAGCCCGGGAAGGAATTCCTCCAGAATGTGGACCCAGGAAAGATAGTGCAAAGGAAAAGTTATGGGTGCGGAGGAGAGACCCGCAGTCCTAATATCCATCCAACAGGCGTTCCAGGAGGACATCAGAGAGGAAGGAGGGGAGGGGAGGCACCACCCACACATGGACACCACACACACGCTCACAGGAAAATTTTCCCCGAATTGAAGAGAAATGTAGGTTTTCAGGTCAGAAGGCGGGAAAAAAATATTGACCTGATGCATTATAATTAAATTTCAGAACTTTAAGGATAAAGACAAATCTTAAACACTGAGAGGGGTATTGTGGGTTGAACTGTGTCCACCAAAAATATACGTTCAAGTCCTAATGCCTAGTGCCTGGGATTGTGACCTTATTTGGAAATAGTCTTTGCAGATGTGATCAAGTTAACAGGAGATCATGCTGGATTAGAATAAGTCCTAAGTCCAGTGACTGGTGTCCTTACAAGGAGAGAGAGATGTGGACACAGAGACAGAGACGCAGGGAGTATGCTGTGTGATGAGAGAGGCAGAGCCTGGAGTGATGGCCAAGGACTGCTGGCAATACCAGAGCTGGGAGACAGGCATGCAGCAGATTTGTTGCTTGCGCTTTCAGAAGAGCACATCTCTGCCAACACCTTGATTTTTGGACTTCTGGCCTCCAGAACTGTGAGAGAATAAATATCTGTTGTTCTAAGCTACCAGGTTTATGGCAATTTGTTAGGAAACCAATATGGGAGGGATAGCAGGAAAGGAGGAGGGGAGGAAGGTTATGAGGGGACAAAGGAACAAAAATCAGACTGACATGTACAACTGGAGTACAAAGACATGGAGTGGTGGCCTCGAATCTGTTCTAAGCCATAATCCTTCAAGCATGAGAGTAGAATTAAAGGCATTTGCAAACCCACCAGGACTCAGGGAGGTTGCTCCAACAAGCCTGCTTAAGGGACAGAATGGCCAGACGACACGCCCACAAGAAAATAAAGAGGCAGTAGAACACGAGTAGCAAAGGATGCAGAGAAGCCAATGAGGCATGTTGTGAAGTCTGCATGTGTTGATGGTAAAATGAAAAGAACAGGGTAACCACGATCCCAGTTAAAAATGGCTTCTTGGCCAGCTCCCCTTCCCCAAACCCTTCTGAAAAACAAATGAAGCATTTGTGAAATTTTTCCCCTGTGGGGAAAAAACCCACCAGAACAAAGAAGGCTCAGGAAGCAGCTACAGTGGACGGGCCATCTTCATGTTTCCCGCCACCTTTTGACCAAAAGCTGGAGGATGGGCGCTGATCGAGGTGATGTAGCTGTCAGCTGCAGCAGAGTTGTGCTGTGTTAACAAACAGGCCTGGATCACAGTGGCTTCCAGCAGGCAAGGTTTCTTCCTACTCAGGCCACATCGGTCCTGCACTCTCTGCAGCTCTGCTTGCGTCCTGTCCTCCTTCCCACGTCATCCAGGAGCCAGGTGGAAAGAGCAACCCCCCCTGGGCAGAGCTGTCCCTCAGAAACAGGCGCCAGCTCTTCCAGCTTCTGCTCAGGTGGCCGTCCATGGGTGAGGGACAGTCCTCCTCCCACAGGCAGGGACACCACAGCAACTCTAAGGGTGCTGGGGAACTGGGGGTGTAGGGTGGGTGCAGAGTCTGCTCACATGTTCCCCTCACAGCCAGGCCCAGGCCTTTCCGGAGCTGACAGGACAAGGGCTTCTCTGGAGAAAATGGGTCTGAGGGATTCCAGCTGGGGACGTGGGAAGGTGAGGTCTGGGGTGCTGAAGGAGGTGCTGCTCCTGACTTGTGGGCCCCCCTTCCTGCTGTCAACAGGAAAGAATCCAAACTCCGTGAAATAATTTGAAGAGGTTTATTCTGAGCTGAATATGTGTGACCATGTCCCGGACAGCCAGGCCCAAGAAGCCTTGAGCAAGTGGTCTCGCCATGGTTGGGTTACAGTTTGGTTTTTTGTTTTGTTTTGTTTTGGTTTTTGAGACAGGGTTTTGCTCTCCCTTCCAGACTAGAGTGCAGTGGCGTCATCATAGCTCACAGCAACCTGAAACTCCTGGGCTCAAGCCATCCTCCTGCCTCAGCCTCCCAAGTAGCTGGGACTACAGGTGCATGCTACCCTGCCCAGCTAATTTTTACATTTTTTGTAGAGACGGGGTCTTGCTCTTGCTCAGGCTGGTCTCGAACTCCCGACCTCAAGTGATCCTCCCGCCTCGGCCTCCCAAAATGCTAGGATTACAGGGGTGAGCCAACACACCCGGCCATACAGTTTGGTTTTATACATTTCCAGGAGATAGGAATTACATGTGAAGTCATAAATCAATACATGGAAGGCGTACATTGGTTTGGCCCCAAAAAGGCAGGACATTTCAAGGGGAAGGGGTGGCTTACAGGTTATAGGTGGGTTTAAAGAGTCTTTGATTTGTGATTGGTTCAAGAAATGAAACTTTGTCTAAAGGTTTGGAGTGTTTTAAGGAAACATAAGGAAGTCTGTTAATCAGAGACAAGCCACCATACATCGACTCAAGTGATTTGTTATGTAAATTGAGGACCTGCAGGTATGGTTTAAGCTTTGTCTTGCATGGCCTTAGGCATGTGAATGAGTTACACAGGACATCTCCAAGAAGCAGGGGGGCCATGACCATGATGAGGCATGTCTGACCTCCCTTCTCATGGCCAGCAACTCAGCTTTAGGGTATTTCTGGGGTCCCCTTGGCCAAGAGGGGGTCCATTCAGTTGGCTGGGGGGCTTATAATTTTAGCTCACACTGCTCTGCCCCAAGATGCTACCAGACAGGGACCCTCTACCCCCCACCCCAAGCAGGAGACCTGACGAGCCTTCTTGGAAAAGTCAAATTGCCAAAGAAAAAGACCTCCTTTTAGCGTCACCAAGCAAGAAGCAGGCCAGTCACCAGGTTCCCCCTGGATACCTCACAGGGAGCTGCCAGCCTTCCCACCCCACGGGGGGCAGCTGAAGAGTGCCCCATGCAGAGGGAAAGACCAAAGCACAGAGGGAAGCACCTGGAGGAGACAGAGGCAAAGCAACGTGCAGTGGGAACACCACTCACCAAAAATCCCCTAAAGTGACAATCCCAGAGAGAAGAGAGATGGCTGTGACCATCTGTGAACAAATTGCAGTGACCCCTGCATGTTTTTTATCACCCTCTGCTCTCATGTTTTGGATTCTTAGGCCAGCAGGGCTTGACGACCAGATCCCTGAAACTTTTAACTACTTGTCCTTTTTGAGTTGTTTCCCAGAAAAGCAGAATTTCTGCAAGACAAAGGAGTTGAGATTCCGTAGTCCAGTGGGCAGACGTCCTGAGGTCAGGACTTGCCATCCCCCACAACCCGACCCCAGCACTAGACCCTTGTTAATTTCAACACAACCTGCCCCATACGCTTAGTCCCTAGTTATAGTTAGAGAGACAGATTGAGGCAGGGCGTGGTGGCTCACACCTGTAATCCCAGCACTCTGGGAGGCCAAGGCGGGTGGATGGCTTGAGGCCAGGGGTTTGAGACCAGCCTGAGCAAGAGGGAGACCCCATCTCTACAAAAAATAGAAAAGTTAGTTGGACATGGTGGCACGCGCCTGTAGTCCCAGCTACTTGGGAGGTTGAGGCAGGAGGATCCCTTGAGCCCAGGAGTTTGAGGCTGCAGTGAGCTGTGAGGACACCACTGCACTCCAGCCAGGGTGACAGAGCAAGACCCTGTCTCAAAAAAAAAAAAAAAGAGAGAGAGAGATTTGAGGCTGCTTCTGCATTCCCCTAACTGACGTCTTTTGTATTAAAATCCTTTCTTTCTTGGGAAATCCTTGTCTCAGTAACTGGCGATCTGTGTGTCTAGTAACCTGACCTGGGCTGACTCCTTTTGGCTTCGGTGACAATACTGTGTCTATAAAACAGAAAACAGGATACTATGTTAAGGCGACAGTTAAAGAATAAGAAAGAGGAATCAGAATTTTAGAATAAGATAACCAATATTTAAAACTCAACAGAAAGGTTGTGTCAACGAAAAGAAGCCAAACTCTGTAAAATAATTTAAAGAGGTTTATTCTGTGCCCAATGTGTGTGACATGGGCCAGAGAGCTGTCCCTAGGAAGCCTTGAGCAAATGGTGTCACCACGGTTGGGTTACAGTTTGGTTTTATAAATTTTAGGGAGACGGGAATTACACATAAAGTGTAATCAATGCATGGAAGGCGTACATTGTTTTGGCTGAAAAGGCAGGTCATCTCGAAGTGTGGGGCGGGGGTTATAGGTTATAGGGGGTTTAAAGACTCTTTGATTTGCAATTGGTTAAAGAAATGAAACTTTGTCCAAAGGCTTGGAATGTTTTAAGTTAACATAAAGATGTCTGTTAATCAGAGATAGGACACAAGACATATAGTGGAGACTCAAGTAATCTGTTACGTACGTTGGTGACCTACAGGTGTGGTTTAACCTTTGCCTTCTGCAGCCTTAGGTCTGTTAGTGATTTTGTATTTTATTGTTACAAAGAATAACTCCAAAAGGAATAGGGCATAACTAGGCATGTCTGACCTCCCTTCTCCTCGTGGCTGGCAACTCAGCTTTAAGGGTTTTTGTGGGGGGTCCCCTTGGCCAAGAGGGGGTCCATTCAGTTGGCTGGTGGTCTTAAGATTTTACTTTAGTTCAGAGTTGGAAGATAAAATTAAAGAACTCTTCCAGAAACAAGAACCAAAGGACCAAGAGAAGTGGGCAGCTGGGGCCCCCCCAGCCTTGGGCACCCGCCTCCGCCCAGTGTGCAACTGAGCAGATGTGGCAACGGGCAGAGGGGAGGCCCCAGGAAAAGACAAGGCCGGATGCACTTGGGAAAACGGTTGAGAGGTGTTTGCGAGGGCTGTGTAGGATCTCTAAATGTTAGTGCTGGGTCCACAGAAGCAGTAAAAGAGGAGGCAATTCTTAACCCCACGCAGATAAGTGCACAAGCGGGAAGTGTAGTCACAGCAAGCTAAGCGGCTCAACAGCTGTGACATTCCCACGGCCACAGCTCGTGGGAACCCTGACAGTGGGTGTACCGACACGTGTGGGTAACTGTACTGGGAAAATGGAACGAGGAGGAGTGAGGGCGGCTGAGAGAGGAACTTCTGCCGCCCTAAGAGGAAGTTGAGGGAAGTTGTCCCCAGGCTCAATTAATAGAGAGCACCATCGGATATTTTTGATCTGTGGTATGTTTTTCTTTAGTAGGAAATAACGATGCCCGTCTAGAATGTTGTTGTGCTGCTGACGTCACTAGGGAGGGGAGGCAGAAGGCCCTGGGGGGAGTGGGCCCGGATCGCTGGGTGTTTCACGTTGGGGGAGCTTCAGAAACTAGTTAAGCCTGGACACGGTGGAGGTGCACCCGAGTGTGCTGAGCAATTAGAGAGTCATCACTAGAAAATTAGAACTACGAGTATGACTTCCACGCTAATACAGAGAGAAAAAAACTCAACTGATCCAATGGGAATGGAGGACCTGGAATATTTTTTAAAAATAAACAAGACTGTAATTCATGGGAAGGATGAACATTGGAGACAAAACTATCATCGCTTACAGGTGGAGTGATTATTTACCTGGGCAATCCAAGAAATCCAAATCCAACCTAAATCAAGGTAGGAGGGAGGGGGACAAGAAGCTGGTTGAGGGAAGTCACTCCTCATCTCCCACAGTGGAAAGTCGATAGACGCTGCCTCAGGCTGAGAAACCAAGCCATGCCCGCAAAGGTATGCAGAGACGTGGAGCCAAGTGCCGTGGGTTGTAACACACCAAAAGACCTGAACATTTGCAATGTTTCTAACAAGGGATTAATATTCGGCACATGTAAAGAATACGGACAAGTCAATGAGAAAAAGAAATAATGCAGAGAAAATGGGCAAATTCTAGGCCTAGATATCACAAGAGTCCAAACAAGCAACAGGTGGATGAAAGATGCTCACCCTTACTGGTGACCAGGGATGTGCACATGAAAGCTGCATGATATTGTTGTTCACCTGTTCACCTGCCAGATTGGCAACATTTTAAAATTTGTATAATATTGAGGCCTGGCAAGGGTGCTGCCAGAGGAAGCGGGGAGATGCTGGAGCAGGTCACTCTGACACAGGAAAGTGACTCCCGATACTGGGAACCATTTGAAGTCCAAGTGGGTCCTTGGCTTCACGCAAGCTGACAGTGTAAAGGGAAAGCGAGTTTTACTCGGAAAGTATAGAAAATCTGCACGGTCAGAGCGAGGCTAATTCTCCCTGTGGAGGAGAACCAACCCCATGGTTCCTTTAGCCTCTCTATTTAAGCAACAGCTTAATTGTAGGCTAAACAAGGGGAGGGAACATCCATGTTATTTCTTGGGAAGGAGCAACATTCTCCCGGAATTAGGGGGACGTCCTCCTTTCGACTAAATATGGTCAAACAGGAAGTGTCAGGTGTCAGGGGAATGAAGGCAGTGGGGGGTCTCCTTAGAAACCGCGTGGCAATGTTATGGTAACAGGTGTGTAAGGGAGCTGTAGGGTCGGGAGTGGCCAATTTCTCCACCCTCTCGGCTCTAACCAGTTGGAGCTTGTCCTGCCTCCATCTTGTTTTGATCAGGGCAGCTCAAACTTTGTCCTGAGATTTCCTGACTCAGTTAAACAACGCCTGCGCAATTAAGCAATGCCTAGAGCAACGCCAAAGGCAATGCCTGAAGCGGTGCCTGCCAGTTCCCTGTCTCGACTCCATAATAGGGAGGGAATGTGGCTGCCCCGCTGACCCTGGACATGAGGCCACACATCTCCCCCACTCGTCCCCCCGGGGCTAGGGTCCAGACGCCTGCCGGACACCTGGGAGGGAAGGGGGAGGTGCATGGTGTGGGGGCTGAGCGCATGAGACCGTGGCCCCTCCTTGGCCCCGTGGTCCCCCATCCCATGCTTGGCCACACTGCTAGTGGACATGCCTTCTTGCCTTGCGGGTTCCCGGGTTGTTTATTTGGCACTTATCTGAGTTTATACAAAACACTTCTGGTCTTTCATGAATAAGAGGAATGAGCTTCTGGGGAAAAATAAACGAGGACAGGCTGGCTTAGGGAGCTGGCCGGGCAAATGGGGTAACAGCCCCCCATGCCTCAGCCCCGAAAGCTGCCTGGTGCCTCTGTGGCCATGCACACCCCATCCAATCATCTCCTATTGCCATGGATGGCTGCATCAGTGGAGGACTAGGGGCGTGTCCCCCCTCTGGAGTGGGGATTGGATCTAGGCACCTTGAGGGAGCAGAGCCCCCACCCCGAGGGGCGCGCATACCCCCAGCCTCTGCACCACACAGCTCTCCTGAGGTCACCTATACTGACAGCAGCTCTCGAGGGACCCCACCCAGACCCTGGAACATGCAGGGAGTTGTCATGCAGCTCTGACCCTTCTGAGGTATGGACAGTCCTTGCCCCTTCTGTGTCCCTGGGGTGGGAGTAGGGTGCTTGTAGAAGTGCCCATGGGGAGCTCCCTGGAACCAGCCCCCTGCAGACACTGCATCACCTCTGAAGTCCCCTCCTTGGGGAGTTCTGATCTGACAGCCAGGGCAAGGACCTCATCCAGGGGCCTGGGCCAAGCCGAGAGGGTTTGCAAATTGATGTCCACTTGACCAGTTTATTAGCTTCTGCTTCTGGTACTCTTTAAATGTCTCCAGGGCTTGAGGATGCTATAAATTTTTGGTCAAGGATCTTCTGGCAGCCTTGCTGTGCCAGCTCCCAGCACCCATGTTGGTAACGTGGCCCAGTCCTAAACCTCCCAGAGACAGGCTGGTGCCTGGGGACGTCGTTTCTCCTCTGCTGCCTTTTCTGGAGCCTTCTGCACCTCCTTCCAGTAGGGATCATAAATTCTCTTTCTGTTAGAAGCAGTTTATGGGCTGGTTTTCTGTTGCTTAGGACCAGAGTGTCCCACTGCTAACTGTAGATAGTCAGGAAAGATTTATTTAATTGCTTAATGAAAAGGTGGATATTATGGACCAGGAGAGAAAAGGGGCAAGAAGGACTTCCGGGTTTAGAATAACCTTGTCCCACTAAAGGAGATGATTTGAGGGCACCCACTAAAAAAGGTGGACGCCACCCAGCAGCAGCCCCTGCTGTTGGCTGAGTCCACACAGGGCTCACCATATGCCTCGCTGCCCCCCAGGCCCAAGGGAAACACACTGAGGACGAGGTGGAGCCTAGTTGGCCATTCCACCCAGAAGAAAGGGCAGACATTAGCCTAGTAGAAAGTATGTAAATGGGCCAGCACAGTGGCTCACACCTGTAATCCTAGCACTTTGGGAGGTTGAGGCGGGAGGATCGCTTGAGGCCAGGAGTTCAAGATCAGCCTGGGCAACACAGCCAGACCCTTTCTCTAAAAAAAAAAATAGAAAAATTAACCAGGCGTGGTGGTGCGCACCTGTAGTCCCTCCCTGCTGGGGAGGGTTTGAGGCTGCAGTGAGCTATGATGACACCACTGCACTCTAGCCTGGGAAACAAAGTGAGACCCTGTCTCTGAAAAAAAAAGAAAGAAAGTACCTAAATAACATTCTGAGTAGGAACACCTGCTGTCGGCGATGGTCTGGACCTCGGAGAGAGCAGAGCTGGGCCTTAGGCGGGGGCTACGTGCGTGGCACCTGCTGTCCTCCCAGCCCTCATGGGGAGACTTGGGGGGGGGCGGGGGCGAGGGGGGCTCTCCGGAGGACGTGACGCAGGGCAGAGTTGTGACGATGGTGGAAGAATGTTCCAGGCAGAAGGAACACGGTGCTCTGGGTCTTTGATGCTCTGGGAGGGGGAGAGCGGAGGCTGCAGCAGTGGGGAGTGGCTCTGGTCTCGCTCTGAGGGCAGCCAGGCCCGGCTGCTTTTGAAAGGAGCTCTCTGTGCCCTGTGCACACAGCAGGCTGGAAGCTGGAAAGGCGGGGGCGGTGCTGTGTGTTCATGTGGGGGGCGGTTTGCTTGGACCAGGGTGGCAGCAGCAAAGGAGGCAGGAAGCTGCTCCTTAGGGTACGTTTGGAAAAGGGAATGGCACAGACCCGCCCTACCGTGGGTGCCTCCATGGTGGGCCTGGGTCGTCCTGCACACGGGCACCCAGCACTGGTCAATGCAAACAGCCTGGCCTCGCCAGAGGCAAGCAGAGAAAAGCTATAATGCCACTCTACGCCTGTCCACACACTGTCCAGCCCATCCCACCCTTCCACACGCCTGCAAACACGGGCAGCTCAGTATCCCTCCACGGCTGGGCTTGGGAAGAGGCCCACATGGGCTCCAGAGGTGGCCGGGGTGGGGTCGACAGAGTTTGGGGAACCTGGGCATTGTGCTCTGGAGGAGGGCAGCTGCCCTGAGTGTGCCCATGCCCCTGCATGGCTGAGGGGCCAGAATGACTCTCGAAACAGTGGGGCCGGGCAGGGACCTGTTCGCGTCTGAGGCTGGTGTTGCCACTCAACTCCCTCCATGTGTCTCCATTGTGCCTTTTTTCCATAGGTATGTACTTTCCCCCACAAAACCGGCATTTTCAGAGACTCATGTCCTACTTTTTAAAGCTGATATTGTATGGCAAGCTCTTTCTTGTCAGCCAGTCTGTGAGTATGTCCTCAGCTGCAAGAAGCAGCAAGCCCAGCTTAAAATAGACAAGGGCTTTGGCATTGCCGCATGGAGCCCATCCGTGGCCCACAACAGCAGAGAAGCTGTGGCTCCCTGGGCCTTCAGAGCAGGCCCTGTCCCCCCACCCCAGTGTCAGCCAGTGCTCCGAGGTGACCAGGAGGGGCCCAGCCCAGGGCACATGCAAACACATACCCCCCAGCGGAAAAGGTTCTGGGTGGCACACAGCACGCCCCTCCACCTGGCTTCAGCAGCAAAGGAACATCTGAGGCCACCGGCTATTAAGTGTGGGCATCACTGGGCCTTGGACCCCTCTGCTCTGCACACATGACTCACATAGCAGTCTTGAGGGAGCAGGTTTTTACGGAAATCCAGCATCCTTCTCCTGTCACATCCCACAGGATCTCATGGGGCCCTGCCCTCCTCCATGAGGTTTGGGTGGCCCCTGCAGACCATCCAGGGCCGGCTGTATGGCCCAGGCCTGACCACTTAGCACCTTCCCCACATCCAGCCATAGCTGGTTCAGAAATGGGCATACCACAGAAGCTGCCTGCCACAGGGCATCCCCAGGAGCTACCTAGAAAGATTGGCTTTTTTTCCACTGTCAAAGGCTGAATTGCGGGGTATAGACAGGGAGCAGTGGGCTTTATCCTGCAATTACTCCAGGACAGCCTGTCTGAGAGTAAAGCCATCACAGAGGAGCACAGACCCACAGATGGAAAGAGAGACTCCTGGATCCAGCCATGCCTAAAACCAGTGGACCTGGTTTCTTTCTCCCTGGACATTTTAGTCATACAAACCAACACATCTCCCTGTGCTCAAGCCAGTCTGGGCTGGTGTCTGCATTCAGATGCCTCCCCCCCAGCCAGGGCATGAGTTCCACGCTAAGCCAACACCGGGGCAGAGAGAGGGCTCAGCTGCACAATGTGAGTGGGGAGACAGAAAATCAGGGCCAAGGGTGAGTGGTGGGATGAAGGCTCCCGCATAGTCAAAGCACTCTTGGGAAAGCGGGGGCTGGGACTAGGTGGATCAGACCAGCCTCCTCCAGGCCTTGGGGACAGGAAGACCTCGCCGACTCCAGCGTGACCTGGGCTTCGTAAGGTCTGGACACGGCTCTGTGGTCTGGCGCTCCAGACCGGCTTAATCTCCTCTTTTTTTTTTTTTTTGAGACAGGGTCTCGCTGTGTTGCCCAGGCTGGAGTGCAGAGGCTATTCACAGGGCATGACCACAGTGCACTACCACAGTGCTCAGTAGTTCACCACCCCCACGTTGGAGCCCAGGAGACATGCTGCAGCAGGAGACAGGAAGCAAAGCACGCACAGGAGCCCATTTTGCACAGGCGGAAGCTGCCTGAGGCTACACAGTGGGAAGGTAGCAGGCGTGAGCATCCTGGTCTCCTGTCTGCAGGCCTAGGCTCTTGCCCTGATCCTGGTACAGCCAGGGGCAGTGGAGTCAGACCCCAGGGTTTACCGTCTGGCTATGCCCATTTCTGCAGTGACTCCTCAGGTGAATTCTTTTCCCTCTCTGAGTTTCTATAGTTCTATCTAGAAAATACAGGGAATCCCAAACCCAGCTGCTCTTCAGAAAATTGAGGCATACTCTATCCATGGTGCTCCAGGCTCCACATTGAAGAGTTCATTAAAATGCACACTCACATTTTACGGCTCTGTAGCTTTTCTGCAAAAACAGCTAATAATTACTGAGCACTTACTACATGACATGGATGAACTAATTCAATCCTCCCAGCAGCCAGGTAGGTATCATGCTGTCTCTTGTACAGATGAGGAAGTCACCGCAGACAGAGGTTCCATAGCTTTCCTAGCTTCTTGTAATGTTCTTGACAGGTCTTGGTATTGATGTTGGGAGAAACACCCTCAATTTTAGTTTCTGGACGTGTTTGTATAAGATTGGTGCTATTTCTTCAACTGTTTAGAATTTCTCAATGAAACCATCTGAATGTAGAATTTTCTTTGTGGGAAGATTTTAAATTATAGATTAAATTTATTTAATTGGTGTAGGACCATCCAGACTTTCTATTTCTTCTAGTGTCAGTTTTGGTAAATTGTGTTTCATCTAAAATTTCCTCTAAAATTTACTGTCATAAAGTCCTTGTACTTCTTATTATTATCCTTTTAATGCTTGCAGTATCTGTAGTGAAGTCCTCTTTTTCATTTCTGACAATGAAATTTGTGTTTTCTTTTTTCTTAATCTTTCCAGGGGTTCATCAATTCTATTTATTGCTTCAAAGAACCAACTTTTGGCTTTGTTGATTTTCTCTATTTTTTGCTTTGTTTCATTAATTTCTGCTCTTATTTTTATTATATCTTTTTGTCTTTGGTTTTAATTGATTGTTCTTTTTCTAGCTTCTTGAGTTGAAGCTTGGAGCATTAATTTTCAACCTTTCTTCTAAAGCTATAAATTTTCCTCTGAACACTGTTTTAGCAGCACTATACAGCATGTCTTGGTCCATATTTTCACTATTGTTCACTTCAAAATATTTTGCAACTTTGGTTTATTATTGACCCGTTGATTATTGAGAAGTGTGACATTTAATTTCCAAGCATTTGGAGACTTTCTAGTGGTCTTTCTGTCATTGACTTGGTTTTTTTTTTTTTTTTTTTTGAGACAGGGTCTCCCTCTGTCACCCCAGCTAGAGTGCAGTGGCATCATCAGCTCACTGCAGCTTCCAACTCCTGGGCTCAAGCCACCCTCGTGCCTCAGCCTCTGGAGTAGCTGAGGGTCACCACGGCTGGCTAATGTCATTGAGTCTTAATTTAATTCACAGAGAACACACTGTATGATTTCAGTCCTTTGAAATTTGCTGAGACTTGTTTATGGCCCAGAAAATAGTTTATTTTGATAAACATCCTATGTGGACATGGGAAAAATACATATTCTACAGCTATTGGGTGAAGTGTTGCATATATGTGCATTAGGTCAAGTTAGCTAATTCTGTTGTTTAAATTGTGTGAGGTTGGTTCAAGGATAAAGAAATAGACCAGTGGGATAGAATAGAGTTCAGAAACATATACATATATATGTGATATCTTCAATTGATTTATGTCGAGGACTTTTCTCTGATTCAGTGGAAAAATAATGCATTTCAGTAAATGACGCTGGGTCAACTGACTATCCATATGGAGAGAAATGAGCTCTGACCTCCTGCCAAACCGCAAGAATTAATTTGTGACTCGTCACAGATCTAAATGTGCATCCTAAAATAATTAAGTTTCTAGAAGAAAACATAGGAGAATATCCTAATGAAAAAGCGCTAACGATAAAAGTAAAGATTCATTGGACTTCACTAAGCATAACTCCTACTCATTAAGTAAAAGCAAACCAGAGAGTGGAAGAAGATATTTGCAGTATCTTCAAATAAATACAAATCCAAGGATTCCACCTACAATACAAAAGCATGTGTCAGACTAAGAACACATATCCAGAATATGTAAAGAACTTCTACAAATCAATAAGAAAAAGATAGACAACCCAATTTTAAAATGGAGCCAGGCGTGAACCCGGGTGGTTGGTGCTAGATCTGGGTCCTAATCGCTCTGCCCTGCAGGGACCGCTCTTGCTTGGTCGCCTTCCCCGAGCGCATCCAGGGAACTCGCTGGGTCCTCCTTAAGCCCGGAGGCGGTGGGGGGAGCTCCGGGCCGCGGCTCCGCCCCCGGGGGTTGCCTTTCCCTTAGAAGGCGAAGCCCCAAGCCTCGCCTCTCGCCGGCGGGCAGTCGCGCGGTGCGCTCCGCGCTGCGCTCGCCCGACGCCGCTGGCCCGAGCCTCCGAGAGCGCGGGAAGCCCCGCGGACCTCGCGCGCCGGCCCGGGCGTAGACGGGGCGGGCGCCGGGGCGGGACGCGCGTCCTCGTCGGTGTGAGTGGAAGGGTCGAGATCGGCGGAGACGGCCGCGAGCAGATCCTGAAGCCAGAACTCCACCCCGCCCCCGCGCGCGCGACATGCTGCGGGAGAGGTGAGCGGGCGCGGTGGGGGGCGTCGGCTCCCCGAAGCCGCGCCACGGGGACGACGAGCCCAGGGACACACCTGGGACCGCGAGGCGCGGAGGCGGGTGGCCCCCAGGCCCGGGAACCGCGGCCCAGCTCGGAGCGCGCCCGGGCGCCCCCTCTGCAGCCGGCGGGGGCAGACGGGGGCCGGGCGGGGGTCCTGGCAGTCGCCGGCGGGGAGGAGGCCGGGCTGTGCGCTCTGCCCCCGCCCCCGCCGCCCGCGCGCCCGACTTCGAGGGCGGGCCCGCCGGGCCCAGAACGCATCGCCGCTTCCCCGCGGTGCCCCCATCCCTGGCAGCCGCCGGGATCCCTGTGATTTAATTCGGAATCTAAAAGAATGTGACACTGTTTTAAAGATTTGGGGCCCCAAAGCGAGAGGTCTCCCGCAGCTGGCTGCGGCCCTTCCTCAGGGCCACGCCCAGCCCGGCCTCGCGGGGTGCCCAGGCCGGGCGCACGCGGTGGGGGCGGCCGCTCCGCGCGCCCGGCCGCTCGGCCTCCCCCTCCGCCGGCCTCCCCCTCCGCAGGCCGGGCTGGGCGGGCCCGACTGAGCGCCGTCCGCCCGCAGGTGCGGCGCCCCTCGCCCGCGTCCCCGCCATGGAGGTGCTGCGGCGCTCCTCGGTCCTCGCCGCCGAGATCATGGACGCCTTTGACCGCTCGCCCACCGACAAGGAGCTGGTGGCCCAGGCCAAGGCGCTGGGCAGGGAGTTCGTGCACGCGCGGCTGCTGCGCGCCGGCCTCGCCTGGAGCGCGCCGGAGCGCGCCGCGCTCGTCCCCGGCGGCCGCCTGGCAGAGGTGTGCGCGGTGCTGCTGCGCTTGGGTGAGTGTGGTCCCCAGGCCGTCCCTCCCGAGCTGGCCGGCGGGGCCGGGCCTGCTGCGTCTCAGGATACAGCTATCCCTCCTCTGCTGGACCTTGGTCTCCCTCGGAGGCAGAGAGGGGCTGGCCCTGGGGTGCCCGGAATCTGCCTGGAATGGCCGGCGCGCAGGACAGGCCCGCCCTGGGTGCTGCTCCCTGTTTAGCCTCTCGGGCTTCCCCACTGGCTGGCTCAGGCTGCGCAGACCTCACCCCCACCCCATTTGCCTGCTCAGCCCAGATTTCAGACATTCTTGCCATAAACAATAGAAAGCTCCAGAAAGAATGATGTTTTAGTGGCTAAATTTCCAGCGTGACCCTTGTACTCGGCTGAGTACAAAAATCCTTTGTCAGACCACGTGTCCCGATGTTTGTTTTGGAAAATAGGTCCTTGTAGTTACAGGCTGAGACCCTGCCACTCCCTGCACTTTCCTCTTGATTTGGAGGCCTCCTGCGGCCCCTGTGGAAATTGTGCCCACCATTGGGAGGGTGGTCAGAATCTCTGGAGTTGGCTGGTCCTGTGAAGACATCTGGGGTACTTGTTTCTGGGGTCACACACAGCCCAGTGACTGCCTCCACCCTCTCCAAGATCTGGACCCTGGAGAGGGAGACTTTGGCCAGCTCACCTTGCCACAGCCGGCTGAGACCGTTCATCTGCGGACGTTTATTGGGTGCCCGGAGTGGGCACACGGGAGCCTGTGGCCGTGCCCAGGAAGGGGAGGTGATAGCAAAGGTGACGCCCTGAGTGGGTAGCTCTCCGGGTGGGGTGTGGGGAGGATCCCCATGAGAGGGACACCGTCCCTCCTCTCCAGCTGACAGTGGTGTGTGCGTGTCCTTGTTCTGTGTGGACCCTGCATTGGCGGCATCTGCGTGCCGTGCTGGCCCCGAGGAGCAAGGCTGTGTAGACCTGGCCTGCCCAGGTGTGGGGGTGGGGGTGGAGATGGAGTCCTCTGGGGCCGGCACAGAGCTTCCAGGAGGAGGTGGTGTTCCCGCTGAGCGTGAAAAAAGGGCAAAGGCTTCGAGGTGTGGAGAGGGGCAGGGGTAAACGGAGTTTGGGGGATTGGCCAGGTGTCCAGAGAGCCTGGTTTGCTGAGAGGACTCTGTGAGGTCAGTGCCCGCTGGCTGTCTCTTCCAACTTCGAGGATGACCCCAGGGGCACATTCTAGGGGGCCCTCTGGAGAAGATGAGTCCTTGGCCTCCTGAGAGCCCTCTAGACCCCTGGGATGGCCAGAGGAAGTTCCAGATGGCTAAGGGGGCCCCCAGAGGGAGGCAGCTGCAACCCCCAGGCGTTCTTGTTCATGTCTGTTTGCTGTGTTCTGCCCTCGCAGCTGCTCAGGGCGAGCCCTTCCATGGGTTCTGTCTCCCTGGCCCTCATCCTGCCCCCAGCCCCCAGGCAGATGCAAACAGGAAGAAGCCCAGGTTGTGTCCACACAGTGGTCCCTGAGGTCTTTGTGTGGGAACAGGCAGACCAGCCCTGGGAATTTCCACGTTGTCCCCCAACCCCTGACTGGCTTCGCCTTGGTTCTGCTCTGGTTCCAGATCTTTATTAATTAGATGGAGAGCAGCTGGCCTCAGGGGTGACTCCCGAGCCCTTATCTGCCAGGACTGTCCAGTCGGCAGCATTTTCCTGTTTGCTTTGGCTGGAAAGCTGGCCGGCTGGGGACACCCAGTCTGAGAGCCGTGTGTGTGGAATTCCCGGCACTATCTGCCCAGTGCTTGCATATTGCTGCTAAGGGCCCTGCAGCCACCACATGAGGCAGGCAGGCCTGTGGGGGGGTTTCCTCGGCCTGTGGCTTGCGTAGGGCTGCGCTGACGCGGCTGCCATCCAAACACACCCAAACACACCCAAACACACCCGGTTGGCACCAGGAGCCCAGGTTAGGGCGTGGGCGGTGCTGGTAGCCCAGGACAGTGTCTCAGCCTCTCCAAGTCAGTCTGCCTGAGCTGTTCCCTCAGTGATGCTAGGACGCCCTCTGAGGCATTGGGGGCTGCCTGTGTGGGGTCTCCTGCTCAGCCCCTCCCCAGGCTGGACTCTGGCTGCCTGGGTTCTGGCTGCCTGCTGGCCCCTCCTGCTGCCTGGCGGCTTGGCTGCCTGTCTGCTGTGAGTCATTGAGCAGGCACGGCCCACACTGCACCCAGGATTCCTGCCCCACCGGCTCAGCCGGCTTGGCCCTGGGGGGCTGGCTTATCAGGGGGGCAGCACCACAGGGGCAGGACTGGGGGTGCCCTTGGCACCTGCCTGGTTTCCTTATCCCCAGGGGCTGAGGTTGGGGTCCCTGAGCCAGCCGTGTCCAAGGGGCTGAGGCGTGGGCTGCCTCTGACCTGCTTGTGTGATCACGCAGGGGATGAGCTGGAGCTGATCCGGCCCAGCATCTACCGCAACGTGGCGCGCCAGCTGCACATCTCCCTGCACTCCGAGCCCGTGGTGACCGACGCATTTCTGGCCGTGGCAGGCCACATCTTTTCTGCAGGTAGGCCTGGCCTGTCCACCCCAAGGGACCTCATGGAGGGGCTCAAGATCTGTGGATCAGGGCAGGCTCACCGGGGGCTCCCATGAGACGGCCCCAGCTGGTTCTGGAGGCTCACAGGCACCTTCTTGCTGCTGAGGGTATCTGGCTGCTTAACAAACCAGCCCAGAACATTCAGACTCAAAACTCTTCGGGCCTTTAGTGGCTCTGAGGGCCGATGGGTGCTGGGCAGCTGGGGCTGGTCTCTCAAGTGGTTGTAGTCTGGCATTGGCTAGGGCTGCAGTACTTGGGGTGGGCAGTCAGCCCTGGCTGTGGGCTCCTGCACGCGGCCCTGTGGGGGGCTTGAGCTTCTCCCAGTGTTGCTGGGCCCCAAGGGGGAACGTCCCAAACAGTCCAGGTGGGCGTAGTCACAGGTCACTGCAGAATTCTGTCGGTCAAAGGTGAGTCTCAGCATGAGGTGTGTGTTCCAGGCAGAGTGCTCCCAAGTACTGTCTGATGCTAGGTGCCGCTCTGCACCAGGGCACCCTGGGATGATGGGAGGCCTGGAAGCTTAGAGCAGGGAGGGCCAAGTTCCCCTTGGGCTTTCTGGAAGACCTCCCCACTGCAGGCATGGAGGCCGTTCTAGGTCTGTCTTGATCAGCTGTGTGACCTTGGCACTCCCCTCCCCTCTTTGGCCTCAGTTTCCTCATCTGTAGGACGGTCCAGAGGGCAGCAGAAGCTGGGCTTTAGGGCTGAGGGTGCTGTGGGGAAGCCACAGTCCCTGTGGGCAAAGGTGTACCCCACACCAGAGGGGGCCCTCAGGGCTGGGAGCCTTCAGGTGGCCTAGTGACCTCTGCCTATCCCAGAGATGAGGAAAAGTGGCCAAGGGTGGAGGGCCACTGCATCCTGCTCAGAGGAGGCCCCTGGCTCTGCCAGCCCTGGCCTTGTGGAGTGACTGTGTGCTGATGTCCCCTGTCCTCTCCCAAGGAGGCTCCTCTGACCCCTGGTGGGCAGGCCACATGCCCGGGATGTAGTGAGGGGAGGGCTTGGGTGGGCTGATGGGACAGGAAGGGTCCCTAAGCTGGGTCATGGGAAGGGGGTCCAGGTGGGGTCTGGTCCTGTCCCCCGGGTTGTTCCATTGCAGCACAGGCTGGCCCAGACCACACCTGAGGGGGAGCAGGTGACCACTGGCCGTGGCGTGGGGGTGAGCGGCGGGGCCCAACTTTTGTAGTGGCAGGACTCCCTATCCAGTGCTCCTCAGGGCAGCCCAAGAGCCTGGACTCTGTCACTGCTCCCATGTCCTTTTGGGAGGTTGTAAACCAATCCCTGTTGTTCATGTTTGCTCCGGAGGCCCCTGCGTGCCAGCCTGGTGGGGCTGGGGGTGGAGGTCCTGGGCAGGCACCTGGGGGAGGAGGCAGCAGGTGGGGCCCAGGAAGGAAGCCAGGAGCAGCCAGTGTCCCGAGATGACGACCACTCTCCACCCTCCCTTGGCCGACCGCGGTGCGTGGGTGGCCGCCCGGGTGTCTGTCTCCGGGCTGTCGGGCCAGCCGGTTTACAAGCCGCCTGCTTAAAAGGAACGATCATTTCTGAGAACGTGGCTCTGGCCTGCTGTGGGTGCAGAGGAGCGGGGAGGTGGTGGCTGGTGTGGGCAGGGGGAGGACGGGGCCTGACACCTCCCTGCCGCTCAGCCTTGCCCAGTGCGGGGCTGGGCTGAGGAGGGGGAGGTCGCCTGGGGGGCTGGGAGGAAGGCCCACAGCTGTGGGGGCACGTGCAGCACAGGTGGCAGTTGCATTTGTAAAGAGCTGAGTTTAAATCTGTGGTTTTCATTGGAAAACTGGAGCAGAGCCTGCCCCGTGTGGTCAGCATCACACCGCAGCCAGCACCGGCAGGCTCATCCCACGCAAGCCCCTGTGTCTCTTGTGGCAGCCTCCACGCCCCCACCCTGCCCCTGGTGCCACGCCAGGGCGGCCCTGCCTGTGGGGCACCAGGCTGGCCCGGGCCCAAGGCAGCTGGTTTCTTAACCTCTCTGAACCTTGGAGCCGCCTGGAGGGGGAGCGAGAGCAGGGCTGCCCCCTCCGCCCCCTCCGCCCCCACAGGCCAGCTGTGGCTGCCCATCCTCACTTCACCCTTTGTCCACCCCCGTCCTCTCCTCTTTGGGCCCTTCTGCCTACAGGGCGAGCCCCTCGCTGGCTCTGGGGCCTCTCTGCCCTGCACACCCTGACTCTGGATCTTCCCCTCCTCCTCCTGGCCAGTGCCCTGGGGGCGCAGGCCCGGCCAGGCCTTGCCGCTGTGGGGACGCCAGCATGGCCTGGGCCTCCGCGGGCTCTGGCCAGGGCCGGGCTGTGGCTGGAGATGTGGGCAGCTTGGGGGCTGCGGGGCAGGGCTCCGTGGTGATCCTCCAGTCTCTAGCCCCAGGTGGCAGAACAGCTGAGCCCCCCATGAAGGCAGAGGCAACCGATGTTTCTGGCTTCGTTTTCACTTTGGGCTTCAAAGTTCCCACCAGAGGAAAAACTCATTTTTCCCTCCCAGATAGTTTTCTTTTTTTTCTTAGTGTTGTAAGAGCAAAGCAAAAAGCAAATTTTACCACAGAAAAATCAGAAAATACAAAAGAAATACGTTAAGAACTCTTAGAAATCAATGCTAACAAGACGACCCAATTAAAAGATGGACAAAGGATCTGCATAGACGTCTTTCCAACGGAGGTGTCTAAATGACCGATAAACACAGGAAAAGGTGTTCAATGTCGTTGGTCATTCGGGAGATGCAAATCAAACCCACTTTGTACCTACTAGGGTGGCTAGAATCAAAAAGTCAGATTAATCCCAAATGTTGTCGAGGATGTGGGGCAGTTGGAACCGTCACACACTGCTGGTGGGAACGTAAAATGGAGCAGCCACTTTGGAAACTGTCTGGCAGCTCCTCAAGTGGTTAAACGTGGAGTCCCCCTATAATCCAGCAGATCTCCTAGGTATGTACCCAAGAGGGGTGAAAACATACATCTGCAGAAAAGCTTGCACACAGATGCTTATCGCAGCATTATTCATAATAGCCAAAGTTATTGGCTCATGGCCCTTGACAAATGGATAAATGAAATGTGGCACGTCCACACCGTGGACACTACTCAGCCATGAACAGGGATGAAGTGCTGGCGCGTGCCACGGTGTGGATGAACCTTGAAAACGTGCTCGGTGAAATAAGCCACGCACTGAGTGGATCATGTTGTATGATGCCATTCATACGAAATATCCAGAATAGGTAAAACCTACAGTGACAAAGTGGTTTAGTGGTTGCCAGGGGCTGGGGGAGTGACTGCTAATGGGTGTGGGGTTTCTTTTTGGGGCGATGAAAATGTTCTGGAATTAGATAGTGGTGGTTGCACAACTTTGCAAATATGCTAAAAACAATATCCCACTTTTAAGATTATGGTAATGAAATTGCATCTCAATAAAAAAGAAAGAAAACACAGAAGAGCTCAAAGGAAGCGAGATGCCGTGGCCTGCACCCGGGGCTGCTCTGCTGGCATCCCCAGACTTTCCTCTCCTGCCATCGATCGCTCCAGAGGTGAAATGTGGCTGTCCCTCAAAACACACTGTCCCTTCTCCACGGGACGCCTCTCTGCGAGTGATACATACAGCAGGTTCCCCGGCGCATAGCCCTGACAGTTCCTCAACCCCGTCCACACCAACCCTCCACCCCACTGCTGGGTGCCAGGCCTGCTTGGCGAGGGCACAGCAGGAGCAGAACAGCCTGCTCTTCCATGGGGTTGTGACGTCAGGTCACAGCCACTCAACCTTGGCGCCCAGCCGGTCTGGGTGGCCCTTGGAGGAGGGGGCCTGGAACAGAGCCCTTGGGGCACCGCAGGTGGAGGACCAGAGCTGTGCCAGGTGTGCACGTTCCAGCAACGACAAGGGCACCGTCGAGGCCCGGGGTGTGGGAAATAGGCCAACAGCTGCCAGGGGCCCGTTCAGCTGGGATTTCAGGCTTGGGTTTATTTTGAAGGAGGTGGGAGATGGGAGGTAACAGCAAAGGCAGAGCTTTAAGCAGGGGCGTGACGTGGTCTGAGCTCATTTCTTTTTATTGAGGTGAAATTCATATAAAATTCACTTTTTTTTTTTTTTTTTTTTGAGACACGGTCTTTCTCTGTCACCTGGGCTGGAGTGCAGTGCTGTGATCACAGCTCACTGCAGCCTCGAACTACTGGGCTCAAGCCATCCTCCTGCCACAGCCTTCCAAGCAGCTGGGACTACAAGTGCACATCACCACCCCCAGTTAATTTTTCTATTTTTTTGTAGAGATGGGGTCTTGCTGTGTTGCCCAGGCTGGTCTCAAACTCCTGGCCTCAAGCGATCATCCTGCCTTGGCCTCCCAAAGTTTGGCGTGTGGCTCATCCATTCCTCTATTGATGGGCATTTGGGTGGTTTCACCTTTTGGTGGTTGTGAATAGTGCTGCTATGAATGTTTGTGAACAGGTATTTGTTTGAGCTGACATGTTCTTATGGCAAATTGCTCTGGCTGCTGTGTGGAGAGGGGTTGAAGAGCCATGCTTAATCTTTGCACATGGCAGTTGCTTGGGCTGACTGCCTGCAAGGACCGTGCTGGGCGTGCACGTATTGTGGCCTTTCAAATACTGCCAGATGCCCTCCAGCTGAACTTCCCATCAGAGTTTGTGAGAGTGTACAAATTACCTGAATCTTGACGTTGCCATTTAAAAGTTTTTACTATGACAGATTACAATCTGCATTTTGTCCTAATCTCCCTTTCTTTGATTACTAGTGAGGGTGAACATTTTTTCATATGTCTGTGTTATTTGTATTTTTTCTTCTGTGAATTAGCTGTTCATGTTCTGTGCTCATATTTCTTTTGAAAGCTTCCTGTTTTCTCACTGATTTAGAGAACCTCCGTGTATTAAGTAGACAGCATATTCTATAACTTCTTCCTCTGCTCGCCATCCATCTGTCTTTCCCCTCAAGGTGGCCTCCCCCTCGGTTCTGCACAGGTCAGGGGTCGGGAAAGGCCTTCCTTGGTGGGCGACAGGCTGTTGAGGGAACAGACGAGCCTGGGCGGTGTGCCCTTGAAGCTGCTCAGTGTTCACTGTGCCCCGCTCCAAGTGGTTGGCACCCCCTACCCCTCGGTGTCCCCCTTTTGCTGTCCCTGCAGCCTCCTGTACAGACGGGCCCGGGCAGGTTGCAGCCTGGGCTTGTGCAGGCAGGTGTGCAGTGGAGGCTGGGACACCTCCACCTGCCTAAGAACTACCCATGGGGGTTGGCAGGACTGAGCAGGAGATGACCAGGCTCACAGCAGGTGGTCAGCTGGCCTGGCACCCTGTCGGGGAGGGCTCTGCCCGCTTCGGCCCCTGGCCATCAGCTGCATGGCAGGCAGGAAAGCAGCTTGCAAGGCTCAGCCCCTTCACGTGACCCTGGTCTTGACCGTCTCTCTCCCTGCAGGCATCACATGGGGCAAGGTGGTGTCCCTGTACTCGGTGGCCGCAGGGCTGGCTGTGGACTGCGTGCGGCAGGCCCAGCCTGCCGTGGTCCACGCCCTTGTGGACTGCTTGGGGGAGTTTGTGCGCAAGACCCTGGCGGCCTGGCTGCGGAGGCGCGGCGGATGGGTGAGCACCTGAGTGCTGGGTGGAGGTGGGGAGAGTTGGGGCTCGGGATACAGAGGCTCCAGGAGGGGTGGGGGTGGGTGGGTGAGCACCTGAGTGCTGGGGCAGGGGCAAGGGCTGTGGGGCCCAGAGGGGTGGTTGTCAGAGAGAAACCCTTCTGCCGTCCCCACGCCCTGACTGCCCCTCCCGCCTGGCCAAACCACAGGTGCTGCTGGGCCCTGGGCATGGGGGGCTGGCTCCCCCCAGGGGGACCTGAGTGGTTCTCCCCTGTAAAAGGGGGGCGGGCAAGGGTGTGTGAACCACAGTGGGTGGGGGTGACAGAGCCCAGTCCCCTCTGCTGGGCCTGCCTCAAGGCCTCATGAGGTTGAGTCCAGCAGTCTGCTGGGGCTGCGGTCTCACCTGGAGGCTGAACGGGGTGGGGAAGGCGGGGTCCCAGGACGTGGCTACTGGCATCCCTCAGCGCAGAGACCAAGGTCGGTTCCCTGCCTTCCTCTCTGTGGAGCCTGGCCTGGGCCAGACGCTCGGGCAGCCAGCGTGAAGCACGCTGATGGACACCGTGGCGATGGTGCAGGCTAGAGGGAAAAGACTTCGTTTCTTAGCAGCAATGGAAAGAAACAAGAAAATGAGTAGAAAATTCATCCGTCCTTCTAGACGGGGCTAAAGATATCCAGGGGCTCCTCAGGTTTCTGGAAAATTTGGTTCCTGCTCTTGTTTAAGGGCGAGTCTAAGCTGAATCTTCCCTCCCTGGCAGCCCGGGGGGTGTTGGGGGCCCCATGGGGCAGCAGGCAGGTGGCTGAGGCGGCCAACGCCCTGTCCGGGGTGTTCATGGAGTCCTGCCCGGCCTGGCCCTGCCTGCCGCCTCCTCCCTGGCCCAAGTGCCCCCTAAATCCCACCCCTCAATCCTCACAGTCCGGTCTGCACCCACCCTGGAGCCTTTAGTCCCTGAACAGTCTTGCGCATTCCCTCACGATACTCTGCTGATGTTTGATGCGAGGTGCCGGGGGCCTGGTGGCCTCGGCTGTGTGCTCCAACTGCCCCGTCTCCCTCCCAGACTGACGTCCTCAAGTGTGTGGTCAGCACGGACCCCGGCCTCCGCTCCCACTGGCTCGTGGCCGCGCTCTGCAGCTTCGGCCGCTTCCTGAAGGCTGCCTTCTTCATGCTGTTGCCAGAGAGATGAGCTGCCCTCGTGGGCAGCGGCCGCAGCCTGGCCCTCTGGGCCCAACACAGGAGGCCCTCAGCACCCAGAAAACACCTCCTCCTCTCCACCGAGCCGGGAGCAGTCTGACCCTTGGAGGCCTCGCCCTGAGCCCCATCCCCGCAGACCCAGGCCCTCTGGGAGGGGTGAGTGGAGAAGGGCTTCCCTGAGCCTGGGGCTGGCTTCAGTGCCCCTCACTAGCCTTCTCCTGGAACACCTGTGTCTTCCCTTTTCTTTCCGGGACGAGAAAGTCAGGGTCAACTCCGAGGCCCCAAAGGAAGGGACACCACGCTCTCACTCGATACCCTGGGGGTCCCCTCCCAGGAATGGGCCATCTCAGGACACGAGTCCTCATGGGCCCTGCATGTCCAGTTGGAAGGTGACTCTGGCCTGGCCAAATCTGGAGTAGCTGCGGGGACTTACTGACCCTGAAAGCGGAGAAGGAGACGCACGTGCTGGTTGTTTAATCCATTTCTGGGGGGAGGGTGTGTCGCCCACCTGTGGTAGGTCCTTGTGTGGTGGGGAGCAGGGCTGTGGGGCTCTAGGCGGACGCACCTGACCAATGAATGCGAAACCCCGTGGATGAGAACAAGTCTACCGAGTTGGGTGGAGGGTGCGGCGGCCCCAGCGGCTTTCCTTGTGCCCGTCCTCACACGATCACACAGGGCCTGTCAGGGTGCCCTAAGGACACACCAGGGGAGCCCAGCCCCTCAAGGGGCACTGGAGGCCCCGAGCCACCCGCAGCCTTCCCTTGATGCCCACAGTTCCCCCATCCGGGCATACGGAAGGCATCCTTCCTGGAGCCCCTGCCAGCCCAGTGCTCGTGGCACTCGGGAGATGCACGCGGGCTGAATGGGCAGAAGTCCATCCTCGGTAGCCCACTGTGGCTTGGCCCTGGAGCGAGGACTGGCCTAGCAGCCTGCCCTCCCCACACAGCCCACCTGGGCCTGCCCCGCAGGCTGCCTGCAGGAAGCCAGCCCCGGAGTCACGTGCTGCTCAAGTCCCACTGGAGGGCAGAGGCTGGTAATAAACTCTACACAATCATTTTCATTTTAGACAAAGTCTCTCTCTCAAATAGTCTCTGCCTGTAAACTGGAAAAGGTGTGGCGGGTTTGCTTGAAAACCACCGGGCAGCAGGGTGGGGCACGAGGGTGGAAATCGGAGGGTTTCTCCAGTCTGGTTAGAGTTAAGGCACCAGCGCCTGTCCCCAGGCGAGGAGGGCACGGCACCCACGGGGGGTGTGCGCTAGGGGACACAGCGGCACCACCGGATGACTCAGAACTCCCGTCAAATAAGGGTTGTAGGGGCACTGCCCGGTTCTAACTGCACTGACGACGTGGGCAAAGAAACATGCACTCGGGGATTCAGACTCCCGGTCCCGCCATGTAGATGGTCGGAAAGCCGTCGCGTGTCCTGTAGCCCAGGGTCCAGACTGCTGAAAATCAGCCCAGAATCTTACCCTCTGAGTGGCTGGGATACGGCACAGGTTGAACTCCCAGTTAACGTGAGGGCGTTGACTGGGCTTCTGACGGTCGGGTGGGGCGTGTGAGAAGACTCTGATGAAGCTGGGGGCACCAAGCGCCTAAATTCTGATGAGTCCTCACCAGTGGGGGAGGCCCCCGCCCCTGGTGGTGTAGCCCGGCCTTTCCACGCCATCCGAGGGGCTCGACCCTGTGCGTCAGGGCAAGATGGCACTGCCGCTCAGGACCCAAATCCCAGCAGACTCTGCAGGTGAGGTACAAACTGACCCCTGAGCAGATGTGCTACGCCCGAGAGAAGTTTGCTTTTCTAATTTACACAGAAATCCCGGAAACGTGTGGGGATGCATATTGAGGGTGGAGAACAGTAGAAGGAACATAAAATTGCATCAGGCTGAATTTGTTGGTACGGATTCACTAAGAGTTTCTGCATTTAATGTTGCAGCTGCTGGGGGTAGAAAGGGCTCTAACTGGTTGGCTGAAACACAGGCCAAAATGGGACCCTCGGTGAGGGAAGTGGAAATGCCTGATTTCCCCTGGATTCAGCAGCTTAGTGGATTTGTCCTTCCTCCCCCTGCAGCCCTCCTCCCCCTCCTCCTCCCCTCAGGCCACCTCATCATGTCTCAGGATCCAGCCCTAATGCCAGCACCCCATCCTCCCCTGGCCCCGGGCAAGGAGGTTCCTGGTGGAGAGCACCAGGCCCATGCCCAGGGATTCTGGTTCAGGAGTTTGCTCACAGGTGGTGCAGGAAGTGAGCTCCAGCCCCTTCACACGGCCACTGCCCTCAGCTCTGTTCCTCTGCCCCTTCTGGGTGGGCCCCTCGAGGGCAGGGCTGGCAGGCCACCGTTTCCACGAGGCTCTGCACGGGCCTTCCAGACACTGGCAGCCAGATCGGGTATGACGAAATGTGAAGTGTGTGATGTTTTTGAAATCTCCAGGTGGGATTATCCAAACGCTTCTGATGGAGACTGTCTTCCACTACCGTGTGTCATGCCGCAGAGCTCACACGTGCACACGGACACCCCATAGGTGCGTATGCACACGCACACTGGTGCACCAGGAACAAATGCCAGGTTGCTCCGAAGCCCAGTTCCCGGCGGTTCCCCAGCCTGTCCAGCCAGCTTCGCCCTTGTCACTTTCACCTCCCATGTGTCTGTCTCTCTGGGCCAGCCTTGCCGAGGGGCTGGGAGTCCTGGGCAGGCCCCAGGCTTCCTGCTTCCTGATGCAGCGACACTGTCCTCCCAAAGCCTGTCCGACTCCAGCTCGGCCACAGGGCACTCAGTACTGGAAGGTGGACACATGGCCTCTCTCAGTCTCAGTTTCCCCTTCTGTACAACACAGGGTTGAGCTGAAGTCTTCTAGCCCTGCCCTCCTGTCCAGCCTCCTGACGAAGCTAGAGCCCCAGAGGACAAAGTGTGCACAAGGTCCCTGAGGCCCTGTGCCCCTGTCCTCACCTTCCCGCCCCCCATTGCCCACCTGCAGGCCGCCGCCTTCGAAGCCCTGCCTGCTTGTCAAGCCCCCAGCCCCAGGAAACATGGAGAGGGGGTCCCAGGGTGAAATCCGGCTCAGGGCGGGGCCACCAAGCGGGTGGTCTCGCCACACCTGCCTGGTAGCAGCAGATGGGAGGGAAGGAAGCCAGCAGGAATGTAGGAAGCCGGGGTGGGGGGATGAGCGGAAGCAAAGCCAGAGCACAAGGCTGCCTCACCTGGGACAGGCTCACTATCCACGCTGCTTCGGCCAAATCCTCTGGTACATTTCCAGCACCAGACAATTCAGAAAAGCAGCGGGATTTAAATTAACACGGATCAGAGGTCTGTCTTTGCATTCAGTTGGAAGATAGAATGGAAGAAACGACCCATTTCCAACAGCAACAAAAAGACAAAATCCCTAGACATAAAGAAATGTAACCTTATATGAGGAAAACTTAAATATACCTTAAAGACACCAATGTGTCCCCCAAAAGTTCATGTGTTGGAAACTTGGTCCCCAATACAGTGGTGTTGAGGTGCTCAGGAGGTGATTGGGTCATGAGGGCTCTGCCCTCAGAATGCATTAAGTCAAAGGGAGTGGGTTGGTTACCACCAGGTGGGTCTCTCCTGAGCTCCCCCTGCCGTGTGATGCCCTGCACTGGCCTCGGGCTCTGCAGAGTCCCCACCAGCAAGAAAGCCCTCACCAGACGCAGCCCCTGCACCTTGCAGCCCCCAGCCTCCAGAACCGTAAGAAATAACTTTCTTTCCTTTATAAATTATCTAGTCTATAGTATTCAGTTATAGCAATAGAAAACAGACTAAGACAAACAATACCAGGCTCTGGATGAGAAAACTATTTCATAAACAAGACAACTTCCCATAGTAAATTTATAAATTTAATGTAATCCTTATAAAAATACCAGAATGCTTTTTCCCCTGGATCTAAATAAGCTAATTATAAAGTGCATATGAAAGAGAGGGGGGGAGAGAAACAGAGTGTGTGTGCACTTGAGAATGCAAAAAATAGCCAGGAAATCCTGAAAGAGAGAGATGGGGAGAAACGGGTCCTACCTGCCCCCCAACCATCTCCTGGGCCTCCGTGACTGAGCCGTGCTTCACCACAAGTGCAGACAAGCAGGCCCAGGATGGAGAAAACCCGGGAACAGACTCCAGTGCCTAGAAAGCGAAGTCTGTGATAAAAGGCGGGATCTCACACCCGTGAAGGGGAGATGGGCTTGTTAGCAAGTGTTGGGACAACCGTTAACCACTTAGAAAAGACTGAAGTGGATCCGTACTTCATACCAGACACAAAGACAAATTCCAAATGGATCAAAGGCTAAACATAAAAGAACAGGTACTAGAAAAAAACCAGTGAATTCCTTTGTAACTAGGGAGTGGGCAAAATCTTCCTAAATAAGACTTAAAAGCCAGTAACAAAAGACAAATATATACTGGAAAAAAATGTTTATAACATTGAATGTTTTAAAAAATGTTGGTAACTTAAGATATAAAGCAAGAGTAGTGGGTGCCAGGGGTTGGGGGTAGGGAAAATGGGGTTTAATGGGTCTGGGGTTTCTTTTTGGGGTGTTGAAAGTAGATAGAGGGGGTGGTTGTACAACATTATAAATGTCCTAAATGCATTCAGGCGCAGTGGCTCATACCTGTAATCCCAGCAACTCTGGGAGGCTGAGGCGGTAGGATCACCTGAGCCCAGGAGTTCGAGACCAGCCCAGGCAACATAGTGAAACCTGTCTCTCAAGAAATTTTTTAAAAAATTAGCTGGGCATGATGTGTGCACCAGTAGTCACAGCTACTCAGGGGGCTGAGGCTGGAGGATGGCTTGAGCCCAGGAGTTTGAGGTTACAGTGAGCTGATTGCACCACTGCACTCCAGCCTGGGCAACGGAGCAAGACCCCACCTCTAAAGATAAATAGACAAATAAATAAATAAATGCCACTAAATTGTAAACTTTAAGGTGGTAAAAATGTTGAATTTTATGTGTATTTTACCTCAAAAAATTGTAACTTAAAATGAGGCATATTAGGATTAATATTTCTAATTCAAAAGAGCTTATGAGTTCCAAAAATCAACAAAAAGATAAAAAATAAGAGAAATGCAAGCCAAAACTACCCCAAGACCCCATTTCTGCCTATTAGATTGGCCCAAATCCAAATTTGACACCTCACACAATGCTGTGGGGCTGCAAAATGCCCAGCTCCTTTGGGGAAAAGGGATAACACCTAAAGAAGCTACGTAAGCATTTACCCTTTGGCAATCCCACTTCTAGAAATCTATCCCAAAGATACAATGGCAAGAATCCAAAACGACATGTATACAAGGTTAGTCATTGTGACATTATTTGATTAGCAAAAGACTGGAAACCCAAAATGCCCAGCATTAGGGGATCTGCTGGATGAACTATGGCACAGCCTACTGGAGCCCTCTGCAGCTGTGCTATGTGCCTACATGGAGCAAAATGTGCCTTATTTCATAGTTCTGACAATAAAACCATGAAAAATGATTTAAATTACCAAAACTAACTCAAACAAGAGATCAATTTCTAGAAAGTAAATGAACTTGTGTATCAAGTTGGTGACATAAGCACAGAAATTAATTATTCCAATTATAATACTGTATTTGTCCATTTTGCATTGCTATACGAATAGCTGAGGCTGGGTAGTTTATAAAGACGTTTATTTGGCTCACACTTCTGCAGACTGTACAAGCATCTCGCCAGCATCTGCTTCTGGTGAGGGCTTTAGGAGGTTCCAATCAAGGCGGGAGGCCAGGGGAAGCAGGCACATCACATGGCTGGACAAGCAAGAGAGGGAGGAGGGGGCGCCAGCCTCCTTTAAGCAATCAGCTTTCATGAACTCACTCATTGTAGCGGGGAGGTCACCAAGCCATCTGTGAGGGATCCACCCCCACGACCCAGACACCTCCCCCACCAGCTCATACCCAGCACTGGGGACCACATTTCAACATGAGATTTGGAGGGAACAAACATCCAAAACATATCAAATATCATATTATAACTTTATATCTTCAATGGGAAAAGTATAAAAAATAGCCAAAAAAAAAAAATCCAACTTCAATCAGTAGCCATGGTTAATAACTATTATTTTTTTACAACTATTATTTTATCTTGTAGATAAAGCAAATAATGTTAATGTTGTAATGAACCGAGATTTGCAGCTTGAGTAAAAATAAAAAAATATAAGTAAAAAAACTTACAATCTTAAAATTTGAACTGAAAACATTAGTACAAACTCATTTTTATTTCTAAAAAAATGTGTATATCCCATGCTAGAGTAGTTAGCGGTGAAGGGTCATGATCTCTGCAATACAACCCCACATGGTTCAGTGAAAATAAATGAGAAAAATTTAAAAACAATGTTCTGGTTTTTGTCCATGGAAGTAGAGCAGCCCAGCCATGGTGAGCACATCAATGCTTGGTCTCTGGTCTCTAATTTCCACTGCCCACTAAAGAGAACCAGGGTTCCGGAGAAATGGGTAGTTCCAGTCCAGGGCAGGAGTGTCAGGTGGTCGTGGCCCAGAGTAAGGGGACCATCCCAGGCTCCCAGGTCTGAAGGGCTGCGCTGGCCAACTGTGGGATGACCTGAACACCTCCTGTCCGCCAAAGAACAAGCCAGCACTTAATTAAAATCACATCAAATATAGTTGGCCTTCTGTATCCATAGGTTCTGCATCTGTGGATTCAACCAACCACGAATTGAAAATATTTGAAAAAAAATAACAGTACAACAGTAAAAAATACAAATACAAAAATACAGTATAACAACTATTTACATAGCATTTATATCATATTGGGTATTGTAAACGATCGAGGGATGATGTAAAGTACACGGGAGGCCTGTGGGTCCAGCTACTTGGGAGGCTGAGGGGGGAGGATGACTTCAGCCCAGGAGTTTGAGTCCAACCTGGGCACAATAGCAAGATCCCATCTCTAAAAAAGGTATAAGGGAGGATGTATAAAAGGTATAAGGGAGTACATGCAAATATTACACCACTTTACATCTGGTACTTGAGAATCTGTGGATTTTGGTATCCGAGGGGTGTCCTGGAACTAACACCCGCAGATACTGAGGGACAACTGTATACATAAAAGCATTAAGTTCCCAACAGGAGCAGGAGGCAGGGAAGGGGGTGGTATGAGGAACCCTCAGTCCTCTGGACATCACGGGGGGTTGCTAGGACACTTACTCTAAAAATTCATCATTAAAGGGAAAGAATTCAGTATTTATGCTGGCTTTCTGGTATGAACGTACTGCAGGGTAACCAAACTTAGCCTAATAGATAAACGGAAGTTCTTCTGAGAGAACTCCAGCCCCTAAACGCAGAAGTAACCAAAGGGTTAGACGACAAGCATTCTGCAATCCTAGTGCAGGTGCTGGTTCAGGCAATGGTCACGCCCAGTGTGCAAAAGTTTCGGGTGAAAGGTTGATAGGATACTGGCATTAACGGCGCCAGGCTGTCACCATCCAAGCCTATTAATTCAGCATCAAGCAAGTGAGACCACAGGGATGAGGCTCCGGCGGACTGCGGCAGGAAGAACCGAGCATTCCTCAGGGAGTGTGTTTCCAAGCAGAGCTTCACATCCACCTTCCAGACCACGGGGAGAGAGGGGACAGAGGACCAAGGTAAACATGACAAGGAGGATGGCAGCTGAATCCAGGCTGGGGACACCTCCAGGCCAAGTGACCAGCTTCACCAGCAAGTCAAGGGCATAGGAGAGGGAAAGGGAGACTTTTAGGATCAAAAGGATCCTACAAGACTTCACAACCAAACCCAGAGCAAATAAAGCTTTGATAAACCAACTGTGGGAAGACACTTCTTAGACAACCAGGAAAACTGGGCAGAGGGCTGGGTGTTAAAGAATATTACAGAATTCTTCTGCATTTTGTTAAATGGCACCGTGACCATGTCAGTCATTTACTTCTGCTCTCTCCACTCCAAGCTGCACCTCCTGTGCTCTGCCCTGGGCGCTGCTCTCCCAAGATCCCTTCGGACAGGCGTGCAGGCAGGAGCAGGGGAATGCAGGGGGGACGCGACAGGACCTCTCTGGCTCTGCCAGGTGCTTTCAGCATCATTCTGGCAGCAGAGATGGCTCAGATCCCAGCCCCCAGGTGCCCTTGGCATGCCCAGTGCCAGGTTCCACATGCCCCTTGGCCCCTGGGGTACCAGCCCAGGCCCTTGTGCACTAACCATGTCCCTCCCACAAGGGCCAAGCACCAGCCTGAACTCTCCCCTGAGCTCTGAGGTACTGGCAACCCCACCCTGGCAATACCCTCTGGAGGCAGTGGCTGCAGCTGCTACCACAGGTGTTAATCCCCATGCAGCTCAAGCACTACCTCTTTTGACTCTTTGCTTCCCAACACCTGTGTAACAAACCACATCTCTATGTACCTGGTGAAGCTCCTGACACAGTGATGTGTTAAGAAAAAGAAAAGGCTTTGGTTTGTTTTTGGATGCATACCCAAGCATTTAGGGGCAACTGACATTATGTCTGGAATTTGCTTACAAATACTCCAGCAGGAAAAGCAGGGGAAGAACAGAAGAAGCGGGTGTGGGGCAAATGCTAGTGGGTGCTGAAGCTGGGTGACAGGACAAGGTGTAGTGTATGTCTGGAAACCTTGATAGGGAAAAAACCCCACAAAAACGAAACTACTATTTACCACAGAGTTATAAAATAAAACTTACATAATGATGTTAAAATCACAAGAAACCCCTCTTCTTGGGAATGCCCTTTGTAGTGAAATGGGATCCTAAGACTCTTAGCTCCTTAAAAGTAATGAAAAAGTAACTGCAATCCTCTGTTCTGTCTTTTGTCTTCAACTTATTGTTGACTACTCTTTTGAAGATTTACAAATATTTTAGATCTTTTCCAAACTGCATGGAGAGAGAAATAAAGAAAGAATCATTCCTTCTTAATTTCTTAGGGAAAAGACTGGAAAACAAATAATCAGCAGTAGATGAAAAAAATGTACACTTTACACAAGTGATAATATTCAAAGTCCTCAGCCATAAAAATAAAGGCCTTTATTTGGTTTTCTATGCCATTACAGGAGCGTCTGGACAACACTCTCGAGCCAGCAAGGCTCACGGCCACACCCACTTCTGTTGCAGGGACTGTCTGCTGAGAAGCTGACCCGCCGACACAGTAGCCAGGCCCCTTCCTGAGGGCTCCAGAAGCTCTACTCTAGGTTACGGGGTCACCTTCTTGTAGGTGACGTGAAGATGTGGAGTCATGGGCTGTGTAGTGGTTGCCATGGAGACTGTCTGTTCAAGTTTGCCTTCAGAATTCAGCCTGAATTTTCGGGTAATCTGAGCAGGAGAATAAAACAAAGCATCTTAGTTTTTTGTTCAAAAGATTCAACAAATGCCTGAGCACCTGCCATGTACCAAACACTTGTCACAGGCCTGTGAGCTGGGCAGTGTCCCTGCCAGCAAATGACAGACCCCAGCCCAGAGCCACTACGGGGTGTATCAAGATCAAGGTGTTCTGACCCCTGGCCCTGTGCCCTGCCCTGCTTCCAGAAGACCAGAAGGTGAACAGGTGAACACAAAAATTGGTCCCATCTCGGTTTATTTAGAAGCCTGTCTGTTTTTTTGGTCTCTACAACTTACATATTTGATCAGATCAAGGCTGAGCTTCCAGTGCCTTCCTTCTGTTACCCCCACTTCCACTGCACAACTAGAACTGATGTCAGATGTGAGCTTGGAAACCTCAGCAACAGCACCAGCACCAGCCCCTTCGGGACTCCTAATTCATCAGAGCAAATCAGAGAGGCTGTTTCCAAGAAGATTAAAGCCTGTGGCAATTACGTCTTGAGTGAGACAATCCTATATGCGTGGAACATCTGCTGACAGAAAGTGTGACAGTGTGACAGCTGTCGAGAGAGAACTCTGACGGGCACCACCTCTCCAGAGTCCCAGATGGGTGTGGGGGGAGGGGGATCCAGAACGTGGATGAAATAGGTGTTCTGCTTCTGGCCTTGGCCAACTACTAACTGACCAACCCTCTTTAAAAAGGTTATTTAAAGGCATCAGAGAACCACCAAGGCAGCAAGGACTAATGTCCCTGAGAGAAGGGAGTGAGGAAGCGAGACCCAGTGTGGAGCAACTGTTTGCCCCAAGGCTTGTGCTGCCCAGAACTAGCAGGGTCCAAGGGGTGGTGGCCAAGAGGCTGGAAGCTGAGTGGGGCTTCCTCAGACAAAAGTTGGAATTCAGTGCCTGTCTAGAAGGAGAGGCCCTGGAAAACACCTCAGGCTTTCGTATGTGACCCCTGAAGGGCTGTACCCTGGGAGTGAGGGTTACCCAGAAACAGACTGGGAAGTCCAGTTTCAAACCAGGTCAGTCTCTCATGATCTGCCCTCCTTGACTGGCAAGCAGAAGCACAAGAACTGCCGTCTCAGGTGAGATAACATCAAACAAAGCCCCAAATCATCTCTATAATTTTTCATACATAATGTCTAGAATACAAGAAAAAAGAAAAAAGAAACTACTTAGCTTACTAGGAGATAAGACCAAAATAAAAAACAGGACATGAAATAGACACCCCCACCCTGGCAGGGGAGGCTAATATTGGAGTCATCAGAAGACAATACAGAGAATTTCAGCAGAGCATTAGAATCTTTCAAAAAGAATAACATGGAAATTCTATAACTGAAAAATATCATAAACCAAGTCCCCAATAATGAAATTAATAGCAGATTGACACATGAATAAATGATTGGTAAACTGGATAATGGTCAGTAGGAAATGTCTGGACTGAAGCTTGGAAAGAAAGAATGGAAAATACAGATAAAAGCATAAGAGACACGTTGGAAACTGTAAAAGTTCTAACTTACATGTGATCAGAGACCCAGAAGAAGACAGACTAACAAAAGATATCAAGCCACAAATTCAAATTATATCATAGCAAAACCTTGGCTGATAATCAGTAGAAACTTTAAAGCAGCCAGCGGTGGGAGTGGCTATGATGGTTAATTTTAGGTGTCAACTTGACTAGATTATGGAATACCTAGACACCTGGTGAAGCATTATTTTTGGTGTGCTCGTGAGAGTGTCTCCAGAGGAGACCGGCCTGTGAGTCTGAGTGGATGAGGTGGGGAAGATCTGCCCTCAAGGCGTACAGGCAACATCCCATCTGATGGGGGCCAGAGAGAACAAAAACACAGAGAAGGTGACGTGTCGATCTCCCTGCTGGAGCTGGGACACTCCTCCTCTCCTATCCTTGGACAACAGCTCCAGGCTCCCCAGCTCTTGGACTCCAGGACTTGCACCAGCAGCTCCCCGGGTTCTCAGGCCTCCTGGCTTCCACGGGGAGTTACGCCAGCAGCCTCCCTGCCACTAGAGCCTTCAGACTAGAGCTGAGATGCTGGACGCTACCAGCATCCCAGGGTCTCTAGCTTGCAGATGGGACTTTTATAACAGTTGAATACTATTAAATACATTTGTTTCAAGTGTGCTTGAAATATTCATTAAGTTTGATAATACACTAGGGCATAAAATAAGTCTGCAACATTTTTAATAGACTAAAATCTCAGAGAATATGTTCTCTGGGCCTAATACAATTGAATTAGAAATCAGTACCAATAAAATATGTAGGAAATTCTCAAATATTTGGAAAATAAGTAACATACCTCTAAATAACCCTGTTCAAAGAAAAAAGAATCACTACAGAAGTAAAAAAAAAACATTTTGAGCTAGGAGAAAATAAAAGCCAACATATTATGTTAGCATTTGTGGGACAAAACTAAAGCAAGACTTAGAGGGAGATTTATAGCTTCAAATGGTGTTACAATGGTCTTTCTACAAAAGAAAAATGGGTTAAAAAAATCAGTGATGTAAATTTCCACTTTAAGAAGCCAAAAAAAAAGAAGAAGAAATAAAATCCAGAATAATTAGAATAAAAGAAATAATATGCAAAAATATTCCAACATATTTTAGTAATATGTAAACCCATTAATATATAAAAAAAAGATAACTCATTATGATCAAGTGGGGTTTATCCCCAAAATGCACAATTGGTTCAATATTTGAAAGCCAATCACTGAAATTCATCATAATAAAAGAATAAAGAAGAAAAAAAATCACAGTCATCTCAATGGTCACAGAAAAAGCATCTGTCAGAGTTCAATACCCATTTATGATTTTTTTTAAACTAGCAAACTATAAATGTAAGGAAACATCCTTTGACGTGGCAGCCACATACGCAATGGTGAAAGACTCCTTTGACGTGGCAGCCACGTACAATGGTGAGAGACTCCTTTGACGCGGCAGCCACGTACGCAATGGTGAAAGAATCCTTTGACGTGGCAGCCACGTACAATGGTGAAAGACTCTTTGACGTGGCAGCCACGTACTATGGTGAAAGGCTGGCTGCCCCCCGACAGAGAACAAGGCACAAACGTCTGTTCTCACCACTCATCCTCAGTATGGTGCTGCTGGTCCTATCCAACAAAATAAGGCAGGAAAAGGAATAAAAGGCATCAATATTGGAAAGGAAGAAGCAATACTGTCATTAATGGCAGAAAATATAGAGAATCTAAAGGAATCTGTGAAGAAACTACCAAAATAAGTGAATTCAACAAAGTCACATGATATAAGATCAATACACAACAGTTAATTGTATTTCTATATACTAGCAACAAATAATTGGAAAATTTTAAAAATCATTTTTAATAGCATCCAAAACCACAAAATACTTAGGAATAAATTTAACAAAATATGTATAAAACCAATACTTTAAAAACTACTAAACAGACAGAAATTTACCATGGTATTGGATTGGAAGACTCAGTTTGCTTAAGGTGGCACTCTTCCCAAATCAATCTAGAAATTTAAAAAATTTTTTAGAAATTGACAAGCTGATTATAAAATTCATATGGAAATGCAAAGGGTCCTAGAATACCTAAAAAAATTTCGGAAAAAGAAGAAGAAAATAAAGAAAAAAGAAAAAAAGAAAAAAATTTTGGAAAAAGAAAAAAGAAGAAAGTTGGACAACTTCTATTACCTAATATAAAGCTCCAGTAGTCAAGACAGTGTGGTAATGGCATAAAGACAGACACAGAGAACAGCGGGGCAGAGTGGAGAGTCCAGAAAAAGACCCACACATAACAAGTGAGTTGATTTTTGGCCAGGGGCTCACACCTGCACTCCCAGCACTCTGGGAGGCCCAGGCGGGAGGATCGCTGGAGCCCAGGGGTTTGAGACCAGCCTGAGCAACGTAACCAGACCCCGTCCCTACCAAAAAATAGGAACAGTCAGCCGGGCGTGGTGGCACCGGTAGCCCCAGCTACTCAGGAGGCCCAGGCAGGAGGATCGCTGGAGCCCAGGGTTTGAGGCTGCAGTGAGCCATGAGCATGGCCACTGCCCTCATGCCTGGGCAACAACACAAGACCCTGTCTCCAGTCAATCAATCAATCAATGAATAAATGAATGAATGAAGTGAGTTGATTCTGACAAAAGCAGACACACACTTCAGTGAGTCAAGGGTAGTCTTTCCAACAATCGTGCTGAAACAATGAGCTGTATAAAAAAAAATTTAAAAACGTGACTGCTACTTCACACTAAGCAAAAACAGTAATTCCAAATATCACAGATCTTAAAGTAAAAAGAAAAACTATAAAAATTCTTGAAGAAAATGCAGGTGAAAATGCAGCCTGGGCTAGGCAAAAAATTTTAAGACAGGACACAAAAAGCACTAAATGTACAGAAAAAATTGATAATAGGACCAAAAGGTTTTATTTTTCAAAAGGCACTATTTAAGAAACAGAAAGGCAAGCCATAGGATAGGAATGCATAACCTGATAAAGGATTTATGTCCAGACTACATAACAAACTCTTACAACTCAGTAATAACACAAAAAACATATTGAAAAAAATGGGCAAAGGATTTGAATGCTCACCTCATAAAACAAGAAACACAAGTGGCAATAAGTACAATGAAATATGAGCAACACCATCACACACCAGGAAAATGGAGATTAATGCCACAACCAACTACCACTTTGTAGCCACTAGGACGCTAAAGCTCCAAGGCCAAGACTCGGAGTTGGAAGCTGCAACGAGCTATGATGACGCCACTGCACTCTAGCCAGGGCGAGAGCGAGACCCTGTCTCAAAAAAAAAAAGTAAACAAAATTCTATCAAGCCATAGTAATTAAGACAGTGTAGTACCGGCACAGGAATCGACAGACAGACCACTCGGAACCACAGGGAGAGGCAGAGGCAGACCCTGGTGAAGGACAGCTGGGAAGGCCGGGTGGGCCTGTGGGCTAACGGGGCAGGCCCTGCAGGCAGGACAGGGCAGCTGGTCACTCGTCCAGAAAAGAAGAGAGTGACCACCTCGCACCATGCACAAACTCAATCCCAGGTGGATCAATGACCTAAAAGGGCAGGTTTTAGGTTAAACTGTAAAGCTTTCAAAAACTTCAGCATACACATTTTTTGACCTGTTAGTAGGGAAAGACTGCTTCCCTAAGACACATGAAAACAGAATCCACAGAGGAAAAGACTGACAAATTGAACCATATAAAATTAAGAACTTCTGCATTCCTCATTGCCTTAGTTAAAGAAAAAACAACTTCTGTTCCTCAAAAGCAATTTTTAAACAGTGACAAGATACTCACAGTCTGAAAAAGCCACTTGCAACACATGTAACTAACAAGGTACTTTATCTAAACTATATAAAGAACTCCTACCTGTCAGTCAGAAAAGGCACAGTAGAAAATGGTCACAAGACCTGAACAGGCACCTCCCAGAGGATGAACCAGGACGACATGAGAGATGCTCTGTCACTGGCCACCAGGAGCAGCTGAGGCTGGAAACTGGACCCAGAGGTCACCCACACGAGGATGTGAGTGAGGGTTAGTGGGTGGGGAGGGGACTCTCTGAACCTCCATGTAAAACAGGGGATGGCCCGGACCTGTTCATCTCAGGGCTGCTGTGTGGCATGTGTGATTTGGACTGTGTGGGCTCCGGCATCACAAAGCACAGACAGATGGCACAACCGCACTGAGGAGGTGCAGGCTGGACAGGGCCTAGCCACACGAGCCTATTCTAACATGTCCAGTCTCCTCTGGGGTCTGCAGCAGCTACTCAAGTCACTGTACAGGAGTGACAAGCTGTCCCTGGGCTGGGCTGGCCAGGGACCCTCTGGTCACTCACAAGCTCCACTGGGCTCGGCACACAGCTCATAAAGGCGCCACAACTCTCTGTGGGGTCCGCAGTCTGGGCCATGCCCAGCACGCACCCCCACAAAGAGTGATTCGCAGCCCGCCAGAGTCCCCAGGATACCTTGGAGCAGCTAAGTGAAGGCTTCCCTCCCCCGACTCAGGCCTCATCCTTTACAGAAGGCTCCTGCCCACACTCTTCCAGAACGAGTAGGGAAAACCAGGTGCCTCTGTTCTCATGTGCAGACACCATCCGAGGCCTCTGACTGCAGCATTGCTCCTGACAACCAAGACGGGAAACACCCCAAACAGCAGTCAGCAGAGGCCGCAGTACCTAACAACAAAGCCAACAAGACACACCTTCGCTCACCCAACAACCCGGCCCACAGCGCTGGAGCGGGGAGACTCCCAGGAAAGGATGGCAGCATGACACCTGCACTTGCCCCCCCAACCCGCTAAAATGGCAGTAAAGGAATGTTTTCCAGGGCATAAATCCACAGGACAGAGAGGAGGAGGGCAGACAGCAGAACCTCAGGAACTAGAACTCAGATGAACGGGGTAACCGATGTAGCTGACCCAGAAAGGCTGAATCTCAAGGCAGCAACGGGGAAGCTGGAGACCACTTGATACCCTCACCCTCCCACAGGAGGGATGGCCATGAAGGAAGGCTAAAAACGGGAGGTTTGCTTGGAAATGCACGTAAGAGGCTGTTAAGTATCATTCTTACAGCCAACAGGTAGAAACAACCAACCTGCCCATCAATGATAAACAAAGTACAGCACATCTTTCTGTTTGGCCATAAAAAGGAAGGCGCGCACAGTTCACGCTCTACCTCTGATGAACCTTGAAAACATTATGTTAATGAAAAGAAGCTAGACATCAAAGAGCACATGTGATATAGCCCCAGTGACATGAAATGTCCGGAACTGGTGAACCTATAGAGACAGAAAGTGGATCAGCGGTTGCCAGGGGTGAGGGGAGATGGGAGTCGTGGGTGACAGCTAAAGTGCACCAGGTTTCTTTTTGGGGTATGAAAAATGTGCTAAAATTGATTGTGGTGACAGATGTATAACTCGGTGAATATACTAAAACCCAAAGAATTTTACATTTTATTATTGCCTTTTTTTTTTTTGGAGTCAGGGTCTCGCTCTATTGCTGGACTAGAGTGCAGTGGTGTCCTCACAGCTTCATGGCTCACTGCAGCCTCCAAGTGCTCAGTGATCCTCCTGCCTTGGCCTCCCAGAGTGCTAGGATTATAGGTGTGAGCCGCCGGGCCCCGTCCTATTTATACACTTAAATGAGTGGTTTGTACAGTATGTGAATTATATCTTTAAAAAGCCATTAAAACCTATGAGATGTGCAGAGTGACAGATGCATGGAGAGTACATTATGGGACACAAACAGGGCAGCAGTAGTTACTCCCACGCCTTGTCTCCAGCACCCCCATCCCCCAGCAGAGGGTGCAAAGAGGGTCCCTGGCCCTCTGCTCATTGTGGACTCTGGAACCTCGCGCCTGGATTCCCCTGGACTCTGTCCCAGGCGCCTTTCCCCATGCTGATTGTGTTTTATATCCTTTCTCTGTAATAGGTCAGCCCTGGGTGAGTTCTTCTAGTGAACCTGGCTGAGGGTAGTCTTAGGGATTCTGGACACATCGTGCATCTAAAGAAAGCCTATAAGATGAAATGTAGAAATCAAAGCAAACAAACACACACAATATATAAAAGCAACTTGGAAGGAACAGGGGTATGGAGGAAGAAGGAAAAAAACCCCCTAGCATTAATATCCTCAGATAGGTAAAAAAAATTGTTATATCCATGAATGAAATGAAACTAGGATGCCAAGAATAAAGAGCATATAGCAGACAAAGGGAGCTCACAGAAATTAAAAGTTTAACAGCAAAAATAAAAAATTCAATACAATGTTGGAAGATAACAATGAGGAAATCTCCCAGAAAATAGAGCAAAGGACCAAGAGATGGGAGAAAAAAGGAAAGTAAGATTAGAAAACAAAGGGACCCTTCAGGAGATGTGGCACACACAGGACAGAGCTCCAGGAAAAGGCGGGAGGCGGGGAGGCAACTCCACGCCAGATGTCAGGGCAGGCAGGCTCGATGGTGCAGACAGGAAGTGCTGGGAGAGGTTTCCACAGGATGGAGTTTGTGGTGAAATTCAGGTATTGTGTCTGAGTGTGCTAAGATGAGTGTCAGAAACTGCCAGGGAGCACAGTGCTGAATCAAGGATAAGTATATAAAAACTAAGCAAACAAAAAAAGACAACCATTAACTCCAGAAAGGTATGCAGAAAAGGAAAAGCCATTGCAGAGCCTGGTGATCTAGCTGTGGACATGAGTACTCAGTGGTAACAGGGCAACCCACAGAATTGCGACACAAACTCTCTGGGAAGAATGTGGTGGGATATGTATGAACATTGAGTTGGGGTCTGGGGGTTAAGGGGACAAAATCTCCCTCATCCACAGTGAGAAGCCGACTGACAGCACCACTAAGAGGTAGTCATAAACACATTATGAACAAATATGGAGCTAAATACTAAAAGAATCAATTAAAAGAGCTGAACCAGGTGACTGCTGAGGAGCAGGAAATGAAAACCAGGTGGGTGGGAACCGCTGCCTGTGCAGTAAAACCCTCAACTGATGGAGGAGGAGAAACAGGCCCAAAGAGAATCTGAATAATCCGATTTTAAACACGCGCAGTCATGGTCACTTAACAACAGGGACATGTTCTGAGAAATGCATCATTAGGTGGTTTCTGTCATCATGTGAACATCACAGAATGCACTTTTACAAACTCAGACGGCAGCGCCTACTGCAGACCTCTGCTCTATGGTACAGCCTGTTGTTCCTGGACTATAAACCTGTACAGAATGTTACTGTACTGAATACTGTAGGCAGTTCTAACACAATGAGAAGTATCTGTGTATCTAAACATATCTAAACACAGAAAAGGTACACTTAAAATACGGTCTAAAAGATAAAAAATGTTGGCCGGTGCGGTGGCTCAGGCCTGCAATCCCAGCACTCTGGGAGGCTGAGGTGGGAGGATTGCTTGACGTCAGGAGTTCAAAACCAGCCTGAGCAAGAGCGAGACCCCATCTCTACAAAAAACAGAAAAATTAGCTGGATGTGGTGTCGGGCGCCTGTAGTCCTAGCTACTGGGGAGGCTGAGGCAGGAGGATTGCCTGAGCTCAAGAGTTTGATGCTGCAGTGAGCTATGAAGATGCCACTGCACTCTACACAGGGCAACAGAGCAAGACTATGCCTTAAAAAACAAAAAACAAAAAAACACCTGTATAGGGCCCTTAACCATGAATGGAGCTTGTAGGACTGAAGTTGCTCTGGACGAGTGGGTGGGTGGTGAGTGAATGTGAAGGCCCAGGACATGACTATACACTACTGTAGACTTTATAAACACTGTATACTTAGGCTACACTAAATTTATTCTTAAAAAGTAATTGTGCTATGACATTATGATTACAGTGTCACTAGGTGATAGGAATTTTTCAGCTCCATAATAATCTTATGGGACCACTGTCACATATGCATTCTGTTGTTGACTGAAATGTCTTTATGCAGTGCATGACTGTAGTTACAGAACTCTGAACCTAATAGGGAAGACAGATTTTTACCCAACACTAATTGGAAAGGTTATAAGCACTGATTTCGTATTTGGCTTCAAAGAAAGTCTCAAGAAATTCCCCAAAACACTGCAATGACAGGGCTACATTCTTTCAGCCCTGATCAAACCTAGGACAGACAGACAGACTCTCCAGGAGCCAGGCCCTCGCCTCCCAGTCTCCTTTGGCCTCGAGTTCCCTGCATCGTGTGCGCCTTCTTGATTCCGTGGTTCTGCCCATGTCACCCCAAGGGGGAGACCAGCTCTCCAGCATCCGCTTCCAGCTTTGACCCGGCGGGTGGGACAGCTGCCGAGCACAGAGCCTTCTTGGCTTCATACCCCAGGCCTCCCACCTCCCCCAGCTTGGCCTCTTTCCTCTTTTTGTGGGAAAAGGAGGCACTTTTTTGTATAATTAATAAAACCCAAAGACAGTTCTCTAGCAAAAATAAATAAACAAAATCCAAATAAAACCCTAGTAAAATAGATAACCTTTGGCAAGTATGATCAATAAAAAGAGAAAACACACAGACACATCAAACATCAGTAAAATAAAGGTGACATGGAATGGCAGGTAAAGAGAAAACAGTACATATCACTTCTTCCAAAAATTCTGAAATCCAATGGAACTGACACTTTTCCTAGAAAATATGAATTTGCAGATGAAGCAAGGTAGGAAACCTGGAGATATGACCAACCACAGAGGGGTGGTGAAGCACTGTTGAAATCTGGGTCCCACCACCCCACAACAGCAAGGGACCCAGGCACTTTCCCAGAGAGGTTGACTAATAACAGATAATTTCTATGGGAATTTTGTCATAGAACAGAAAAAGCTAAAAAGCTCTCAGCTCAGTCTATGAATAACTCTGATACTAAAGTAGATAATGATATTTGAAAAAAATTATTTAACATATCATGACAAGTATGAGTTATCCCCCCCCCAAAAAATGACCCAACATTTAGAAGATATTAATGTAATTTACTACATTAACAGCTTCAACTGGAAAAACCATAGATTCCTCTCAAAGAGGCTGCAAAAGCATTTGATGAAATTCAAAACCCATTCCTGAATACAATTCTTGGTATACTAGAAGTTGAATCTTCTTAACCTGAAAAAGACTCTTATCTACTAGTAAGTAACCTGCAGCAAACATCTTATAAGTGATGAAACACAGAAATATTTCTAGAGTCAGGGACGAGGGTGTAGCAAATGTTTGCCCTTGCTGCTCTACCAGTGCTATGCCTGAGATCCTAGCTGTCAGAAAGTCACAAAAGTTACCAAAGTGGCACAGTTTAACACAAACATACAGAAATCATAAGCTTCCCCACAATCATTGGTAATCAGTTGAAGATGAAATGGAAAAAACATTCTATTTACATAACAAAAACTAAAGCACTTTTTACTGTAACATGAAATGTGCAAGATCTGTATGATTAAAACTATTAAAAAAAGCTTTTATATATACTGAAATACACAAGACCTGAAATCACTGCAATATACCACCATGCTGTTGTATACTGCTACCAATGGAAAGATGTCAATTCTTCCCAAATTCATTCATGTATTCAATGTAGTCTTGATGTAAACTTTATGGGCCTTGAGAAGCTCATTCAAAAGCTCATTTAGAAGAGAAAATGCTGTGATCCCAGCACTTTGGGAGGACAAGGCAGGAGGATTGCTTGAGGCTAGGAGTTTGAGACCAGCACCCGTCTGTACAAAAAATAGATAAATTAGCCGGGCGTGGTGGTGCACGCCTGTAGTCCCAGCTACTGGGGAGGCTGAGGCAGGAGGATCGCTTGAGCCCAGGAGTTGGAGGTTGCAGTGAGCTGTGATGACGCCACTGTACTCTACCCGGGTGACAGAGCGAGACCCTGTCTCAAAAAAAAAAAAAAAAAAAAAAGAAAGAAAGAAAAAACAAAATCCTTAAGAATAACCAAGAAAATCTGGAGGAAAAAGTATGGGGAACTTTCCTTTAGATATTAAAATGCAAAGCTATGACAGTTAAAAATTGTGTTACTGGTGAAGAAGTGGACAAGCAGACAAAAAATAGAAACAGACCCTACATTTATCTGGATGTACGACGTTCCAGATCTGTGGGGTCAGGGTGGAATCCATTGGTGACATCGGGACCACTGCGCTGCCCACCTGGGAGAAGCTAGAAGTGCACCCTGCATCATGCAAGAAATAACTCCGAGAGAGATTAAAGGTCCAAATGTAAAAAGGAAAGCTGTGAGGACAAGAAAGTGGAAGAGTATTTTTATCATCAGAAAACTCCTTTCTGAGCAAGAACCCAGATACAGACACTATTTGGGAAACACTCTAGAGGTGACTACAGAAAAGTTCAGCATCCACAGGGCTGAACATATCAGACCAGGGAGATACCTGTTACAAAGACAGCAGACAACAGATAAACTCCCATAGCATATAAAAAGCTCCTACAAATCAATAGTAAATTGACAACCTATAGAAAAACAGGCAAAGACTTTGAATATCAAGTACACAGAATAAGAAGTACAAATGGCCACTGAGCACGGGGAATGAGCCCTCTCATCCCTAAGTTAGAGTCAAAACACGAACAAGAAACTACTTCTTATTTATCAGATTTGAAAGGATCAAAAAGTCTGAAAATACACCATATGGATAAAGCAGTGGGGAACCAGCTACTCTCATGTGATGCTAGTGGTAGTACAGTTATTATGAAAAGCAATTTAACAGTATCTATCAAAATTTAAAATGTACCTACCCTTTGATCCAGCAATTTAACTATGAGAAATTCATACAATAGATATGGGTATATTTGCAAAAGCGGATAACACAAATGTAAAAGGATGTTTGTGAAAAACAACAAACCTGAAAACAACCTAAGTGCCCACCAGCCAAGGAGTAGGTAATTAAATTATGGCACAGGCACCCCAGGGATGGTGTGACAAGGGGGCAAGAATGAGACAGGGCAGACAGGCCTCCGAGACAAGGAAGTGAGGCGAAGCTAGTCAGGGAAGACCATCACACACTCGCGACAGAAACCGTGTTTGGGAGGGATGCGGGGCGGCGGGCTCACCTGCTCCACGTGGGGCTCCGTGGCAAAGGAGACCCTGGCGATGGAGTGGGACGCGATGCACAGCTCCTGCCCGTTCACCTCGCCCTCCTCCACCTCCACGATGCCTGCAAGGGAGGGCGAGCACGCCTCAACAAGCGGCTGGGCTCTCAGCCAAGGCAGCTGTCACCATCCCCTCCTGCACCTGAGGGTCCCACAGGGACCTGAACTTTGCAGCCATCCAGGTTACAAAGATTCTTCTCACCTGTACTTCACCTTGCGGATACCAAGGGAAGACACAACTCTCCTTACAGCACGGAGGCAGGTGCTCTACGGAGGGTCGCCCTCCCCACGGCTGCCCCGGACCCCAGCCCTCCCACCTGCACCCATCCAGCCGTGGGGAGCTCTGCCCCAGGGAGGAGCCTCACCTGAAGCCACGCCCCCGGGAGGAGTCCCAGCAGAGGCCCCATCCGCACGGGAAGACAGGTGGTGGACGCCCAGGAAGCGAGAGGCATTTGGGTGTGTGGGCAAGGCAAGGTCACCCAAGCTCTTTTTGAGCCATTTCTGATGAATGTGGCTGATGACCACTTCAGAACGACCCCACGTGGGGCAAACAGACCCCACAGCCCGCCCAGCGGCACCTGCAGCGGCACAGACAGGCCTCGCCGCTGCCAGAGGCACCGTGGGAACGGTCCCGTGTCCCCACCACCACGTGGCACGAGCAGGGACATACGTGGGAGGTCACCCAAACCGACCTGCTTAGGGTGCAGACAACGCCCTCCCTGCGGCCGCTCCCACGCCCCCGCACGCCCCAGCCCACGGCCCGGGCCTCACCTGTGTTCTGGGCGCTGACGAAGGCCACCTTATTGGTGTCGGGCTCGAGGCGGATGAAGCCACACTCTCTGTGCATGGGTTTGCGTGTGTCCGGGTGGAAGGAGTTGAACCTGGGTGGGAAGTCGGCACGTGGGGCAGGGCGCCCGCGCACTGGGCGTGACCGCGCGGGCAGGTTCGGCGCGGCTGGGCCAGCACTGTCCAGCCTGCGCTCGAGGCCCGGCGCCTCCCGCCTGCCAGAACCTTCCACTCCCCTGGTCATTTTGGCAGTGTCTCTCTTTCCGTCTGACCATCAACTCTCGAAGACAGAAACTTGTTCTTAATAATCTCGCCGTATACCCTTTCCCCTTGGCACTAAGCACTCCATAAACACTAGAGACAATTACAGTAAAATCCCACCCTAACAAGACTTTCCTCTTGAGCTGTATTCTTGCTAAGAGTCCAATTAATGCATGGTAACACCAGAACAGGTATTGAGTTATTAGGGTATGATTTCTTATCAGCTTTCACCATTTAGTGCAAATTCATGATGGTAAATAAGAGATACCTGCATCTTGAACTGACTGCACAAACCCACAACTTAAAAACTAACTCATTTATCATTTCACTAGCATTATGAGTTGCTATAGGGAATCTATCTCTACCACTCTTAGAGATAAACTTCTGGTAGGTTAGCGTTGGTGCTACACCTTATGTAAGTGGCACATGCTTGCTTTCTCTCTACCATAACCCCAAAAAAGAAAGAAAGTTGTGTCATCATCTAGTATACACACAAATACCATTACATTTATCAAGATATCTTTTCTACCTATTCTTCAATTTTTCTTTTAATGCTAGTCACAAAATTGACTTTCTGATCCTCTAATGGGTCATAATTTATACTTTTAAAAAGACTGCTTTATACTGTTCTGGGTCATTTTGCACTATCCAGAATTTTATGTGCAGAGATATTACTTTGCCCTCATCCATTCAGTCAAGAATAATACAAAAAGGTATGACATAATATTTTTAAAAATAATGAGATCTTCTAAATCTTTCTGGAATTGCTAGCCACCATACAAATGGCACCATGTTGATTTAGGAAGATTCTTAACATATGATTGTACAGTGGAGACTGGGAAAGAACAGTTTTGCCTTTTATTTTACATACTTCTTTACTGTTTAAACTTTTAAAAATGTGTATTACTTATGCAATTAAAAAATAAAGCTATTCCAAGCACTTCCCCTATCCCAGGTGGTTCCCCCCCTATTTCAGACACTCTACGCTGCTGTCTGTCTCCTTAAAAGCAGCACTATTTTCCCTATTGTGTGGGGGTGGGGGTGGTAGGAAGGGATACAGCTGAAGGACCTCAAAGGACTTTCGCTTTATTGTATGCTAAGAATCCGAGAACCTCAATACTAGTAGCTTCATTAAAACCTCAAATATCTCAGGGGGTAAGTGTAAAAGAAAGCCATGCCCTCTTATTTTCAGAATATTAGGGTGATTAATTTTCATACAGGAATTAAGCACATGCACTTGTTTTTATGCTTGGATGAACAAAGCTGTGATTTTGTGGTCAGCCTAACATCTTCATAAATAGAACCCACCCTCTTGGCACTCCAGGAGGCACCTGCAGTGGCACAGATGGTACCATTTTTACCAACTGTGTGTCTCAGTGGCCAGGCTCAGGCAAGGAAGAGGGTGCCTTTCTGAAACAGATCCACAAGTTCCTTTGCACCTTCCTGCCTGGCATTGGTCTGTCTTTGATCAGTCTGGAATTATTTTCAGAGACCTAGGGGGTGGGGGACAATGACTTACGAAAAGTTCAGCATGGGCTGGCCCACATGGGAAATGTGCACTTCCTCCAGGTACTGGAAGGGCTGAAGTGTCGGGAACGTCCCAGCTCCTGGCGGGTCCGACAGCCAGGTGCCCAGCATCCAGGATAGCGGCTCCACCACCGGGTTCATCTTGGGAGGCTCTGAGGACAAAGGATGAGAGTCAGTCAGTGGCCTCCTCCCAACAGTGCCTTGCTGAGCTTTATGTGGAAATGCATGCCCTGTACCAGAGCTTGCTTTTGGCAGTTACAGGTAATCCTGTGGGGCCTGTCAAGAGGCAGAAAAAGGCCAAGCACTAGTGAGCATCTTACCACGAGGTCCACCTCCACAGCCCTGTGCAGCTCCTACAGGGAACCAGGAGGGGCCTGGTCCTCCAACCAGGCCTGGGAACAGTGCACATGGCGAATCAGGGTGCCCTGGCATGGAGATTTAGTGATGAAGATAAGGAGCTAAAGGGAGAAAATGAAAAGGGGACAGAGAGTCTCCAGACAGGTGAAATGTGTACAGCACACAGGGCAGGTGTGATGTGCCTGGGAATTGCTGACCCAGCTTCTGGGAGGAGGGACCTGGGCTTCACAGCAGCCTGTGCAGTGCCCAGTGGGCCCCTGGAGACTGTCACTGTAGCGGCGCAGGCTCTCTCATTCCACCGAGTGGGAAGGATGACAGCACAGGCCTGGAATCAGAGGTGTCAGGTGGGGGTGCAGCGCCAGGACAGCAGGGGAGGGTGGCTGGGCTAGTCCAGGGCAGCCGCTGCCCTGCCCTGCTCAGCGGGGGCTGAGTGCTGCTGGGGGGCGTTCAGGAGTAGCTCGTTTGACCCTCACGTCAGCTGGATGAAGTGGGCGCTGCTCTTAGCCACGTTCTGAAGGAGCCACTGTGTGGGACCACAGGAAAGCCCCACCTCACAGTGCCCTCAAGGGCAGGGGAAAGGAGGTCAAACTCTACTCCTAGCCACGACCTGCTTCCCACATACCCTCTTATACCTCAAATCTAAGTGCTTTAATCTAAAGAATGAAAAATGATACTAAGGAAAAGCAGAAGCAGACAGAAGTACATGTCAGTTGGTCTATGCACAAGCCTCATCTGCTGAACGGTACTTTTGTTTTTCTTTTAGTTTTTTGTTGGAGTCTTGCTTTGTTGCCTGGGCTCGAGTGCAGTGGTGTCATCGTAGCTCACTGCAACCTCAAACTCCTGGGCTCAAGCCATCCTCCTGCCTCAGTCTCCTGAGTAGCTGGGACTACAGGTGTTCACCCCACATCCAGCTAAGTTTTCTATTTTTTGTAGAGACGGGGTCTCGCTCTTGCTCAGGCTGATCTTTAATGATCCTCCTGCCTCGGCCTCCCAGAGTGCTGGGATTACAGGCGTGAGCCAGCGTGTCTGGCCCTGAACAGTATGTTTTACTTACCAAACCCAAATATGTGAAAGCAAAGAGACCTGCTTCCACATCAGGACTGACAATTTGCAAACATTTCCTCCAGCCCGGCATGAACAGAAGACATACCAAAGGGCACAGGAGTTCCTAGAACCATCTCAGCCTCTGAAATTACACGATCCTGGACTATAACTTCTAAGCAGTCTGGGAAAAGATCACCCAGGAGGAAAGGAAGGCAGAGGAGGGCCACGCACGTGGCCTGGCCCAGTGGAGTCCTAGGCCCCCGTGGGGGCAGTGGGTAGGGACCAGGAATCGGCCCCTCCGCCTGCTGGGCCGCACAGGGCAGCAACAGGCAGCTTCAGGCAGGAGGGTGGGTGAAGGTCCATTTCTATTCCAGCCTGGCCTATGTCCTTCAGTATTTCCTTTTCAACATCCCTGTGAAGAGTCTGAAAGTGAGGATGGGAACGTTGGGACTTTGATAAAACTTTCCTAATTAGACAATAACAGAACTTTGAATTCAGGATTTTAGTCATAACGTTTGATGGAGATAAGGAATAAAAGCTTCAGAATCCAAAGTGTAGACTCGAGAAGAACTCCGCTGATAATAACCTGTATGTGCTACTTGTTTTCTATTAGAGTTGAACTGATTGATTCATTCAACGTGCCAGATGCTCTCCTAGGGAGAAGGGTGTAGCAGCCAGCAGACTGAACAGATAAGCACCTCTGTCCACCCCTGTGGAGCACACATTCTAGCAAGGGAAGACAGATGATACACAAAGAAATAAGTAAATGATGCAGAATTTAATGTACATTGGGAGATAAGCCAGAAAGGGAGATGGGGTTTTGAGGCACTTTCAGAACTTACTTTAAGAGGACAAGGACAGCCTCCCGGAGAAGTATGCCGAGGTCAGGGAGGGGCTGGGGGCCCTGCAGCTGCTCTGGAGAAGAGCAAACCAGGCAGAAGTGTGGCAGGCACAGAGGTCCTGGGGTGAGCAGGCCTGGCCTTGCAGGCGAGGGCAGGAGGCCAGGGTAGGTGGCGGAGGGAGAGCTGAGAGAGCCTCACTGGCCCCTGGAAGGGCTCTGGTCTTGGCTGTGAACAGACAGAAACCCTGGGGGAGGAGGCACGACTGCATGATTGCAGGAAGCGGGGAGGACAATTGCAAAAACCCTGGTGGCAGGAGGGTGGCCTGGGCCAGGTGGCAGTGGTGGAGGCAGTGGGAGGGCAGAGCCAACTGGATCTGCTGATGGTCTGGACATGGGACATGAGACAGGGAGAAGGACTCTGAGGTTTGTGGCCTGAGCCACTGAGAAGACAAGTTGACATCAGCTGGTGGCAGAGATGAGGAAGACAGAGAGGAAGAGCCTGGGAGGCTCAAAGCTTGAGATTCTAACAACAAAAATCAGTCCTGAGATAGCTCAAGTCCTGTGATTTTCAGAATAAACAGAAATCATTATTTTTCAGACAGACAGCTATAGCCTTAAAGAATCTTTTGGTTTGGCAGACTTTATCATGCTTAGCACTGAAAAGAAATATGGTTTGCAAACCTCAGGTTTTCTGGCCCGAATGTGTTGACTGTATGGAGCACACCGCAAGGCAGGTGTCAGAGACCACTGTCACAGTGTGCTACCTCGCTGACAGTCTGGAGCCTGGTGCCCACTCACTGAGCACAGCCAAGTTCATGACTCACCTGCACTGAAGCTGACCCCTGGGGACAGGGGCAAGGGCCATGCCCGAACCCTGCGGTGGTGTTCTTACAAGCCAACCCCTGGCCTCAGGGTGGGGGATCCAGTCAAGGGGTGGGGGCACCCTGGCACAGGGGACTGGATGGGGCTTGGTCTGCCTGTGATCCAGTCCAAAGGGTCCAGAATCCGACCTGCTGCTCTGCTCAGAGCTGTGGGCTGCAGTACCCTTCAGTGTGGACATCGCTGGGCCTCACTCTGAAGGGCCCTTTGGAGAAGTCGGGAAGAGCTGGGCAGACGGGTCCCTGCCCATGCTGCAGGGGCCAGACGTGGGACTCAGGTGTCCGCATCCCAGGGGAGCGTCCTGCACATCCTTTATCTAGCGGGAAATGCTGGCCCTTCTTTGTCAAGTTCTTCTGTTTTGAGGCTAACACACTCTCAAAATTGCTAGACTGCTCAAAGAGAGTCCGCCCGGTGTGACATGCACGCAACCAGCGCGCTTTCCTCCTCTGAAGTTTTTTAGTTTGCCCTTTTACTAAGGCCAAGCGGCACCCCAGGAACCGGCCAGGCCCGCCCCTCAGGGTGGGAGCTGCAACTGCCCGGCTGGGGGCGGGGCAGACCCCCGATGCTGGAGGGGGCTGGGGGCGGGGCAGACTCCTGGACACTGGAGGGGCTGGGGGCTGGGGGCGGGGCAGACTCCTGGACACTGGAGGGGGCTGGGGGCTGGGGGCGGAGCAGACCCCCCAATGCTGGAGGGGGCTGGGGGCTGGGGGCGGGGCAGACTCCTGGACACTGGAGGGGCTCGGGGCGGGGCAGACCCCAGGACGCTGGAGGGGGCTGGGGCGGGGGCGGGGCCGAAACCCCCACCGGCCTCCTCCGCGCACCCTCAGCTGCCCCAGGAGCTCTCCTCACGCAAAGGCAGTGGTGGGGACACCCGCAGACCCCCGAGCTGTGCGGAGGATCCTGAGCTCGGTGAGCGGCAGAGAGCAGAGGACACCCTGTCCTTCCTTCGTAACCCCTCTGGCTCCCTCGGAGGGAGTGAGGTCAGCATTATCTCTGTCTCTTCTAGGAATCAAAAACACCAAAGATAATGAAAAAAATTCCCTGAACTCCGTTTTCAGGGAAAATAGGCCGCAGACCTACAGCCACCAAAATACACGAGGGCGGCTGGGACGGTCTGAGCTTCCTGAAGGACAGGGAGGGGAGCTCAGGGCCTGGCCCGGCGAAGGCCAGCGCCCCGTCCACGTTCACGAGGCGGGAGCGGGGAGGGGAGGGTTGGGGGGGTCGGGGGGAGCGTGGGAGGCAGCCAGAAGGGGAGCCCTGGACCCCGAACGCTGGGAGGCTCCTCTGGTCCCTCCTCCACCACAGGTGGCTCCTGCAATGGCCGGGCCCGCTGCCACGCAGGGGTAACAGCGTGGTACCATCAAGAAGCCACCAACTGCAGGACCTGGCGCGACACTGTGTGCCACTTGGACAGAAACGGGTGCTGCCCTTGAACGGACACTCTGCCTTCCCACCACCTGGCTGCAGCCCACTGCCCACTTCAGAGAAGCTGAACGTGGTAAGACAGAGTGGAAAAGAGCAGAAAATCCTGCAGACAGAGAGCAGAATGTTGCCAGGGAAGCAATAAAATGGTGACCGGACATTTCAGCACACTTTGAAAACTGGATGAAGCAATCACCTCTGCGAAGAACAACTGCTAACTAGAAATGCGAGAACTCAGGGCAAGGTGAACCATGAGCTGGCAGGAGTCAGGAAAGAAGGAAAGAAGGAAAAATCACCACCAAAAGGAAGCTGAGAGAGGAAGGAGCAGAGAGAGAAACGGACACCAGAGGCGGGAGACGCGGGCTCAGGTTGTTGGGGTGGGGCCTGGAAAGCGACGAACAGGAACTGGACTACAAAGGGTCAGCAGCTGGCGCGGGATGTGAACGGTGTGCAAGGATTTTACAGCCGGCCGCAGCTTCCTTGCACACGTACAGGCCCCTGCACAGGGTAGACAGCGACCACATGTGAGCGTCTGAAATGTGCTCAGTGTCCATGGAGATCTGCTGTAAGTGTAGGACACACACTGGATATCAAAAACTCAGTCCAAAAAAGCGAATTTCAAATATCTCAATAACTTTAAATTAGTGGTGGTTACATGTTAAAATGAAGTTTTAGATAATATTGGCTTAAATAAAATATATTATTAAAATTAATTTCACTTGTTTCCTTTTGCCTTTTTTTTTTTTTGAGACAGGGTCCTGCTCTGTCACCCAGGCTGGAGCGCAGTGGCGTCATCACAGCTCACTGCAGCCTCCAACTCCTGGGCTCAAGCGATCCTCCCGCCTCAGCCTCCCAAAGTGCTAGGATTACAGGCCTGGGCCACCGCATCTGCACTTTTTACCTTTTTAATGTGGCTATTAGAAGATTTTAAACTCCATGAGACTCACTTTCTAGACCTTTGGACAGGGCTGGAATGCAGTTTTACACTCGAGACTTGGGGAGCGCTGTTCCTGTTCTCCCTGAGGACATTACTAGAAGACAGACTTCACCAAGAGACCATGAGGAAATGTGGCAAAGAAACCACAGTAAGTACTGAACGTATTCAGCAGAAAAACAAATACAGGCACGGGTACTAGGTGGTGGACACCTGGACATGCCAGTGTGACACTCAACTCACAGAAACCTTGAGGTGGGGGCAGAAGTCCCCACTGATCTCATCCCTGAGAACTGATATCACTGAGGCTGACAAGTCAAGGAGTAGCAAAAGATTTTCTTTTAAAAACTAAAAATGCAACAGGCACGATATAATAAGACAGAACCAAGACCAAACACACCTGAACTCACATATTAAAAGAAGAAGCTTTTCAGGTTGGATCACAAAGCAAGACCCTCATCTCTTCTGCTGTAAATTAGAGATACACCTAAAATAAAGCAACTCAGAGAGGTATTCCAGAAAGTTGGGCAAATGCGCGCAATAAGAAAGCAGGCTTCGTGATCTCATCATCAGGTGAGATGTGTGAAACTAGACCAAGAATGGCTCTTTAGAATGCTGAAGGATACAATTCACAATGAAGCTATAACAATTATGAATACTCACGGACCAAACGTAGCAATACGTATAAAGCAGAAGCTACTGAAGATACACAGAGATGTTGACAAGAAAGAAACTAAAGGAGATCTCAATTCATCTCTCTCTGCCCACATAAGTAAAATACAAACAATAAAACAGAACACCCAAACAATATGATTAGTAAGGTGGTTCTGACTGATCAGTATTGAACTCTGTAGCTTAAAACTAACTAGAGAATACCCCCTTTAAGTTTCTCTGGAACACTTATGAAAATTGGCCTTATGAATGGTCAAAGAAAACTTGTAAGTTCCAAAATGTAGAAAGAGGTCACACAACACTGTCTGATCACAATGCAGTGAGACTACAAGGTAAAACACAATCTCGTGTCCCTTGAAAATATTATGCTAACATAAAGCAGCCAGACACACAAATGAACATATTCTATGATTCTATTCATACGAAATTCTAGAACAGGATAAATGGATTTAGGGTGGGGAAACTGAATCGCAGTGGGCAGGGGCTTGGAGGGGCAGGCACAAGGGAACCTGGGAAGTGCTCAGTGCGGGCTATGGTTATGCAGGTGTCTGTACCTGCCAAAACTCATCAGCAGGAACACCTGAGAGCTTGTGTTTCACTTGCATAAATTATATCTCAATAAAAATGTCAAGAGGCAAAAATTCCCCAAGACAAACTAATATAAAAAAAATAAAATAAATAAAATAAATAAAATTTCCCCTAGACGTGTTTGCTGTGTTACCACAGCACAAGGTCCCGGGTGGCCAGGTGACACAGGCCTCAGAGTAGGGCCGTGCCAGCAGGTGGTAGGTGGGCCACAACCACCTGAGGGGCCAAGCAGCTCAGGGGCTTTGGTTTCTCATGCCAGTGACTGCTGCCACGCCGAGATGAGGGTCCACCATTATACATCTTCTAGTATTTCAAGAAAAGCCAGAAACACTGATTTTAGGGTAAAATATCCCAATTTCTAAACATTTGTTCAAATTAAAACAAAACACAACACAGCTGTGGGGTGAGTCACACACCCTTATCCATGGCTCTGTCCTGTCCACAGACTGCTCACAGCCTTGGCATCAGGACACAGGGCAGATGTGGTGGGCCTGGCCAGGGCTGAAGCCACAGGGCACCCCCAGGTGCGGGGCGGTGGTGCACTGGCCTTTCTGCATGGCCCCGGGCAGGGGCACACTCCCGCGTGGCCCGCCTCCTCCTTCCTACTCCTTTCTTCTTCCAGCTGGTGAGTGAAAACGCTGGTGGTCGTCCAAGAAATCCCCGTGAGTCCCGAACCAATTTTCTCTCACGGAACATGGAGAGAAATGTTTGCTGCCCTCAACTCTGTTTCTAAGTAGGTTTCCCGTTGAGACGCACAGGTAGCTGGTTCCAGAAAGTCCTCCTGTGTGCTGGCCACGCAGGCTCCCTAGCCCCTGACATGAATATGAAATTACCAGCTCAACAGAGAGCAAGCACCTGCTATGAAATCCCTGTGAGAGCTCGGTGAAGGTGGCTTGGTGAGGAAAGGTAAGCACAGCTAGTTCCAGCCCAAGAACTGGGCCTATCCAAAGTCTGCTCCAGTGTAACTGGACTGTCTGTCCCACTATGTCCCTGCAGGTGGGCCCAGCATGTGCTATAACGCCTTTTATCTAGAAAGAGATGGACCCGGTGGGGGGTGGGGGTTCTGCTCTGCCCTCCCTTGCCAGAAGCAGGTGTTTATACAAGAAATTCTAGCAAAATGCAGAAAGGATATCACAGGGGAGACAGCAGGAGCACACACACAGGAAGCCACGTGGGGGCCACAGGAGTGGGGGTGGGGAAGGTGCTCCAGGGAGCACCCTCTGCTCCTGAAGACTGGGTGGGAGGGGGATAGGGATGGAGAACTGAGTGGCAAAGGCCTGAGGCCCCCACCCACTTTGGGCTGAGGCAGGTCCTTGGCTGGCGCTGGGACACAGAGGGAGCCAGAGGGAGCCAGAGGAAGCTGTGCTCAGCAGGTAGGCTGCCCAGGGCCTGTAAACCTCAAGGTGCGAATGCAGGGTCACAGCCTGCTGGCTCAGGTCACACACATCTTCTGCTCCCTGACAACACGTGTGCCCAGTCTGCAGGCCTCGCCCACCAGGAGCTGTGCTTTGGGGGTCTCGGGCAGGTGAGAGGAGCTGGGAGGCCACCCAGGTCAAGGGGCCTGAGGCCAGAAGCCTGAAGCCCAGGACTGGAGGACAGAATTGCCAGAACCAGACACAGAAAGAGGCTTAAGCTGCTAGTGTGGTCAGGGAGGCAGAGGTGTACGAAAGGCAGGTGGCAGGAGCAGGTAGGGGAGGAGCGACCAGTGGCTGCTGCCCTCGGGCTGGCCACCTGGAAAGGGGCCGGCAACTTTAGTGGGCAGGGCAGGGTGGGAGCGCACGGGCCAAGAGAGCCAGGGGTAGACCCCAGCCCTAGGACCAGACAGAATCACCAAGGAGGGGTGAGCTCTGCCGACAAGTGTGCCTGAGCAGAGGGTGGGAGGGTGTCCCCGGAAGGGCGGGCAGGGAGAGACCACAGAGTGCTGGAGTCCCTGGACTCTCACAAATTCTGGCTGAAGCTCATTCAATCACGTGTGTGCTTGTAAATCGATTTTGCAGCTGGGAAGCGCACCCCAGACCGTGGTGAGCAAGTTCAGAACTGAAGCTTAGGAGTCCTCTGGACAGCAACTACTGACTCTCCACACAGACACGGATCAACCACCCTCAGGAAAGCAAAAGGAGAAGGAGCACTTATGTAAAAAGACTAGAAAATTCTAAAATCCCTCTGCAGAAGCACACGTGAGTAGAAAAAGTAACACTGGACTGGAAATGAAGGCGCAGGCCCTTAAATGTCCACATGGGAACTGTTCCTGACGCTGCAAGGTCTTCCGTCCCCCAGGCGCGCTGTTACTTGTTCTTCACCTTAATGAATTTTAATTTGAACAAGGACAGGTCGGTCCCCTCCGCCTGACCCCTGTACCGGGTGGGCAGGCACCTCCATCCCCCTCGGTGGGCTCCTGGGCCACTCAGGCGCCTGCTTTCCCTAAAGCACTGGAGGGAGGGGCGGGCAGAACGACCCATTAGATCATCCTAGAATCCAAATATCAGGCTGCGCGAGCCTAGGTATGTCTTAAAATTCATCAAACTATATCCTCAAAATTTGTGTATGTTACCCTATGTAAGTTATACTTCATTGGGAAAAGAAAAATAAATGTAAAATGAAACAAAAAGTATAATTAATAAAGGGTCTGGCCTATTTGCCATTTCCAACCTCTTTAGATAAATCAGACAGGCTTTTCTATGCATTTCTTTCCTGATTTCATTTTTCTTTTATTAAACTCTCAACCCAAATGCAAAACCAAAAATTTAAATTTCCTACAAGAAATTTAAATTTTCATTTTTTGGCCCGAGACATTGAAAGCAGGCTTACCCATCCCCAAGTTTTCTAAACTCCGACACACGGGCAAGGTCCCTCAAGGTTGTTTTCTGCCAATTGACAGGAAATGTTTGTACCTGGCTGCTAATGGCTCTGCAGGAAGTGAATGCTAAATTTAAAGAGTGCATTGTGGGAATTGCAGTGCCACTACGTTACTCTTCTGAGATCACGTCTCAGAAGAAGGTAGAAGACAAAGACAGCCCTGAAGAGCACAGAATTTTAGAGCTGGAAGGAGTTTTGGAGATCAAGTCGAATTTTATGAAATGAGGGACAGGCCAGGGAGGTTAGATGTTTCCTGCAAGCAAGGATTGTGACCCTCTGCTATTCCACCAATCACAACAGAAGGAAGCAACTAATTAAACAGGAAAAACACCTGGAGCCAGAGACATCATAAAAGCTGTTTCTTTTTGGAACAGTCCCTCTGGAAACCCTTGACGTGTACTATTCTGTCTCCTGCAGTGTTGGCCTACTACTTATCTTGGCTTTAAAAGTGGAAGCTCAGAGATTGTTGTCTCCTGGCAAACTGCCTGGGAACCCAGGCGACAGGAAAAGAGCGATACACTCGCTGGGACCTAGGGACAGAAACCTTCCTAGCGCCTCCCACTCTTACACCACTTTGTGTTAGTGACAAGTGTTTTCTGCCATGGCACATACAGAAAATGATTCTGCACAGCCAAGGAAACTAACACTAGAGTGAACAGACAACCTACAGAATGGAAGAAAATATTTGCATGCTACATATCTGATAAAGGGCTGATAACCAGAATCTACACAGAACTTAGGAAAATCAACAAGAAAAAATCAAACAACCCCATTAAAAAGTGGGCAAAGGACATGAACAGAAACTTTTCAAAAGAAGACAGAACAATGGCCAGCAAACATATAAAAAAGTGCTCAACTTCTCTAATCATCAGGGAAATGCAAATCAAAACCACAATGAGATATCACTTAACTCCAGTGAGATTGGCTCCTATCAAAAAGTCCCAAAACAACAAATGTTGGCGGGGATGTGGACAGATAGGAACACTCATACACTGCTAGTGGGATGCAAACTAGTACAACCTCTAGGGAAAGTAATATGGAGATAACCTCAAAGAACTAAAAGTAGAATTACTATTTGACCCAGCAATCCCACTACTGGGTATTTACCCAAAGGAAAAAAAGACATTCTATAATAAAGACATTTGCATTTGAATGTTTATAGCAGCAGAATTCACAATTGCAAAGATGTGGAAACAACCCAGGTGCCCATCAATACACGAGTGGATTAATACAATGTGGTATATGTATACCATGGAGTATTACTCAGCAATAAAAAACAATGGTGAATTAACACATCTGGTATTATCCTGGATGGAGCTAGAGCCCATTCTTCAAAGCGAAGTATCACAAGAATGGAAAAACAAGCACCACTGCTACTCCCCATCAAATTGGTACTAACTGATCAATACTTATGTGCACAAACGGAAATAATATTCATCAGGGATCGGGCAGGTGGGAGGGGGTTGGAGGGGATGGGAAAACTCACACCTAATGCACGTGGGGTGCACTCTCTGGGGGATGTCCACAATTGTAGCTCTGATTTGGGCAGAGCATAGGCAATATATATAGCCAAAGTGTTGTACCCCCATAATATTCTGAAAAATAAATAAATAAATAAATAAATAAAACAAAACAAAACAAAAAACACTTACAGCTCAGTACAATAGGGTATAAAAAAGGTGAGGCTGCCCGACCTGGCTGTCCAAGAGGTGCTAATCCTGGCACATGGTAACGTGTTTGGGTCCCTCTGGCAGGGCGGGGAGGGGACTGTTCTTTCAATATGATATCAAGGCCCTCAATTTATCAACCATGAAATGAAAGGTGCACACAGACACAGGCAAAAACAGAAACGGTGGAGAAAAATTAGAGCAAATATTTCTAAAACCAAAAAAGGACATGGGGGGGGGTCCAAATAATTATTTGCAGGTGTTATGTTTGATTACCTAGTTAATGTAAAAGTCTAAATTGCAGAAGTATTAGAATTGATAGTGCAGGGGTAGGGGGGGAGCTTCTAATTTCAACTCTGCAATGTAAAGAGCTTAAAAGTCATAACTCCCATCTTTACGAGAAAAACAATGAATGAACTGAGAGTCCACAACTTTTCTCGGACCCACCAGAGAAGTGAAGTCACAGACATCTCCCCTCCCACAGAGGGAATCACCCCGAGACCCGCTTACCTGGAGCAGAAACTGCAGGAGATGTGAACTGGTGGGAACTCTTAATTTGGATTAAATGCTGGAGGCTGAGTGTGGCAAGCGTGAGAACCTCCCGGGGGGGGGGGGCCCACATTCTCATGAGTTTTACCTCCAGGTTCTCACCATGAAAAGCCAAGAAAAAAAAATCTCATGTCTCTGGCGGGGGAGAGGAAGGTGAGCATGTGAAACGGGCCCAGGCATTCTCCAAGACAAAGGCTGCTCTGCAGCAAAACAGACCTCACCTCGCCTGGGAAGGGGGTTTCCCCACTACACCCACTTCCTGTCTCTCCCAGGTGGGGAAAAGGGAAGAAATGCCTGTGAAGGTCACAGGTCACAGCTCAGAGACACAGGCCACTAAAAGGCTGACATCTAATTGTGTGGCCAGGTGGCTTACACCTGTAATCCCAGCACTCCGTGAGGCCAAGGCGGGATGATCGCTTGAGGCCAGGAGTTAGATACCAGCCTGGGCAACATAGTGAGACCCCATCTCTAAAAAAAAATTTTTTTTAAAAATTAGCTGGGCATGGTGGTGGCGTACCTGTAGTCCCAGCTACTTGGGAGGCTGAGGTAGGAGGATCTCTTGAGCCCAGGAGTTCAAGGCTGCAGTGAGCTATGACTGCACCACTGCACTCCAGCCTGGGCAACAGAGTGAGACCCTGTCTCTAAAAATAATAATAATAAGAAGAGTTGTAAGATATAGACCACTCCCCCCCCCCACCCCACCGGGCTCCAGCATAACATGGACTGCAGTGGAAAAAGCCCCCAGGCAGTGAAAGGTGGTCTTAGAGAAACCCAAAGACAACAGGGAAGACAAAAACAAGGACACCAGAGGAATGTGAAACCCCAGCACCTGCAGCTACTGCAGAGACTAAACACAGCCCAGCTGCTAGCCAGACTGAGGTGACACCTCACGATAAAGGCTGATTTACCTCAGTTTCTATTCCAGTCATGTGGCGCCTAACAAAGGGGATACAGTATGAGAAACGGGTCGTTGGGCGATTTCTTTGTTGTGCAAACATCAGAGTGCATTTACACAAACCTAGATGGTGCAGCCTACTACACACCTAGGCTGTATGGTACAGCCTATTGCTCCTCAGCTACAAACCTGCACAGCACGTTACTGTACTGAATAATATGTAGGCCTGTGGTCCCCAACCCCCGGGCCATGGACCAGTCCTCGGCCTGTTAGGAACTGGGCTGCACAGCAGGAGGTGAGTGGTGGGCGAGTGAGCGAAGCTTCATCAGTATTTGCAGCCCCTCTCTTCCCCCATCTGTGGAAAAATTGCTTTTCATGAAACTGGTCCCTGGTGCCAAAAAGGTTGGGGACCGCTGCTGTAGGCAACAGTAACACAATGCTAAGTATTTCTGTATCTAAACACATCTAAAAATAGAAAAGGTGTAGTCAAAATACTGTATAAAAGATAAAAAATGTCACATCTGTATAGGCTACTTACCATGAATGGAGCTTGCAGGACTCAAAGTTGCTCTGGGTGAGTCAGGGAGTGAATAGCCTAGGACATTACTATACACTACTGTAGACTTTATAAACACTGTACACTTAGACTACACAAAATTTATTTTTTAAAAAGTAATTGAGCTATGACGTTACAATGGCCACAATGTCACTAGGTGACAGAATTTTTCAGCTCCATTATAATCCCATAGGACCACTATGGTATACGTGGTTCAGTTGACTGAAACGTCGTTATATGACGTATGACCATATCTGATATATCGTGTCCACCTTTCAACAAAAAAATTACAAGCCATGCAAAAAGGCAAGAAAAAACACAGTCTGAAGAGACAGAACAAACATCAGAACCAGATTCGGATATGGCAGAGATTCTGGAATTCTCAGAGACTGAGAATTTGAAATAACTATGATTAATATGCTAAGGGCTGTAATGGAAAAAGTGGACACGCAAGAACAGATGGGCAACATAAGAGCAGAAATGGACAAAAGGATCAAAGGGAAATGCCACAAATCAAAAACACTGTAACAGAAATGAAGGATCTTTGATGGCTCATCAGTAGAATGGACATGGTTGAGGAAAGAACCAGTGAGCTGGCAGATATGACAATAGAAACTCCCCAAACTGAAACGCAGAGAGAAAAAAAAGAATAAAGAATTAAAAAAAAAACCCCAAAAAACAAAAATCAGACTATCAGAGAACTGTGGGACAACTATAAAAGTGCTGCGTATGCATAACGGGAATACCAGAAAGAGTGGAAAGAAGAAATACTTGCGATAACAACAGCGGAGGATCCTCCAGAATCAATGGCAGACACCAAACCACAGACCAGGAAGCTCCGAGAACATCAAACAGGACAAACGCCAAAGAATCTGTACAGGTGCAGCGTATTCAGACTGCAGAAGACCACAGACAAAGAGAGTCTTGAATGAAGCCAGAGGAGAAAAAGTTCTCATATGTAGAGCAAAAAGGATAAAAACTACAGCAGACCTCTTGTCAGAAACCATGCAAGCAAAAAAAAAAAGCAAAAAAAAGAGTAGAATTCTATATCCAGTAAAACTATCCTTCAGATGCAAAGGGAAAGTAAAGACTTTCTCAAATAAAAACTGAGGGAATTCCTTCCAGTAGACCTTCCCTGCAAGAAATATTAAAAGCAGTTCTTCAGGGAGAAGGGACGTGACAGAGGCCAGAAACATGAACACACATGAAAAAGGAAGAGCATCTGAGAGGAATAAGTGAAGGTAAAATAAAAATCTTTTCTTTTTCTCATTTAATTGACCTAATAGAAAAATGTTTGTTTAAATTAATAACAGTAACAGTGTGATTACAGCACATGTGTAAGTGAAAGGATGACAGCGATTTCGTAAGAGACGGGAGGAAGGGATAGTGGACACTGTCATGAGGCAGCACAGTGTGTCTGAATGTGGACTGGACTAGTTGGAAATGTGCAGTGCAAGCTCCAGGATAACCACTAACAGTTTAAAAAAGAAGTACAAGTGGTATGCTAAAAGAGGAGAGAAAATGAAATCATACAAAATGCCTGGTTAAACCAGGTGCAGTGGTGGCACCTGTGGTCCCAGCTGCTTGGGAGGCTGAGGCAGGAGGGCCGCTGGAGTCCAGGAGTTCGAGTCTAGCCTGAGCAACATAGCAAGACCCCATCTCTAAAAAATAAAAAAAAATTTAAAAATTTGAAAAATAAAATGCTCAGCTAAAACCAGAGATGGCAGGAAAAAAGAACCAAAGAACAGACAGCAGTCACAGGCGTGGCTGGCATGAGTCCTGCAATACAATAAGCACTTTAAATGTTAATGGTCTAAGTGCACCAGTTAAAAGACAGACTGTCAGAGTAGATTAAGAAGAAAGACTCAACTATATGTTGTCTATAAGAAACACACTTTAAATATAAAGACACAGAGTAAAAGTAAGGGGATAGAGAAAGACATACCACGCTAACACTAATCAAAAGAAAGGTAGAGTAGTTTCAGACGAAGTATTAATAGATACCAGGATAAGAAAAATTATCAGGGATAAAGAGGGGCATTACATAATGATGAAGGCATTAACTCTCCCAGAAGACACATGATCCTTACGGTGGATGTGCCTAACAACAGAGCATCAGACTACATGAGACAAAACCTGACAGAACTGTAAGAAAAAAAAGATGATGAACCCACTGTTACAGCTGAGGCTTCAACAGCCTCCATCAGAAACTGAGAGGCCAGCAGGTGAAAAATCAGTGAGGACACAGCTGACTCTACAGCACCACCAATCTAGGACAAAATGGACATCTCTGGACTACTTCATCCAACAGCAGAACACACATTCGTAAGATAGATGACATTTTGGGCCATAAAACACACCTTAACAAATCTAAAAGAACAGCAATCATACAAAGAATGCTCTTGGACCACAATGGAATTGACCAGAAATCAGTAACATCAAGAGACCTGAACAATCCCAAAATATTTGGAGATTAAACAACATACTTCTAAATATATGGAGGCCAGGCACGGTGGCTCATGCCTGTAATCCCAACCCTTTGGGAGGCCAGGAGCTCGTGATCAGCCTGGGCAACATAGCGAGACCCTGTCTCTAAAAAGATTTTTTAAAAATTAGCTGGGTGTGGTGGCTCATGCCTGTAGTCCCAACTACTCAGGAGGCTGAGGCAGGAAGATCACTTGAGCCCAGGAGTTCCAGGCTGTAATGAGCTATGACCACACCACTGTACTCCAGCCTGGGTGACAGAGCAAGAACCTGTCTCTAATTAATTAATTAATTAAAACATGTGGGTTGAAGAAGAAGTCTTAATAGAAATTTTTAAATATTTAAACTAAATGAAAATGAAAATATAACATCAAAATTTATGGGATTGCAGTGAAAAGCAACATTTGGAAGGAAATTTGTAGCACTGAACATCGGGAAAGAAGAAAGATCTAAAATCAATAATCTAAGCTTTTACCTTAGGAAAATAGAGAAAGAGGAGCAATTATGCCAAAACAAAGCAAAAGAAACAATAAAAATTAGAGCAGAAATCAGTGAAATTGAAAACAGAAAATGATAGAGAAAATCAACAAAACCAGCACATGGATGTGTTCACCACCTTGGAAACTATCTGGATCCCGTAGTTCAGGGATTTTTATGACGGCTTAATTACGCAGGCACGATCAATTATTAACTGAATCTCCAGCCCTTCTTCCCCTCCCAGAGGATGTGGGGTTGGGGTGGGGCTCCTAATCCTGGTTTGGTCTTTCTAGAGACCAACTCCCACCCAGGAGCCCCGAAGAGTTTCCTCATTAGAAGAAAAGATGCTCCAATCACCCAGAAAGGTCCCAGGGATCATGAGCTGTGTGTCAGGAACCAAGTCAAAGACCAAATATCACAACAAAAGATCTCCTAGCACCCCATCACTCAGGAGCTCTGTGCCAGAATCTGAAGCAGAGATGAAATATACATTTATTTATTATGTCAGAGTATCTATTAAAGAAACTGAATAATTAATGCCTTCCAAAACAGAAAGTACCCAGCCCGGATGGCTTCACTGGTGAATTTTACCAAGCATTCAAGAAAGAAATGATACCAATTTCTACAATTTTTTCCAGAAAATATTAGCAGAGGAAATCCTTCCTAACACGTTCTATGAGTTCGGTATTACTCTAATGCCAAAACCAAACAAAAACATTACAAGAAAGGAAAACTACAGACCTATGTCTTTCATGAACACAGATGCAAAATCCTTAATAAAACGTCAGTAGATTGAATCAAAATACGCATTCAAAAAATAAAATTCTGACAAAAAAAATAAAATTCAAATTGCAGTTTGCCAAAAAAAATTCCAAAATGTATTTTCACAAAAGTCTTTGTTGGTCTCTATTCTTTGCAAGGAAAAAATCATTCTTGTTATGAAGCTCATATTTAGGACAAAATTCTTTCATCCTATCCTTTTGACCACAGGATAATTTTGTGGGTTTTTTGTATTTGGAAATTAAATGGCAATTTTTGTAGTATTCTGGATACAGGAAGTAAGAGCTTATATACATTACAATACAATATCAACTATATTATATTTATTTCAAAAGGCAAAAAAAAAGAATTACATATGACCAAGTGGGATTTATTTCAGGTATGCAAGGCTGGTTCAGCGTTCTAAAATCAAGTAATGTAATCCATCACATCAACAGGTAAATCATATGATCATAAATCACCAATAGGTACAAAAAAAGCATTTGATAAATTCCAATATCCATTCATGATAAAAACTCTCAGCAACTAGTAATAGAGGGGAACTTCTTCAACTTGATAAAGAACATATAAAAAAAGCCCTACAGCTAACATAACACTTAAGAAGGAAAACAATGTTTTTACTTCTATACTCTCTCACAACACTTCTGACACCAAATGTGTAGGTTTTTCCACATAAACCAATTCTCAGCAGACACCAACTTGGTGTCCCACAATTTAACTGACTCTGACACTAACTGCCTGGAGCTAGCACAGATCCCAAGGGTTAAGGGCTCAGTCCCAGGAGAGTGCCCCACGCCCACCAGATGCCAATCACAGGTAGTGTGTCCCCAGGCTACTCACAACTTCTGTCAGACTTGGCTACAAATTGGTGGTTCTCATGACCCCTTCCTCAGGTTTAATAACCTGCTATAAGGTTCGCAGAACACAGAGACAGTTTCTGTACTATTACCAATCAATTGTAAAGTACACAACTCAGGAACAGCCAGATGGAAGAGAAGCCCAGGGCAAGGCACAGGGGAGGGGCACAGAGCTTCCACGCCCTGTCCAGATGGGCTAGCCCCGGACGTCCATGTGTTCACCAACCTGAAGCTCTCTGAACCTCTTCCTCTGGGGTTTTTATGGAGGCTGCGTTCTGTAGGCATGATCTACTAAACCACTGGCCATTAGTGACCGAACCCAATCTCCAGTCCCTCTCTCTTCCCTGAGGTCAGGGGTGGGGCTTTCAGTCCCCCCCTCCGCCCAGTCACAAGGCTGGTTCCTCTGGGCACCAGCACCATCCTCCAGCAGTGCCACATTAGCACGCACTCAGGTGTGGTTGAGAGGGCCTTGTCATGAACAAGAAAAGATGCTCCCCTCACCCCTTTCACTCAGGAAATTCCAGGGGTTTCAGGAGTTCTGTGCCAGGAGCCAGTGCAAAATCCAAACATACATTTCTCATTATAGCACAGTATCGTAGTAACTAATGGTGAGACTCCCCAAGTTCTCCCTCTGAGATGCCGCCTCTCACCACTCCTATTCAACACCATCCCGGAAGTCCTAGCTAATGCAACAGAAGAAGAAGAAAAAAAACCAAAAGGTATACAGATTGGGAAGGAAAAAATGGAACTACCTTTGTTCCCAGATAACATGACTAAAAATCTCAGAGAAGCCACAAAAAAACCTTCCAGAACTAAAAACCAACTATAGCAAGGTTGCAGGATACAAGGTTAACATACAAAAGGCATTTGCTTTCCTATATACTAACAATAAACAATTGAAATTTGAAAATAAAAACATGGTAACATTTATATTTGCACCAAAAAGGGAATATTTAGGTATAAATCTAACAAAATATGTGTATAAAATATGTTTAGGTTTTGAGGAAAACTACAAAACTCTGATGAGAGAAATGAAGATCTATGCAAGTAGAGACACAGTCCACGTTCATGGACTGGAAGACTCCACATTGTTAAGACGTCAGTTCTCAACTTTATTTACAGCTCCAACACAAGCGCAATCAAAACACCAGTGAGCTATTTTGTAGATCTTGACACACTGATTCTAAAGTGCATATGGAAAGGCAAAAAGACCCCTAATAGCCAACACCACACTGAACACAAAGCTGGAGAACTACTGCAATTCAAGTCTTACTATAAAGCTACATTTATCAGGGCAGCATGGTACTGCCAAAGGATACACAGATCAATGGAATAGAGAACAGTGCAGAAATAAACCCATACAAATATAAGCAGCCGATTTTTGACTAAGGAGCAAAGGTAATTCAGTGGAGAAGAATAGTCTAATCAACAAATGGTGCTGGAACAACTGGATAACCATATGTGGAAAAACAAAAAGGAATCTAGACATAGACTTTACACCTTTCCCAAAAATTAACTCAAAATGTATCATAGACCTGACTGTAGAACACAAAACTATAAAACTCCTAGAAGAAACACAGGAGAAAATCTAAGTGACCTTGGATTTGGCAAAGATTTTTTAGATAAAACACCAAAAGCACGATTCATGTGAGAAGAAATTGGTAAGTTGAACCTTATTAAACTTGAAAACTTCTGCCCTGCCAGAGACACTGTTAAGAGAATAAATAGACAAGCCACAGACTGAGAGAAAATATTTGCAAAACACATATCTAATAAAGAACTCTTCTAACTCAACAATAAGAAAACAAACAACCCCATTAAAAAATGGGCCAAAGATCTGAACAGACAACTCACTAAAAAAGATATACAGATAGCAAATAAGCATTTATAAAAAGATGTCCAACAGCATATATCATTAGAGCACTACAAATTAAAACAATAATGAGATACCTCTCAACACCCATTGGTATGGCTAAAATCCAAAAACCTGAGAATACCAAATGCCGAAGGGAATGGGGGAAGATGGACTCCCATTCACTGCTGGTGGCAACGCAGAATGGTACAGACACTTTGGAAGACAGTTCAGCAGTTTCTCACATAGCTAAACATACTCTTATCGTGATTCTGGAATCACACTCCTAGGTATTTGTCCAGTTGATCCGAAAACTAATGTCCACACAAAAACCAGCATGTGAGTCTTTATAGCAGCTTTATTCATAATCACCCAAACCTGGAAGCAACCAAGACCTCCTTCAATAGGTAAATGGATAAACAAATTGTCGTACATCCATACAATGGAATATTATTCAGCGATAACAAGAAATGAGCTACCAAACCATGAAAAGACATGGAGGAACCTTAAATGCATAGTGCTAAGGGAAAGGAGCCAGACTGGGAAGGCTACATATTATATTCCACAATGGCCACACATTCCAACTATGGGGCATTCCAGAAAAGGCAAAACTATAGAGACAGGAAAAAGATCAGTAGTTGTGGTGGGCTGGGAGTATGGGGGAAGAGACGAGTAGGTGCAAGGACAGGGGATTTTTAGGGCATGAAACTATACTGTGTGATACTATAATGGGGGATACACGACAGTAGGCATTTGTCAAAATCCATAGAATGCAGAACACAGTGAACCTTAATGTACACTGTGGACTTTGTTAGTAATAATGTATTAATATTGGTTCATACCTTGTGACAAATATACCACACTAACAAGATGTTAATTATATATATAATTATATACCTATATAATTATTACATAATTTTATGTATATAGCAAGATGTTAATTATAGGGGAAACGGGGGTGGTGGTGGTGGTGGTGAGGGGACAAAGGGATTCTCTGTACTGATACCATGGAAATTCTCTCTACTATCTGCTGAATTTTTCTATAAATCTAAAACTACCCCAAAAATCTGTTAATTGAAAAAACAATCAACAGAAGTAGGTAGAAGTAGAGATGAAACAAGAATGTCAGAATATTAATAAATGTTGAAGCGGAGGATGGTATGGTGGTTTATTATACTATCCTGTTTAATCTGTATACATTCAAGACTTCTCACAATAAAAATTTTAAAATCCAGATTAATTCAAGAATTGTATGTAGATAATGAATCTATAAAGGAATGAGAATAAAACAGATATTTGAAGCAAGTGTTAAATGGTCGAATCATATTTAACAGCCATTAGTATCCTTATTTTATCAAGAACGTTCATAATCAGTTAGCAAGGTGGGAAATGGCACAGTCAGGAAGTAGACAACTAAATAATGAACATGTACAAATCTTCCCCCTCACTGGTTCATAGAAATGCAAACAGTGTATCCTCAAGGAACTGTCCTCTTTTTGGGGGAGGGTTTTTTTAGAGACAGGGTCTTGCTCTGTTGCCCAGGCTGGAGTGCGGTGGTGCGATCACAGCTCACTGCAGCCTTGAACCCCTGGGCCCAAGCGATCCTCCTACTTCAGTCTCCCAAGTAGCTGGGACTACAGGCCTGAGCACTGCGCCCAGCCTGTCCCTGGTTTTAAAATGTCATAATGCCCAGTGTCAGAGAAGGCTTAGAGAGAACAGTGCCCACCCCCCATGAGAACGCCAACTGGCACCAGCTTCTGGAGGACACCTTGGACTAACCTCTGAAGCCCACTGGCCCAGCTCCTCCACTTTGGGGAACTTGTACAAAAATAAAGGGGTTGGCTAAACATAATGGACTGAATAAATATGTGTATACCCCTTTCCACATAAATCCCTAAAAATGACCCAAAGATTCCTTCACTGGAGAACAAATCCATAATAGCGCTGAGAACCATCAAGAGAGCAGGCATTCTGAGGAATGTACCTCAGACCACCGACCGCAGGTGGAGGGGCATCCCTCTCCCTCCCAGGACCCGGTGCCCTGACACCTCCTGCACCTTCCCAGCCCTCAGCCTTGCACACGGCAGGGAGAGCCTGGGCAGCTCGCAGGGCAGTGAGCAGTTGTCTACTTGTTCTCCGCCCTCTCCCCAGGCTGCTCTGGAGTCCAGCCCTGTATCTCCTTGGGGCCCACACAGACCTCCCTTGGAGCCATGTTCCCTTTTGGCTACTGGCCACTTGTCCAACTCCCCTTCATGGCTAAACCTCTTAAAGAAGTGCCTTGTCCCTGGCTCCTCCTCACTGCCTGCCTCTCCTGTACCCCTCTACACCCCACCACTCAAGAAGACTTGGTCACCAGTGACATTGTGATCAGTGCTGTATCCAACACAGCTGTGTGCCCCTCCTTTCTGGATTGCCCCTTCCCTTCATGGCTTGCCTCAGTTTCCTCTCCTGGATCCGCATCAGCTGCACCTCTATCAATGTGGCCTGCTCAAATGCCCAGGGCTTCAAACACCTCTGCCCCCACCAACATTCCGGACTCACACACCCAACTTTAAGAGGCTGGATGTTGGCATCAGACTGCCTATTCAAAACCTGGCATTAGCACCCACAGGCATCTCAAACTCTTCCTCACTCCCACCTGCCTGCTCCTCCCCACCACAATGAACAGAGGTGCCACACACCCAGGTGCTCAAGCCCGAAACCAGCAGTTGGCCTTCGTTGCTCTTTTCCTTCTCAACTCTCTTTGCCTAGCGAGTCCTATAGCATCTCTATCACCACCGCCACCCCTCCTTCCAGTGTGAGCCATCACCACCTACCCTGGGACCACAGCAGTCGCCAGAGCCCCGTCCACCTCCTTGAAGTCCCCTGCCACCCTTCCTCCACAGCCGTGGGGGATCTTCTACAAAACCTAAACCACATCAGGCTGCTCCCTGCTTAAAACCACCCTATTAATTCCCAACACACCAGGAAGGAAATAATCAAGGAAACAGTAGAGGAAAATTTTCCACACCTTAAAAGTAATGAGCCTTCAGATCAAAAGGGCCCATAAGCAAGTGAAAGTAATGAGACCCACAGCAGACAAAGCCGGTCACATCCCAGACACCAGGGACAAAAAGAAACCCGACCGACCTCTGCAAGGAGACGCAGTCACCTGCAAAGGAACCAGAGTCTAACTTGCTCCATCAGACGATGGAGCTGCACAGAAGGCAAAGAAATGATTCCTGTAGGTTCAGACAGGAAGGGGTTTACCCCTAGAACTGTGTTCTCAACCAAACTAGCACTCTAATACTCAAGGACACAGAAAAACCGACAACCACAAACTGGATTATCTCTCAAAATTTTACTGGAATATGAATTCTTTAAAAAAGCATTAAACATTTCCAAAAAGGGCTGGGTGCAATGGCTCACACCTGTAATCCCAGCACTTTGGGAGGCTAAGACGGGAGGATCAGTTGCGGTCAGGAGTTCAAGACCAGCCTGGGCAACATAGTGAGACCCTGTCTCTACAAAAAATTTAAAAATTTTCTGGATGTGGTGGTGGTGCCTATAGTTCCAGCTACTCAGGAGTCTGAGGCAGGAGGATTCCTTAAACCCAGGAGTTGCAGGCTGCAGTCAGCGATAATCATGTGACTGTGCTCCAGCCTGGGTCACAGAGCGAGACCCTGTCCCAAAAAGAAAAAAAAAAAAAAAAAATCCAAAGAGGGGTATAAGCTTGGATACAACAAATAGTAGTGAATAAAGTAACCAATAAAATGTATACTTAAATCTAAATAATTATCATTGCCTGATGGAGATAAAAATAAGAATATAGAACCAAGGTCCCATACAGTCTTGACCTTGGGAGGGTTCCCATGAGAACTGATTGACTCTAAACGCTTACAGAAAGATGAGCTTACATTTGTTTTTAAAACAGAAAGTATCTACTAGAAGAATAGAAAAAAGAAATGATGAGGAAGCTTAACAATTTAAAGAATAAAAAGGTAGGCCCAAGCTGCCGCTTATCAGTAATCACAATTATAAACAGAGTAAATTGCTCTGTAAAAAGCAGCTTGCAGATTAAGTTAAAAATATAACTATAAAATAAAGTGACATAAAAAGTTGAAAATGAGATAAAGCAGTTTAACAGTTTAAATGGGACAAAGAGGGTCTTTCTGTGTCGACAACGAGGGAAGTTATGCCTCTAACAGCACAGTCTTGAAGCATAAAGCAAAACTTGACAGACGTGCAAGAAATGGGCTCCTCCAAAATCAGAGACCTACCGTACCTTTCTTAGAAATCAACAGACCAAGCGCCTAACAAGAAGTTAAGGCACAGACCTGTTGACAAATACAAATAACAAGATCCCAGCCTCTGCTGACAGAGAACAATGTAACCAATGAGTGGAGAGGATACATTCTTCTTAAGCCACAATGCAACAACCACAAAACAGACTGTGTATTAAGCCACAATGAAATCTCAAAAGACTCCGAAAAGCAGAACTCTTTAAGATGTCGTGTTATTAGAGCTTAATGTAATAAAATTTAAAAATAACTACAAAAAAATTAGCTCCCCTCCCCCATCTGTCCACTTAAAAATCTGCCAACACCCTTCTAAGTAACTGTAAAGTTAAAGGGGAACTCAAGACTGAAATTACAAACCACTTAGAAATGAACAGCGACAAGAGCAGCACGAGGTGTGTGGCCAAAGGGGTAGAAGATCCACAGCCTCAACTGCAGGTGTGAGGAAATGTGCCCAGAGCCAGGACAACAGAACAGAAACAAGGAACGGAGAAAGGGAGGGAGGATTAATGAACAGAGACAACCATGCAGAGGTGAAAGCTGGCTGTCTGGAAAGACCTGTAATAGTGACAAACTGTGGGAAGTCTGACCAAAACGAACAGAAAAAAACTACCAAAAGCAACATCAGGTATGAGAAACTACAAAGACAGCTTAAAAATTCTAAGAGAATATAGTATTTGAAAATCTGAAAATTTAGATTTGATCTGAAAATCTAGATTAATGGCACCCAGTGGGGCCTTTCTCTCCCACGGTGCATCTGGAAACACATTGGATGGGCCTTGTTTTCAGCTGTGCTGATGGCTAGTGCCACGGGGATCCAGGAAGCCCTGTAAACTTCATCCCACCGGAAGTCTTAACCACATCCTCTCTGACAAACACTGATCCAGATGAAATGAACAGTGTGGTGGGAAAACGTTTTCCAAACGTATGGAACAGGCAAAGGATGCTATCCTTAATATGTAAAAAATATCTAGAAACCAATTTAACAAGTACTTAACAGTAAAATGGGGGAAAAATAGAGCCAATAAACATAAAATTATATTCAACCTACTCGTATAGAGACAAACATGTATGCAAAAGCATAGAAAATGGTCTAAAAGATTATACACCAAATTTTTAAGAGCAACAAGGAATAAAACTTGAGAGGTGAAGCAGCTGAGGTGGGAGGAATCACACCAACCCAGAGGTTTGAGTCCAGCCCAGGCAACATAGTTACCCCATCTATATTTAAAAACAAAAACCAAAAAACAACTTGAGCATGGAAGGTGGATGAGAAATGGGAATTTTCACCATTTCTTAACCTATATACTTCTGTAGTGTTTTAACTTTTACAACAGAGAATGTATTGCACTTGAATCAATGTTAACATTGAATAGATGTTAAAAGAAATAACTAATGTTCAAAATGATTTAACTTCAAGGATATTCATTAAAACATGAATGGAAAGAATCTCCCATGGTTTTAAGAGTCTCTTATATTTTTCCCAATAGTTTACTTCATCTGTTTTATGTCACATTTAGATCCCAACTCATCTGGAGTTTATGTTTGTGTAAAGCATGCAACAGAAGCGAATGCTCCCCCAGCCCCACCTCCCATGGAGTAGTTTGGGCTTTCCCAGCTGACATGAAATACGTCCTTTTCACCCACTAAATCCCGCATGTGCAGCTGCCTCTCTGTGGCCGGGAGTGAGTGAGGTCAGCTCTCCAACCTGGGCCCTGCCACAAGATACGCTGCTACCAGAGCTTCCCCCTGAGACCGCAGGGAGCACGCGGCCCAGGGGGACTCGGGGGACGTCAGCCACGTTGCAGAAAAGCCCCTCCCAGTGGCGAACGCCCTGGTACCGACCTCGACTGGGGCACAGCAGGCCGCTCAGGTAGGGGAAGCTCACGCTCTTCATGTGGTCCAGCTTCTCCTGCAGCTGGCGCACCTGGCTGTCAGAGCGGCTGACCCTCTGCCGCAGGCTCCTCAGCTCCCCGTTCTTCTTCTCCACCTGCTCCCGCAGGCAGCACACCTGGCTCTTGTTCTGCCGGGAGGAGAAGCAATAGGAGTGCAGCGAGTCGATGAGTCTGCAGGCCCCCGACGCTGACAGGATGACCTCGTTGATGGACATGGGACTGGCATCGCTGCGTTCGCTCTGCACAGCTTCTGCAGCTGGCCTCGGGGTGACGTCGGCTGGAGGGGCAGAGGGGCTCTGGGAAGGCTTCTGAGGTGTCGCTGTGAGTGATGAACTTGGGGGGCTCTGGGTGAGGCCCTTGTCGGGCCCCAGACCACTCCCACTGCAGCTCGGCTCCACATCTCTCTTCAGCCTCTTTCGGTCGACGGGCTCTCGGGGGACGGACGGCCTTTCTCGAGTGTGCTTGGAGGAGAAACTGTACGAATGAAGTGAGCCAATAAATTTGCATGCCCCAGATCCTGGGGGGGTAAAGTCATCCATGGAAATGCCACTCTTATCTGCCGCGCCCCCATCAGTGGAGGAGGGGGTGTTCGCATCACCAGCATCTACAGCAGACACTTCTGCTTCTCCCTGGCTTCCTGCCACCATGGTGGCCAGTCCGTCTCCTGGAGTTCTTTCCAGAGACTGCTGCACCTGCTCCTGACTGACAGCCTCCTGGGCGGCCTTGGGTGCGGTTTCACCCTGCAGAGCAGCTCGCTTCAACTTGCGGGACTCTGGCTTGGCCATCAGGTTTTCACTTGAGGATGATGGCCAACCTGCAGCTCCTTTACCAGCTGCTGTGCTCGAGTGGCCCCTCACACCCCCCGTGGTCTTGCTGGTGTCCTTTCTCCTGGTGCGGCCATGGCCTCCAGCCCCCCTCTTCTTCTCAGCCAGGTGGAAGATGGACGGCACGGCCGTGGGCTTGAGCAGTCGGTGCTGGTCCTCCAGCCTCTTGGAGAAGCTGTCTTTGGTGAAATGCTCACTACAGAGGAATGAGTACTTTGTGGGGGTCCAGTTATCCCTCTGAACAGCTTTTAACCACTGGATTAGACGTTTTGAGTCCTTTAGGGGGAACCTGCAGGACAAATAACAAAGTAATTAGAAAGAAGTAGTTAAATGTTTCCCCCTAGAATTATCAACTATAAAAGCAAAAGAAGAGCTTTGTAAACACTCAAACCTACATCGACTTCATCTGCCTAAAAAATACTTTAATAAAGATTTAAGAAACACCTTCTACTTTTAAATTATCATTGGAATAGAAGGATGAAAGACCCATTGTGTACCCTTCAGGAATTCACAGTCTGTAGGGAAGATAGAAAAGAAGGCAAATAACTCCTCCCCAGGCTGTGGTAAATGCCCTATAGGGACACAGGATGCTTAGAGATAGCAAGATGGCATCAGGACAGCAGGAAGTAGTTCCTAGAAGCTAACAGCTGACCAACCCTCCAATGTGCCTGGAGGATAGGACTCTGGGCACTAAAACCAGGATGGGTGATGCCCCTCCTGAGAAGCCAGGCTGGTGTCAGCCCACAGAGATGGGAAAAAGAGGCCAGGGGAGTACCCCAGATGCCCAGCATGGGGACAGCACCAGCCATGGCTCAAGCAGCTGAGGATGTGGGAACAGGCGGTAGAAAGTAAGACTCAAAAGCTGTAGTTCTGTGTTCCTACTGTACTTTCACTTCCAGAAGTAAAACTGCTCCCTTTAAAAGTCAACCAGCCCAGATGAACCTTGAGGACACTGTGCTGAGTGAAATAAGCCAGTCACAAAAAGACAAACACTGTGTGATTCCACTCAGGAGGCCCCTAGAGCACTGAAATTCACAGAGACAGGAAGTAGAACGGGGGTGCTGGGGCTGGGGAGAGGATGCTGCGGGGAGTTAGTGTTTAATGGGTGCAGAGATTCTGCTTTACAAGATGAAAAGGATTCTGGAGACGGATGGTGGTAACGGCTGCACAACAATGTGAATGTATTTAGTGCCACTGAATTGCACACTAAAAACGGTTAGGACAGTAAATTTTATGTTGTATGTACTATACCACAATAAAAAAATTGGGGGGAAAAAGCAACCAGTTCTGGAAGATACTGAATAAGACATTTAATCATTTCTTCTTTATTACCTAATAAAGATACTTAGTAACCATTTCTTCATTAAGGCAAGATCTGTATTTCAGAAAACAGGCCTGGCCGGGTGCAGTGGCTGGCGCCTGTAATCCCAGCACTTTGGGAGGCCGAGGCAGGAGGACTGCTTGAGGCCAGGAGTTCAAGACCAGCCTGAGCAACCCAGTCTCTACAAAAAAACAAAACAAAACAAAACCTTTAGCCGGGCACGGTGGTGCAGGCCCAGCTACTCCGGAAGCTGAAGGGGGGGCATCGCTTGAGCCCAGGAGTTCCAGGTTACAGTGAGCTGTGACTGGGCCACTGCACTCCAGCCCAGGCGACGGTGAGACCCTGTCTCTAACAAAACCAAACCAAACCAAGACCAAACCGCACACGATGCACACGACGAGGGGTGGGGGCGGTCACTCCCAGCTGCTGCGTGCGCCACCCGAGGTCCTCTAACCCAGCAGAGGCCGCTGTGGACCAGGACCGGGACAAACCCTAGAAGTTCCAAGCGGCGTGACCTTCTAACCTCCTTTCCCGATCTTTTGTGAGCCGATTCCGAAGACCCCCACCCCCACCCGAAGCCGGCGTCCGCCGCCCCGCATGTCAGGCCACTGCAGTGCTCTGCCTCATTCTCAACGGCAGCGAAGCCGCTGGGACACATGCTCTGAAGGAAACTGTCAAGGCACGCCGGCTGACTTCTGCAACGCCCTAGCGTCACTGGCTTTGGATAGCTGTAACGGCTTGACACTCGCAGCGACCCACTGCGAACTTTCAAGACCACCATAAACACACGTGCCATTCCCGTCTTCAAAACTTAACCAGCACGCGACGGAAAGCACAAACATCTGCAGGGGTTGCTGTCTAAGCGGCGTTCTCGCGGGTCACGGTTCCGGAGCCTCCCGCCGCTGAGTCCGCAGAAACGACTCAATGAACTCGCGGAGCCCCGCAAGCCCCACGCGGGAGCGGGCCCTGCCGCGAAGCCCCCGCGCCCCGGGCCGGCCCCGCCGGGAAGCTGCGGGGCTCCGCGGCCCGGGAGCCCCTCCCGGCGGAGCGGAGGCCGCGGGACGCCGCGTCCCAGGGCCTGCGAGTTCGGGAAGCGCGGCGGCGTGCGCCCGGCCACTCTCCGGCCGCCGCTGCCAGGCAGGCAAGTCGCCGCCAACAATCAGCCCGGGCGCGGCGGTCCCCGAGCGCTCGGCGTCCCGAGGCTGGCGGCGCCGGCCCGACCAGCGCGCGCAGGGTGGACGTGGGGCCGGCGCGGGCGGCCGAGGGCAGCCGCGGGGGCACCGGGCCCCGTCGGCCGCGGGGTGGCCGCGCCGGCCCGAGGCGCCCGGCCCAGAGACGGCGGCCCGGGCCAAGGTCACACAGCGCCCGCGCCCACCGCCCGCGCCGGCTCCCTCGCGGCGCCGGAGCGGCCGAGGCCCGGCGCACACCGCGCCCCCGGCGCTCGGGCGGGCCGCGCGGCCTCAGTTTCCCCGCGGGCCCGGGCCGGGGCGGGGGCGTGGCGGGCCGGGGCCGGGGCGGCGGTACCCGCGTACCTGTGGAAGGAGACGGCGCGCTTCTCGCCCTTGCCCTGCCGGTTGGAGCAGTTCGCGGCCGCGCAGCAGATCACCATCGCGGGCCTCGGCCCAGCCGCGCCGCCAGGCTCCGGCCCTCGCCGCCCGCCCGCCCGCGGACCGCCCCGAGGGAGGGAGCGCGGCGGCGACACGGCTCGGGACGTGGGCCGGCCCGCGGCTTCCGCGCCGTACGGCAAGATGGCGGCGCGGGCGCCCGGCCCGGCCCGCCCGCGCCCGCGCCCGCCGCGCGCTCGGGCGTCTCCGCGACCAGCGGGGCGCAGCCGGCCCCTCGAAGCGTCGGCAGGCGGGCCGGCGACGGGCGAGGGAGCCGCCCCGGCGGGGCGAGTCCGTACGGCGACATGGGCGCGCCGGGGCCCGTCCGTACGGCAAGATGGCCGCGCTGACGGGGACAGAGCTGGCCTCTGCCGCATCGATGGCTGCTCCTGGGTCCTTTAAGTGGAGGAAGCGCCGTGCGTGGCGCGCGGTGTCCCGTCGGGCAGCGGAGCGGGCCGCCGACCCGCGAGACGACCCCAGACAGCCCGCCCGGCGGCCCAGGGCTTGCGGCGGCGGCCCGGCCGTACGCCAAGATGGCGGCGTCCGCGCACTTCCGCCCTCGCGCCGGATCCCCGCCGCCGCCTGCGCCCGCGTTCCGATTGGCCCCCGCGGCGTCCGGTCGCCGCGTCGCGCTGCGGGACGGTCGGAGCGACGCCGCTGGGGTCAGTCGGCGGCCGGACGGGGAAGATGGACGCAGGTGAGGAGCTGCCGGGGCCGGGCCCTCCGCCTGGCCTGTTCCGGGGCCCGGGCCGCCGTGACGTGCTCCGGGGCTCGCAGGGGCGGGCTGGGCTGGGCGCGGGCGGCGCGGGGCGGCGTTTGTGGACGGGTGGGCGCGGGAGGGGACCGCGGCGACGTGCCGCGCCCATCGGCCGCGGGCCTGAGCGTCGGTCACGCTGGAGCTGCCGGTGCCTGTGCGGCCCCGGGGTGAGCGCCCGACGGGACGGGCTTGACAGGCCCGAGCGCCGGCCCGGCCGTGGAGGGCGGCGGGCCTGCCGGGCCGGGAGAGGCGCGGCGGGGCGGAGGCGCCCGGAGGGAGTGGAGGCGGGCGGCCGGCGGCAGCTTGGCCTTCCCCAGCTGAGGGTGGCGGCGCGGAAACTTCAACTTTTGTAAAGTTATTGGTAGGCTGGAGGCGAGCAACGTGCTCCAGTGACCACAGCGTCCGCAGCTTTTCTTAAGGACAGCGAGTAGCCAGCAGACACTCCCCGCTGCTGCTTCTGCGACTGGAAAGAGAAACAGTGACTCCAGCTCATCGCCGCGTCTTAACGTCTTGGGGTCCTAATACAAACTGCACGTGGGTGTACGTGTTGGTCTTTTTGCCTGTCCTGTCGTGCTTCTGCCCAAGAGGGGACAAGTTTTGCTGCCAGGATATTTTGGAGACTTAAGTCAGTACCAAACCCATCACTTGCCCAGTAGCCCCAGGAACATTTTTACGCAGCGGTATTAGTTCTTTCATTCCTTGTGGAAACCGAGTTGCCGTCCTTCACCTGTCCCCATCTGTGAGGGAGGACTTTCATCTGGTTGAATTCTGCCTGTCATCCTGAATGGCATTGTTCTTGCTTTTTCTTTTCCTGGCGGCTGCAACACAAATTTGTTAAGATTTTAGTTTGGAAACTGTAATGTGTATGGCCAATGTTCATTTCAATGATTTGTGGCATCTCATCACTTAAATGCGTTAGATGGCTGGAGGAAACAGGAGCCCTGACTCCCCAAGGAGCACGTTGACAGATGTATATTTTGTGAAGTTTGTTTTTTAGAATAAGAACTGGACACTGTTGTACTATTTGCAACTATGTACTATTTGTTGTTTACTATTTTACAACTATTTGTTGTACTGTTTCTTTTTAGGTATTGTTTGGATATGTAAGTCTATTCGCATGAGATACTTGGTTAAGGTGAGAACAGTTTGATATTGGTCATATTGTCTTAAATCTGAAAGCCATTATGTTCAAGTTAGGAATAGAGTTGTGTAGTCACATGGTGATACTGAATAGGAAATACTGCTACTTGTGGGATCAAAGTAGAAAAGGTGTTTGCATTTGAAGGCCTCTGTATATGCTCATAAGAACATATATGATGTTTTTAGGATATGGTAGGGAGTTTTCCATCTGACATGATGCTGTACATCTTTTCAGGAATGGTTAATGGTCCACCCTCCTCTGATCCCCAGAGTCCTTGAAAATTCTGCCTTCCTTGAGCATGTGTAATATAGTTTCTGCTTGTTCTTACAGTCACTCAATAAACTATTTATTGTTGTGTGTGGGTATGTGCCAGCCATTGTTCCCTAGGACTAGAGGAGTGAACAAAAAAGACAGAAACCACTGTCCTGGGGTAGCTGACGTCCTAGACGTGACACCAGCAGTAAGCAGCAAGCTGTGTGGCTCCTGTGGGAGAGTGACGTGGGCCAAGCAGGAGGGGGATTAGAATTATAGCCAGGATGGCCAGGAAAAGTCTCACTTCAAGGTTAAGTTCTGACCGAGACCCAAAGCAGTGCAAAAGGAAGGGCAAGTGGGCTGATCTAGGAGTACAAGGAGGCTGGGGGTGCAGTGGTGGGTGAGAGCAGCAGGGACTGAGAGCAGAGAGGTGATTACAGGCCCAATCGTGAGGACTTAGGTGTTTATTCTGAATAGGATGGTGATCCTTTGGAAGGTTTTGAGAGGGGGAGTAACATGATCAGACTTACGTTTAGCAGACTTGCTCTGGCATCTCTGTTGAGACTATATTGCTGGGGGGCGAGGGCAGGAGCAAGGAGACCAGTTAGGAGGCTGCTGCAATAAGCCAGGCCAAGAGATGGTGGAGGCTTAGGTTAGTGAGGGGAGAAAAGGTTGATTTCTGGGTGTGTTTTGGAGGTTGAGACAATAGGATTTGTTTATAGATTGGAAGCTGGGAGTGGGATGTATAGAGAGGGCGAAGTTAAAGGTGGCACCAAGGTTCACGGCCTGAGCTAGAAACTCAGATGGGAAAGGCTTGGGGAGGTTCTGCCTGATGGGGAGCTGTGGTCGAGAGTTTGATTTTGTATGTGTTAAGTGTGAGGTGCCTGTTAGACATTCTTGTAGTGATGTCCAGAGGGCTTTTAGATCTACAGGTTTGGAGCTAAGGGAATAGGCCTGGGCTGGAGGTGTGTGGGAGGCCACATTAGATGAGGTCACTCAGGGTCTGAGTGTGGGTAGAAAAGAGAAGAGGCCAGGGAGGGAGCCCAGGGCCCCTGGTGTGGAGAGGTCCAGAAGGTGGCAGGCAGACCACGGTGTGGTTGTGTTCTCCACCAGTCCCCTCAGCACTGTCCATAAAGACTCTCTCCCCTGTTCAAGGAACGGGCAGTTCCCAGCACTTAGATAGGCACACTGTCCATTCCTCGAGGACACAGCCGGTATCTTTATTTATTTATTTATGTATTTTGAGACAGGCTCTCACGGTTTCACAGGCTGAAGTACAGTGGCACAATCATAGCTCATTACAGCCTTGAACTCCTGGCAGAACCAGTATCTTATGCTTGCATCTCCAGTTTGTCACATTGTGTCTGGCATGTGGTTTGTAATTGAAAAAGCAGAACTTGACTTAATAATAACTTACACATCTCCCTACTATAAGATTTTCAGTTTATAAAGTTTAATGTAAATCCAGTCTGTTAGCATAACATGTAAATCAGTGAGAAAGGCTGCTTACCACAGGGCAATGGGTTTTAATATGGACATGCTGCCCAGTGCTTTCTGTACTCAGACAGTGCTTTCTAATTTTCTGATATAGCTTAATTTTGGGTCCCTTCCCTCCTTCTTTTCTTTCCTTCTTCCCTCCATCCCCACCAGCATCTTCGTATGAACTCTTATGGATTTAAAAAAAAATAACTACATGCAAACTGTTATTTTAAACATGAGTTTTCTAAAGGAAGGGGAGAACCCTTTGTTGAATTTATTTATAAAGTATAATCTTTTGGAAAACAACTTGTAAGTGTTTTAGGAACATATTTTCAAAATGAGGTACTATTATAGAAAGCTCTAAAAGAAATATATTAGTTGCATATTTTTTGTGGTTCTCCCTGCTTGGATGAAGTGTAATTGGTACTAAGTGGAGAGAAGTTGGTTAAATTCATTGAGCACAATTTCCTATTTTTCTGCCTGTCAAATTAATACTATTAAATCACAATACTTTTTTCTAATGAAATTACCATATTATTAAAACGCTTTCTGCTTCCTCTTCCAATTGTGATCACAGAAGTCTCAGGGAAGAGGGTGTGGAAAATCAAGTGTCTGGGACCTAGGTGACCCAATGGGGGAACTGCTTCTAAGGAGGCTTCTTTCTTGAGGTGGGCGGTACTGCTCTGTCTTAATACCTGGGAGTCTGGAGAGGGGTGTTCTTTTCGAGGTTTGACTTCTCTCTCAAGAGCTATGTGAACTGCTTCACAAATGACATGATGTGGCGTGTAAAGATGATGAAATGATAACAAGGGATGTGAAATGAGGCAAGGGAGCCTCCGTGGAGAAGTGCTGATGCTACTGGCCTCAGGCCCACGTGGAGCTGGTTGATGTGAGAGTCAGTGAGGGAGCCTTTGAGAGTGGAGTGTTCACTTTGGTCAGTCTGTGCAGATATTAGTGATTGTGAACTTTAGTTTTGCACTTGTCTCAGGTTCTCACCCCCCTGGGCAGACCTGGTGGCTTTGCCTAATTTCATGGGTGAGGAGACTGAAGCTTGGAGAAGTTCAGGCATGGGCCATACAGCTGGTGAGTGGGCTCTGTCTCCAAAAACAAACCTCCGTAGAAATTAGAAGTGTTATTTCAAAAAAGTTCTCCTTCCTCCGTTATAAAATAAGATCTGGAAGGTCAGGGTGCTTGTGGTCGGTCCAAGCACCTCAGCCTGTGCCGAGTGAGGACGTCTCGGTCCAGGGGCCTCACAGTGTCTTCCTTTTCAGCTGGAGCTGTGAGGACGTCCAGGCAGGGTGGGGTCTGCTCGGAGGGCCCACCTGTGGCATTGCATCCTGTCCTCCAGCACGAGTGGGGCAGCGCAGAACCACTTGATTCAGGGCAGACTCTCTTATACCTGCACGGGGGTGAGATATCCTTGCTGTACTCTACTAGTAGGAACCACTGCAGGTCCACGTGATCCTTGTTGCTGGCACTCCGGGGTAGAAGCTGAAGGCATTTGAACTAGCCCTGAAGTGGTACGGCTGGCTTCTGCTCTCTCAATGCAGTCTTGTCTCTTTGTGAGGAGAATTTGTTACACTGGATTCAGTTTTAATAAAGAAATTCAGGTTTAGTTCAGTGTTTATATTGTACTAGGGTTGCACTTCAGTTTGGTTGCAGAAAGTATCTCTGCACGCTGTTTTGCAGTTGTTTCACCCACTTCAGTGATTCTGAGAAGCTGGCCCTGAAAGTGTGATTACTGTGCTCCCAGGACGGTTAGGGGCGCTTCCTACACATTCACTTGTTTCATCTTCACGCACTCCTATGAGGAAAGCACAACTGTTCCCATTTTACCAGTGAGAAAACTGAGGCACAGAAAGGTTATGAGGATTGCGTGACTGCTTAATGGTGGGCTCCGACTTCTGGCTCCACAGCTGGGCTCTCGACCAGCGCTGTACACTGCCAGGAATGTATACGATGGGTGTGACGCGTAGAGGCTCCCTGCTCGAGGTGTCCTCCTCGGACAGAGGCGAAGATGGTCCTGTCGTGAGGAGGGTGCAGTGCAGGGGGAGGAGTGAGGGAGTGGTGTGGACGGTGTGTCCACAGCCAGTTCTCGGGGAGGTTAGGGTCCTGGGGGGAGGGCTGGAGGAGCCAGGAGGCCTGGGCACTTCTCTAGGCACGAAGAGCACTGAAGCTGGGGGCACAGGTGTGGGCGCCCTCCGTAGGGACCCTGTAGATGACGCACACTGTGGCTTCGTGACTCCTGTCACGCTGGTGAGAGCTATGGTTGCTTCTTGGTAGTTGTGCTTCCTACAAGTATCTTGGTCTCCTTGCTGGTTCATGCAGTAGGGAGTCTGAGGCCACACACCCATCATTTTAATGACTACAGTAGGAGATGGGCTGATATATTTGAACTTAATAGAACACCTCTTATTACCTTCACTCTGAAGTTGGCTTCCTTGCCTATAAAGTTTGCTAATAAACCTGAGAAATATGCCTGCTTTGCGCTTTGCCACTTCAGTGGTGAAAATCCTTCAACTTCAAAGCTGCTCAGGCTTTGTTACCCTACTTTCAGAGTAAGCTTTTTTTCTTTTCTTCCTTATCTATGTGTCTCATTCTTTTATTATTTATCTTTTTAAAATGAGAAGCTAGTTATCTTAGAAGTTTCCCAGGCTGGGTGCAGTGGCTCATACCTGTAATTCCAGTGCTTTGGAAGGCCAAGGGGGAGGATCACTTGAGGCCAGGAGTTGGAGACCAGCCTGGGCAACGTAATGAGACCCCGTCTTCACCAAAAAATGTAAAAATAAAATTTTCCAGGTGCAGTGCACACCTGTATTCCTAGCCACTAGGGAGGTCTCTAAAAATAATTATTTTTTAAAAAGAAGTTTCTCAGTATCCAGATTCTGATACTACAGACTTACTAATTCAACGTTGTGATTCTTGTCCTAATGACATGTGCCACATCCCTCTGAAATATACCTGGTCCCCAACTTACGATGGTTTGACTTAAAGTTTTTCAACTTTATGATAGTATGAAAGTCATACATGTTCAATGGAAACATACTTCAAATTTTGAATTTATTTATTTATTTATTTTGGAGGCAGGGTCTTGCTGTGCTTCTCAGGCTGGAGTGCGGTGGTGTCATCACAGCTCACTGCAGCCTCAAACTCGTGGACTCCAGCGATCCTCCTGCCTCATCCTCCCAAGTAGCTGGGACTACAGGCGTGTGCCACCACACCTGGCTAATTTTTCTATTTTTTGTACAGACGGGGTATTGCTCTTGCCCAGGCTGATCTTGAATTCCTGGCCTCAAGCAATCCTCCTGTCTCAGCCTCCCAAAGTGCTAGGATTACAGGCCTGAGCCACTGCGCCCGGCCCAAATTTTGAATTTTGATCTTCTCCTAGGCTAGGGATATGCTCTGCAATACCCTCGAGATGCTGGGCAGCTCCTAGTCAGCCACAAAATCACGAGGATAAACAGCTGATACTCTACAGTGTCCTGTGTTGCCAGATGACTTTGCCCAATTGTAGGCTAATGTAATTGTTCTGAGCACATTTAAGGTAGACTTGTCTAAGCTATGATGTTTGACAGGTTAGATATATTAAATGCATTTTTGACTTAATGATATTTTCAAGTTATGTTAGGTTCTACAAAGAGATACTTATCCAAATTGCTCATTTTAGCTCTGCAGTACTTTAAAAGATGTGTATATGCCAAGGCGGGAGGATTGCTTGAGGTCAAGAGTTCAAGAGCAGCCTGAGCACAAGTGAGAACCCGTCTCTACAAAAAATAGAAAAATTAGCCTGGCATGCTGGCACACACCTGTAGTCCTAGCTACTTGGGAGACTGAGGCAGGAGGATTGCTTGAGCCCAGAAGTTGTAGGTTACAGTGAGCTATGATGATGCCACTGCACTCTACCTGGGGCAACAGAGTGAGACCGTGTCTTAAAAAAAAAAAAAAGATATGTATATCTTTAGTTCAAAGCTGGTATACATTGGAGGGTCTCAAACATCGGTAGAACATTCCAACAGCAGCAAGATTGGAATTACTGTCCTGCAGTGTTGTAAATTGAAATTAGATGGGTGGTGTTTGCATCCTTTTTTTTGAGAATAAACTTTCTGGATTTGAGTCTATATATGGATGAAGGGCTGGAGGCCAGAGAACAGCAGTGGTTCCTGAAGATGCAGGGTGGCTTGATGGTAGTCATGATGTTCTTCAGCTCTTGAAAAGATAAGTGTTAACGTTGATTCATCCCAACTCAGTTTTTAGAATCATATGCAGAAACTAGTAATATTAAGTTTTAAAAAAGAGAGAAGTAAACTTGGACTTTACATTATTTTTGCACAAGTCACCAAGTGGCTTGACTGATACTCTCTAAAAGCATAGACAGGTACAACATGTGACATGAGAACTCTCAGACAAAGCCCACTAGATTTGGCCCCACCCACCTCTCAGCACCTGCTGTCCTGCTCAGGAAGCCACAGCACTGCTCTAGGAAAGGGGCAGAGCTGGGCCTGGGTTCTCAACAGCCAAGAATTCTTTAAACAGTGAACACAGGGCCCTCTGTCATTGTGGACTTATTCATTCTGCCTCTGCGGCTGGAGACACTTTCAAGTACTTCCCAACCCTGTGACTGGGAATAAGCTGCACATCCAGTTAAGCCTTTTGGGGGCAGTAAAATGTGTGTGCCTTTGACTGTGGAGTCCTCGATATTAATGACACCCACTGACATTGGAGCCCTTTGTCTGCCAGCCAGCAACTCACGGGGAATGTTTCATGGAAACATCACAGCCACATGGTGAGGCTGTTCTGTTATCCCATTTTATGGATGAGGGAACAGCCACACTTAGTAATTAAGTAAGTGGCCCAAGAACCTACTACCTATGAGTACATGAGCTGGGATTTGAACTCTGACTGCCAGAGGCCAGAGCCAGCACCCTGCCAAGAGGATTGTGCACAGTAGAGAAATACCTGCAGCATCACTAACTGGCAGTCCATGATAGGGAATAACTAGGAACGTTCTAAACAGGGCGCTTAAGTTAGTTATCAACTTTAGTACAGCGGAATGCTTTGAGACCGTTAGAGATTTGATGGAGATCTATGTTTATGTGGAATGATGATCCCGTTGTTGTGAAGGGTAAAGATGAGGAAACCACAAATGTGGTATCATTTCATTTATTTATGTGAAGTTGCAAGCATGGGCCTATGCATAAAGACTTCTGGAAAGAGATTCATTGCTGGGTGATGAGGCTTCAGATGATTTGTGTATTTTTGTAGTCTTCAGTAATTTTTATAATTAGTATACATCATTCTTACTGAAAGGTGGAGCAATTATCAAAAGGTAAATTTAGATGTGGGAGAAGTTCATATACTGTCTTTGGTTTTCAAAAGATTTCTATAAAGTTGCTGGTGAAGGATGAGTTGTTGAGCACCGTCAAAGCTGGAGAGGCAGCAGGTGAGACTTACGTGTTCAAAGTTCACTGAAGAGGTGCCTTTGCCCTTATGTGACCCCGTAATACGCTGCCTGCATCTCCCACCTCGTGGGCAATGGGCCACATGCCCTGCTGCAGACTGGTGACTCCTTTTTGGGAGCAGTGTGGAACCGGGTTTCCTTAGCCACAGTTCTGTGGACAAGAGAGTGCTGGACTCTCTAGTTCCTTAATTGAAGCAATACAGAGTAATGATGGCACTCAGGTCTCATTAGCACACCACGGCTCTGCCGCCTCCTTAGAAAGTGGGGCCTTGCATCCTTGAAGTGCACATAGGTTCCAGGCCTTGATCTCTGGGCCTCTTGGCACCCAGGTACCTTTGGGGACTTTTGGGTTCGTCTCTCAGTTTCCAGGAGTTAGTGCACCCCCAGGAGTAGCACCCCATCCTTCTACAGCTGTCTGCTCCTAACCAAGAAATTGGGTGGGCCAGAACCACCAGTCTTTGGGAGCTCAGTGTTCCTGCCCCTGAAGCATCTGCCTTCATCACAGCATCTGAACCTGCTGCCAAGGTGACATCTGGTAAACCTTGGGACAGCCATGGAAGCTTACTCCATGTTCTGTTTCTTCTGTGGCTTCCCTCGCTGACAAAGATGAAGGGACTGGTTTTATTTCATTTTTGTCTTCTAAGTTTTAAACATTTTAAGTCTAAAACAATTAAGTGCTTGCATCGGGTGGCTTTTTTCTTTTTTGCTTTCTCACGTAGGGTTGGCTCGGACTTGGCCTTTCACCCTTGTGTCAGCTCCTGGATGCTGACTCAGTGGCTTAGAATCTGAAAGGCTGAGGAGTGGGGAACAGGCCCCACCTCCCCACCTGCACATCGTAGCCGAGCAGCTGTCTGGCAGGCCCTCTTGTGTGATCTGGTGCGTTCGCTCCAGCAGTGGTGGTTGTCGTGGCAGCATTAAGACACAGAGGGTGTGCCATTTGTTGTAAGAATTTACGCTTATACTCTCCTTTAGTACAGAAATGCTATAGGTTGGGTGCAGTGTCTAATGCCTATAATCCCAGCACTTTAGGAGGCCAAGGCGGGAGGATCACTTGAGGCCAGGAATTCAAAACCAGCCTGGGCAACATAGTGAGACCTTGTCTCTACCAAAAACAAAAAAACATAGAAATGCTGTAAATGATCTCTTCTGATATTATTTTATGAAATTATGAAAGTTTAATAGATGTATGTCTTTGATTTCAACAGCTACTCTGACCTACGACACTCTCCGGTTTGCTGAGTTTGAAGATTTCCCTGAGACCTCAGAGCCCGTTTGGATACTGGGTAGAAAATACAGCATTTTCACAGGTATCAGCCACTTTGGAGACTATTCTGCTCTGACTGCTCAGTCTGCAAAAGTTGTGATAAAAATTATCTGCCAACTGTTCTATAACATGTGACTTACAAACATTGTGTGTGTGCTTTCTTCTTTTAAACAACCTCTAGAAAAGGACGAGATCTTGTCTGATGTGGCATCTAGACTTTGGTTTACATACAGGAAAAACTTTCCAGCCATTGGTAAGTACCCCATTTTGTTATAATGTGTAGCAAAATATACATGTTTTAAGAAAATGAAAATTTCTTATAGGAAATTTCTTATAGGAAAATTTACATTTATAGTTTTGATTTCAATATGCCAGATACTTTATTTTAATCCTCACAGCAACGCTGGCTAAATTAATTGGCTGAGGTCTCACACCTATTAGTGGCAGAGCTAGAATCCAAACCCAGGCTCCTGATTCTACCTAGGGCAGTGTTTTTTCAACTGCAAGTCATAGCTTATTATTGGACCTGAAATCAAGATCATGGGTCATGACTAACATTTTTTAAAACGTAGAAGAGAACAAAATATGAAACAGAGTGTTAGCCTGAGTAAGACAGCATGTTGCTTCAGGAGATTTTAGTTTCAGTTTACGTATCTGATGTGTGTCCTGGGTCACGGCTGTACAATGTGTTTCTTATGGAAGAGTGTTTGGAAGGCATTCTCTGTATCCATCCTCTTTTCTAGTATGTTCCACACTTAGCCGTGGGGAGATTTGAAGGGCAAGGTAAACATGACATGTTGTCACTTAACACTAATGTACGTCCCATTAAAAATGATTCCTCATCGTTGTACACACTGAGGTGGTCAGAGGATGGGAGCTGGCTGGAGAACCTGAGTCCGGAGGTGAGGGACCAGGCTGACTTTGCACCTCCTCAGTGGCTGAGTCGTGCTTTGGTTCTTCTAGATGTGGTTTCATTCCTTTTACAAAGTGAGGTGGAAATAAAACGGCCACAATGGCTTGACCTTTGAGAACACTGAAATGTAGGGAGATAAGATATTCATCCCTTTAGGTTGATATTTAATGATACTATTTGGCAGGTATGCTCTGGGAATAGTTGTTCGTTCTACAAGTACTTATTTCACACCTGCTCAGAGCCTGCCCTCTGCTCGGGCCTGGATGCAGGTTAGTCCCCAGCCTCTATCTTCTCCACAAGAACTCTGCCAGGGTGCTAGGAGGGAAAACAGGGCTAGGAAGAAGGTTTACCATTGGCAGAGTCATTGTGGAGGAGCTGGAGGTTGGGGAGGAACCGCTGCACGTGAAGCAGCCTGTTGTGGTTCTAAAGGCTGAGTGTGGTGTGTTTCCTTCCTTAGCTCTGCAGAGATGATTTGGTGAGTTATTTTTAATTAATTAATTTTTTTTTTTTAGAGATGGGAGTCTTGCTATGTTGCCCCAGGCTGACGTCAAACTCTTGGGCTCAAGCAATCCTCCCGCCTCAGCCTCCCAAGTAGCTGGGCCTACTTCGCCTGGCTCTGAGAAATGGTTTGTTTTTGTCAGAAGTGAGGTGAGGGTAATGACAGGCACTGCTGATGGGGTAGTTTGTGCGTGCCGGCCACCATGCCCCAAGAGGTAGTGTTGGTTGTTTTCCCCAGTGTGTGGGAGGAGGTGCTAGGGGCTCAGAGGCGGGTAAAGGGTGGCCCAGGACTGTAACCCTTGTGGTCCGACCCCTGAATCCCTGCTCCTCACACAGTGTGCAGTCACCCCCAGCCTGTCACCTACATGGGTGGTCTCCTGCTCCTCTGTGCTAGCTGCACACTGCCATTCCATTGGACTCCTGCTGTCAGATGGCAGGACACTTCCCAAACATCTGTCACGTTATACACGGTTCCACAGTGCGTATATACCGTGGTCGTGAGATGGCAGGGTCCAGGTGTGTGCACTTGAAGGGCTGAGTCACTGACCATTGCTGCCTGTGTGGCCCCTCCTACACCGTCAGCAACACAAGGTGTTGTCAAGCCTTTGAGTCTTTGCCTTTCTGGTAGTTGGAAAATGATTCTTCTTGTTTAACTTGGCGTTGTTTGGTTAGCATGTTTTTATGTGTTTACCAGGTGTTCCTCTTGCTCCGTGACTGATTTGTTCATGTGTTTTGTCCATATTGAGGAGGTTGTCTGTCAGGATGTTTCACTCCCAGTAAATGGGGCCCGTGGCGTTACTGAGTCCTAAGAGGTGGAGCCGATGGATGAGGGTGTCGGTGCCATAGTGTCAGCGAACCCGATGCTTCCCACTGGTGGACTGTTGGCGTCTGTTGGGCCATCTGACCACGAGTACTTCTCTTTCGCCCCAACAGGGGGAACAGGCCCCACCTCAGACACGGGCTGGGGCTGCATGCTGCGGTGTGGACAGATGATCTTCGCCCAGGCCCTGGTGTGCCGGCACCTAGGTCGAGGTGAGTTCATGGCCCAGGGTGGGGGATGCACAGCCATGATGTTCTCAGGAAGCAAAGAGGACTAAGGGTTGTTTCAAGCACATCATGGATAAAACACGGATTAGAGTTTGGGGTTTCCCTGAGTAATGACCCATTTGTTTTTATTGATTAAAAATCTGACTTTAAAGAATGCTGGTGTTTATTTTTTAGAAATTACCTTTAAACCACTGAAACTGTGTTCTGCTTTCCGTATGGCTTTGTTTTGATGAGTTGGCATATGTATATTTGAAATCCTGGAGAATTGGCTTTTAACTTTAGAAAGATTCAAAAAAGGTTTGGATATCATCTGTATCTTAAGTGTTTTGTTAAAAGTGAAGACTTGTTTCTCTTATTTATGGTAGGCCTGACTTGTATTTTTTTCCAACAGATTGGAGGTGGACACAACGGAAGAGGCAGCCAGACAGCTACTTCAGTGTCCTCAACGCTTTCCTTGACAGAAAGGACAGTTACTACTCCATTCACCAGATAGGTGGGAGAGTGCAGGGTGCTCAGGTCCCGGGCTGTTGACAGGGCAGAGGCGTAGGGTTTCCCCCGAGTCTTCTGGTATTGTGGTGTGTGCACTGTGAGGCTGCAGGTCACACTGGCCTCTGACTGCCAGTGGTCACTCCCCCACCCCCACCACTGCCCGTGTGGCCTTCTGTGCCCTGGCAGAGAATCTGAATACTCACATTGAAGGGAAGTAAGTGAAGCCTAGCTGGCCTTGGGTTCAAGCACGCCCAGCTTTTGTGTGCTGTGTTTTCACGTATGGGGGAGGTAAAGATACAGACCTGTGTGGCTTGAGCCTCAGACCATTTCATTTCCTCACTTCTCCCCTTGTGCAAGTTCTTAGTGAAGGACAGACCTTGGGATGTTGTCTGTCCTTTTCCTGACTCCCTTTTGGAGGAAGTGTCGCTGCATCTTGTTGGATCATCCCTTTGTCTGGAGGCAGGGGAGGGTGTGGCTGTCCAGGCCTTCCTGTGAAGTCTTTCCTGGCACCACATGCCACCAGAGGTAGGGGTGAGGACTGTTGGGATGACCAGGGGAGGGTGTGTGTCACTAATCTAGATCTGTTCCCTGCAGCACAAATGGGAGTTGGTGAAGGCAAGTCTATAGGCCAGTGGTACGGGCCAAACACCGTCGCCCAGGTCCTCAAGTATGTACTGAGCTTCAACCCTCTGTTTCTTTGGGGACAGCATGAATGTTCCGTGGGGGTTTAAATTCTCCTTAAGCCTTCATTGCTAAAGAAAATAAGGGGTTCCTATTCTTAAGGGCCCTCGGGAAGTTCCTCAGAGGTGACCAGGCCAAGGCCTTGTGAATCAGCATTTATGTTTTCTAATAAAATGAACACCTTAATCCAGATCACATCTGTTGGATTAGGCCCTTGTTCTTTGTTTATCCCATGGATCCCTTTGTAGCAGTGGCTTCTGAGGGTGTGGGAAGTTGAAACTGGTCTGGACCGTTGCAGTTTGTGGTGAAGGGCAGCCAGCCATGCAGGTGCTGTGGCCCTTGCACCTGTGCGGACTTACCAGAGGCTGGCATCCTCTGGTGTTCTGACCCTTCCTCCTCACTTCCTTGCAACTCCACCGTAACCTCCCTCCCCTGCCTGCATCGTTGGGGTCTGCCTGGACTTCACTTCCCGTAAGTCCCCTCCTGTCGTCTCCTCCCCCACATGACTAATGTCGGGAAGCTTAATCTGTACCCACCCTCTAGTGCCTCACTTGTTCTGTAAGGCAGTGGTCCTGAACCTTTTTGGCACCAGGGACCAATTTGATGGAAGATAATTTTTCCACAGACCGGGGTGGGGAGGATGGTTTTAGGATGATTCAAGCATATTACATTTATTGTGCACTTTATTTCTATTATTATTACATTGTTACTTGCCACTCACGGATAGAGTTTTGATATGAGTCTGCAAGCAATTGATTTATTATGGTCTCTGTGCAGTCAAAACTCTCTGCTAATGATAATCTGTATTTGCAACTGCTCCCCAGTGCTAGCATCACCGCCTCAGATCATCAGGCATTAGATTCTCATAAGGAGTGTATAACCTAGATTCCTCCATGCGCAGTTTACAGTAGGGTTCTCGCTTCTGTGAGAATCTAATGCCGCTGCTGGTCTGATGGGAGGTGGAGCTCAGGTGGTGATGTGAGTGATGGGGAGCGGCTGTAAATACAGATGAAGCTTTGCTTGCTCATCCACCACTCACCTCCTGCTGTGCGGCCTGGTTCCTAGCAGGCCACTGGCCAGTACTGGTCTATAGTACTGATCTGAGGCCCTGGGGTTGGGGACTGCAGCTGTAAGGAGTTTGCCTCTCCCACTCCTGCTCCCAGCACTGTGAATTCCTCTGAAATGGCTCTTCCTGAAGTTGCCAGGAACTCGCGTGTGGTTTGTCACTTGCCACTTTTTAGTCCGCTTGACTTGTCTGTGGCTGTGTGCCCTGGTGTCCCAGCATTTGTTGGTGGGGGCGGGTTCTGGGCTGGTGCCCGCAGGTCCTGCCTGCACAGGGCCTCTTCCCTGATGGGCTGAAGGCCAATGACTGCCAAGTCTGTCTCCAGCCGAGACTTCCACTCCAAGTCCTGCCTTGTGCTTCTGCCTGCTCCATGTCCCCACTCGAAGCCCTGCAGGCACCCCTTCTAGGCACTCAGGCCAAAATCTGGGATTGTTCTAGAGTCCTCTCAATATGCCCATGCAGGAGCACCCCTTTGCTCCACACCCTGGTCCAAGCCCCATTTCTTGTCTCCTTGTTGGTTTTCCTTCTCTCTTTGCCATCCTAGAGCCTCATTTTCTTTATAAAATATGTCAGCCATCACTTCTCTGCCCTGGAGAGTCCTGGTGCTTCCCAGCTGACTCACGGCAGGTGTGCTCTGCCCGGCCTCCCTGGCACAACACACCTTGTGCTGCTTGGGCACGCGCTTTACCCTTGGCCTGGTATCTTCCCCAGCACCTGCGTGGGTTGCTCCCCTGCCCCCTGGCCCTGCTGTATTCTCTGCAGCACTTACGCCCTGCCCCAGACGGGCCCTTCTTCCTGCCTGCTACCCCTAGAATGCCTTACGGGGGCTCGCCGTGCCCTCACGTGTCCACATGTCTTCAGCATTGTGAGTGGGCTGCAGGGAGAAGGGGGAGGCAGCCTGGTGGGACAGGCTGCTCTCCTGGCAGCTCCTTTGGGCTTCCTGTAGGGGAGCCCCCTGCGTGGTCACCCCGATGCCCCCCAGGCATAGGTAGGTCCCTCATTCTGTCCCCAGATGTACCAGGTCCTCGCTAGCTTGGGGCCTTGGCAGGAGCCGTGCCCCTGTCTGGAACATTCCTCCTTGCCTTTCTGTTCTTTCACTTCTATTTACGTCCTCTGACCCCCTGCTCCACAGCACCCAGGATTAGATCGGACTCCTGTTATGCTTTTGGCTGCAGAATCTGCTCTTCCCTCAGAGCCATCTCTCTCTGTCTGCAGCCCCTCCTCGCCGCCGTTTGCAGTGGCACTGCCCATTGTGCTGCGCCCTTCTCTGCAGGGACTCGAACGCCTTGGCTGTCAGTCAGCGTGTTTGGTGGAGGGGGAGACCAGAGCAGGGCCTGAGGTGCTGGGGGTGTGTGTGCTGAGGTTAGCTGGGCCTGCCTCAAAGTTGGCAAAACCTGCAGTATCTTGGTTGGTTGGTTGGTTGGTTTGCTTTTAATTTTTTAAAAAAATTTTCCCTCTTTCCTAGTGATGAGATTTTTTTCTTATTTATTTATTTATTTATTTACTTACTTACTTATTTACTTATTTGACAAGGTCTCCCTGTGTTGCCCAGGCTGGTCTCAAACACCTGGGCTCAAGTGATCCTCCTGCCTCAGTCTCCCTCCAAGGTAGCTGGGATTATAGGCTCACAACACTGTGCCTGGAGAAACAGTATCTAAGGACTGGGTTCATGTTCTAGTTCCTGCCTCTGTGTGCCAGTGAGATCAGGAGCCATGCTGCACATGAGCCTGTCATATGTGCACTCTCTTTACACATGCAGCTGGGGGGATGGAAGGAACAGCAGGCCCGGGTGAGAAGAAACAGGTTCCAGCCTCAGCTTTTTTCCCATCTGTGGCATTGGACGTGCCCTTCAACTTTCCGCAGCTCTACCACTGTAACGCTCTGTCCTGCAGTCATCACTGTCAGAGATGAAATGTCTTTCAGTTGTAGAAAAGCTTATGGGCATGTTCTCCTCCCACTTTCTGTAGGAAGCTTGCTGTCTTCGACACGTGGAGCTCCTTGGCAGTTCACATAGCGATGGACAACACTGTGGTGATGGAGGAAATCAGTAAGTGGCTCAGGGTTTCACTTGACAAGAAAGCAGGAGTTGTGGGTGGTACACGTCCTTCCTGGGCTGAGCCCACACAGGAGCCTGGACGAGAGTGTTCTTAGTCTCCTGGATCAGTGCTGGTGCTCCACTGGGGCCTGAGGGGCAGGCCAGATGCCTGGTGACCCCATTCTCATACAGCATAGACCAGGCTAAGAGAGGAGGGCTCAGATTCTCTCCAGAGGTGAGTTACTTAGTACCCCATGTCATTTTGTGTCCTTATTACAAATAATAAAGTGTTTAGCTGCATTCATGCAGGAATTCTGGTTATAGTCCTTTGTGTGCATTAATGTACCACAAAGAAATGCAAAACTACTTTTTAGCTATATCATCTCTAACAAAGGTGTACCATGGAGGAAGAGCATTGCTTTGTTCAACTTTCAGGAGGAAAGGTCTACTAGAAACCTGAAGGAACCCAGGCCTGCTAAAGTTTAAGTGTAGGAGGAAAATTATGGCTCAGTTTTAACAAGTGGCCTCGTTGAATGAGTTCCTAATTCATATTTGACATTCCAAGATGCAACCAGGCTGGCAGAACTCACACTTACGGCCTCATCACATTCCGTGGCACCTTTTTCCAAAAGAATTTCTCAAAGCTGCTTCAACTCCAATTTCATTGAAGTTCTACATGTAGGCTGTTGCCTTGAATCCAGTTTTACTTAAGAAAGAGCACATTAACAGACATGATGCTGAAAGAGCCTGGGTTTGCAGTGGAAGTGGGTCTTGCCACATGACTGCAGGTGTGGAGTGCCACCACATGTGTGCCCACTGGGCTGCAGACGTGTCACTTCCCTGCCAGAGCAATGGGGCCTCTCCGCCCCGTTTCTTTACCCCCGGCCTTTTTGGGGTGCTGTGGCACGTATGCAGAGGGATCAGGAACATGACATTCTAATGTAGAGCAGCACTGACTTCTGCAGCTTGAAACTCTTCGCTGTAGCACACTTTCCTTTAATAATTTTGTTCCCAGAGTTGATGAACTTGGGACTGTAAAAGAAGGGCATGTATTTCTCCTTTCTGCCTTCTCTCCATTCTATTTCTTGAAATTTTTGTAAAGCATTAGAAACTAAGGAAAAGTGCAAAGAAAGAAAACACTAATTTTACCACTCAGAAATATAACATTTTGACATACTTTCTTCTGTGCTTTTCAAAAACTTACATAGTATCATAAGCATCTTCTCCTGGCAATGAAAACATTATAACCGCCTTATTAACTGGCTACACAATATACTGTTATACTGTACCTTAATTTCTCCCCCAGGTGTTGGGAAAATCACCTACCCCACCGTCCTTCATCCACCCTCAGGGTCCAAGTCAGTCACACTTCACCCCCTGGCTTCAGACTAGGGAGGCTGGCTGCCCAGCGTGTTGGCTGGGAAGGGGCGAGGGACAGGCTGCTTCCAGAATGCGTGTGGCACTGGTGGGAGCCATGCTGGAGGCAGCTTGACTGCGTTTGGACCCTGGATCCAGTCTCTTCTGGGGTCTCGGGGTTGTCTAGGGCAGCACTGGTGGAACTGTGACTTGTCAGAGGAGGAGGTGGGTCCAGTCCTGGGGATGAACCTAAGTCTGCATTTTTTTTTTCTTTTTTTTTTTTTTTGAGATAGGGTCTCACCCTCTTGCCCAGGCAGGAGTGCAGTGGTGTCATCACAGCTCACTGCAACCTCCACCTCCTGGGCTCAAGCAATCCTGCCTCAGCCTTCCAAGTAGCTGGGACTACAGGCGCATGTCACCACACCTGCCTAATTTTAAAATTTTTTGTAGAGAAAATGTTTGACTCTGTTGCCCAGGCTGGTCTCCAGCTCCTGGCCTCAAACAATTCTTCTGCCTCAGCCTCCCAAAGTCTGGGATTACAGGCATGAGCAACTGCACCCAGCCCTGAGTCTGCACTTTTAACAGCTCTGAGGGGACACTGGCTCCCTGTGGGATGTGCGAGCTTCCTGGCTGTGGCCAGCCCAGTCTGACTGCATGCATCATCCTTCCCTCCCCCTAGTCAGAAAGGACCGTACTCATCACAGGAACAAGTGGCAGATGTCAGACACCCGAGTTTAGGAAGAATAGCACCAAAACACAACAAGCAGGGACATTGAGAGTGATCAGCAGGGCCTGAGTGCAGTCAGTGTGCGGAGGGGTACGAGGGGTACTTCTGAATGGCCCATACCAATTGCCTCTGGCCTGAGGAGCCCCAGGAGAGAGACAGGGAGGGCTTCAGTACAGACAGGCAGAGGCTGCTCTTCCATCCCACTGTTAAAAGTTGCCCAATGCAGCAGGCCTGGGAGAGAAGTCAGCAAAGCAAGAGCTGGAGAAACAGTTCCTTGACTAAGCAAGGACTTCTTCTAATTTCTCAGAACTACTTGTGGAAGGAACAGTTAGGAAAAAACTGATGATATTCAGAAATTCCACAAAAGCTGCCTGCTCCGGTGAAAGAGGTGAGACGGTCCTGCTCGGATTTTAGGTAGTGCCTGCTGGGCAAGGGGAAGCCTTGCTTCCCAGAACATCCCGTCCACCCACGCCACCCATCTCTCTACCCACCCGTCCATCCTTCTGTCCACCCGCTCATCTGTCCACCCCATCTACCCCTGTTGAAGGCCAACCAGTGTGTCTGCAGCAGGCTGTGGTGGCCCCTAATGTCGGTAGACTTAGATCTTTCTAACCACAGTAGACAGTGGGAACGTCACTGGATGTAGGGAGAAAATACAGATTGGAAAAGGTATAAGTCTGGCAGTGGGTACAGATAACCCCAGTGAAAGAAAATGAAATCCAGTGCAGGTGTACTCAGAGAAAGAGTTGGGGGGTGTCTCAACAGCTGAGACTAAACTCTTGAGAGCAAAGGTGGCTGGAAGCCTCCTTTTCTGGAGGTAAGAACAGTGTCGACACTGAAGGAATAGGAAAAAATTCTCCTGAGTTGGTGAGAGTTGAGTCTTTACAGCTAACGATCCCCACAGTTTTTATCAAGAGTACCTAAATATACTTGTTCTTGGTGATATTTCCAAATTGCAAAAATGAGGAGAAACTTCTGTAGGCATCCAAGTAATAGTAATCATACTAAGCTGCTTTGAAAAAAGGCAGTCTGAACTGGCCTGTGCATCTCATCTTTGTGCCACACCAAATGCTACCAGAAAATGTTTAGAATTCTGAGGAAGAGACTTAGTTTCATGAGGTGGGAGTAGTAATACATACTGTGTAATTGTTGTCATTGATAGAGAAATAGAAATTTTAAATATGTTAATGTAAAGGGAGCATGAGAAAATTACAGATGGTGCCAGGGACAAACAAAAGCTTGTTCTGTCATATTAACAGCAGGGTGTTTGTAGTGCGATAGGCCACACACACTCACCAATGGAGTTGCAGAAGTGCAAAACTGGTGGGCCCTGCTCTGTGTCACTCCTTGAGCCAATCCATATGTCTAGTCATATTCCTAAGATAGGGGAGGATCTATGGTAGTGATAAAGCTACAGCCAGTGGCCGACGTGGTGGCTCACGCCTGTAATCCTAGCACTTTGGGAGGCCGAGGGTGGAGGATCACTTGAGCTCAGGAGTTCGAGACCAGCCTGAGCAAGAGTGAGACCCTGTTTCTACAAAAAACAGAAAAAATTAGCCAGGTGTGGTGGTGCACGCCTGTAGTCCCAGCTACTCGGCAGGCTGAGGCAGCAGGGGGATGGCTTGAGCCCAGGAGTGTGAGGCTGCAGTGAGCTGTGATGATGCCACTGCACTCCAGCCTGGGTGACAGAGTGTGAGATTGTGTCTCCAGAAAAAGAAGTTCCATGAATCAGCCATAAACCTTCCACCTGGATTCACCAATTGTATTTTGATACACTTGCTTTCTCATCACACACATGCTGCTTTTTATGTGCAGGCCTTTCCCAAGAGTGAGAATATTCTCCTTCAGAGCCACATGGTGTCACGTCCCAGGCAGGAGAGGTAGCGCCATCCCAGGAAGGACCTGCCTGTGTAGCTGTCTGTCCTCCTGGTGGAGGGCCCAGCGTTGTGCACAGGTGGTCGCCATGCCTTTCTAGTCTCCTTGGATATAGAAAGTCCTGCCTCTTTTTTTCTGGAGTCTTTCATAGTGTTGACATTTTTTGAAGAATCCAGGTCAGTTGAATATCCCATGTGTTGATTTGTCTGTTGTCTGCCTCCTGACTGGATTTGGGTTAACCATTTCGGCCAGGATTTCAGCCTGGGTGGCACTGTGTCCCTCAGTGTGCCCATCAGCGGCCTGTCACGTTAGTTTGTCCCATTGTCAGCAACACTGTGGGATCACCTGGGTAAAGTGGGGTCTTTTTTCCCTTGTCATTAATGAATAATCTGAGGGTGACACTTGATACGCATTGGGGAGTTTTGCGTGAATTGCTTGTTACATATTTGGCAGAAGACAGTGGTTTTTCTGACTCATCCCGGCCTCCCACGTTTATTGGCTGCCGTTCGTGGGAAGAGCCTCCTTTTCTCCCTTCTTTCCCCTTCTTGTTTAAATTTGAGAAACTTTTTCGGAGTCGGTGGATTCACAGGCTCTTTTTCCTCAGTGTGTTTCCATTGCTGTCACGTTTTTGATGCTCGATGGCCCCACACTTGGCCGGGCGCACCGTGCAGGCTGGCCCTGTCTTCTGACATGTTCCTGTCACTTTCTGCTTGTTTGTTGAGCGCTTCCTCACATTCTGGCACTGGTGAGGTGCTGCGGGCTCCTCCTGCACTCTCCCTGCCCAGCCCCAGAACAGCCCTGGTTTCTGGCAGCGGGTGTGGCGTTTAGAAGCCACGGTTGGGGCGCGGGGTGTGCGCCATGCTCTCCCCAGCACTGGTTGAACGATTGACTACCCAGTGCGTTTAGACAGAAGACATGAGTCAAGGAGGAAGCAGAGTTACTTCTTGAAGCCCTTCTTGATGAGGAAGGGCCCAGAAGGGGTTCAGGGGCCCGGGTGAGCTGTCTGTGGCCAGGCTGGTGGGCCACGTGGGTACTTGTTACTTTCCTCTAAAGTGCACATGAGTTTTCACTGCACTATTTTGTGTGTGTGCTTTATTTCACAATAAAAATTTTTAATTGAGTATACATAGAAAATGTTTTTTCTCTGTGGTTGACAGGATTGTGGAAAATTTTTCTTATACAGGTTTGACTTGTATTTTAAGTACCTGGCTTTGTGATACCCTTTTTTTTGTTACAAAATAATTACTTGTTTCATTGGGGAGAACTTTTGCCTAGTTCTATTTGGCCCATCATAGCATGTCTTCCCTTTTAGGAAGGTTGTGCAGGACCAGCCTTCCATGTGTTGGGGCCGCTGCATTTCCTGCAGATCCTGACCGACACTGTAATGGATTCCCTGCCGGAGCTGAGGTCACCGCCAGGCTGTCGCTGTGGAGGCCCCTGGTACTTCTCATCCCGCTGCGCCTGGGGCTCACAGACATCAATGAGGCCTATGTGGAGACACTGAAGGTGCATCTTGCGTCTGCTGCCCTGGCTCCCTTGTCCCAGTTTAGTTACATTTTGTGCAGCCAGCTCTTTGGGAGGGAGTCAGCAGCCACGTTTACAGAGCTTACAAAGTGTGAGCTTGACCTGAGCCACAGCTGACAGAGAAAGGCCTTCTAGTTTGGTTTTACAGGTGTGATAACCAAGTTGGCAAGCAGTGAGGATTAAGGTGTCAGGAACCTGGTAAAGGGCCCTCAGCCTGGCAGGGGAGCCCCTGCCCCTCCGGGAGTCTGCTGTGCTTGGGTACCCTCCCCACACTTCCCTTGAGCTTAACATCCCTTTGGAGGGTGGGTTGGCCTTCGAGGAAAGGGGGCTGCAGGCAGGGGTTGGGGGTGACAGATGCCTGCTGAGTTCCCTGGGCAACTCCATCCACAGGCCCCTTCTGACAGCCCCTCCCGCGTGATGAAGAACCCTCCTTCCTCCAGTTAACTCAAATTTTAGACCAAGGAATCATGTTTGAGGTCCTTCCTGTATGGAATTGAAATGCTTCTTTTTACTGAAGTCCTTCGGTTGTCCCAATCTTGTCCCCTCCCTCCAGCCCTCTGACCGCCCTTTGGTGTCCCGGCCACCTCTCCCGGGACCCTGTGCAGCCCCTCCCAGCCCGTGAGACAGGGTGCCCCCCACGTCCCTGCTTGCATCTGCATGTGCCCACGCGCACCTCTGCAGTGCCCATGCTCCCCACGGCCCACCCGGGGCAGCAGGACCCTGCAGGTGTTCTTGGGCCTGTGGGTGTGTCTTGTTGTCCTTCCTGGACTAAGCTCTTCAGGGCCATGTTTCTCGTTTTCCCTCTTGTGTCACCCCGTTGGGCTTCAGCAGGTCCTTGGGCCCACCTGTGGCAGTGGGTGGGGGGCCATCGGCTCCTGCCTGGGACCTGCGCCGGGTTGTGCCTGTCCAGGTGGTGTCCTCCCGCGTGGGGTCATCAGGGCAGGTGCTCAGTAGCCTCCTTCCTCTCCCACAGCGCTGCTTCATGATGCCCCAGTCCCTGGGGGTGATCGGAGGGAAGCCCAACAGCGCCCACTACTTCATCGGCTACGTGGGTGAGTGAGGGGACCACAGCGATGCCCCTGTGGGCCTGTGGGAGTGGTCCTTGAGGGGAGGGCATTCTGTGGAGCAGCACCCCCGCCCTTACCTCACCCCCACCCCAGGTGGCCACTTTACTCAGGGCAGCCGGTGGAAAAGCAGCATGCTCCTGTGGGGTCCCATGTGCCTGCCAGATGCCTGCCAGGTTTGTGGCCTCCTGTCCGCCTTCCCTCCCTGACAGTCGGGCTCCCAGCCTGTCTTGCCCACTGTGTCTCAGTGTGGCATGTCCGTTTGAGGTGATGGTGTGGCGGGTCTGAGACATGGCTGGGCTACCTGCCCGCCACCTTCTCCCTCATCTTGCCCAGGTGAGGAGCTTATCTACCTGGACCCCCACACGACGCAGCCAGCAGTGGAGTTCACTGACGGTGGCCTCATCCCTGACGAGAGCTTCCACTGCCAGCACCCTCCCTGCAGGATGAGCATCGGGGAGCTCGACCCGTCCATTGCCGTGGTGGGTCCTGGCCGTATGAGCTTGTGGGCAGTGCTGAGTAATTTTGTGCCAAATCCTATTTTACATGAAAAGGAGAACCTTCAGGTTTTTGTAGTTTTCTTCAACATTTTGGAATAAATATTATGTTCACATGGTTGCAATTCAAAGGGCACAAGAGTGTGAACAGTGTCCTTCAGACACTCAAGTCCCTCCCCACAGGTGTCCGCCTCCTGCACGGCCTTCACGGCCTTTGAGTGGGCCAGAGAGTCTGCGTGTGTTGACCCACACACACCCACTGTTTCAAACACAAAGGGCAGCCCCTAGACCCACTTCCGCACCACCTCTGTAGTTCTCTGGGCTTTTTGTCATAATGTAGTTGGGAGATGATTCCCCTAAGAATGAGCTTCCTCATTCTTCCCTTTTGATTACATAGTTGGAGTTCCTGGTGTGGTTTATACAAACCTGCCTACTCTCAAAACATATCTGATGGAGGAGGAGGCCAAAAACAATCTGACATATGTAGGGAAGCAACTAACTGAGCCGTGGGCTCTGCGTTATGGATGCTGTGCTCTGTTTATGAAAAACGAGGCACAGGGCTGGGCGTGGTGGCTCACGCCTGTAATCCTAGCCTCCCTGGGAGGCTGAGGTGGGTGGATTGCTTGAGCTCAGAGGTTTGAGACCAGCCTGAGCAAGAGCGAGACCTCGTCTTAAAAAAAAAAAAAAAAAAAAAAAAGAGGCACATCTGGTCCTGAGATGAGACAGTCTCTCATGACTGTCATGACTCTCATGACATCTCATGTGAGATGTGGCACAACCTCAGAGCACATACCGCTCCCATGCGCCTCCCAGCCCCTCGCAGGCATCCTAGCAGGATGGCAGGAACAGGGAAGGTGGGTACAGGTCTGTGGCTTGGACTTCTTAGCAGAACCTGCTCATGAGTTCCTTGTCTAACCGAAATTAAGTGCATTTATGATAGTAAGTGCATCTCAGTAGGTTACAGTGATCGGTGCTCATGACAGTGCAGTCAAGCTGGAAAGCCAGCCTCCCCAGAAACAGGGACAGACACATGGACACCAGCATGTGGGGAGAACCCCATATTCGAGGATCAGCCTGAACTTCCAGGAGCTGAGACCAAAGGGGGTGCATGGTGGAGTAACTCCTGTCCTCCCCATGAGGAAGAAGAGTGCACACCGGCTCCGCAGGAGACGAGCCTTGCAGTTCAAGCACAGCATGTCAGAGCCGTGGGCATAGAAACAGTGTCTGCAAAGTAGAAGAGAGAATGCCCAGTTTGAGCTTCTCCCCCCGTTTCATATTTGTTTTCCTTCCTGTTTATTTTTCTTTTCATGTTAACATCTGTAAATCTGGCAGTGTTTAGAATTCCTAGTAACTGTCAGTCCAGACAGTTTTAAGAATATGGTTTTCTAAGTGATTCTTGCAAGTGCCCCCGCATGACTGTGATTCCTTAGCACAAGGCTCCCTGTTTACATGGTGCAGCCGTGTATGTCTCTGGAGCAGTCTTGGACCCACCAGCCCTGCCACAGCAGCCACAGGGAGAAGAGAGTGCTCCCCACTTTGCCCTGACATATAATCACAACTTGCACATCACATACCATCTTACGGGTCAATCAAGGCAGGGGGCAAAGGGCTGAGTAAAGCGACGGAGCCCAAGGAGAGTTGGGGCCTGGATCCAGAGGGCCATGCACAGCTTTGGGGGCCCTGGGGAGCTCCCTTCCTGGCCGGAGAAGCAAGGACGACCTGCTGTCCGTCCAGCACCTGCATGCTGGGGGGCCGTCTGCACACCTGGCAGTGGGAATGGAAACCTCAGCCTCAGCTCACTGTGGGTGTGGGTATACTGCTCTCTGCTTACAGTCATTTCATTTTAGGGGTTTTTCTGTAAGACGGAGGATGACTTCAGTGACTGGTGCCAGCAAGTCAGAAAGGTCTGTAGCTGCCCCTGTACCCAGAGCTGCCCCTGTACCCAGAGCTGAGCCCCCGTACCCAGAGCTGAGCCCCCGTATCCAGAGCTGAGCCCCCGTACCCAGAGCTGAGCCCCCGTACCCAGAGCTGCCCCCCTGTACCCAGAGCTGCCCCCTGTACCCAGAGCTGAGCCCCCGTACCCAGAGCTGAGCCCCCTGTACCCAGAGCTGTGCCCCCTGTACCCAGAGCTGCCCCCCTGTACCCAGAGCTGAGCCCCCGTACCCAGAGCTGCCCCCGTACCCAGAGCTGCGCCCCCATACCCAGAGCTGCCCCCCTGTACCCAGAGCTGCCCCCGTACCCAGAGCTGAGCCCTTGTACCCAGAGGTAAGCCCCTGGACACAATATGGAGCTGAACCTCCTGGAGAGAGACAGGTGGTGGGGCACGCAGGGGCCAAGGCCAGCATTTGGGTCTCGGGCAGCCTGGCCGGGGCCCTGCTCACCAGGCGTGAGGGGAGCTTGTTCCTGCCTCACACAGCTGTGCAGCCTGAACAGGGTGGTGTATCCCACAGCATCATCCTTGTCACGATTAGCAATCTTGGGGACAGACCTTGCACGCTGACTTGAGGATGGGGTCTCCGGTTTACTCCTCTGTCCTGTGCTGATACTGGCACGGTGGTGAGCTGCTGAGGTGCATTTGCTCCGAAGGTTGCTGGCCGCTGGGTGCACACGGCCCTCCACCCTCTGCCTTTGATGGTCACACTGATCTGACTGCACACGGTTGCCGGCAGGGCAGGCGTGTGCCACGTGTCGATCACCATGTTGGGTTCTTGCTAAACTTGCCCCATTTTCTCGTCGGTGAAATGCGGTAACAGCTGCATTCACCCTGTGGCTCTGGCTGGTGGTCCCCCTTTCTCTTGGGTGTGGTGATCTCTGGGGTGGGGGCTGCATCTCACAGCTGTGTCTTGCTGACAGCTGTCGCTGCTCGGAAGCGCCCTGCCCATGTTTGAGCTGGTGGAGCAGCAGCCTTCCCACCTGGCCTGTCCTGACGTCCTGAACCTGTCCCTAGGTGAGTGTGGAGATGGCAAGGCCAGGCAGGGCCCCTCAGGGGAGTGGCATCTGCCCACCTTGCTTCCCCAGGTCTTGGTCCTGCTTTTGGCCATTTAGGTTTTTGTGAGCGTCACCCCACACTGGGCCGCCTGCCCAGGGCGCCGAGGCACTGGGTGTGCTCCCACGGGGTCCTTGAGACTCTAGAGATGGAACGCTCCAGGCTCTCTCTGATGATGCAGTCCGGCAGTGGAGCCGCCGGCCACCGGTGGCACTGACGCCTTGGTCAGCATGCCTGAGGAGCCAGCCCGGGCCTGGCAGGCTGTAGCAACAGGTGGGCTCAGAGCCCGGAGCTCCCTGCAGTGAAGCGTGTGGCCCAGAGCACATCCGCCTCACACCCGTCTGTCTCACTGTAGAGAACCCTACAAGGCAGATGAGGATGAAGTCAACTCCTGACGGGCCACAGGGGGTTGGGGTGCTGGCCTGGGGACACTCCATGTGTGCAGGCGAGAGTGAGTCACTTCTCTTGCCTCTGCTGGGCAGTCTGGCGCCCTCTGTGCCTCCCACAGTGGCCCTTGGGTGGAGCCACTGCACAGGTGCTGTTCAGTCTGCCCCTTCTTCCACCAGCTGGTCACCCCACACCCCAAAATAGCCCATGAGAGATGCCTGATGAGGTCGTATCTTGTTTCTTCTAGATTCTTCTGACGTAGAGCGACTGGAAAGATTCTTCGACTCAGAAGATGAAGACTTTGAAATCTTGTCCCTTTGAAGTCCTGGTGTCGGGGGATGGCCTCCACTGGCCCTTGCTGGGGGCGCCTTTGAGAGCCCAGCCCTGCCTCAGAGAACTCGGTGCCGCTGCGTTTCATCCATCCAGCCTGCCGCCTGCCGAGTGCTGCGCCCCGTGCCGCTCCGCCCAGGGGCCACCCCACTCTGCTGGTGGACTGAGGCCCACACCGCCCAGGAGGCCTTACGCTTGGAGTCAGACTGCCCAGCCCCAGCACTCCTCAGGGCCTGCACGTCCACACGAGCCGTCCGTCAGGAGCTTCCAGAGAAGTCATCTCTTGACACTGCCAGCCCTGAGTTAACACATCGGCTTCGGTCCCACTTCCTCCTGGGTGCCAGTTCTGTGGTTTGTTTGGCATTAAAAGTCCTGTTTGAAGTTGTTCAACACAGACATGAATTTCTGGGGCACTTTCCAAGTCAGTCTCAGAAGACCTGCAGGTTGGCGTGCAAGGAGCGATGGCCGCTGTGGGCTGGGCTGCTCGTGCTGGGCAGGGCGAGCGCACGGCCGTATCTCCTCTGCCCAGCGTGGCTTATCAAGGGCTACCTCAGTGGGAGACCAGGTTGAAAGAATTACAGCAGGGTTTCTCCTTGCTTTGGGGAGAAGAGTATTTAAGCGGTGGGGTGTGTGGGGAATCCAAAGATGCCACGTGCACAGGACACAGCGTGGATGGCCTGGACTGTGGGGCAGCCGCCATGCCCTGGGGGCATCTTCTGGAGCGACAGCCCTTGGAGGGTCCACCATCAGGGCACAGCTTTTTCTACTTTAAGGGGTTGCGGCATTTCAGGATGCACTGCGTGCTGCTGCTTGCTTGTCACGCCAGCTTCCCCAGCGACAGGCAGGGGACAGGGAGGTCCCTCTGCCTGTAACACTTGGCTTGAGGGTGGGCTGGAGCACGCTGCTGCCTGAGAGCCTTCCTCTGTGTCTTCGCCTTGCTCAGAATTGCCCCTGCGGGTCACTGAGGTTTTAGATGGTTTGGGGCCAAAAGGGTAAGACCACTCCAGCTTTGTGGTGTGTGGACAGTAAGAGTGGGGCAGGCACCAGCTGGTGATGTTTCCAGACCCTCCTCAGCACTGATTTCAGCACCTGCCACCTTTTAACCCTGGTGTCTTGGGCCCCAGAGTGTGCCATAGCCACACTGGTCTGTCTGTCCTGTAACAGTGGCTTTCCTCCCACTAGGAAATGTCAACAAGAGGGTCTGGGGAGCTTGTGGGGTGGTAGACTGCAGGGACCTTTCTTACAAGCACTTGGCTCAGAATTTGCTGCTGCTTGTGCATACCAGGGGCCTCGAGCCCCCTCCAGACAAGCTGACCACCCACCAGGTAGCAGAGAACACCCCCAGCACCCAAGTGTTGATGACATAATTTATTTCTATTCTTTCTCCCCCTCCTTCCTCCCTCCCTCCCTCATCCTGCTCTCTCAGATGTAGTTGGGGCGGGAAGGAGGGAAGGCTGGGACGCTTGGCATTCCTTCTGAGCTCTGCATCTTTCCAAATCAACCCACTGGCAGCTGAGGAGGGTCTTGCTGCAGTGGAAGTGGGCGGAACACCTTGACCAAAGGGGAGCTTTGTCTTGTGTGTTTTGAAAAAGGCTTACTGAAGAAAATGTTCATTCTTAGTAGTATAGTTTGCAGTTCTTAATGGCAAATAATAACAATTTCAGTAGAAAACAGTTTGTGTCTATTGATTCCTCCTCAAGTTATAGTTGGATGTGATTTCCAGAAAAATAGTGTTTAAGCCCATAACGTCGCATGTAAGGGATGTGGCTGACTGAGCATGAGCAAGCCCATTCCCCAGGCTGGGCAGGTGGTGCCTCTCCTGCTTCCAGCCTGGCTCTCCATGCCATGACACCTGCCATTACATATATTGGGTGAACACGTGACCCTAAAAGAAAAAAGTGCAAGGAAAAGTGATTTTAGGAAAATGAAATGGCGGCTCTCATTCTTCAACAGGAGGAAGTTGTAGAAAGTGCTTCTATCTGTAGGGTTTGCCTCAGGTTGACTTAACAGCAGAGCTTTCCCCAGGCAAGCTGTGGCTGACCTGGCCTGGGGAAAGGAGGGACATATCCAGGGATGGCGAGAGCATCCACTCACCCTGCCCCGTGAAGTCCCTGTGGACAACCCTGGGTACTCCGAACACCGACCCACCCCCAAATCCAGACGGGAAAGAAGGAAGCACTGGTGGGCCCAAGAACTAGAGTCATGGCCTTTTAAATGCCTGTATTAGCTTCTTGTGGCTGCTGCAAAAAATTGTTAGGCAGACTCTCACCGCCCTCGGGGGCGGAGTCCAGGTAGTGCAGGTGGCGGGGCTGGTCCTTCTGGAGACTGGGGGATGATGTTTCCTTGCCTTTTCCAGCTTCACTGCCTCCTGTCCTTGGCATGTGGCCCCTTCCTCCCCCTTCACAGCCGCAGCGTAGCATCTCTGGCCTCTCCCTGACTGGCCCTCCTGCCTCCCTGTTACAGGAACCCCCGAGATGACATTGGGCCCACATGGATGACCCAGGACACTCTCCCGTCTCAAAGCCCCTTTCACAGTTTACCCAAATGTCACGTCGTTGCCTGTATTTCTCTCCTGGCCACAGAAGGATGAGTACCGACACTCACAGCCATTACCCCACAGATTGGGGGTCCCCGCCTGACTTCCACTCCAGCACACTCCATGCTGCTCTCGACCCAGAAAGTGCTCTGTGGGGTGGATTCTACCAGGAAGAAGTGTCAACAAATCATTCATCTTAGGGTCACTTAAAAGGGGATGGGGCTGGGCGCGGTGGCTCATGCCTGTAGTCCCAGCTACTTGGGAGGCTGAGGCAGGAGGATCACTTGAACCCAGGAGTTTGAGGTTGCAGTGAGCTGTGATGAAGCCACTACCCCCTAGCTGGGGTGACAGAGGGAGACCCTGTCTCAAAAAAAAAAAAAGGGGGTATGGAATGCAAAGCTGCAGAGTTGCAATGAAAATAGCAAAGTTAACATCCACATGTTCAGAAGGGAGGCCGTTGTACCACTCAGGTACAGCCTGGCTGGGCCCAGTGAGGCCAGGACACGTGGGGCTCAGAGCCGGGGCACGGCTGCGACTGTTCAGACCCACAGTGGGAATCCCTCAACTGTGCAGGAACTAAGGTCCATTGGGGGGCCCCTCTTCAACCGGGATGGAGACTCCCACTCAAAGCCAGGTCAGTCCTCAGCTGGTGTCTACGAAAAGAGAAGCCTCCAAGAGCCGGGCACGGTGGCATGCACCTGTACCCAGCTACCCAGAAGGCTGAAGCGGGAGGAGCGCTTGAGCCCAGGAGTTCAAATACAGCCTCGGCAACACAGCGAGAGCCTATGAAGTAAAATTTTAAAAACAAGTGAAGCCTTTCATAAACCCATTTTCAAGTCAATTTTTATTAGTGTCTGTAAGAAATTTAGGAGAATCCCAACTAATTACCATTTCCCTTGATCTCAATGAAACTGCTCAGAGTTATCATTAAATTTCAATAAGAAAATATGATAATATAGTAACATCTTCAGGATAAAGGAGAGGGCAGAAGACGACTGCTCCATTGTAGGCGTGGTGTCCACACAGCCAACGTCCCCGCCTGCAGGGGTTCTTGGTACACCCCAGTGCTGGGTCAGGAGAGGCGACCTGGGGTTTCTGTTACTGGGAAACAGCTCCTGAAACTGCAGAATCTGAATACTGTTGGGTGCAAGGGCCTTCCCAGGCGGCAGGTGTCTCCAGGGACCGCCTCAGGTTACTTCCACAGCTCCCCCAGCGGCCTCTGAGCAGCAGTGTGGATGATGTCCTCAGACAGAGCGAGGATTTCCTTGTGGACGTCTTCAATGCTTTTGGAAGCATCGACTATCTGTTCCCATATTCAGGAGAAAAAGATGACCATTAACACTTCCCCTCCTATTCCCAGTGCGTGTGGGAATTTCTCACGGGCCAGGCTCTGGAAGGCCAACCTGAACCTCCTGGCACAGCACAAGGACCTCCGGGATCCTTCAGCCCACACCCTTCTTCTCAACCTAGACCTCGACAGTGTCCTTGGCACAGAGCTGCCCTGAATTCCTGCCACAGCCCAGATGCAGGAGAAACACGGTGCGCCGACTGCCCACTGCTCTCCTAAGTAGGCCTCCACGAGGCCCACCTGCTGGAGGAGCGAGGCGCAGCACACAGCACGGTGGGACCCACCCGCAGCCGCTCATTCCCCACTGCGAACACTAGGTGCTCAGAGTGACAGTCCCAGATCACAAGGGAAGAAAACAGGCACAGAGGGCAGCCCCTACCCCATCCGTGCTCCTGTCACTGCCCGGAGGCATCTAGACGGAATGTGAGGAAGTTCTATAGCACAAGCTGCACAGCAGGACCAACCCACCTTTGGGTCTAACCCCCGTCCCCTTGGGACAGATGCATTTTGTCCTAACAGCTGTGCTGCACCCTCACATGAACACTGTGAGGATCATCAGCCCACAAGAGACTTGTCTCCACCAGCAGGAAGAAAGGTAAGAGGGAATCAGACAGAAACACTGGCGTTCCCAGGGAATCACCTCTCCTGCTGTCGGTCTGGGCCACAGCCCTCAGCTCTGGCAGGGCTGGCCAGGACCCTTCTCAAGCCTATGGTGCAGCAAATTCTGGAAACTCTCCCAGGGCTGTAGATGGCACTCAGAAGAATGTAACCATATCCTTGTGAGAATGACTTCCTACACAAGTGCCACCCCTCCCAGGTGTCACCTCCCCAGCCACTGCCCAGGATGGCTCTCTGGGCTGGCTTACAGCCAAAGAGAACGAGCATTTCATGGAAAAGGGTGTTGTTATCTGCCACCTGTTCCAGAAAACAAGAAAAGATGCATAACCAGCATCATCTGCAGGCAAAGCCAGTCGGGCTGGGGCGAGACCCTGCTCTGGTAGTGGAGCTCAAGGGACTAAGCCCCGTAGAGGCAGCGGTCACAAACTGGATGGTAGCAGGCACCTGACCTGCCAGGACCCCTCCGGCTGCTGTGTGGAAAGAGGCTGCAGAGGGCAGCGCTAGGCGCAGGCGACTGGAGTTAGGAGAGGAGGCAGGGTGAGCAAGCAGAGGCAGCCAGCTTGGCCATCCGCCACTGGCCACAGGCAAGCATCCTGGGAGAGGGAGGAGTTGGAGCTGACCCCTGGACTGCACTGAGCCCGGAGGAAGCCAGGTGCATGGCACTGTCCTGGGCACGGGGAGATGTCCAGGTACAGCCAGTGACAGAAGATGCAGGCACAGGCTGGGGCTTGCATCTGAAGGGGGGCTGTGAATGTGCAGGATTGCGCAAAGCCTCCCCTCACCCACCAACACCACGCTCTGCAAAACCCACCAGAGGATTAGAATTTGCTGGCAATGTGAACCCCCGAATGGCTGCTCCCAAGGCTCCACAGGTGGGAAAACCAGACAGAGAAGGCAGCAGCTTTGCTGGAGCTGCCGCTCTGGTCAGCACAGGGTGGAATCCTGCGCCACTTTTCAATGGTCCCTAGTTTGCAATTTTAGGACTCTCACCTTCCAGTTCAAAGTCGTGTCTCTCATGAGCTGGTGGAAACACTGCAGTGCCCGCTCCTGAAAAGCCCTGTTCTCATAGCGCTCATGGCCAAACTCTCCCCGCATGGTGGCATCTGCCAATTTTAACTGAAGGAACAGGACCAGGTCGGGTTTGGGAAGGCCCACGTCTGGCTGTTTACACCAATCCAAGGAAAAGTTCTGCCAACAAAGAACCCAACAGGGAAAGAAAGCTAAGTGGGGTCTAGTTTTTGGTTTCCAGTCATAAAAACGGGGAGAAAATGAGGAAAGATTTGGTGATGTGCCAGGAAATGAGAATTCTTACACAGTAGTGGTTCTTTTTTTATGTTTTAAATCTCAATCGTGTTGCTTTCCCCCACGTCACCTTCTTGTTTTTCTTTTGCAAACACACGCACCAATAGACAGACGAGCAGACAGAATGGCCCACAGCCCCACATACTGGTCACTCACGGCCCGGCCCTATGGTGGACCTCCGGATGCAGCTCCAGACCCCCTGGCCTCCCAGGAGGGGAGCACAGTCTGTGTACAGAGACCCTCGAGGCCCACCTGGCCTAGGAAGCCTAACGTGAGAGCAGAGCACTGAGAACTGGCCGTGTTCTTTCACTCACATACCTGCCGGGTGTCAGCTCCCTTCGGAAGAGCAGGAAGGAGGCTGGCCATCCCGGAACCCGCTGTGTATGCTGCCCCACCCCCGTGCCCATGTGCCAGCCCAGCCTCGCGCACCAAGCCTACTGGCCAGGGCTGTGTCAGATCTCACAGGCACCTTCCCTCTTATTCATACTACCAACCCCCAAATGTTGTCCCCATTTCTGGAGGAAAGGTGCGGCCACACACCTCAGGACGACACCATGAGCTGAGGAGGTGAGCCTCTCCCCCAGGCCTGCATCAGCGAGGTGGGAGGAGGGGGAAGACAAGCCCGTGACTTGTCAACCACCTGTCTTATCGTCCCTGTTGCGCGAGCTTAGCGCTTCACAGGGAAGGGCTGCGGCTAACGCGTGCAGAGGAAATGGCAGAGCTGAAGGCTACCGCTCCGCAGCCGGCCCCCACTGAGGCTGCTACCACGGAAAGAGAAGCGCAGACGCCACGTGTCTCCTCACGGGACAGCCCGACACGCCTCAGAGTAGCCTTGCAAAGACAAAATTTAAGAAATTGTGATACTAGGAAGAGACGTGAGAACCTATATATCAAAGGAGTTTTAAGAAATGGACCTTAATTGAATTCTTATTTAACTGTAAAAATACAAGCAAGACCAATCAAACAGCTTTTGAGAGAGTGCTGGGAAATTTGAACACTGAATGTTTGATGACACTACAGAATGACTGCTAACTTTTTTTTAGGTGAGATTATGTTCTTTAAAAAGTTGTTTTTGGGATATGTACTGAAACATTCATGAAAGAACTGATGATGTCATCTGGTGTGGCACAGAGGAAGACCAGAAGGTCCCTGGGGCTTGTGACAATACTGGGTGGTTTATCATTTTCTCTGCTGATATATATTTGAAATTTTTAAAATAAAAGGCAGTAAAAAGGGGCAGTGCAGTCACCAACATTATACCTGTGAAGCAGTGGCTTCCTGGAACAGGGAGGGAGATCAGGAAATAAGAATCAAGCATCCAGGACACTCTCAGCATCTGGTCAGAAAGAAACATGCTGGATAGGGAAGTGTGGCTGATGAACCATCTCTGAAAATGTGTGTGAAATACCTTGTCCAAATAACTATGATTATGTCTGTGAAAACAATCTGTAGCTACATAAATGTCTGCTCTTTTATCAACAAAAACCAAATTAATCTAGCAAAGAGGTAAAAGGGATATATGAATCATAGAACTCCAAAGAGTAATTTGAAGATGTGCTACTCATGCTGTAACTGATGCTCTGTGCAAGGGAGGGCAGCTCTTGGTCCACACGTTTGGCATCGCACTGACAGGAAGCCACGCACCACTCACCTCCTTGGCGCTTGTGAAGGCGACACCAGAAAACGCGTATCTGTCCACGACGAGGGTCACACCCTGGCTCAACTTTTCCTTAATTAATGGCCTGAAAAACAGACAATGCTCCTGAGCCCTGGTCCTGCTTTCATAGGCCCTGAGCTGTCCTGCTTTAATTATCCTGACAATACAACTTGGAAATCCCATACAATAACAATTATAGCATGGTGATTTCTAATCTTATTTTTATTACAAAAAGCTCTGCATCTTCTCTTTAGAAGATGTCATATGGGCACTCCCAGCAAAGCTCAACACGGAAAAGACAACCCCACTAAATAGTAACAAACACAACTAACAGAGCCAGATGTTCTATAAACACAGGTAGGGGCAGAAAAAGCATTCTCAGCTGTCTGGGCAAGGGCTGGCACTACCCTGCTGAAACGAACAACTGCAGAGGATCGTGGCGGAAAGGGGACAGGCAAAGCCAGCAAGTAATACACCGAGGCTCGTGCCCCAAGCCTGCACTGCAAGGACATTTTCATCCGAACAACCACAGGCCACCATCATCCCCACAGCCACCAAGACTGTAGATGTGCAAAAAGAAGGGGCCTGACATTAGCAAGAAACATCACTGAAGCCAGAGAAGGCCAAATCAAATTCACTCCTCCCAGCCAATCACACTGGGGACCTTCAGATCACAGGGACACCCATACAACAAGAGTCAACTGATCTTTCACAAAGGAGCAAAGGAACACAATGGAGCAAAGACAGTCTTTTCAACAAATGGTGCTGGAACAACTGGACATCCACATGTAACAAAATGAATCTAGACACAGACCTTACAACCTTCACAAAAACTAGGCTGGGCATGATGGCTCCCACCTATAATCCCAGCACTCTGGGAAGGCCGAGGCGGGAGGATCACTCGAGACCAGGAGTTTGAGAGCAGCCTGAGCAAGAGCCAGACCCTGTCTCTACAAAAAACAGAAAAATTAGCCGGGTGTGGTGGTGGTGCCTGTAGTCCCAGCTACTCGGGAGGCTGAGGCAGGAGGATCGCTGCAGCCCAGGAGTTGGAGGCTGCAGTGAGCTGTGATGACGCCACTGCACTCCAGCCTGGGTGACAGAGCAAGACCCGACCCTGTCTCAAAAACAAAAAAAAGCGCGCAGACACGAGGACTGAAGTGAGAGGTTGAGTCACGTGAGAAGGGGCCGTGGCACGCAGCAGCCTCCAGAAACAGGTTCTCTCCAGAACTGTAAGACAACAAACGTGTGCTGTTTTAAGCCACTAAAAACAGGACAAAACAAAGCCTCAAAATGGGTCACAGACTTACATGTAAAATGCAAAACTATAAAACTCCTAGACGATACCATAGGAGAAAGCCTAGAAGACCTTGCGTTTGGCAATGACTGTTTAGCTACAACACCAAAGGCACAACCCATGAGAGAACTGAGAAGCTGGACTTCACCAGAATAAGAAATTTCTACTTTGTGAGAGACACTGTCAAGAGAATGAAAGGACAAGCCACAGACTGGGAGGAAATATGTACAAAAGACTGGCATCCAGAATATACAAAGAACTCTTGAAACTCAAAAATAAAAAAACAATCCCATTAAAAAATGGGCCAAGGAACTTAACAGACAGCTCACCAAAGAAAATATACACATGGCAAATAAGCATATGAAAAGATGCTCCATATCAAACGTCTTCAGGGAAATGCAAATTAAAACTACAATGAGACACCACTACAATCCTATTAGAATGGCAAAAATCCGGAACACTGACGACACCAAATGCTGGTGAGGACAACAGGAGCAACAGGAACTCACATTCATTGCTGGTGGGAATGCAAAATAGCACAGCCACTTTGGACACAGTTTGGCAGTACTTTACAAAACTAAACATACCCCACCAAATATTCCAGCAATGGTGCTCCTTGGCATTTACCCAAAGGAGGTAAAAGCTTATGACCACACAAAAACCTGCATGGGGATGGTTAGAACAGCTTTATTCATAATTGCCAAAAACATGGAAGCAACCAAGATGTCCTTTAATAGGTGAATGGGTACACTGTGGTACATCCAGACAATGGAGTATTAATTAGCACTAAAAAGAAATAAACTATCAAGTCCAATAAGACATGCAGGAAACTTAACACACATATTACTTAATGAAACAAGCAACCTGTGGCAGAACAGATGGACAATAGAGATGCAGACCTGGGTACATGCAATAAGATTACTATTTAGAAAGTAAAATCAGGATAATTCTTCATTTTGAACTGGGCATATATGTGTTACATCACTTTTGTACAAAGCTCCAAAAAGCCAAATCAAAACAATTACCTCCATAAATTCCAGGTGTGTTAAAAGTTTGTAAAAATGGTCTCATTTTCATCTAAACCTGGGAGTGGGGAAAGCCTTTGCAAGCAAGACCCAAAGCTAAGCCAGAGGAGAGTCATGCACAGTCTCATGTAACAGGGAACCAGAGAAATCATGGAACGACCACCAGCAGGAAGCTGGCTAAATGAACCATGGAGTAACCTTTTTAGAGAACATTCTACAGCAATGAGAAAGAATGAGGAAGAACAGTTCAGAGATATGTAAGTGCAGAGATCTGTACGGCAGCATCAGAAAGTAAGCTGCCAAATAATTTATATGGTATGACCCCATTTGTGTTAAAAAACAAAACTCTGACTACATGTGGTATCTACATGTGTATATAAACAGAAACAAAAATACTTGAAAAGACAGACCATAGGCACTCAATAAACATTAGTTAAATGTTGAATGAGAAGGAAGCCTACTGTGATGATGTAAAATAAAAAAGAGGTGGGAGAGTAAACACTAATGCAAAGTATGAACTTCAGTTAACAATGTGTCAATATCGCTTATCAAATGTAACACTAACACAACATATAAATAATAGGGGAAACAGGAGGAGGGTGGGGGGTGCATGGGGTGGGTGGGGGAAAAGAATCCCTAGAATGTAGGAACGCTACTTTTTGACCAATTTTTCTGTATACCTAAAACTATCTGTAAAAAATTAAGTCTATTAGTTATGGGGGGGGGGAGAAGGAGGAAGAAAAAGCATTAATTAGTGCTTTTTGGGAACTATACCACCTCCGCTCACAGGACTGATGAATAAAAGAACCTTGTAAACATTAAAGCACAACCTCAGCCCCAGCATGACTGTCAACGTCATTCAGAATCAAGTGTTGCATTCACTGGGTCTCAGGAGGAAGCAAAGTGCCTGGGATGGGGGGCAGCAGTGGGGCAGTGTTCTTACACTTGTTCCCAGCGGTTCGCAGAAAAAAGCAGGTGCACAGAGTGATCCTCCACTTCACTTGTCTTCTCCAAGTAGGAACTCAGAAGTTTTCCAATTTCAGTTGATCTTTCTAGAAAAAAGAGAAAAACACAAATGCAAATGAGGTCAGGCGTTCCACCTAAATTAGAATATAGTTTGGGCTGAACGTGTCACTTGGGTTTTACTTTACTGACTCTCTAGACGGACTTGGCCCTGCCCCTGAAGCCAAAGGAGTTTCTCCGAGAAGGGGCAGCAAGGCGCAGACACACTGGCACGAAAAGTGCTTTAGGATAAAGGAACTCGGGGAGAAAGTGTAGAGACTTCAGAGGAAGTAGTTATACGAGTGTGGACTGGCCGGCTTGAGGATCAGAACCCGTAAGTGTTCAGAGAAGCCGGCGTTCCAACCCGCTGCCCCGGTTTTGGAACACCTGCAGCTGTCCCGAGTGCGTGCCGACGGGGCCTCCACAAGCACCTTGGCCGAGGCTTTACTTTAAACGTGGAAGGCGCAGTCCCGGCCGCCCTGGAGGAGCCGCAGGGCAGCAGGGCGACACCCGTCTCCCCAAAACAAAATGAAAATGAAAGCACGCCGTAAACCCGAGGAGGCGACGAGCTGCCAAAAACAAGACAGAAGTCCCCCAACGCGCGGGGACGAGACCGGGCCGCGGAGCTCGAGGGAGCGCGGGCGGGAGGACGGGCTCGCCGCGCCCCCGCGTCCACGCTCCGGGCCCCGCGCTGTGCGGGCGCCACCGCCACCCACCCGGGAAGCGGAGCAGCTCGGCGCGGCCGCCCGCGGCGCACAGCGCGGCCACCAGCCTGCCGGCCTGCGTGCTCTTCCCGGCGCGGTCCACGCCCTCCAGCACGATCAGCGCCCCGCGCCGGCCCGCCATTATCGCGCCGCGTCACCGCGCGGCCGCCCGCTCGCCCATTGGCCGGCGTCAACGGCGCGCGCCAGGATTGGCGGGTATTTCCGGGCGCTGGTCGGATTGGCTGGGATCGGCCGGGGCGGGGCCGGCGCCCGCGCCTGCGCCTCGGGCCGCACCGCCTCCGGGTCGGCGGCCGGAAGTCTGCGAGCCGTGACCCGCGCCCCCGACCCCGGGCGCGCGCGGGCCGTTGGCGCGGGGAGGGCGGCGCGGGGCTGGCCAGGCTGGGCTTGCGCCACCCCGCGGTGAGGATGGCGCCGCGCGGCGGTCCGAGAACACCGTGGAGCCGTAGGTTCTCGGCGCCGCTTCGAACGCAGAGCGGCAGGCTCGGGGTCGCGCTGCAGGAGACGCCGCACGCGGAGGATCACGGGGAGGGGCGGCAGGAGTCGCCTTCCTGTGCCCGCGCCCCTGGGGAGTGAGTGGTGGCGAGGGAGGGCGACGAGCTCGGGCTGCGCACCTCTCGCGGGGACACCGGTGCCCACCCGCCCCGCTCCCCGTGGCCGCTGCCCCCCTCGGCCGCCCCCTCCTCTCCCCTCTCCTCTCCTCCCCCCGGCCGCCCCCTCCCCTCAGCCGCCCCCCTCCCCCCCCTCCTCCTCCCCCCGGCCGCCCCCTCCCCTCCGCCGCCCCCCTCCCCTCCCCTCCCGTCCCCTCCCCTCCCCTCCCCTCCCCTCCCCTCCCTTCTCCTCCCCCCGGCCGCCCCCTCTCCCTCCTCCCCCTCCCCCCCCTCCCTCCCCTCCTCCCTCCCCCCCCCCCCCCCGCCCCCTCCTCCCCTCCCTCCCCCTCCCCTCCCCTCCCCTCCCCTCTCCTCCCCCCGGCCGCCCCTCCCGTCCCCTCGGCCGCCCCCCGCCCCCGGAGCCCGAGCCTGTCGGCTCCAGGCGACCCGCGAGTTGCAGGTCCATCCTCTGGGCGCGGCTGAGCCGAGCGCAAGCGCTGCCCGCCCGCCCGGGACGTCTGCGAGGCTGGTGCTTCCTTCGCCCCCTTCGTCGCCGCGCATCACCTTGTCGTGCGTACACGGAGGCCGGGGCGCTCCGGACTGTAAGGAGCGTGTCCCACTGCCGCCCTCCTCTGTTTCTTCTGTGTCCCCTATTCCCTTAAAACCCCAGGCCCCAAATCCCGCGTCGGAGAAACCGCCACGGATTGTCTGGTTTGTGTTTTCCCGGGTGCGCCCTCAACTTTGGCTTAATAAACCTCCAGGGATTGAGGTGGCCGCCTCAGTGGCTTATTTGAGGTTGTCGGGGACAAACTCCCCGTCACTGGGAGGTGAAAAAGCCCCTTCTGGGCCCTGGCATCTGGAAAGCACTTAGTAACGTTTGCTGTTATCTTAGGGACATCAGGCCGCTTGGACATTTTTTAGGTGAAGCTCTTTATTTTATGTTATTTTTGAGACAGGGTCTCGCTCCTTTGCCCAGGCTGCGTCATCACCGCTCACGGCGCCCTCAGACTCCCGGGCTCCAGGGACCTCCCGCCTCGGCCTCCCGCGTGGCTGCAGCTTACAGGCGTCCGCGCCACCGCACCCCGCTAATTTTTATGTTTTTCCTAGAGACGGGGTCTCTTCTTGCTCAGGCTGGTCTGGAACTCCTGGTCTCGAGTGGTCCTCCCGCCTCGGCCTCCCAGAGTGCCGGGGTCCCAGGCGGCGCCTGGCCAGTTTCTTACTGATATTTCTGATGTCTAAAACACTAACATCGTGTGAGCCAAATTGCCAGTTGTCAGCCAGACATCACTTTCTAGCTTAGCAGAAGAAAAGCTAGAAAGGACATTTCCCGGAATCTCCTCTGCGTAGCTCTGCGTTAGAGTTTCCAATGAGAGGCGCTCCGGCTGGGGAGGCAGTCACAGCCAGAGCGCGGTAGGCGCCTGCTTCACTGCCGCAGACCGAGAGACTGCTGGGCGCTTCCTGGTGAGCTGCCCTAGCGCCGTGGTCACTCATACTCGGCTCAGAATAAACCTCTTTACTTTATTTTACAGAGTTTGGGTTCTTTGGCAATACACAGGCTATGTTTTCATGACAGAACCCTGCCTGGTTCAGTTTTGGGTTCTGGAAGGATGGTTTGCTTTCGTCCCTTAATGTCAAGCTTGGCCCTGTGACTTACAAAGGCTGATGCAATGTGCAGAGCTGACACGAGCACCGTCCAGGCAGAAGCTTTAAAATTTGTCTTGTCGTTGGGCCATCCCCCTCCTGCCCCCAACATGGAAACGGCATGTGTGCAGTTGGTGCTGATTTGGCACCCCGGATCCTGGAATGAAGGCACATGAAGGGCAGCCGGCAGCCAGCAGCTGGTAGGTGCTGCCCCCAAGCAAATGACTGAGGCAAAAACATGCAAGCTGTGGCTGTTGGAACCTTCTGCTTTTAAAGGCACAGAGAAAGGAAGGAAAGGGGCAGGGAAGCTGCCAATGCAAAACTGTGGCCCAGAGCGTGTACATTTTACATAAAATAGGGAGAATGTTAGAAGAGAAAAGAGGAAGCATCAGGTGTCTGATCCTGTCTTGTCTCCTTATGTTACCTGCAAGATAAACTTGTGATTCACACTACTGTGGAAGCCAACAGGCTTTAGTTTTAGATGTTAGACATAGTTACAATTTGCATGTCCTTGTTTATGGGCGATCAGCAAGGAATTTCCTTAATGAATGACCTGTGGGACCAGTTCTTCACAGGTGCCTGAAGCCTTTACCTTCTCTTTTGCGTAAGGAGTTGGGAGGGGTGGCCCTGAGACTTTGATTTCCTTTTTATAGTAGTACCAGCAAGAAGTAAACTTGTTGTGACTTTGAAGTCACTGAGATTTTGGGATCCTTTGTTACCATAGCACAACCTAGTGAAAGCTTACAAATACTGAGAATGGTACTTAAATCCGTCCTACGTAGATAAGGAATAACAAGGAATGTCCCTTTGTCTGACTGATGTCTCTTGTTATAAAATGTCCATCTTGTTGCTGTCAAAAGGGTGAAGGGGATCATCCTTTCTGGGATTAAGCAGGGTTCCAGGACAGCCGTGTGTCGAGTGCATAGTACTCACCGGGCAGATGGGGAGAAACACAGTTCATCGGGCTTGTGAATGCATCCCTTCCTGTCCCTTCCTGGTCACCTGTTTGGGGGGAGGGTGAAGATGGAGGGAACCTGACTGGCTGAGCCTGTGACAAGGGTGTCCACTTCGTGGGTGCAGTGATGGGATGCTGGGACCTGCTTCCAGATACGTTGGGGGTGTGGCTGAAGATACAAGTGGAGTAAAATTAGCCACAAGTTGATAATTGCTGAAACTGGCAGTTAGGCATGTAGGGACATTAGGTTCTGTTTTCATGTGTTTGAAATTTTCCACTAAAAAAGGTAAAGCGGCAGGGAAGCCCTTTTGCTAGTCCCTGTTTCTTAGTGTGTTGCAACTCCCAGCCCACAGGGATTATGTCAGACACTGCTACCTACCCATCAAAGTCTTTCTCAATGTTAGTCTGCTCAGGCTTCCATAACAAAGTATCCTAGACCTACTGGCTAAAACAACAGAAATGTATTCTCTCACAGTTTTGGAGGCTGGAAGTCCAAGATCAAGGTGCCGGCGGGTTGCTGCCTGGTGAGGACCCTGTGGCTGAGGTGCAGGCGGTGCCTTCTCACTGCGTCCTCACGTGGCAAAGAGGGTGCTGTGGCATCTCCTCCTCTTCTTATGAGGGCCCCAACCTGATGATCTCATTTAATCCTAATTAGCTACTTAAAGGCCCTATCTCCAAATATAGTCACATTGGGGACTGGGGCTTCAACATATGAATTTTGGAGGGACACAATTCAGTCCATAGTACTCACTTCCAGAAGAACAGGATTGTGTTGTGTGGATCACTGCCTGCCAGACTATTTCCCAGCCCTCCTTGGAGTTAGATGTGGCTGGTGACTAAGCCACCGCCAGTGAAATGTGAGCAGATGTGGCAGGTGCTCCTTCAGGCAGCAGGCTTGCATCCTCCGCAGTCTCTCCCCAATACACCCAGCCTTGACCACTCAGACAACCTTAAGGCCTTTTGGGGGCAGATACCATGGTAGACAGAATCTGGGCCCTGAGTGACCCTGTGGAGCTGCCCACCTCTCAGACTGTTCCAATTGCAGCCATCATGCAGAGAAACACAATTCTGTCTGTTCTAAGCCACTGCATTGTGGTTGGGCTTCTTTGTTGTAGTAGCTTAGCTTTCCCCTAAAGTACTGGTTTTCAACTGGGGGTGGTTTTGCCCCCAAGGAAACATTTGGTGATGTCTGGGGACATTTTGATGGGGTGGGGTAGCATCTAGTGGGTGGAGGCCAGGGATGCTGCTAAACATCCTATGAAGCACGAGATGGCCCCACACAACAAAGGGTTTCAGGCCCAAAACGTCCACTATGCCAAGATTGAGAAACTTGCTCCAAGCATACAGCAGCAAGGAGACACTGAGGGAATCATCTCTCTGGCAGTTTCTAAAACAAGCTTCTTGCAAAAGTTTGTCATTTTTTTTTTTTTCCTGTATGAATGAAAGACGGCAAATGGATGCCTGGGAGAAGTTATTTTCAGTGTATGATATATGCAGGACCAATACCCTCAGTGATAAAGAATCTATTTTTTAGATGGAAGACAGGAAGTCCGGTTTCTTTGCAGAGAATTAATGACATAAAGATGAAAATTGTGGAAGGACAACAGATAGGCAGCAATGCACAAAAATACACTTAGCCTCACTTAAAATGGAAAAAATACATTTAAAACATTGAGGGGTTTTTTCCTAACAAGTTACCAAAGATTTAAACAAAAGGCTGATGAAATCTAGGATTGGCAGAAGTATAGGAAATATAGTCAGTGGGAGTGTCAGGTGGTAACCTTCCCCTTGGGCAGTTTATTTAAAAGTATCAGCACTTAAAATGTGTGGCCAGCAATGTTCTTTCTAATAATTTGTCTTAAAGAGCCATTAAGACAATGTGGTAGATTACACATGGCCACTGTTCCATGGAGCAGGTCTATGCATATCTACCCCAAAGGCCGAGGAAGCTGAGAGGCCGAAGAAAGAGGCTGACAAATCCAGTTTTTCAGAAGGAAACATTTAATAGAGACTTACGAACAGAAGCTGCATCCCAGGCGGCTGGGAGATGGTGTGCTGGACCCCCACACCACTGTTCCCCAGACCCGGGGCTCGCTCACCACAGGGATGACTGGGCAGGACAATTGAAGTCAACACCTCAGGAAGAGGCAAGACAAGAATATGAACCTGTCTGAGGGCAGGATTTATGGTGCAGCGTAAGAGCAGATAAAGTAGAGGCATCCCTGGGGTTAATCGGAAGCCAACATGGTAGCCTGGATGGTGGGTTAGCATCCAAGATGGAGTTGCTGTAGCGTCCACGGCCACAATCCTTGCTACTTCTCCCATTGTTAGGTGGAGGTCTAATTCCCCTCCCCCTGAATCTAGGTTGGCCCCAGTGACTTGCTTGACCAATAGAATGTAATGAGGTGATGTCTTGGGGCTACCAAGGTGAAGTCACAAGAGTCTTGCAGCCTCCACCCAGGCCTCCTGGAACTGTCACTCTGGAAGCCCCGAGTGGCCTGGTAAGATGTACTGCTACCTGGGACTGCTATGCTGGAGAGGCCACATGAAGGTGTTCTGGTCCACGGTGCCAGTTGAACACAGCCTTGTAGCCATCTCAGTGAGCCCTGTCCTATCACATTGGACAGAAGAATTACCCAGCTGAGCCCTGCTGAAATTCCTAACTCAAACTGTGCAATGTAATAAAATGTTTCTTCTGAACCACTAAATTTTCAGGTAGTATATCATGCAGTGATAGATAACTGGAGCAGACAGATACACACAACTATATGTATAAGCACATTCACCAAAGCATTGTTTATAATAATGAAAAATTGGAAACAAAATAGTGTACATCAGTAAGGAGTTCGTTAAAGTATGATACGCAGACACAATGAAATATATCTAGTCAACAGGATGAAGTCAAATTGTTACCAGTGCAGCCCCTTCGGCTCACGATGTAGTAGAAATTAACAAGAGGCCAAAGGGGAAGCATAGGCAAGACTTCATTGGGGCTTATGTTCTGAGTAAGGGAGGCAGCACAAAGGAAAAACCCTCAGGCTGCTTCCTCCAGGGCAGTTCAGGGAGAGTTTTAAAGAAGATAGGCAGGGACAGGGTGGCGTGTAGGCATGCAGAGGTGAAGATTTTCTTGAGCCTGCATAGTTCTACTACGTGCTTGTTCATGTGTTGTGTATCTCATTAGCATGTTAAATCTCCACCCCTGGGTGTGATTTTTAGCATTAAAGTGAGATTACAGTGAGGGAAAAGTCAGGTTAAGATCAGTGTGGGGGTCCTTGGGAGCCAGGTTCCTTATCAGCCAGTGTCAGCATCTTACTTCAGTGGTCTTGGAAAAACAAATTACTCAAGAGACAGACAGTTTGGCCCCCTCCTTACGTGGGTATGGGCTGAATTCCAGCAGCTGGGAGGTCATTTGTTTTTTTGCTCTTCTGTAGTTAATTAGTCTGGGTCTTGCAGCCCCCATGTTGCCTCCTTTGGTCAGAAGTGAGGCCTGAATCCTGTCCCTATACTGTCTCAGAATGAGTAAAGCATGGCTGGATGTTCTCAAAGATTATCAAGTTAAAAATGTAAGTAGTAGAAAAATGGGTAGCGTGACAATGAGAATAACCCAATTAAAAAATGGGCAAAAGATCTGAACAGACACCTCACCAAAGATATACAGATAGAAAATATGTATGTGAAAACATGCTCAACATCGAATGTCATTAGGGAACTGCAAATTAAAACAATGAGATAACCTCTACACACCTATTAGAATGGCCAAAATCCAGAACACTGACCACTGCGGGAGCAACCGGAACTCTTATTCCTTGCCGGTGGGAATGCAAAATGGTGCAGCCACTTTGAAAGATAGTTTGGCAGTTTCTTCCAAAACTAAACACACTCTTACCATAGATCCAGTGATTGCACTCCTCGGTATTTACCCAAATGAGTTGAAAACTACATCCACATGAAAACCTGTGCCCGAGTGAGTATAGCAGCTCTATTCATAATTGTCAAAATTTGGAAGCAACCAAGATGTCCTTCAATAGGTAAATGGATAAACTATGGTATATCCATACATTGGAATATTTTTCAAATTAAAAAGAAATGAGCTATTAAGCCACAAAAAGGCATGGAGGAAACTTAAATGCATATTGGTAAGTGAAAGAAGCCAGTCTGAAAAGATTCAGACTGTATGATTCCCATTTTACGACCTTCTGGAAAAAGCAAACTACAGAGAAAGTAAAATGATCAGTGGTTGCCAGGAGTTTTGAGGGGAAGGAGAGAGGGATGAGTAGGTGGAGGACAGGGGATTTTTTTTTAGGGCAATTAAATTCTTCTGTATGATATGTAATGGGGGATACTTCACAGTATGCATTTATCCAAACCCATGGAATGTACACACAGTGAGCCCGGATGTAAATGATGGATTTTGGTTAATATTATTTCATCAGTTGTTAACAAATGTACCACACTAATGCAAAATGTTTATAAAAGGGGACAGTGTGTGTAGGGGGTTACATAGGAACTCTGTACTTTCTGTTCAATTTTTGATAAACCTAGAACTGATGGAAAAAATAGTCTATTAATTTTTTTAAAAAGTGGTCACTTGAAACAAAAAAAAAAGTGGGTAGTGTGCAATCATGTGTGTTCAATTTGTCATTAAGCATTAAATAAGGCCGGGAAGGATGCACCCAAACTGCTAACATTTGGACTCAAAGGTGAACAAGACAATCAGTCCGGGGCCCTGGGGAGGTGGGAAGCTGTAAGTTCCTACATGATTTGAATTTTTACAATGAACATAGATGTGGCAACGATAAATGTTTCTATTTTTCAATATTTGGGGTTTGGGGAAGAGTTCACGAAGGGGAACATATCTTAAAAAATGCATTTTAAATAATGGAAGTACTGCTGCACCGGTCAGGTTATGCTGACTGGTATGACCACTCTGAATCTCAGGAGTCAGGAATGCAGGCAGGCGTGTGGGTTCCGGGGCCCACGCCCTTTGCACTTGGTCCGCTGTTCCTCAGTTTAGAGCCTTCGGGGCCTCCTCTAGAGGAGGGCGCAAGAGGACGCAGAGCTGGCGAGTGGCACCACCGCACCCGAGCCCGCCCCGGGCCAGGTGGAGTCCCGCGGTGTGGCTGGGAAGGAGGAGCGTGGGTACCGGGGCGCATCGGCCACGACGGCGCTGCGGAGACTCACCCTTAATCCCACTAAATATATTTTAATCATCCGTCTCCAGCACTTTTTCATGCGTTTTAGCGTACACTTTTGGGCACCATCTTATTCATTTAACTATTTGTCCTGTTGCCACAGCGGCACCCACGAGCCAGGTCCTCGCCCAGGCAGCCCAGCGCGGGCGCTCCCCGCCGACGGGGAGGCCACCGGCAGCGCGGGGCCCGGGCCGCGACGCCACGTGTCAGCGCGGGGACCGCCGCCCCCCGCGGCGCAGCCGCCGGCCGGAAGCCGGGGGGCGTGGCCAGCGCCGCCCCGCCCCCGGGCCGCGGCCAATCGGCGCGCGCGGCTCATGAATAGTGAGCACGCTGGCGCCGCCCCGCCTCCCGCGGCGCCGCCCGCCCGCGCAGACCCCGAGCGCGGCCGCGGACGAAGATGGCGACGGCCATGTACTTGGAGCACTACCTGGACAGTAAGCGCCCCCGCGGGCCCCGCGCCGCGGCCTGCGCGGCGCCCTCCACGCCGCGGCCCCCGCGCGCCCCCCGCGTGCGAACCCCGGGCGCTCGGGAGGGCGGGCGCGGCTGGGCGGCGGGGGGCGCGCGGCCGGGCGGGGCCGGGACGCCGGGAGGGCGGCCGCGGGGGCCGGCGCGGGGTCCCGCCGCCTCGGCCGCGCCAATTCCAGGTGCGTCACGGCGGGGCGGGGCTTGCGGACACGGCCCCGCCCCTCCGGGCCCCGCCCCGCGCCCCCGCCGGGCGGGGCCGGGCAGGTGGTGGAGGCCGCACCTGCGGCGGGGCCGGGCCTGGGCGCTGCGCCGCGGGCCGCCCCCCGCGCTGGGCCTCAGTGAGCTGGTGGGGCTGCTGGGCCGCAGCTCTTCCCCGCGGGGTGCTCCCGCCTGGCCCGCCTGGCGGGTCTGCGTGCTGTCTTCCCACCTGGGCGCGCCGCCCCGCCGACGGCTAGCCTGGGTCCTCCTGGGAACTGGGTGGATGATCATTTCCCGTCGTGACAGATGAGGAACTGAGGCCCGGAGCGGCAGGGTAGCTTGCTCGAGGTCACCCGCTCGTGCAGTGTGTGCCCGCGTGTGGAGGTGGGGACTGCCTGGGGGTCGCGGTGGTTGTGTTTGGCCGGGAGGCTCTGGAGTGCCCTCGTGGGACCGCTGCACCGGGGACGCCAGGTCGCTCAGGCCTGGCCACTCCAACCTGCCCAGGTGGCTGAGAGGGGTGAGTGAGCCCGGTGCTCAGAGCTGGGGGCCACCCAGGCACGTGGGGAGACTGGCGATCCAGCCCTGCCCAAAGGGGATGCCCACTTCTGCGCATTTGCTCTGCTGTCTTGGTGGGGCCTGAATGTGTGGGGGGTCCACTGGTGGGAGAGCCAAAATGGGGAGCACGCTGGAGGGGGTCCTTTGCTGTCCCGGCGGGCCTCCCAGGGAGGGTTTAGTGCCAGTTCTGTCACCTGGGTGAAGGCATGGAATTGAGGCTCCTGTCCTTTCCAGGCATTGGGCTGAGCAGCCAGGACAGCAGACATGAGCCTAGTCTCCCTGCACCTCACTATCTGTTGGGGCACATGGGTTTTTAAAAAGTTGACAGGAGATTAAGTGCCCTGAAGGAACCCAGCAGGTTGAGAGCAAGCAGGGTGGTGCCCAGTCCTGGCCCGGCAGGGCAGAGAGGCCCGGGGGCAGGGGGCAGAGGGCTGCGTTGCGGCTGTGGTGAGCCTAGAGGCTGTGCGGGGCGTATGTGCTGCCCTCTGGGTGAGCTGGGGTGGCCACTGGGGCTGGAAGCAGCAGATTAGAGTTAGGTTTTAAAGGATTGCCGTGGCATCTGTGGGAGGCGAAGGAGGGGTGGCCGGGTCCTCTCGGTTGACTGTCCAGAAGGTCGCCGCCAGCCACAGAGGCTGTTTAGCTTTAAGTAAAGTTAAAGATTGAGTCCCTCAGTTGCACTAGTACCATTTCCACTGCTCGGTAGCCCCACGTGCCAGCAGCCATTGTGCTGGGCAGCTCAGGGAGAGAACATTTCCATCCTTGCATCATGTTTTACTGGACAGTGTGGTCTGTGCTGCCTGGTGCACTCGCTTTCAGGACAAAGTGGGGGGAGATCAAGGAGGACCCCAGGTTTTACGCTTGAGCCCTGGGGGATGCTCCCCACCGAGGTGGAGAATCTAGAGGGAGGGGCCTGGGTGTGGCCTGGGAGGAGGAATCACGCGGTTGCCACTGCTGGTGCTGGTCTCTAACTTCGGAAGTGTGTAAGTCTGTTGTCAGCGCTGTTTGGTCTTATCCCTAAGAAAAGATCTTACTCCTTCTGTTCCCTAAACCCTAACAGAAACAGATGACAAAGTGGGCTTGTCATTGTAAACTTTAGGTGTAAAACTTTGAAGGCGGGTTCTTGCCCTGCTACTGAGAAGTACGTAACTTCTATGTCTTGTGTTTTAGGTATTGAGAACCTTCCGTGTGAACTTCAGAGGAACTTCCAGCTGATGCGGGAGCTGGACCAGAGGACGGAAGGTGGGTTCAGGCCTCTCAGTATAGTCAGAACTGGGCTCTGTCAGCTGGAGCCCAGCAGCTCCCCAAGGCCAGGGGGCAGAGGCAGCAGGAGGATGTGGGGGCAACAGAAGGCTTCCAGGGGACCTGGTGTAGTAGGGCTGTGGCCTAGCAGTAGGCTGTGGGCATCATACAGTGTCTTGGAGAGAGTGCTGGTACTTTTAAAATCGAATTTAGTTTCTTGGATTCTTATACATTTTCATGTCACATTTTTATAATTGTCATCCTTTCCCGTCAAAATATTTGTTGCTTTTTTGTTTCCTTTTAAAAATTTTCTATTTTCAAAGTATATTAGTAGTTTAAAATGTTAGGTAGTACTTTTTGGCCTCTTGGTATTTAATTTAACTCCCTATTTCTGAACAACATATTTTTGTTGCTAATTCTTTTTTCTTTTTTATTTTTTAGAGATGTTTGGAGTGCAGTGGTGTGATCATAGTTCACTGCATCCTCGAACTCCTGGGCTCAAGTGTTCCTCTTGCTGCAGCCTCCCAAGTAGCTAGGACTATAGAGGCACGCCACTGCACCTGGCTAATTTTTTAGTTTTTTGTAGAGACGGGGTCTTGCTATGTTGCTTAGGTTTGTCTCGAACTCCTGGGCTCAAGCAGTTCTCCTGCCTCATCGTCCCAAAGTGCTGGGATTATAGGTGTGAGCCACTGCACCCAGCGTGCTAATTTTTACTTTATTTCCTGTCAGTTTTGGACTTTATCTGTTCTGATGTGCTTCTCCACTTGTCCCCCAGCTCATGCACACACACTCCCCTCCCCTCATCCATTAGAATTGGTGGTGAGATCAGTGATGGTGTTTCCTTCCAGGTGGCTGTGTAGGAAGTTTAAAACTGAGTCATGTGACCTTTTTTGAATAATTTCATGTTTTTATTAAAGTTACTAATTGCCCTGTTTGTTGGCTTTATTTTCCATGTTCCACCCTCCCTGTCTCCCACCGCCAGAGGTTTTTCCTTGTGATCTGACCATCAGGTTATCTACCAGCTCCGTGTGTGCTTTTCAGGGAGCCCTCTGTCCCGGTTGTTTGTAGGCCTGCTGCACAGTTTCTGCCCTGGGATCTCCCTTTACCCCTTTTCAGTGTGGGATCCTGTACTCTGGATCTTAAATATCCTCTTTTTAAAATTTGCTCCCTTGTTTTGGTGGAGCCTTTCCTCTGGTAGCTTCCTGAAAAAAGGTACATGGAAAGATAAATTTCTTATAACATTGCATGTCTGAAAATATGTTTGTTGTAGCCTCATATTTGATCGATAGTTTGGCTGGGTATAGAATTCCACATTGACGATTATTTTCTGTCAGTGTTGAAGGCATTGCTGCACTGTCTCCGAGCTTCCATGTTGCTGTTGAGAAATGTGATGCCATTTCCTTTATATAGTGGCCTATTTTTTTTTCTTCTTCAGAAGCTTTTGGGATATTCTCTTTATCACTGAGTTTTTAAATTTTGTAATGACGTGTTTTGGTGTGGGAGACTTTTCATTCATTATGTTGGGCACATCTTTTGCAAGATTGGAGTAGCTGTATTTTTTCACTCAGGTCCAGCATCTTGACTAGGGAACATAGAGACTACTTTTATTGTAAAATATAGCATACATTCATAAATAGGCATGAAATGTTTACAGATTGCCTAACAAATATTACCAGGTGAAGCTCTGTTTCTGCTACTCAGATGGGGAAATGGAGCCCTCTAGTCCCTAGAAGCCTGTATGCCTCACTAGTCATGACATCCCTTCCCTACCAAGGGGCTGCCACCCTGAGTTTGGTGATAATCCTTTTCTACCCCCTTCAACAATAGTTTTCTCACCTCTTTAAACCAAAGAGTTAAGAGTTGTGTCTGTTTCTGCCCTTGGTATTAATAGACTCATACAGTTTGTTTTCCTTTATGTCTTGCTTTTTTTGCTCAGTATTACCTTTTGTGGGATTAATCCACATTGTTGCGTGTAGCTGTAGTTTGTTCTTTTGTTGCTAGGTAACGTTCTGTTGTGTGAATGGACAACAGCTTATTTATCAGTTTTACTGTGGATTGGACATTAGGGTTGTTTTCTGCTGTTATGAATGTTTTCCCATGTGTATCTTGGTGCCTAAGTACTCTGATTTCTTTAGGGTAAATACTAAGAGTAGTATGCCAGGTCATAGGTAAGGTGATCACATAATTAATTATTCAAATAAGGTGCATGGGAGTCAAAGAGGGCACTGTAACCACTTGCTGGACAACAGTCATAAACTGGGAGTATCCTAAGCAGGTTGCCGTGCTGTCAAGTCTGTACATCCACATGATACCAGACTGTTTTTACAGAATGGTTGTGCCCATGTGTGCTCCTGCCAGCAGAGCCTGAGTTTGTGTCAGTGTGCATCTTTGCCACAACTTGGTGTTGTCAGACTTTGTTTGTTGCCAGTCTGGTGAGCATGCAGTGGTGTCTTGTGCAGGGGCTAGCTTTTCACCCGTTTCTCCATCAGATAAGAAAGCAGAGATCGACATCCTGGCTGCAGAATACATCTCCACGGTGAAGACCCTTTCTCCAGACCAACGCGTGGAGCATCTGCAGAAGATCCAGAGCGCCTACAGCAAGTGCAAGGAGTACAGTGACGACAAGGTGCAGCTGGCCATGCAGACCTACGAGATGGTGAGGCGGCAGGCGGGGGGGCCAGGGAGGGCAGCCCACAGGCTTCTTCCCGTGGGCATTCCCAGAAGGGAAAAGCAGCTCAGAAACAGGTGCATGGGCTGGGCGCGGTGGCTCACACCTGTAGTCCTGGCACTCTGGGAGGCTGAGGCGGGAGGATCATTGAGCCCAGGAGCCGGAGGTTACGGGTGCCTCCAAGGTGGAAGTCTGGCTTTGGTGGAGTGATTCTTCTAGGGAAAGTAAGACCAGGGATATCTTTCACCTGGGACTATTCCTGTATTTTTTCTTTATGGGCCCTTTTTGTTTGTTTATTGGGTTGGGAGAACCATTCGTCTTTACATATTTTTCCGATATTTGATTTCGTCAGCTGTAGCTAAACCCCTGGAATCTTTTTTGTCCAGTTTGCTCCCATGTCATTTTCACTTGGGGCTCATGTCATGGCCCAAAGCCATTGCCCTGTGACGTCTTCGAGCTCCTGTGATACTCGAGGAGAACTTAATGCTTATATGTGGGATTTTGATGCCCCAAACTGCTAAATCTTTAGAGTAAGCAGACTGTTTTCTAAAAAGTTAGGTTTGATCAGTTGTCACTAAGACAGTCAGACCTTCCCCGGATGCCTAATGAAGTTTAAGACTAGTTGTCCTGGTGCCAGTTCACTGGTGCTGCTCCTCTGTGGACTGTGGCTTTATGGTGTTGGTCCGTGTCGTGAGTCAGCTGGGTGAGAGGATGGGTTGTGTTCTTTGCATGGTCCTTGCTATTGCTCGGGAGGAGCATCTCCTCTCTCTGAAGTAACATGGTAATTATCTTGTTCTTGTTGCTTTGACCATACTGTTGTCTATTTCTTCTTTCTTCCAGCTGGTCCTATTCCTACAACAAAGAGTAATTTTCTGTTTTCTTTCTTGTCGTTGGTTATTCTTCTCTTTAAGAACCAATATGTTCTTTAGGTTTTTGGTTTTTTAGAGATGGGGGTCTTGCTGTGTTGCCCAGGCTGGCCTCAGACTCCTGGGCTCGGGTGATCTTCCTGCCTCAGCTGGGACTGCAGGCATGTGCCTCTGTGCCTGGTCAGATTTTTAAATTAGGATTCTGTTATCAAATGTCCCTACCCCTTATTCCATTGCATTTCACAAATCTGTTTCTCATTATTGCCTTCACTTATGTTATTTCCCTAAACAGGATTTATTCTGTTGACATGTCAAAATATGCAGAAAAGAATAAGACCCTTGTCTCAGTAGAGCTTTTGTTAATTGAAGACTCAATTAAAGGGCAAGGAAGTGCTTCCTTCGTGCATTTGTGAGCTCTGAGGTGTTTTTCTTTTGTTCTAAAGTAAGACTTTGCGTCTCCTTTCACAGGTGGATAAGCACATCCGAAGGCTGGATGCAGACCTGGCGCGCTTTGAGGCCGACCTCAAGGACAAGATGGAGGGCAGTGACTTCGAGAGCTCTGGGGGGCGAGGGCTGAAAAGCAAGTCTGTTAACTTTCCCTTATTTTATTGCTGTTAACTGTGGGGTTTTGAAGAATTTTGTCAATAAATGTGTTAGGAATATTATGGTAAATATCACATTTGGGCAGATCTTGTCTGGCTTTAGTGAATTCTGTGGAAATGATTTGCGTCTTTATTTTTTTCAGAAGGTCGGGGTCAGAAGGAAAAAAGAGGGTGCCGGGGCCGAGGCAGGAGGACACCAGAAGAAGACACTCCAAAGAAAAAGAAGCATAAAGGAGGGTAAGAGGCTTCCCCACCTTTCCCCCAAAAGAACAAGCACCGTTGGCGTTTGTTCAGGGTGTGGAGACGCCCACGGCAGCCCCCCCGAGGGAGTGCTGGGCAGAGTTCTGGTGCTTCCTGCTCTCGCCTGCTCAGTCAGCCCGTCCTCGCGTTGCCTTTGAGGGCAGTGCCGCTGTCACTGGCGTGGCCTTTCGGTGTCGCAGGGACCTGCCCCAGGCTTGAGAGCTGCTGCAGCAGGGCTGGGCTTGCACTCGGAGTCCGCCTCCAGCGCCTGTCCTCTCTGCCCCGGCGTGTGCAGCCCTCAGGTGGCAGGAGGAGGGTGCGAGTGTGTATTGAGAGAGTTCAATCTAAGCCACTCTTTAAGTAGCTTGAGTTTTTATATATATTTCTCAATTATTTTATATATAGATATATATTTTGCATATATTCATTGTTAAATTGTGTGACCACATTTATTAAATGTACATGTCATTTAACTTGAACTTCTTCAAGACATTTTATTTAAGGTGTTCCCCCACTGACACCCTTCCCTGAAAAGGTGTGGTAGCATTGCTTCATAGAAGTGATGTTTAAACTAAAGAGAAAATGGTGAAATGCCAAGTAGCCTCTATGGAGATGATTCCGACAGTTAGGGGGAGAGGTCAGAAGAGTTAGTTTTTCTTGACCAAAAAAAGGGGGAAAGTTTCGGTTCTTAAACCTGGTGTTTACACTTTTATCCTTAAAAAAAAAAAATCCAACACTTTTATACTGTAAAGTAGTACACAGATACAGAAAACCACACCGAACAAACATATTTTAATGAATTGTTGTAAGGTGAACATCTTGGTAACTAGCACCTAGTTAATGACCACCTTTGTTGCCAAAAGCCCTTCCATGTGTCCTGTCAAAATCATAGCCTCTTCTCTCTGTCCCCAAATAAACATGATCCAGACTTCTATAGTGTTTATTTCCTATTGTTTTTTACAGTTTTATTTTACAAATGTGCATTCCTAGACACTATATATTATAGTTTAGTTTTGCTTGTTTTTAACCTTTTAAATTAACTTTAACAAGGAATAATTTACATACAATAAAATGTTATTTTAAGTGTACATTTTGATGGCACATTCAGTTTCCTTAAAGCTTATGGAAGTATTTGGGCTTTCTGTTTCTTCTTGCTCCGGCTTGGTGATGTGTGTCTTTTAAGAAATTTGTTTTATATAAATTGTCACCTTTTTTGACATCAAGGTGTTAATGCGATGTTGTTACCCTTCTGGTGCTGTAGGGTCTGTAGTGACGTCCCCTCCTGCCTGATGTTGGTACTTTGTCTTTTCTCACTTTCTCTTGATCTTTTCAGAGAACTTCTGTAAGTTTCGTTGTTTGCTCTGTTTTTTGTTTTCTATTGCATTTGTTATAACTCTGTTATTTCCTTCCTTCTACTTAACTTGGGTTTACTTTGCTTTTCTTTTTCTAGCTTTTTAAGGTGAAAGTGGCTTGGACCATTGATTTTTATACCTTCTTTCTTTTAATTACTGTTTTAGTTGCATTCCACAAATCTTGATACATTATGTTTTTATATTTATTTAAAATTTCCTTTGTGATTTTCCTTTGCCCTATAACTTACGTAGAAGTATGTTTCTCAATTTCCAAATAATTTGTGATTTTTCAGATAACTTTCTTGATTTAATTTTTAGTTTAATTCCATTGTGGTCAGAGAACATTCTATAATTGCAAATCCTCTAGAATAGACTGAGACTTGTTTTGGGGCCAGTTTGTCATCTGTCCTGGACGTTCCATGTGAACTTCAAAAGAACGTGCATTTTACTGTCATTGGGTAGAGTTTCTATAAATGTCGGTTGGATAACTTGGTTGATGGTATTGTTCCAGTCTTCTGCATCCTGTTACTCTGTTTACTTGTTCTGTCAATTAGTGGGAGAGGAGTGTTCAGCTCCTCAACTCTAATTATGGGTCTGTCTCTTTCATCTTTCAGTTCTGTCAGTTTTTCAGTTTTTGCTTCATGTATTTTGATGCTCTGTTGTTTGGTACATACACATTTAGGGTGTTTTTCCCTCTCCTTTATCATTATGAAATATCTCTCTTTATTCCCAGTAATATTCTTTGCTTTGAAGTCTGCTTTGTCTGACCTTACTATTATTGCAGGGCAAGGTGGCGCCTCTAGTCCCAGCTACTCGGGATGCTGAGGCAGGAGGATGGCTTGAGCCCAGGGGTTCAGGACTACAGTGAGCTATGATGCCACTGCAAAAAATTTAAAAATTAGCCAGTGTGGTGGCTCAGGCCTGTAGTCCCAGCTACTCAGGAGGCTGAGGCAGGAGGATCGCTTGAGCCCAGGTGTTAGAGGTCGCAGCAAGCTATGACTGCACCACTACCCTCCAGCCTGGGGTCAGCCTGATCCTTTGCGTGTTCATTTTTAAGCTTTGTAAAAAGCTTCTTCATAAAGGGCCTGATAGTAAATACTTTAGGATTGCAGGCCTAAAGCGGTGTCTCTATTGTGACCACTCAACTCTGCTGTTGAAACTCTGAAAACATCCGTAAGAAATGTGTAGATGAATGGTGTGGTTGTGCCCCAGTAAAGCTTTGCTTATAGAGACAGGCAGCGGACAGTGGGCTGTATTTTGCCAACCCCTAAGGTCAGGGTAAACTTCAGGGCTGGTTAAGCATATTGCTGGGGCATGACCCTTCTGGGGTCTCTTCTGAATGCTCTTGGTGTTTCGTGAGGTCCCTCCATTCTGGCTGTTGGGACTCAGATGTCTTCCAGCCTGTATGTGAGCTCTGGGAATTGTTCATATCACAGCTCTCCCGTATTCTCTGCCTGGCATCAAGGATTCTCACCCTTTGCACAAACAGCTTAGGTTTTAGCCAGAAACTCAAAGGGCTCCCTTCCCAGATTTCTGGAGTGCGGTTTCTCTATAGCTTCCTCTTCTAGGACTCTGCCCCAAATTCCAGTGCCTCATCCTCCCTGAATTTCATGGTTTTCTCTGCAGTTCAGCAGGACACCTGCGTTCTGTTTGGTCTCCTCTCCAGGGATGGGTGCACGGGCCATGCCTCCAGGTGGAAGGCCGAAATGATCGTAGGTCTCTGTTTGTTTACCTCCTTTCAAGATCACAGTCCTGTGCTACCTTTTGTCCAGTGTCTGAAAACAGTCGTTTCATATGTTTTGTCTAGTTTTGTAGTTGTTCATAGTAGGAGGGCAAGTTCTTGTTGTTATATCATGGCCAGAAGTAGAAGTCTTTTTATTTTCTTTTTTATTGGTAAGTCCTGTAAGTCTCTTGTTAAAATTTTTCTAATTTTAATTAAAATTTTATTTTTTTAGGGATAGGGTCTTGGTGTATTGCCCAGGCTGGTCTCGAACTCCTGGGCCCAAGCGATCCTCCCACCTCAGCCTCCTGCTGGGACTATAGGCGTGAGCCACCGGGCCTGGCTACCACTGGCTTTTTTCTTGATTATCTGTCATATTTTCCTGCTTTTTTCACGTCTTATGATTTTTTTATTATCTGTCTAACCTTAGGTGTAAAAGAAGAGAATGAAATTTCTCTTGTCTGCTGCAATGTGTTTGCTCTGTTTTGGTCCAGGCAGATTGAGCTGCATCAGGGTAGGGTTGGGGCAGGGTCGCAGCTTCCTTCGAGCCCCCAACCCCCGCTTCTTCAGGTGTCCTGAGGGGAGGCTCCCCTTGATCACCACCCAGGGTCTCAGTCTTGCCTTCCCTGAAGTGACCGTGGGCTCGGTCTGCACTTTGGTGATGTTCAGCTCTCCTGTCCACCTCCAGCCCTAGCTGCTCCGCAGTTGGCACGGGTCCAGATGAGGAGGCAGCAGCTGTGTCTGAACAGGCCCCTTCCTCAGGCCTCTGAGGCTGCAGGGGTCTCCCTCTGCCCTTTAGGTGCCCTGCAGCCTGGCAACCTCTGGGCTGGGTAAGCGTCCTGTGAGGGCAGGGCTGCTGCGTGTGTGGGCCCTGAAGTGGCGGTGGCGGTGGCTGCACCTGCTCCGTCTGGCCCCCACTCCCTGGGCTGCCGCCGCTCCCTCCACTGTGGGGCACCAGGCCCTTCCTGTTCCATAGTTTTCCCATGTCTTTAAAAATGTGGTTTTTGCAATTTTTGGGTTTCATGTTTTCACTTGTAGTGGCAGCAGTGTTCTGAGTCTCCTGCTCCTTCCTCTCAGACCCCGGGGCCACAGCCTGGCTGAGCCTTCCTTGAGTGAGAGCAGTTCTCACGCACGAGCCGTCTGCAAGGGCATCCTCGGCAGGAGGACTCCAGACACTGGGGTCTGCGCAGTGGTGCAGGAGACCTCAGGTCCTTGTGCTGGGAGATTCTTCCCTGAGGGCCTGGCCGTGCTTCAGGGACCTCAGGAGCCAGTGTCACATCTTGGACCCATCTCTGCAAACACATTATGAGCAACTGTGGCAGGTCAGCTTTTCCTGCCCTGACAGAAGCCCTTGTGTCCTGCACTGTGCTGACCACTGCGGCGTAAAGGCAGATGAAAAGGGATGATCCCGGATGGCGAGGACAGTCCCCTGTGGCGAGGGAGCTGGCTCTAGCGCTTGTGTGCAAGTCTGTGTCCTCCTGTGGGCCCTGGGTAGTGGTGTGGCTGCTGTCCTGTTGCATAGATGTCAAGATGGGCCAGAGAGGCCAGCTCTGAATCTGGCTCCAGCGTCCAAGGTGCCGAGCAGGACATCTCCAGAGGGACATGAGGACAGTGCTGGTGGTCAGAGGGAGTGTCCTGAGAAACAGATGGATGGACCCCAACCCTGGACTCGCTGGTGGGGGGATTTGGGCTGGTGTGGCTCCGAGGACATACTCCTGAGCGTGTGTAGGAGCCTGCCTGCCGCTGGAGTGCTCGCACACGCATCCTCATCCCCACCGACACGTGTCGGTGGGTTTTCACAGCCCACTTTTGGTGATGCTGCAGCTGCACTCTGCCCTGATTGCTGGCAGGTTCTCTCTTCCCTGTTGGAGACCTGGGAAGGTGCTCGATCACACCCCTGTGACCTTGCTCTCTCCAGGTCCGTTGGAGTACAGAGCTGCCAGAGCCCACAGATGTCCTGTTTCCTGTCAGCTGAGGGCACCGTTGCTGTCCGGGCCTTGCTCTCTGGCAGGGCAGGATCTGCGTGTGTGGACGAAGGGGGTGTGTCTTCTGAAGCCCCTGGAATCCCGATGCTTGGGCACGCAGCCAGCTCCTGCCAGTGCTCCCTAGAGTTCTGGGGAGGCACATTGGGGTCAGGCGTGGAGGGCTCCCTGGCACTGCCTGGCAAGGGGCTGCTAAGCCCAGGGCATTGGATGGAAGACACCTCTTGTGGCCAGTAGGGCCAGAGTGAGTCAGCGAGCAGCCACTGACACCTGGGGTTGCCCCAGCCTGCCCAAGGGATGGGACTGCCTGTGATCTCCTGTCTGCTTCTGGGTGTGGTAGCAGCACGGAGCCCCTTGGGTGGGACGGGGGAGCCAGGTGGTGCAGCCGCGATGCCCAGGCTTCCACGCCAGGCTCAGCTGCTGGGAGTATCCTTCCCAGGGGGTCTTCTACCCCTCAGCCCCTCTCCCATTGCCACCAGATCTGGCTGGTGCCCTTGAACCTGGCAATTCTGACGGATGCAGGTCAAGTGCCAGCTCAGTGGGCATGAAAGTTGGATCAGGCGCTTCTCAGGCATAGGCACAAGCTCACCAGGGTGGTATCTGCAGAGGACCGGAGAGCGTCAGGAGAGAGCCAGTGGGTAGGCTGGTGACTGAGGAGGGCGCTCCACTGCAGTAATATGGACGTGAAGCTGGCGGATGGGCGGGGCCGAATCCAGCAGGTCACGGGCCATTCTCAGGACAAGCAAAGAAAACAGCTTCCTCACCTGAAGGACTACTTGTGACTGTTGCTTGGAAGCAGTATTGGCAGAGCACCTGGACTTGGACACACTTCTGTGACATTTAGGGATGTCAAACATAAGAGCAAATCCTGTCTATTCCCAGAGAGAGAGACAGAGCAGAAGAGCAGGTTCCTAACAGAGGAGCCCAGACTGGCCTTGGAGCCCTCCGGTGGCACCTGAGCTAAGGGCAGTACTGGGTATGTTGTCGGGCCTTCGTGTATGTGTGCGAACACACATGCAGTTCCACGTGTACGCACATGCGGCCGGACACACATGCAGTCGTGCGTGTACGCACATGCAGTCGCAAAGGCACAGGAAGGCTTTAGACCAGGCACATGAGAAAATGGTGGGCGTTGATTCTCCCTGGGACCCAGACTCCTCTTTGTTTCACTCTGGTTGTGACTGCTTCTTACCTTCCCGTGGCCACGTTCCCTGTATTAACTTGCTATCTTTATATAGCAAATACATATTCTTGGGTAGGGGGGTGGGTTAGGGAAAATTTTTCTCTTTCTGTACTAATGGGAACATACTGTCCATACTGCCCTGCAGCTTGCAAGTTTATTTTAAAGATACCAAAATATAAAAGAATAAATTCCCCCATAAGCGTCCCTTTCAAACAGGTGAAAGTCTCCACCCAGATCCTTGGTGTCCACGGTGGTGGCTGCCATGGTGGCTGCCATGCTGCGGCAACGGGTTTGGAAGGAGGCTGGGCAGGGTGGAATTTCGGCTGGGCTGGGCTGCTGCTCAGAAACCCGATGGAAGTGTGTGGTTGGGAGTGGCCCTGCTGCCAGGGCGGGTGGGTGGTGGTGGGCTCCAGGGAGGGTGAGGGAAGCCACCAGTGTTGTGGATTAGGGGCAGAGGTGTCCAAGCAGATGGGTGGTGGGCCCGGGCACAGGATGCGCCGGCCGTTCTTGTGGGAGGGGGGCGTGTCCAGCACAGTGACCGTGTGGGGCCGTTCTGGCAGCTGGTTGGGATGCAGGCGGGTTTCTCTCAAATGTCAGCTGTCTGCTGGTGGGTAGTGAAGTCTGCTTGCCCCGGGGGCGGGAGCGGGCAGGAGGCCTTGGAGAGACAGCCCAGAGGGGAGGGGCACCCAGAAGCCTGGCAGAGAGACTTAGGTGGGGGTGGATTCGTGTGCCCAGAATGAGACTGGACCCCAATACTGTGCGGTTAGTGTTGCACTTTGCAGCCTCCCAGGTGCCTTTTGTACCCCTGCCCTTGTCTGGGTCCACCCCCTGCTGCCCCTGCTGTTTCTGGGTTTTTGTGGTAAACGGTATTCTAGTGAAATCTTTTCAGCTAACAGTTTGCTCACATCTTATTTATTTTTTTGAGACAGAGTCTCCCTATGTCTCCCAGGCTGGAGTGCAGTGGCATCATCATAGCTCACTGCAGCCTCCAACTCCTGGGCTCAAGCAGATCCTCCTGCCTCAGCCTCCGAGTATCTGGGACTACAGGCATGCCCAGTCACTCTTACTTTCTTACTATAAATTCTTAGAAGAACACTGCTTGGTCAGAAGGGTTATTGAGGTTTTGATTGAAAATGTTTGATTCAGAAAGAAAACATCCATGAAGTATATATTCAGTTAGTGTGTATCTTCGGTAATAGGCACTGGCAATTACGTCAATTTCTAAACAAAAAGAAAAATGGAAGCGAGTTTATTAATTATGAGTAGCGCAGAGCATGTTATAGATTTTCCCCTTGGAAAAATCACCTTCACGGTTTGGAGTGAGGGAACCTTGAACATGAACACCAGCCTTGCTGCCTGCTGTGGCCCCACACTCTCCTTCCTGTGGCTGTGCCCTTCAGTGGTGCCTGTGCCTCCCCCTGCGCAGGTCTGAGTTCACTGACACCATCCTGTCCGTGCATCCCTCCGACGTGCTGGACATGCCTGTGGATCCGAATGAGCCCACCTACTGCCTGTGCCACCAGGTCTCCTACGGGGAGATGATCGGCTGTGACAATCCAGATGTGAGTGTCCGGTCCCGTCACAGGCAGTGTTGCTTGTGGGACACGTGTGCCCTGGTCAGGGTCTTGTAGGGGTGGGGCTGGGGGCTTGGCATTTTCCTGCATTTTGCATACAGAATACAAGAGATGTTGACTGTGGCTTTTCCCTTTACTTTGCAGTGTCCAATCGAGTGGTTTCACTTTGCCTGTGTGGACCTTACCACAAAACCCAAAGGAAAATGGTCAGTATGGGGGTGCTTGCTCTGTTTTCTTCCAGCCTGTTGGGCATCGGGCTGCTGGCCTCCCCCGAGAGAAGGCTCTTGGTTGCTGGGATGTGGGCTGCGCGGCTGGTGCGGCAGCTGGGCGTGGGGGGACCCGGTAGCTGTGCTTGCGTTTCCCGCTGCGCCTCGGGCAAGGCTGGCTGGCTGCTGTGGGCATGGCTGTGTGTGCCCCTGTCGCTCAGCACTGGTCCTGGTACCTGGGGCTGAGCTTGCAGAGGGACGGCTGCTGCCCACCTCACCCAGGGACTGTGTTTATTATGTTTATATAATATTTACATTTATATTATCTTCTTAAAAAACAGCCGTCCTGACTCTTGAGTAAGGTGGAGATCATCTTAAATGAGAAGTGAGGGGTTCTTCTCCCCTAGGGGGGTTTTGAGGAAAGACTAGCATGAGGATTGGACACGGAAGCCAGGGTGTGGGCCGGGCGCTGTGCTGTCTGTAGCAGGGGCGTGCAGGGCCTCAGCCCCTCCTCTTCTAGATCCTTGTGTTCGGCTGGTAACAGCAACTTTTTGCATTGTTGTTCCTAAGATTTCATTTAAATAAAGACCAAACTGATTTTGTATATGTGCTAAGAATGGATATATGTTCTGAAAATGATATTGCAGAAATGCTGCCTCTTTAGGTCATGCCCAGAGGTCATCATGGTAATTCGTTTGAAACTCTCTCCAACCAGTCCATGGCCAGTGAGAGCGAGTTATGCTCATGTCTTTGGTGTGAGGAAGTGGAGGGAGAGGAGGGGTGGACACCGTGTTGAGGAGGGATCCTGGTCCAGCTCACCGATGTCACATGATGTGACACAAGCCTGTCTTGGCACAGATGACACCTTGCATCGCCCTGCCCTGTGCTTGCCAAGGGACAGTGCACCTGGAGTTCTGAGCAGGGATGCGCTGGTCCCTGGCCATTACCCACACCAGGCAGACGTGGTGGGTGGGGGCTGCAGGCGGGCACTGTGACAGCTGAGACCCACATGTGGCTCTGCTGGTAGGATGCAGGCGTATGTGGCTTGGGGCAGGGGTGTGGGGCAGGGAGGTCTGATTTGAGCTTGAATTTGGACATGGCAAGTTTGAGTTATTTGCAGGACTTCCAGGGGAAAAGTCTGGTAGGCACTGGGAAGAGAGGTGGGCTGTCGCTGTGCACCTGTGAGCATGCATGCAGAGCCAGGGTCGTGCACTGGGTGAGGGGCAGGACACAGAGAGGGTGCGTGGAGGGACACGGTCATTTCTTTGTGTCCTTTCCGTAGATCATTAAGTGTACAGGCTTCTTCCCTGTTTCCTAAGATTTGCACTTTCTTGGTGGATACATTGTTGCAACGTAGGTCTGCGTGCTGTGGCTCCCGGTTCCTGGAGAGCGTTAGGGCAGAGGACCCTGGGCTCAGGCTCACGCCTGGTGGGAGGTAATGTCTGCTGTCGCGTGTGTCTGTGGCATGCGAGTCAGCTGCCTCCTGCACGGGGAACCTACTAGAATGTGCCCTTGTGTTGTGAGCGGCTGCCATTGTCCAGGACTGTTCAAGAGCAGCCCCCCGTTTCTGAGGCACTGGAACTTGCTTGGCCCAGAATCGCCGGGGAGCCCTTGTGAAACACGCAGGTTCCATGGCCCAGCTTGGAGGTGCCAGGGCCTGGGGTCTGTTGGCCTGCCCGGCCCACCCCATGCATCTGAGCTCTGCACCACCTGACCCCACAGACTCCAGCCGCAGTGGGCAGCAGCACCTGGTGTCGACCAGGGGAGAATAGTCTGCTTGGTCAAGAGGAATGCTCGTGTGTAGGAGCAGTTTTGCTCGTTGGTGTGTATCAGCTTCGAAACAGATATACTAGGCAGACCAATCTGCATCCTGGCATCCCTGGGAGGCAGAGCTGCACCTCGCTGTGCCTGCACTGTCTGTGCCTTCTGGTGCTGTCTCACCAGCATCTGGCAGCTCTGGGAGACACAGGGAGGGGGGTCTGGGTGTCCCAGGTGCTGGTGGGAATGAAGCAAAAGGGCCGGTCACTGTGCCTCTCTTGCCACAGGTTCTGTCCACGGTGCGTTCAGGAGAAGAGGAAGAAGAAGTAAAGAAGAGCTGTTTGCCCAGATCAGAAGAGCAAGTCGATATATTCCCTCATTCATGTTGCAATATTTCCTTCCATTTTAAAGCTACCTTGTTCAATTGGTATTTAATAACTCAATGGCCAGTTGTAACTCTGATGTTTCCTAAGACAAGAAACCACCAAACACTGTTTGCACAGAGCAGTGATCTCATAGGGACTTGCCGCAGTGACTTGATTCTTGTGACGTTTTGTACAGACTCCCCCCAGCACCGAGCGCGCAGGTGCTGAGCAAGCCTGAGGGGACTCAGGTGCCAGCACAGACTCGGGCGGGTGGAGACATCTTAACCTGGTACACTGCCACCACTTTGCAGCTAGAGCTGCCCACCTGCAGTCTGTGTGTAGTTTCCTAGGACTGTTTCATACAGCATGGGGCTCCATGCACCCCGACACCACTGTAAGCACATCTGTCTCTCAGACACGTGTGTGTGGGGTCCAGTGCCACGATTGCCGGGCGCCCCTGCACGCTGAGCTCTGATGCTGATTCTGGAGACCGGGGACTCTTGGCGAGGATACCCCTGCGTGCCTGGGAAGGGCTGGGGGCTCCTCTCAGGAAGAAGGGGCCCCGGCCTCACTGTGCACTGCCTTTTTAGTTTGGACCTCCAGTCCTCCCTCGGGGGATTCACCTTCCAGAGTAAACGGCTCTTCATTAGCAAACAGGCTGTCTGTGACCGCGACCAGCACCAATAAGAGACGGCGTAACAGCCGGGCTGATGTTCCGTTTCTCTGGGAATTCCTGACGTTTTTACTGTGAAGATGAAATTATTGTAATAGCATGAAGATTGTGGGTCTGTGTGTCTATGAAGTGAGTCCAGTCTACTAGGAGCTGATTAAAAACTCTGTTGCACATTGTCAGATCAGCAGCTTACGTCCAAGGGGACTGCCATGACGTGATACAATTTGTGAATTTGTTGTGCCGCAGTAGCAGTTCTGGAATGAAGTTAGGAAACTAGAGTGTACTTTTTGTTTAACCAGCATTCACCAAACAATTTTGAATCATCTTTCTGGTCATAGGTGGGGAAAATGCATACATTTGGTCTGAGATACATGTGTGTGGCACCTAAGGTGTGACTTTGAAAGCACCCGTAGGTGCTCAGAATCCTCTAGCGTGCGTTGAGGAGTCAGAGGACTCCCCAGGGACCAAGGGAAGCCTGTTCTGTCCTCACGCCAGAGAGAGAGACCAGTGAGAGCGCTGGGGTGTGACATTCCCAGTTTAGCGAAGTCTCATCTTGTCTAGGCGCGGATGGACGTGCTTCCTCCTCACGGCCACGTGCGTATGTCCTTCCTGTTCTCCAGTGTTCACCGAGGAGAGGGAATAAAGCAGAAAGGAACTTGTGAAGCTCCGTGTCTGGGGGTCACTCCCTGCAAAAAGCTAATATTCAGGGAGTGAGGACAGGAATGTGGGAGAGCAGTCATGGTCAGGATGGTCCAGACCCGACTCGCAGCGTCTGTAGACCACACGGGCTGTCTTGGGGCTGCCTGTCCTCTCCAGGGAGCGAGCGAGGGAGTGGCACTTGCCCTCAGTGCCTGCGGGCGTCGGCTGCTGGGCCGGTGGCAGGTGGCAGGTGTCGGGCAGGTGAGGTGGGCGCAGCTGTTGCAGCTCGTCCTTGTCAGGTCCCCGGGCTTGAAGGAGCTTCCCAAGAGCCGCTGCCTCCTGGCCGCTCAGAAGGAGAAGGGCAGGCCGGCCGCACTGCTTCACACACCCCTCGGTCTCAGCCGTGCCTGTGGAGCTAGTGACATGGTTTATTTCTTTTATTTTTTATAACAGCTTTTTGTTAACACAGCTGTCTGAAGATTGTAGAGAATAAATTGTGGAAAAGTTTTTTTCTTCACACTTTTGTCACTTTTGTGCAGAGGGATAGGTAAGTATAGAGAGCTGGTAAGGAGATAATGCTCGGTGGTCCTCTGGAAGCTGACTCAACATTTGTGCTTCGCCTTTGAACAGTGCACACCCACTGTTACCACTGGAGCGCAGTGGTGTCTGTTGAGGCGGTTTCTGATGGCTGATTAAGTTTCGGTTGTCATCTGGCTTCCTGCAGTCTTGCCGCCTTCCCAGGAAAGGCGACTGGCTCTTGTGTGGGAAGCTTTTGCTCAGCACGCAGTGGTGTCACCTGCTTGTCACTGTGCACCACCCCAGGTATCGCTTCTGACCTGTTTTTAAAGTTTCTGTGCTTATCTGTTTTTAGTGTTTACTTTTGCCATTTAGAATGATATCACCAAAATAATGTGCATATAGCTTTGGAATAAACACAGAAAACATGAGCAGAATAGGAAAATTCCTGGAATGTTGTTTGGATCCTGACTGAATGCCTTTCTCAACTGTTAGTACCGTCTGCGAGCGGGAAAGACACTTAGAAATGGCTGTTTGGGTGGAAAAGAATGTCCTGCCACCTGGCCTGGCTCCAGCCCTGTGCAGGGACGGCAGGAGCCGTGCCGCTTGCGCCGTCCAAGCGTCGCTCCCGAAGGCATGGCTGCCTTCTTGCTGGGGGTGATTCAGGGGTTTGGTCTTGGACCAGATCCCCTTCCACACCTCCCTGGCTCCAGACCTGACCTTGGAGGTGGCTGTGGAGCCAGCCCTGTCTCTTGGGTTGAGGGGTCTGGGCTAGACCCAGTGGATCACGCTGGCAGTTTTATCTGAGCTGAGGATGGGGCTCCTCTGGGGCTGTAGGATTTGCCTGGAAGGGAAGGAGGGTTTTGCTCAGAGGAGAAGCACGGTCACTGTCCTTGTTCTAAGCGCTGTCGTCAGTCAGCGGCGGGAGGAAATCCTCCAGTTTTCCTGTAGGAGGAGGCATGCTGCGTTTTTTAAAGAAGTTTGTTAAACTGAGTCCCTCACCTCTGTGAATGTGCTAGTGCTGCTGCCTGGGACACAGACGCGGAGCTGAGGCCTGTGTGGTCGGGTCCCGGGGGCAGGAGCAGCTGGGTGCACCCGTGGTGGCGGCGGGTGGGGACAGCGGTGACCACTTGGCCTCCTGCGTGGCCCAGGAGCCTCTGCCCTGCCGTGGACTCGGAGGTCGGGTCTCCAAGGCAGAGTAGCACCACGAGGGACGTGTATTTTGGGCGTTGAAGAGTTAAGGTTCTCCTGAGTTTTTAGTGGACAGTGACTGGTCTTCATCACGTGTGCGGAGAGGGATTTTAAAACGGGGAACGTGTAAGGAAAGTGTTCTGGGTCCGGAGGGTTTGATGACGTCTCCTTCCTATGTATGTTTTGTGGTGTTCACCTTTAACCACGTTTCATCCAAAAAGAGGATGCAGCTTTAACACGAATCTGACATTTTATTTTCAAGGAATTATCTATGTTCCCTTTGTAAAGGAAAGATAATACTGTAAATCTTTTTATTAAATGTAAAGATGTATATCTGTATTTTTGGATCACGTTATAGATTATGGATATATTGTTTAATAAATAAAGTATTTTTTGGACAAACATTTTGAAAGTCCATCGTCTGGGAGGCGGCTGTGAGAGCTCCGAGCTCGGCGACACGGCGACAAGGCGACGCGGCGCGGAGGTCACGTGCCGTGAGCCTTCCTGTCACTGCGGCGGCGCGGAGACCGCGCGGCCCCACAGCAGGACGCCGCGGTGGGCGACCCCTCCGGTGCCGGCCGGGCGGGGCCTCGGGGCGGGGCCTCGGAGCAGGGGCGGGGCTACGGTGCGTGCGCGCGGCCGCCCGGGACGGGGGCGCAAGTGCGCAGGCGCAGTGTCGCCCCGCGCCCTCCGCGCGGCCGCCCGGGACGAGGACGCGGCTGCGGTACGTGCGCGCGGCCGGGGGGTCGCGGGCCGGAGTCGGGCCTTCCCTCCTGTCCCCTCTGTCGCTGTTTGATTCCACGCACATTTTTCACACTTGCAAACGCGCGCAAAACGTGGGCTTCTCCGCGGCGCGGCTTTGCGGTAAATGCAGCTGGTCCCGCAGGACGGGCCGAAACCACGTTACGGTTTTTGTGAATGTCGCTAAAACGTAACCCCCGGGCGAGGACGCGCCGGCCGCGGGCGCACAGTGCGGTGAGTCCCCGCAAGGTGAGCCCTACGGGGCGACCGCGCCGGGGTGGGGAGCAGGCCCCCGCGCCGCGTCCCCGCACCGCGTCCCGCCGGCGCGGCAGCCGTGGTGCGCTTGGCCGTGCGGGGCTGTCTCTCCGGCCTTGCGGGGCTCTGTCGCCGGCCGTGCCGGGCTGTCTCGGGGCTGTGCGGGGCTGTCTCGGGGCTGTGCGGGGCTGTGTCGGTGGCGGTGTTCGGGTGGTGTCTGGGGTCTCTGGGTGCTGTGCGGGGCTGTCTCGCTGGGCTGTGCGGGGCTGTCTCTGGGTGTGCGGGGCTGTCTCGGGGCTGTGCGGGGCTGTCTCTGGGTGCGGGCTGTCTCGGGGCTGTCGGGCTGTCTTGGCTGTGCCTGTGCGGGGCTGTCTCGGGCTGTGCGGGGCTGTGTCTGGCTGTGCGGGGCTGTCTCGGGGCTGTGCGGGGCTGTCTCTGGCTGTGCGGGGCTGTCTCGGGGCTGTGCGGGGCTGTGTCTGGCTGTGCGGGGGGCTGTCTCGGGGCTGTGCGGGGCTCTGTCTCTGGCTGTGCGGGGCTCTGTCTCTGGCTGTGTGGGGCTGTGCAGGGCTGTCTCGGGGCTGTGCGGGGCTGTGCGGGGCTCTGTTGCCGGCCGTGCGGGGTGTCTCGCTCGCTGTGATGTCTTCGCTGCTCTGTCGCACCCCGGAACCTGCAGTCCTATCACTTATTTTTTAGGGCAAGGGCGATGGTGCCTCATCGGGGGCCCCGGTGGCCACTGTGGCTCTTTAGGGCCTCTCCGGGCCGGGCGCAGACAGCGCGCTTGCCCCGAGCCTGGCCGGGCCCGGGGAGAAGGCCGGGCGGCTCCCGGGGGCCCGGGGGGGCCGGCACTGTGGCCCGCGCAGGCTGCTCCTCGGCGCCGTCGCAGCCCCCCGGGGTGACGCTGACCCAGGAGCGCTACCCTGTGCGGCGGCTCCCGTTCGCCACGGTGTCCGAGGAGGACTTGGCCGCCTTTGAGCGCGTCGTCCCTGGCAGGGTCATCACAGACGCCGAGGAACTGGACGCTTACAATGTGGACTGGCTGAGGACGGTCCGAGGTGAGCTGGGGTCTGTCGCGGCACCCTCAGGAGGGTGGGCTTGACAAATAGCTCAAGTGGGGCAGAGTTTACTCTTCTGTGGGCCTTTTCATGCCCTTGAAGAAAAGCCATCTTGAGGTGGACTTCAGAGGGTTCTGAGAATAAGGTCTGCAGAAGTTTACTGGTGCGTGACTTCTGCAACTTCAGACGAACAGTCCCTTGGCTGCTCTGAGGCGGCAAGTGTGTGTTTGCTAACTGCTACACGCTTCTTTTCAGCTTGGGCTTTATCCTCGGGCTGTTGTAACAAATGACCACAAACTGGGGGGCTTAAAACAACAGAAATTTATTCTCTTAGTTCTGGATACCAAAAGCCTAGAATAGAGGTGTCAGCAGGGCCTCGCTGTCTCCAGGGTCTCTAGGGGAGGCTTCTTGCTGCCTCTTCCAGTTGCTCGGGGCCCTGGGTGCTCCTGGGCTGGTGGTGTCATCATTCCAGTCTCTGCTTCTGTCTTCACACGGCCTTCTCTTCTCCACGTGCGTCTCTTCTGAATCTCGTGAAGACGTTTGTCGTTGGAGGTGTGAGACACGGTCGGGCTCTAGCGTTTGGGTGCAGGAGTCTCCAGGATTTGCTGACTCACTGATGAGGATATGAGAGAAGAGCCAGAACACAGGCATTTCGCCTGAATAGTTGGAAAAACTGGATTTCCAAATTTGCTGGGTTGAAGAAATTTACAGGAAGAGCAGGTCTGTTGGGGAAAGGCAGAAGTTTGGGTTTGGCTTTGTTTGTTTGTTTGAGACAGTCTCGCTCTGTCACCCTGGGTAGAGTGCAGTGGCGTCATCATAGCTCGCTGCTGCCTCCTGAGTAGCTGGGACTACAAGGTGTGTACCACCACGCCCAGCTAATTTTTCTTATTTTTCGTAGATTTGTCAGGGTGGCAGTGTGCTCTTAGTTGTTGGCGTGCTCTTGGCTGAAGAATGACAGGCACTCCAAAGCGTCAAGTCCAGCCTCTTGGTGGACTGTTATCCTAGTTCTTTGGCTCCTTGCTTGGAAGAAAAATCACTAGTAGGGCCGGTGTGATGGAGTAACCACAAGCAGGAAGCAGTTTCACGAGTAGCTTTTTATTATAAAAGGAAACAGGTCTGTCTCCAAGAGAGACAGACTCGCTGACTTTCTCTCTGGGAATTCTTGAGTTGTTTCCTTTTATGGGCCTATTCCAGGGAAGGGCTTCTGGGAGGTATGGGATGTTACCAGATGACTAACAGGTGTTCTCAAGGTTGTATCTATGTACACAAGCTTCTCCTCTAAAAGCCCTACCTGAGGGGATGAACCACAATGTAGATTTAAGCTAATGATGTAATAATTAGCCTTAGGTTACTCTAGGTTACTTTCCAAATCCTATTATGCCCAGGCTGGGGAATTCCCAGATTGGTAAAGCTTTTGTTCCCTCCTTCCCTAGGGTAGAAGCTGCTTGGGATAGGATTAAGGGTTGCGACACCAAGACGGAGTGCCTGCCTTTATCCTTCTTCCCAGGTGGGGCGGTTGCCTGAGCCAGCACCAAGGCAGGGCACCTCTGTCCCTGGAAGAGTCGGAGATCCTAGCTGTCTGCCTAACAATGGGTCTCACTTTGTCGCCCAGGCAATGGACGTGTTGAGAAGGATGTGGGAAGAGGACCAGTGGGCTGGGGGGCAGGTCCGAGAGGCTGGATGACCATGGTCAGTGGAGGGCGGGCATGGTGGGGCTGGGAGGACAGCCAAGGCATTCCCTTCCAGAAGCCGATGAAGAAAGGCTCACAGGAGGGAGGGGACAGCTGTGTTAGTTGTGGCTGCTGGGGCAGGTTAAGACGAGGACCGAGAACTGGCTGTCAGGTTTGGCACTGCAGGCATCATCAGTGACCTTGACAGAAGGGACGGACACACCACTAGAGCCGATTCCAGGGGATGCAGGAGGTGAGAGGGAAGACTTAGGAGGGCATCTCGTGGGGATTTGTGCTGCCCAGGGGGAAGAGAGGTAGGTGGGGCAGTTTGGGGAGCAGGGGTCCGGAGAAGGTTTCTTTTCATTTTTAAATTTTGAGATGAGAGAGCCGTTATAGCAGGTTTGCAGAGCGGTTCGAATGACCAGTGCAGCGGAGAGGGAGAAGGTGGTAAGGCAGCGAGCTGTGGGGAGCCTGGAATGATGTCCTTGAGGGAGTGGGAGTGGAGGACCCGTGTCGGGGGGCCACCAGGCGCCCAGCAGCGGTGGGTGGAGGGTGTCAGGGCCGTGTGTATTCTCATTAAAATGGGAGTTGGCTGAGGTGAGGGTGGGGTGAGGGGGCAGGGAAGGGGGCGGGGCAGGTGTGAAGCCATCCAGGGTGGGAGAGGGAGGTGCAGGGAGAATGCAAGGCGGGGCTGCAGTGAGGGGCTGATGGCTCTAGGCCAGGTAGGCAAAGATGAAGGGAGGACCCATGGGGAGGGTGGTCCTGAAAAGCGGACACATGGGAGGTCTGAGGGAGAGGCTGCAGGGGGGTTCTGAGGGGCGGAGCCAAGCCCCAGCTAGGGAGCAAGCTGCTGATGTAGGTGACCGATCCGGGGTGTCTGGAGTGTCATCAGTCGGGTCAGTAAACTCCTGTAAAGAGCAGATAGTAAATATTTTAGGCTTACAGGCCACGTGGTCTCTGTCGCAACTGCCCAACTTGTAGTCTCAGTGCAAAGGAAGCCTAAGGTAAACATAGACAAATGGGCACAATTGTGCCTCCGTAAAACTTTATTTATTTTTATTTTTATTTTTTTTTTGAGACAGAGTCTTGCTCTGTCGCCCTGGCTGGAGTGTGGTGGCGTCATCATAGCTCACAGCAGCCTCAAACTCCTGACCTTAAGAGATCCTCCTGTCTCAGCCTCCCAGAGTGCTAGGATTACAGGCATGAACCACCATGCCTGGCCTCCATAAAACTTTATTTAAAAAGTAGGTGGCACACCTGATTTGGCTCTTGGGCCGTAGTTTGCTGAGCCCTGATGTAGGTGGATACTGAGATCCAGGGAGCACACCAGAGAGCTGAGGGAGTGGCAGGGACCAGGATGGTGGCTGGGTGTGTGGATGCCCTGACAGGGGCCTGGGTGGTAGGGCAGGGAGGGCGCCTGGTGCACCCTAAGCCCAGTGGTACCTGTAGTGAGGGAGGGGGCCAGCCACCCCCAGGGAGCTGCAGGGAAGCAAAGACCAAAGAAACAAGATGGCGGGAAGGCCCAGAAGCTGTGAGATACGAGGACGTCCCAGAAGTTCCAGTGGCAGAGTTCTGGGGGTGGAGCAGGGCAGTGAGATCGGGTCAGACTCTGGTTCTCCTGCGGAGGATGAGGCACTTGGAAGTGTGTGGGGGGGTGCTTTGTGGTTGTCACAAACAGCAGAGGGTGCTGCTGGCATTTAGCGGGTGAGGGCCAAGGATGCTTAGTGTGCTGGGAGGGGAGGGGCAGCCCCCCACACCTGGTGCCCTGCTGGGAAGCACCAGGAGAGTATTCAGAGCGGTGGGACGGGGCAGGCCCGAGAGGAGAGATGCCTGACCGCTGCGTGGGGCTGGTCCCCTCCCTGGCCCGGGCAGCAGCCAGCCCTTTCAGCTACTCTTCCTTCATGAGTTACGACTTCTTTGATGACTTTCTGCTCCACGTCCCCTGTTCCCTCTTTGTGGAACTCCCTTTATTAACATATTGGCCCATCTGGAGGGACCCCTCATTTTTATCTTTCCCATTAGCAGGTAAATGTCACAAGAGTGGCAAATCCTGTCTGTTTTTATTCTGTTTCTAGAACAGGGCCTCACACTTGGTGAGCACTCACACATTTGCTGGGAAACCTGCCGCAGGCACAGCAGAAGCTTTCCTGGGTTGAGAGCTTCACCCTTTGCTGAGAGTCCTGGGCTTACTCACGATGCTGGGATGTAGTGAGTGTGGCCAACAGAAACTTCGAGGGTGGGGTGGCCGTGGTTAGCAACACCACTGACGAGCTTAGAAGGCTCCCAGCCCCCACATCTGGGCATGAGATACATAATGGCAGCAAAGAATTGTAACCCAGTGGATAAAATAAGAATCCATGAGCCACACTGATATGAATAAATAGCTCAAGAAATAAGTCAGTCAGAGCGAGGGAAAAGCCCTTTCTTACAGTAGAAAGTCAGCTAAGAAATGGAGGCGGGTAGATGGATTTAGAAAAGTCGCCATTTGGCAACCCTTGTAATAGCTGGTTCAGGCAGACAGTCAACAGGTGCTGAAATTAGTGGGTCAATTCTGAGGAACAACAAGATATTTGCATAATCTCAAAGTGTCTCCCTACGAGACACTTACTAATTATAAAGGGAAACATAGTAACTCTGCAGTGGAGAAGCCAGGCACCCAGCCATCCCCAGGGACCCGAGCCAACTTCACCACTAACGGGATGAGTGGGTGTCGGAGCCTCCGCGCCAGCAGGCCTGTGGACTGCAGCCCAAGGGCCCCGCCACGCCAACCGCTGCACGCTGTCTCCAACGGCTGGCTTGCTACCTCCCACCAGCATGTGACATCTTGCTGTTGTACCTGAGTAGTTGCTCAGGTCATTCACTGAGGAAGAGGAAGTGCCTGTAAAGAACATTCTTTCAGGCAAGAATTCTCTCGGGCGATTCTAGTCTGAGTCGCTTCCCTTCGCATTGTCTGACGTGGGCTCTTTTCTGTCACAGGCTGTAGCAAGGTGCTGCTGAGGCCCAGGACGTCAGAGGAGGTGTCCCACATTCTCAGGTAAGGTGAAGGCGCTGCAACCCCCTGCCCGGCCTCATGTCTTTCATGAGTCATTTCCTCATGAAGCCTGTTGGCAGCATGTGGTGTCACAGACAGTGCGAAGCCTGCAGGTGACGTTTTGGTTTACGTTAGCTCAGTGTTTTTTCTGCACGCATATATGTATTTTTTAAAATGTTATGAACACTGCATCTATGATAGTGTAGTCATTTCCCCCCACTTGGCAATGCCCACACCCATTTTTAATGCATGGGAGGTGTTCCATACACAAATACTATTTACTGGTCCCCCAAAGCTGCACATTGAGCTGGTCTCCAGTTACGTTATTGGAAGTCACGCTTTAGTACATCCTCGGCAGGCAAACCGTGGGCCCATTCGCACTTGCTCTGTCTGGATCCATCCCTGGGGTTTGTCCCTCATAGGGCTTATTTGATGCATGTGGGCAAATTGCCCTCCCCAGGGTTGGGGAGCTCCAGTTTCTCCAAACCCCCACCCATCAGGTGTCCTTGTTGCCTTGGGTCTTTGCACAGGTGGAGCCTGGTTTGGGGGGGCATCGATGATTCTGGTGTATGTCTGAGGGATGTGGGACCAAGGACTAGGGAACACAGCCAGGGATTAAAGGGGTGGTGGGATGTGGGGGGCGTGAGCTGGGCCCTCTGTGAGTACCACATGGACAGAAATGACCACAGCTGGGCACTTAGGACCTTAGAATCAGGTAGACGTCTGGCCTTCCTCAGAATCCCTCACGTGGGCTGGGGCGGGATGGCCTGGCTGGGTGGTGGGAAGGCTGTGGAGGGGAAGCAGGATTTGGGGGCCAGGCAAGGGTCCTGCAGCGCGGGAGTGGGGACAGGGCCCTGACACCCTCCTGTGCTTGGCCCAGGCACTGCCACGAGAGGAACCTGGCTGTGAACCCGCAGGGGGGGAACACAGGCATGGTGGGGGGCAGTGTTCCTGTCTTTGATGAGATCATCCTCTCCACCGCCCTCATGAACCAGGTCATCAGCTTCAACAGTGTGTCCGGTAAGCCTGCACGGCCCTCCAGGTGCCAGTCGGAGTTTTCCTTCCTTGTCAACCACTGGGACTGTGCTCGGGCGGGGAGGTCCTGGGCTGGGAAAGAACCAGCCCACCCTGCTGTGCCTAGCGCTCCGGATGTGTCTGCCATGAGGTCACTTTAAGGACGTGCCCTGTGTGCTAGCTCCAGTCCCTTCTGACTCCAGCCCTCTCTGGAGGCGTGTGAGGCACAGTAGGTGACTGGTGTGAAGGGGCTCCCGTGCACACACATGGGTGGTCCACACTGCTGTGGTCTCTGCCTTGGAGCAGGGCTTCTCCACCCCAGGCTGGGCACTGGGCCCTGGTCATCCTTTGTGGTCAGGGCATCTGGGCACTGTAGGGTGTTGAGCTGCACCCCCAGCCCCTACCCACTAGATGCCAGCAGCACCCCCAACCCAGAATGTCTCCAGACATTGTTAGGTGTCCCCTGGGGGGCAGGACCACCTCCAGTTGAGAATCACTGCTTTACAGCAATCTCTCTTCTGCTCATTTCTGTGTGTGTGGTTTCTCTTCTGTTTCTGCCTTACTCATTTTTCTTTGTTATCACTGTAACCACAAGGGTAACTCTGGGTCCAGGTGTTTATTCTGGGGTGGAGATGGGAAGGGGGTGCCTCTTCTCCTCCGCCCAGGCTCTGAGGCTGATGTTCCTTCCGGGTGGCTTGTGGTGGGGGCACCCGCAGTGAGGGCTCTCGCTCACCCTGGAGGCTACGAATGGCAGCTCTGGCCGCTCTGCAGGAACTCTGGTGTGCCAGGCGGGGTGTGTCCTGGAGGAGCTGAGCCGGTATGTGGAGGAACGTGACTTCGTCATGCCGCTGGACTTAGGAGCGAAGGGCAGTTGCCACATTGGGGGAAACGTGGCAACCAACGCAGGCGGCCTTCGCTTTCTTCGATATGGCTCTCTGCACGGCACCATCCTGGGCCTGGAAGTGGTGAGCCGGGTCAGCGGCTCGGGAGGTGCAGAGCCTGCCATGGGGGTGTCCTGGCTGCAGCCTGGGGGCTGTTCTCTTGGGTTCCAGGCGGTGCCACGGGTGCATAAGGCCACGTTGGTGGGTGGGGTCGTGCCCCAGATTGGAGATGTTGGTTCCCATCTCAGCAGCCCCGGGGGACAGGCAGGTTGCGTGCACCACTGCGCTCAGGGAGGTGCCGCTGTGCTTTCCGCATCCACTGCCTCCTGTGCACACAGGCCCCGCCAGGGGATGCTTCACACCAGCAGCGACATCCCACCTGGGCCAGGCTTCCAAGGAGGGTTCCCCAAGGTCAACTTTGTGCAGAGTTCCACCATGGCCAGTTCTTCCTCAGTGCCTTTGAGTCATTTTCCTGAACCCTCATCAGCCTGAGTGCTGCATCTCCACCATTTTCCAAAGGGCAGAGCTTTCTGTCCTGTTAACCCAAGTGGATGGGGCAATACAAAACCACATTTTGCTTCCATTTGGTAAATCATGGCGTCTCAACAGCTTTGTTTTCTGGCCAGCTGCTGATTACTTTTCCTGTAAGTCACATTCCTGCATTAGGGAGTTGCAGCAGTAAGCCTCTCCTCACAAGTATGCAGGCAGGACTCGGACAGACTTACAGCTAGGAAATGAGAGGCCTTATGGCGGGGGGTCCTGAGGGGTCCTGAGGGGTCCTGGGGCAGTGTGCTTCTCTGTCCTCGATCCACCCCGGGTGCCCCCCTCTCCGCTCTAGGTGCCCCCTCTCCACCCCAGGAGTGCTCCCCTCTCTGCCCCAGATGCCCCTTCCCCGTGTGCTGCCACCTCAGGTAGCTCTGATCAGCTGGCATGACTCTGGCCTGTGTCTGTGGTGGGACTCCTACTCCACAGAAGAATCCTCTCGCCTGGTCGGGAGACTCAGGCCGTTCCTGTCCTGGCCCACTTCCTCCCTGAGCCAGTCTGGGGTGGGGCGTGGGGCCGTGAATGCTGGTGTCCTGGAGCTGGTCGGCTTCCCCCGAGTGTGGAGGCTGGAGAAGGGGGATGCTGGAGACAACCAACATCAGCTGTTAGAAAGTTGGCCGCCTGTGAGCACCTGTTTCTCGTCTCTCCCAGGTGCTTGCCGATGGCACCACCCTGAACTGCCTCACCTCCTTGAGGAAGGACAACACAGGCTACGACCTGAAGCAGCTCTTCATCGGGTCAGAAGGCACCCTGGGGGTCATCACCGCAGTGTCCATCCTGTGTCCGCCCAAGCCCAAGGCTGTGAATGTGGCTTTCCTCGGTAGGCTTTCTCAATTTACTTCTCTGGACGGGCTGGTGGGGTTGAGCAGGTAGCTACCCTGACAGATGCTGCCTTGGCTGCCCCATGGTTGGGAGAGGAGGGACGGAGGAGCACCGCACAGACAGCGCCCCTTCCTGGCTTCTCTCTATTTCCAGAGGAATCCAGAATCCAGACCTGGCCTCTTCTGGTATTCACAGAGGGAAAGTTGGGGGCTGAGAGCATTTCCCTGCCTCTGCTCAGAGCACACTTTATTCTGTGACAAAACTGAGGTTCTGGTTGTCCCTTTCACCCCATTGTGTTCATTATTTAAGTTGCTTGTAGTGTAAGATTCTAAAGGAAATGAGGTCATTTGGCATAAGTTCCAGGACACCAATCTGTGAATTGCCGTGGGGTAAATTGTATTCTCCCGAAGGGCAGAGGCGGCTCACCCACGTCAACCCGGCCCTCGTCCCAGCAAACGCTGCGATGTCTCCATCGCAACAGGCCCCTCCCAGCACCACAGGCCTCTCAGACACTGTTGGATTTCTCTGCTTCCTTTACTGCCCACTTTAAAATGCGCTTATATCCACTTTCTTCAGTTTCCCAGGGTCTGTTTGCATTTCTTCTCTTGCCCTCGTTTGGATTACTTAGGTTTATCCAGCCTTTCCTCCTCCCTGGCTCACACCTTGCACAACCTTGCAGCGCTTCTGGAGGGTGCCGTAGGCGCTTAGCTTACCAAGTCTAACTCGATCAAAACTTCTACCCTGCTAGAGGATGCAGCGACCTGGGAGAACACTCTCCAGGAATAAACTCCATTGATTCTGCCCCCCAAACGTACATGTTCTTGTTGTTTTGTATCTTAATTCTGTTTTTAATCTTTCTAATCACAATGATTACTATTTTATGGGCTGCTTGCTTTGCTCTTCATTGTCTCTTGCGTCAGCTCTTCTATTTGGGATCGTGTTCCTTGCAAATACCTCCCGATCATTTCTCATAGTGCAGGTTTGCTGGTGACCAATTCCCTCACTTTTAGTGTGTCTGAAAATATCTTTATTTCACCCTCATAGTTGAAAGATATCTGCAGTAGGTGTACAGTTACAGGTGGGCATTCGTTTTATTTCATCCCACTGAAAGCACCATTTCACTGTCATCTGGCCTCACGGTTTTTGGGAGGTTAGCTGTCTTCTGACTGCTGCTTTGTAGGCATTCTATCTGCCCTGCCCTCCTTGGCCGCTTCAAAGACCTTTCTCTTTCTCTCGAGTCCTTCTAAAGTTTCCAGTGTGTTGTGTGAGCGTACATTCCTTTTCCTCTCTCTAGAATTGTTGAGCTTCTTAAACATGTGGCTTGGTGTCTTTTACCAGTTCTAGAAATTCTTAGCAATTATTCCTTCAAATATTTCCTGTGTTTTCCTCTCCTTTTGGGACTGTGATTAAACATACGATAGAACTTTTCAGTCTTTTAACCTCCTTTCCGTATCTTCCATCATTTTGTCTCTCTGTGCTGCATTCCGCCTACTTTCTTCTGATCTGTCCTCCAGTTCATAATGCCCCCTTCTGCTGTGTTTATTGTGCTACCAAGCCCATCCATGGAGGGTTTTCTCCCCATCCCTTAAGTTTTAAATTTTGATTATGATAGTTTTCATTTCTAGAAGTTTTATTTATTTTTTCAAACCTGCAGTATCACTTTTTATAGTTTTCTATTCCTTTCGGGTATTTTCGGGCTCTCTATTTGTGTCTTTACACATAGTTAGCAGCTGGGCGTGGTGGTGCACCTGTAGTCCCAGCTACTCGGGTGACTGAGGTGGGAGGATGGCTTGAGCCCAGGAGTTTGCGGCTGCAGTGAGCTGTGATCACGCCTCTGCACTCCAGCCTGGGTGACAGGATGAGACCCTGTCTCTAAAATAAAAAAGTAAATAAATAGAGTTAGCATAATTTTTTATAATGTTTTATTTTCAGGCAATTCCATTTTTGTTTTTAGTCTGTGTGGTCTGTTTTTACTGTGTTGTTGCTGCTGGTTCTTGCTTACGGTTCCTCACTTCCTTGTGTGGCTGTCTTTGGTGGTGTGCAGTGTATAGTCATAGGAGGATTATTTGTGGGGGTTCCTAGAGGGCAAGGATGAGGATTTGCATTTCCTTTTGCTGGGTGGCTCTGGTCCTTCCAGTCTGGGAGTGACACAGACCACGCTCACAGGCTGGAAGTTCTGTGAACCTCCTGGGCAGCAAGAGGCCAGGTTACTAGTCAGTGCAGGGCTGATCTGTGGCCACGACTTATCGGAGAAAGTTTTTCCTTCCATCCTTCGTTTCTCTTGTTCTGTTCAGCAACTTCCCCTGCAGTCTTTGGGGCGTGCCGGTGGGGGCTGGCCTGCTTCGGGCTCACGCTGGTGCCCAGGATGTGGCACTGTGGGGCCCCCTCGATTGTTTGTCCTGGCAGGGGTAGAGCTTGGGCCAGACCTGCTGGCGTGGCAGGGGCTGTCAGGAAAGAGCCGTGCTGGCTTGGCACTGCTTGGTGCCCCTGAGCCCCCGGCATGCACTGCTCTCCCGACGTTCCTCGGTGCTTTCGCTTTGGTGTTTTTTGGCCCGGCAGTTTTGGTTGTTTTCAGTGGGGTACTGGACCACATGTCCTCACTCACCACTGTGGGATGGAGGTCCCTTCTCTTTCCTAGATCTCCCCTAATCGGGCCTCACCCACTTCACCAACACTGCTCCTGCCAAGGCTGCGAGCGTCCTCCTGCAGCCGGCCTGGTGGTCAGTTCTTACTGATCCTCTTGCCTGTCTGGCCTCTGGCACAGCCTGGCTGCTGTGGTGCCCTCTCCTGCTCACCCTCCCCCGGCCCCCGGAGGCTCCCCTCACCCTCCTGACCCCAGAACCCTCCCCACAACTGGGCGCTGACCCCATCTCCAGCCACGCCCTGTCACTGCGTTCTGGCCACAGGGCTCGAGGTGCTCCTGAGTCACGCAGGGCAGGCGTCTGCCCCCAGCCCCTGCACTTGCTGGACTTTCTCTCTGGAACATTCTTCCCCCATATCCACATGACCTCACGGCGCCTCCTCAGCTGCGCCCTGGAAGACTGGGCATGTGCACCCCTCCCACTGCAGGGCCTCCCGGGCAGCCCAGCTGATAGACACGTCCACTCGGTTCCGTTGTCTCTCCCCAGCCCGGGAGCACCGCAGAGGCCTTGGGGTGTCCAGTAAACTCACGTTGGGTGAGTTCTGGGAGCAGGGAAGACCTGAGTCCTGATTGTGCTAAAGAAACACAGCAGTGCCCAAAGACTGCCCGATTCCAGCCCCGTGCTTGCAGATTTCCCAGGACGTGTCCTCTGTCATTGCTACTGTCATCCTGAGTGCTGTCTGGGGGACTGGAAGTGCCTTTTCCGTCCTGATCTGACACTGGGGGTGACGCTTGAGATGGACTTGTTGCCGCGGGGCATTTCCTGCAGCGTCAAGCCTCCCATGGGAGTTGGCTGGCATTGTTGCTTTTAGGGGGGACCTGGTGGGATGTGGGTGCAGCCGTGGGTCCTGCTCATCCTTTCACTGTGCGGCGTGTGATGCACTATGACCTGTTGCAGGCTGTCCAGGCTTTGCTGAGGTTCTGCAGACCTTCAGCACCTGCAAGGGGATGCTAGGGGAGGTCCTGTCTGCGTTCGAGTTCATGGACGCTGAGTGCATGCAGCTGGTTGGGCGCCACCTCCACCTGACCTGCCCAGTGCAAGGTACTGACCCCCATGCAGCTGGGCAGCTGGTCCCGCTGCTCCTTCTGTGCTGTTGGACATACTGGACAGCTCAGAGGTCCTGGGTGGATGGAGGGTCCCTGGGTGGAGCACTGTCGGGCGTCGTGTCTAAGAAAGCTGCTCTTAATATAATGTTTAGAGCAAAGAGCAGGCCATGCCCGCTCCTCCAGCAGGTTTGCAGGTACGTGACTCTCCCTGGCCACAGAAAAGAACTACTGGAGGGGCTACACCGAAACATGAGTGGTGGCTATTTGTGGCAAGCTGGGAGATTTTCTTTCCACTTCTATTTTTCTCTGTTTTTCAGATTTCTTTTTATAAGCATGTTTTACTTTTATAATGAGAAAAAGAGCCAATGATGTTTTAAAACCCTCTTAGTATTCTGTGTGACCTCCGTGATAAATTTGAGAGTAGAATTTCTGTTTCAGCATGGAAAAATGCCAGTATCTGAAAAGTGCTTGTATTCTCTTTGTAGTAGAATGAACTTCTAATATTTTTCTGGAAGAAACTTTAATGTAGTTTTAAGAGACAGAACAGTGCCACTCAGTAAATTCTCATTTAATGATTTCAATAAACGTAAAAAAAAAAAAATTCATAGTAGCCTTGAAAAAAATACAAGCTTAAAATTTTCTTAAATAAGTAATGCATATTTGAGTTTTTTTAATAGTTCAAAAAATAGACACTTATGGTGAAAAGCATGATCTATTGAATGTAGCATCCCGGTGTCTGAGGTCATCACAGGCCCTCCACCCACACCGTGGCCTTTCCCCGTGGCCTGTGGGCTTGGTGAGAGTGGACGAGCTGGCACCAAGAGCCCACCTCAAGGTCAGTGGGAGGCCCCCCCGGCTGGGGGCAGTCAGCCCTGGGGCTATTGTGTGTTTTCTAGGGCACGTGGCCTGTCTGAAATGCAGCCCACCAGAGAGCTGCCCACTGCACAGGCCACCCGGGGTCCTTATTGGCAACGAGAGATCAGTCAGGGCTATTTCAGCCTGACCCAGAGTGGCTGATTCTCCACAACCGCCTGAACCTTTGCTCACTCTGCTTTCCTTGCTCACTTTCAGAGAGTCCGTTTTATGTCCTGATCGAGACCTCAGGCTCCCATGCAGGCCACGATGCTGAGAAGCTGGGCAGCTTCCTGGAGCACACGCTGGGCTCGGGCCTGGTGACTGATGGGACCTTGGCCGCTGACCAGAGGAGAATCAAGGTGCGCTGCGCTCAGGGGCCTCCTTCCTGCCCAACCACTGCAGCCTTGTCTGGGGATGTGTGGAAGGTGCGATTTGTCCAGCATAGGCAGGGTGGGTTGTGGGCTGAAACGTGACCGGGTTTCATGGCTTTGATAGAATAACCTCTTTGGAACAGAAAATGTATTCCTGGTGCCTAGATCATTTCATCAGTATTTTACAAATACTCCCTCCCACTCACCCCCACACTATAGGGTGAAAAAACTACCCCTTGCCGGCCCCTGGGGCCTGTGGTTCACCTGCCAGTCGGCAGCAGCTCCGTGTGGATTGTGTAGAGCGAGGACAGGGTGGGAAGAACTTCAAGGGCTGTGGAGGCCTAGAAGCCCAGCGAGTCCTCGGGCGAGCAGAATTTTCCAGAGGAAATGGCATTGAATGTGTGACCAGAAATGACTTGGTCTGTTGGGGGCCAAAAGAAGGAGGGGTAAGGCCTGGGCAGCGGGAGCCGTCGGTCACCCTCGCTGGGGCCTGCGCAGTGGGAGCTGTTGTCCCCTGCGTTCCCACCATGGTCCCCTCGGCTACAGGGTGGAGGGCAGCCAGGGGCGAGGGCAGGGCTCTGGCGGGAGCCGTGGGTGGATGTTTGTCTGGGGCCGGGTCTGGCCTGGCCAGGGGTGTGAGCGGCCGTTGTGAAGGCCACACCAGGCCCGGGTTTGTTGAGTTCAGTGGTCAGCTTCATCGATTTTCTTTCCTACTTTATTCTTAAAGCCTTTTCTTTATAATTAACTTATGTTTATGAAAGCGTTACATGCGAGTAGTTTCAGCAGTTGCCTTGTACTACATGTTTACTGCCAGGCGCATCAGCCCTTCCTGGTGTGGCTCCACGTCTAGGGGTGTGTGGTCGCTCCGTCTTCTGAGTAGCTGTTCTTAGATGTCGTGGCCGCTCGGGATGTGGGTCTCTGCAGTCTCCCTGTCTTGCCTTTTGACTGTCGTGATTTCACCGCCGGGGGTGAAGGCGTCTGCTCCCCGGGCAGGGGAGTCACTGTGTTCACTGCGTGTCCTGGCACAGCAAGTGTCCTCTGGGTGAGCGACGGGTTATCTGTCACTGACACATCCAGGGCCGCCCAACGTCCTTCTCTGCCCGCCGAGAAGTGTGATTGGTTGTGTCCTTCTGACGTCTTCCACACCTCACCTGTGTCTCTGACTCTGCCGCGTCTGTCTGCTGTTGATTATGGCATGTGACAAACAGCCCTCAGGCCCCAGTGGCCACAAGAACAGAGGCACCCGTCTGCCTCCAGTTACGTGTTGGTGCTTCGGCAGAGCTGCAGCTCCGCTCCGCGTGTCGTCTGACTCGGGGACCCAGGCTGACACAGCTGCCCCAGTTCAGCAGAGAGAAGAGCGGGGAAGCACCAGGAGATGCCATGGGGGCGGCTCGCAGTTTCTGCTCAGAGTGGGCTATTGTTCTCCTGGCACCTCATTGGCCCACCTGCCCCGGGGGGACGCAGGCAGGGCCCTCCTCCCGCAGTTGCTGCACCACTAGGGAGCATGGGAGAAGTGTGACTGCCCTGCGTGCCCCCACTCATGCCCTGCACACCTGCCCCCGCCCCTCCACAGCCTGTCCAGCCTGGACTCGTGCGCCCCACAGCTGGGCTTGTGAAGCAGGGGAGGGCTGGGCTGGTGTCGGTTCTGGGGCTCCCCTCCCAGCCGTGGGTGTCTCCCCTCCTGAGCTTGCTGAGTCACACCTCCAGGAGCCTCCTGAGGAAGTTAGGAGAGGGCTTCAGCGTCTGCCGACACTGGTGTTCTGTGCCCGTGCTTGATTGCTAAGTAATCTGGTTTTGGCTTTTTTTGCATATAGCAAAACCACCCTCAGGTGCACAGCTCAGTGAGCCTGACACGGGTATGTAGTTGTATAAGCTGTTGTCTCTGCTGTCTCCTGGTATCGGACGTGACTGGGGAAGTCCTGTGCCGTTCTGCTTTCTGGTTCTCGTCGGCTTGTTTCTTCTGGGAGCCTTGGTTTTCTGACGTGTGTAGAAGACGGGTCTTGCACACGTCCAGCAGGTGTGCCGCATGTTTGATGGAGGACTCCATCGGCCCCGGCCAGACCTGTCTCTGCCCTCACCGCCCCCCGGCAGTGGCATCTGCTGGCTCATGCCAGATGGCAGCGTTCCTCTGGGCCGTGGCCCTGGCGGGTGTTGTTGGCGCTGCCTGTCTTCCCAGCACCTTCGTTCAATCACCAAACCTCTGTTGGATGCCTTCCCTCTGCCACGCGTGCCAGGGCTTCTGCCTGTTGGGTGACAGCAGGGACCAGAATGGGAAAAGCTCTGCCCCACAAGCTCATGTGACAGAGTAAATGAGCACGACTCACAGTCGTCCGAAGTCAGCGAGTGGAGGAGGCAGAGCTGGGCAGAGAGGTGAGCAGTGCCGGGGCGGGGGGTGGGGGAGCCGTCCCTGGAGGTGCATTCAAGCAGAGGCAAGGTGCCAGGCCCTGAGGGGTGCATGCCTGCCGAGTTCTAGAACACTCCAGAGACATGGGAGGGGAGCAGAGTGAGTGCGGGGTGGGCAGGCAAAGGGGAGAGCCCCTCTGTGGCCAAGCTGGGCTGCAGGGTCTGGCGCTGGGGGGAGAGGAGCCTGCGGGTGGCAGGTGTCCTCCAGGCTGCGAGGCAGGGCGCCTGGGCGGTGGTGCTTGTGCTGCTGTGACGAGGGCGGGCGGTAGGCACTGCTGCTGATTAGGGTCTGCAGTGACCCAAGGGGTCAACTTGACCAAACCAGCTTAAAAATTGATGAGAGAATTGGGGAAATTTGGACATTGGCTGGATATTCGGTGGTGGCAGGAATTCTTGTTTTTTGTTAGGTGTGAGAGTAGCACTGTGGTTATATTTAAAAAAAAAAAAAAAGAGTCCTTACCTCTTAGAAATTTCACAGTGACACATTTCCTGAAATGATGGGTCCTCTGCAGGGCAGGTTCAGGGTCGAGGTCCAGGCAGGACCACGCGGAGGAGGGTGGTCCAGCCACCCAGAGGTGGTGGCTCTGTCGTCCTCTCGGGCCTCAGGTTGCCACATGAAAAGTCAAAGCAAATAAAAGACAAGTAAACCACGGGCGGATTTATCTGGACGAGCCCCTGCCCCCAGGCCCCAGCCCCGGCCCCAGGCTCCCTCTCTGCCTGCTCTGCCCTGTCCTGCTCCAGCCATCAGCACTGTCTGTCCCCCAGCGTCCTTCCCCAGGAGTCCCTCCAGCAGCCCAGGACCCTCATGCCGCCCCCTCTGCCTGCCTTGCTCTTCCTGCACCTCCCTGCCCTGCCCCTGCCCTGGCTCAGGCTGTGCCCTGGGCCCACCCTCACGCTGGGCCCCTCCCCGGCCCCCTCCTGCCCTGGGCTGTGACATTACCCGAAGCTGCAAGGTCTGCTCTGCCTTCCCTCCTTTAGTGCTGTCTCCCCTCTGGGAAAGGCCGAGTGCCTGCCGGAGGAGTCCCACGGCGTTTGGTGCTGTCGAGGGGCAGGCCTGTGCCGTGCACTGTGGCGTGTCCCGTTCTGGGAGGTTGTCTCGTATCCATCCAGGATTGAAGCCCCACACCTCCGTGAAGACGCAGAACTTGTCTCGAACCCAGAGCACCTTGGTTACCATCCCCATAGAAATCCTCTGCCCCGTTTTCTCTTGTCCACCCCAGATGCTGTGGGCCCTGCGGGAGAGGATCACAGAAGCGCTGAGCCGGGACGGCTACGTATACAAGTATGACATCTCCCTTCCCGTGGAGCGGCTCTACGACATCGTGACCTCCCTGCGTGCCCGTCTCGGCCCGCACGCCAAGCGTGTGGTGGGCTATGGCCACCTAGGTGAGCAGTGCCCGGGCGCCTGTGGTGACAGCGTCACGAGGCTGGGTTAGCGTGGATTGGCCGCGGTGATCTCTGTAGCTAAGCACGTTACTCTGGGCTCCTGCAGACACCAGCTGTGCACGGTTTTTAACAGTGAAGGGAGAGGAACTTGAAACTGCGAAAGCCCTAATCATTTTCATTATTCTTTTTGGATATTTTGGAAGGCTGCCAGTGTGCAATTCTAATGGCTGATCACACAGCTCAGATTGCCGGAACATTTTGGGATCTTCCGGGACACACAGTAGGACATCAGCCCGTAACCCAGGAGTCCAGAGCGTGCATCTCACAGGGCTTCTCGCACAGGTCCTGGTGCCCCTCGGCCTTTTCAGTCTTGAGGGACAGTTCTCAGCATCTCCCGCCTCTTCATCTTGAAGGATTTCAGAATCAGTTCCAGATAATTTTTTTGCAGAAAAATCATGCCTTAGGTTACAAATTGTTAATTCATAGGAAGGAAATGTTTCATCCCTCTCAGTACTTGGCAGCATCTAAGAGCCCACTTTATAGGGCATCATGGTGGGGCCAGAGCAGGAGCTGGGCTGTGGGGCGTGGCCTTGGGGCCTCCAACCGGCACTGCTCAGGCCTCCCGCCTGGCTCTGTGGCACTGGGGTCACTGACCCAGAGCCTCCATCCACCTGCCTATAAAATGGGACTCAGGCGCCACCTCCTGTAATTTCAGGAGGGCATGAAGGAATGGGTTTGGGCTTGGTAAGTGGCAATAACAATATGTGCTATTTACAAAGGGCCAACCTGTCCCAGGCATCATTCTAAGCACTTGATATGGAGAAACATCTCCGGACAAGGACTTTTAGGAGTGGTGCCATAGCTCTCCGTTTCACATGTGCGTAGTAGGCTCAGAGAGTGTCAGTAACTTGCCCAAAGTTGTCCAGCCTAGTGAGGGTGCGTCTGGGAGGTAAGACGTGTGGTAGGTGGTGACCCTCACTATTTAAGGACAGAGTGAGAATTGAAAGCAGGGCCCCCAGAGAGGGGCCAGGAGGGTGGTCAGGGCCCCGACACAGGGTGGATGGAGAGCAGAGCTGGCACCACGGTGGCATAGCTGACACGGAGCTGGCCCTGCAGTGGGTGGGAGAGGGTAAACTTCTCCAGACTGTGAGCGGCTCAGGGCAGCTGTTATCCGCACGACAAAGGCCACTCCTGCCATACTGCAAATAACATTTCCTGTGGGCCAAAGACTTACCTATGAAGGGTGATACTTGGACATTTTTAGGAGAAAGCACAGGAGAATTTCTTTATAACCTTGAGAAAAAAGAAGGATTTCTTAAACATGACACAAAAGGTATAATCCATAAAGGGAGAGGTTGGAAAATTTGACTACATTAAAAGTAAATACTGCTGTTCATCGAAACAATCTTAATGGGAATGTCAACAGGCAAAGCTTTGGGGCTGGAAAACTTGGAGTTTGGGAAGGACCCCAGGGAGGGCCAGGAGTTTGGTTATAATGCAGCATGGGAGGGTGTGGGGGACAGCCTGAGCCACAGGGTGGAAGGCAGGACACCAGAATGGGAACGGGGTAAGGGCGTGATGGCGTGATGGGGGTGTCGTCACCCAGAGAGGAGGGGCCCGGGAGCCCAGGCCACTGGCCCAGAGTGTGGAATACAAGACCCCGAGGCAGGAGGCCGCCTCCTCTTGAGGTGACTGGACTCCAGCCTCTCTTGGGCGCAGATAAAGCAGGTCATCTCGGTCAGAGACGGAGTGAGCCTGTCACTTTGTAAAAGCAGGATGGATGTTGAATTTGTCAAATACTTTTTCTGCAGCTACGCTGTGGCTAGGTGATGTCTTTCTGTAGTCAGTCAGTGTGGGAAATTGCACCAGTTGATCCCCCTGAAGTCAGATGAATGTGTTTCTGTGGAAAGCCCAACGTGGCCATGATCCTTTTTGTGTTTCACTGGATCCAGTTTATTTATATTCTGTGTGGGATTTTGGCGGGGCCTTTGTGGGCGATCCCATCATGCACTGTTTTTCCTCTGTCCATGCTGGATTTTGGTATCAAGATCATAAAATGATTTGGGGGTAGTTACTCTTATTACTGGAAGAGTTTGTGTAAGGCTGGAATTACTTCTTCCTTGAATGCTTAGCAGAACTTGCCAATGAAGATGTTTGGGCCTGGAGTTGTTTTGGGGGTGGGGGTTTGGCCATGGGTTGGTCTCTCTGATAGCGTCGCACTAGCACAGGTGGGCTCGACCAGACTGTCAAGCTCTCCTTTTCTTCTGAATCACTTTTGGTAAATTTTTTTTCTAGGAATTTGTCCAATTCTAAAATTTCAAATATATTGGCATAAAGTTGTTGAAATATTCTTTTTTTTTCTTTTTTCTTTGTATCTAGCAGTTGTTGGTGGCCCCTTTCTAACTTGTGATTTGGTTTGTTTCTTGTCTCTTTCTCCTGCTCGGTGTTTCTCTTCCAGCACGTATCAGTTTTACAGTCTTTTCAAAGTGTCAGGGCTTGGCTTTGTTGACCCTTTCTATTGTATTTTTTTTTTCTATTTTGTTTTTTCTGCTATTGGCTTTATTATTTTCTTTCTTTTTTCATTTTTAGGTTTGTTCTGTTTTTTTCCCCTAACTTTAAAAATCAAGTACTTAGCTCATTGATTTTCATCCTTCCTTCTTTTCTAATACGAGTATGTAAATTTCCTTCTAAATACCACTTTAGCTAATCCATCCCAAAGTTGTTTTTTTAAAAATAATATCTCTGCTAATTACTTCGTCAGGCTTAAAACAATCTCTGATGGGCCCCAGCAAAGACAGTGGCTATCACTCAAATAGACAGACAGCTGGCTGGGAATCCACGTGTCACCGTAGAAGGCTTCGGCCTCAGGACAGCGGCGGGCTTTAGCCAGGCGTGTGAGTGTGCGAGATGCCTTTAGCCGCTCGCTGCCCTTTTCGGCTGCCTGTCGGTTCCAGTTCCGAGCCCGGGAGGGTGGAGTTGGGTCGGTTCACCTCCGCAGGCTTCCGCAGCCCTGGCCTCAGCTCATCCCGGAGGAGGGGAGGAGGGCGGGAGGCTGCAGCCGAGAGGGGTTTGCGGTTCCAGCTGGAGCACCGGCCGCGTTCTTGCGAGTGCAGTTTTGCTCGTGCGGTTTATCCTCCGCTGGTGCTCATGTCTCAACAGCTGAACATACATGTGTGTCTATATTGAAATCCCACACGTTTTGGTAGTACTTTCATCATCTTTCAGTTCTAAATATTTTCTGTTCCCGTTATCATTTCTTCTTTGACCCATGACTTGTGCAGAAGTGTGTTTCTTAATTTCCAAGCATGTAGTGGTTTTCTAGCTATTTTAAAAATTATTGACTTGTTCATTGCCTTGTAGCCAGGGAGCTTGGTCTTTATCATATCAGCTTGTTGAAACTTGATCAGTGACCCAGCTTGTGGTCACCTTTCATAACTGTTTAATGAGCACCTGAAAAGAAGGTGCTCTCTGCAGGTGATGGGATCAGTGTTTGTGCAGACCCATCAGGTAAAACATGTATGTTGTGTTGTTCAGTTTACATCCTGCTGAGCTGTCAGTCACTGAGAGAGAGGTGAGAAATCCCCCAACAACAGGCTAATCTGTTTTTGCTAGAAGCTCTGTCATGTCTGAAGATGTGTTCTTAGGGGCACATAGGAGATTAGAATTGTTGTCTCGTTCTGGTAAATTCAAACTTTTATCGTGATGGACTTGTCTCTTTTTGTCTCCAGAATTGCTTTTTGACTTGAAGGCCATTTTGTTTGTAATATAGTGACACCAACTTTCTTTTATTTAGTATTTGCCTGACATGTTGTTTTTCCTCCTGTCACTTTGAGCCTTTTCAGTCTTTGATGATTTGGGTGTGTCTCCCGTGGATAGCGGGCGCAAAGGTGGGTTTTCCCGCCTGTTTGTCTGCCAGTTGTTGTCCTTCCAGGAGAGCATCTGGTTTATTTACATATGTTGCAATTACTCAGTTATTTGAGTTTATTCCATCCTAGTTTGGGCCTTCTATTTGTCTCTCATGTCTTGTCTATTTCTTTTTCACTAATTTATGACCTTTTGGTTCATGTTTTTTCTCATTTAGTTTTTGCCCTGGGAGCTGTGTGTGCTGTGTCTGCTCTTTGGTCCTAGAATTGTAGCAGGTATTCCCGGCCCTCAGGGTTTGAAGTTAATCAGTATCACTGTCCTCCCCTGACACGGTGTGATGGTGGATTCTGTGTGTCCACGTGGCCAGGCCATGGTGCCCAGTTGTGTGGGCAAACACCAGTCTAGATGTTTCTGTGAAGGTGTTTTTATGAGATTAACCTTGACATTGGTGGACTCTGAGCACAGCAGAGGACCCTTCATGATGTGGGTGGGCCTCATCCAAGCAGTTGAAGGCCTTAAGAGAAAGACTGAGGTCCCCCAAGGAAGAGGGGATTCTGCCTCCAAACACCGTCAGCTGGAATCTCCACCTGCTGACCTGCTCTCTTCAGATTTCGAACTTAGCCCCTGCAATTATATGAGCCAAGTCATTAAAATCAATGTCTCTCTCATCTATCTGTCCTCTCTACGTATCTTTTGTCTATGTGTCTATGGATCTATGTACACACAAGTCCTGTTGGTTCTGCCTCTGTGAGGACTTTAGGACCCTGTAACTTTGGTTGTCATCCCCTCTAGTTTGTACAGTCAACGCAATGTATCTGCAGGTTCCACATCTGTAGATTCAACCATAAAAAAAAAATACACCAATAAAAACTAATATAGTAGGGCATGGTGGCTCGTGACTGTAATTCCAGCTACTTGGGAGGCCAAGGCAGGTGGATCGCTTGAGGCCAGGAGTTTGAGGCCAGTCTGGGCAACATAGTGAGACCCCATCTCTAAAAAAAAATTAAAAAATATTAGTTGGCTGTGGTGGCACCTGCCTTTAGTCCCAGCTGCTCGGGAGGCTGAGGTGGGAGGATCACTTGAGCCCAGGAGTTCGAGGCTGCAGTGAGCTATGATGATGCCACAGCACTCCAGCCTGGGAGACAGAGCGAGACCCTGTGTCTAAAAAATAAATAAATGAATAAAAAATACAAATAAAAATACAATGTAACAAATATTTACATTGTATTGAGTATTATACGTAATCTAGAGATGATACAAAGTATACTAAGGATGTGTGCATGTTATAGTGAATACTCCACCATATTATATAAGGACTTGAGCATCCTTGGATTTTGGTGTCCTCAGGGGTCCTGGAACCAATCCCCCAGGGATACTGAGGGACAACTATACACTATTTTGGAGTGTATTTGAGTTCTGTCTTGTTCAGCCATGTGTGACAGTGTCACTGTTCTTACTCTGTGTGGTCTGTTTGCCTACATTCACACCTCTAGGCTGTAGAGATAATTATTGTTTAGGATCTTAGCAGGTAATTCAGTTAGTCAAAAATAAATGAATTCTCTTCTTTTCCTTGGAATGGCATGATAACACTTTGATTAAACTTTCCCAAAGTGTTGCTGCTGGAGGAACCTGTCTGACTTTTGGATCTGCCATATTCCTGAGTCTCTTTGTGACCAATACTGGCCGTCAGTAATACCTGCCACTAACTTTTCACAAGTCCCTAATGCATCACATATTCAGACCGATCTCCTTCTGTGCCCACTTTCCAATTCCAAATGATCCATAACTAACGATCTTACCTTGTCCGGAACCATCCTCCGTCAGGTGTGGCGGGAAGGAGCTTGGCCCTGCTGGCCTGAGAAACATGTTGCTGAGAAGCTGAGGCCCTGCTCTGCCAGCATCTCCCGAGTGTTCCATGTCACGTGAATGGGGAGTCTCCGGTTTGACTCAGTGTTTTCTACCTGCCTGTCAATGAGACCGTTAATGCTCACACCCTTGGAGGAGCTGCCTGTGCTCCCCGGGTTACATGTCTGTGTGTGGCATTGGGACAGACTGGCTGGTACAAGGTTGGGCACATCATTGCCTCAGTGGTTGGCAAACAGAGAGCATATGCTTGTTAGGTCATGTTGTAACTCCCTCATCCTTCCGTAAGAACGTAGAAGGACCCCTTTCTCTCTCCATTACAGGACTAGGAGTACTGTGTTAGCAGGCCTCAGATCTTAGGGTTCGGAGGAGGCTTTGATGAGTCTATATGAATTTTAATTGAGGCAGCCAAAATAATTTTTCTAATGTCAGTGGAGGACTTTGACCATCATTGATCAGGTACTGCTTTTAGCAATTCCTGTAATTCTTCATTACTTAATATAATTCAGTATCCTCCCTGGCAATGTGAGGGGCAATTTGTCAATTAGAAGGGTCAAGTTTAAAATTTTTTGTATCTAGTGGGTATTTTTTTGTTTTGAGACAGGGTCTTGCTCTGTTGCCCAGGCTGGAGTGCACTGGTGCAATCATAGCTCACTGTAACCTCAAATTCCTGGCTCAAACGATCCTCGTGACTCAGCCTCCCGAGTAGCTGGTACTATAGGCATGTGTCACCGTGCCCAGCTTATTTGTTGTTTGTTTGTTTTTGTAGAGATGGGGTCTTACTGTGTAGCCCAGGTTGGTCTGGAACTCCTGGCCTCAAGGGAGCAAAGTGCTGGGATTATAGGCGTGAGCCACTGTGCCCGGCTATACTTAGTGTTTTATTAATAAAATTTTTGGTGTTTTCTAATTCTAAATACATTTCTCCTTTTTGGGAAAAGGAAATGTGAGTTTTGTATAATTCTAAAAAGTCTCTCGCTATCAAAGGGATGAGGGCTGATGGAACCAAGAAGAAGACATGAGTCTCTTGTGGGGAACCTAGTTGAAAAGCCACAGGCTGGGATTTATGTGCTGATACGGGAGTGTTAGTGACACCCACTATTTGAGTTGTTCGTTTACTCCAAGGAATGTGACCTTGTAATAGGGTGGGATTTATTACAGATAATGTAGCTCCACTATCAATAAGATCTCCAGCTCTGTGACTCCAAAGTCAGCCTTCCCCAGGGCCTAAGAACTTGTAGAAGCCCAAATAGACAGACTGTCCGTTTTCTTTTACAGTCTCTTCAAATACCATTTCTGCCCCGCTTCCCTCCCTTCTCTCTTTCTGGAACTTCAACCCACGTCCCGAGTCTCTTAACCTCTGTGTCCTGTTGTACATCTCTCTGACTTGGTGTTGCATTTGGATAATTGGATTGATTTGTCTTCTAGTTCACTGATCTCTCTTTGCTTTGTGTAATATGTTGTTAAGCCTGTTCATCGAGTTTTACATGTTATTGATGACATTTTTCATTTCTAGAAGGTTGATTTGGATATTTATAAATTTTGCTTGGTCAGTTTTTGTGGTGTTTTATAATTTTTATCTCTTATTTCTTTGCACACATGGAACAGTTATGTTCTGTTCTGGAAATTACAGCATCTGAGGTCTCATGGGTCTGATCCTGCTGGCTCCCGCTCATGGTGGTTTGTTTTCCTGTATGTCATTTTTGGTATAAGCTCATATTTATTAGATTTTTACCTGTAGGAATTATTTGAGGCCTGGGTTGGAGGTGGTTTGCTTCTGCAGAGGGTGGGGAGGACGGGGTGAGGGCCGGGCCCCTCCAGCCTGGCACCTCTTTCATCTTCCTGTTCCCAGCCCACCGTCTGTGGACCACCCCGGCGGCGTGAGTTCTGGCCGCAGACCTGTGTGCTGGCTGGTGGTTGTGAGTCCAATCACATGTCGCTTAACAACAGGGGTATGTTCTGAGAGACTTGTTGTTAGGCGATTTGGTTGTTGTGAGAACGTCAGAGTGTACTTATGTAAACCTAGGTGGTACAGCCTATTGCACACGGAAGCTGTGTGGTATGGCCTGTTGCTCCGTGGCTATAAACCTGTACAGCGTGTACTGTACTGAATGCTGTAGGCAGTTGTAACACAATGGTATTTGTGTATCTAAACATAGAAAAGGTACAGTAAAAATATGGTATAAAAGGTAAAAAGTGGTACACCTACACATGCATTCTGCACTTACCATGAGTGGAGCTTGCGGGACTGGAAGTTGCTCTGGGTGTGTCGGTGAGTTAATATGAGAAACGTAACTGTGCACTACTGTAGACTTTATACACACTGTACACTTAGGCTATACTAAATTGATAAAAGATAAAGTAATTGCTTTATGATGGCTACGGTGTCACTAGGTGATAGGAATTTTTCAGCTCCCGTATAATCTTTTTTTTCCTTTGGACAGGCAGGAGTACAGCGCTGTCATCACAGCTCCCTGCAGCCTCGAGCTCCTGTGCTCAAGGGGTCCTCCTACCTTGGCCCCCCCAAAGTGCTGGGATCACAGGCGTGCACCACCCAGCCCGGCCTGTGATTTTATAGGACCACGATGGTGTATGTGGGCCGGCACTGACGGAGACATTGTTAGGAGGTGTATGGCTGTTTTCCAGATATTCTGGGGAGACAGTTTTTCTCCTTCTACAACCAGTTCTCCCTGGGCAAGTCCCTTGGTGGGGGTCGTGTCCAGTCCTTTTACCCTGAGAATATGTCCATGGGGAGTGTGTTTGGGGGGATGGGGTCCCTGTCCCCTAACACCTGGCCGAAGGCCCTCAGGGGAAGGTGGTGCTTCCCCTCGAGTTTGCTCTTCTAGGGGAAGTAAAATGATTTCTCTCTACCTTTCACAGTTCTTAGCTGGGATGGACCCTGTAACTAAAGACAGATTAATAAGAAATATAAGCAGAAGTTTATTAACACATGTATTTCACATATACATGGGAGATACTGAAGGAATGAGTAATTCTCAAAGAGGTGCTTTGACGTCAGGCTTATATAGCATCTTCAACAAAGAACAGTAAAGTTCTAGAGAAGTCACAAGTCAAAAGAAGAGGACTTTGAGTCTCTGGGGGCGGCTGCCTGGGGGAAGGCAAACTGCTGGCAGACAAGCCGGTCGGTGCAGCGGGGCATGTGGGTCCTCCAGCGCCGTCTCCAGGCTGGGAAGGGCCTGGTGCTGTCTTTGGTGGTCAGCTTTTGTCCTTCCTGGCAGAGGGGAGAGGGGACACCTCTGTCTTTGTAAATTCATGTTCTGCTTTTAGGCAGGACACACGGGGGAGGGCAGGGAGCTCTTGGATCTGCTGCTTCTGAGCCGGCTTCGTGTCAGAGTAACCCTCGTGCCAACATGGTGCCTTTCGGGTGGCCTCTTCTCGTCTGCACCCTCTCTGTTCTTTCTCTGGGTGCCCCTCCTCCGTCCTCAGCCCCTGTTGAAAAGCTGCTCTCTAGTCTGCACTTCACCTGCTGGCCTCCTAGGCACACTCCCCTGTCCCGAGCTCCGCTCAGCCCCTTCACCGGGGCCCACCCACCTTCTTGACCTCCGAGTCTGGGTGTGCCAGGCCACCCGGCAGTGTCTCTGTTGTGCGTGCACTCCTGCCCTGCGGCTTTGTGAACAGTTGTGCCCACGACTCCTGGCTGCTTATCTGAATGCCAGATCAGTGGTCTCAATGGGCGCAGGTTCTCCTGCCCTCCCTGCTGCCACTCCCAGCCAGGCTGTGTGCTCCTCAGATGCTCAGGCCGGAGTCCAGCAGGTGCTCATGGGTCTGGGCCTCCATGGGCTCTCTTGCCATTGATGTGGGCTGGTCTCATGTCCCTTGTCATTACTTTGGAAGCCCCAGGAGAGGAGGTGTGTGTGGGCCACAGGCCAGGCCAGGCCAGGGCATGTTTGGACAGTTGTCAAAAGCCAGAGCCCTGGAGTCTCAGTGGGGGGTGAGTGGACCAGAGAGGAGGCGGCTGGGGGAGTCAGGACTTTGTCTGCATTGGGTGCTGCTGGGCAGCTCTGGGGAGGTGTCCGTGGGGTGAGGGTATCCAGATAGAGCTGCCCTGGTTGCCCCTGGAGACCCCTCAGTGCAGTCAGGCCCTCAGAAGCAGCTGCAGGTGGGGCATGAGGTCACTCAGTACAGGAGATGGAGCCCTGGGGCGAGGGGTGGGGGGAGGACACGGGAAAGGAGGCAGCAGGAGCCAGGGAGTGGCTACACAAGTGGAGTCACACATCCAGGGTGGGGCATGAGGGTGGGGCTCCACTGGGGGTCTCGGGGAGTTATTAGGGAAGGGCCCTGGGGAGGGGTGTTTCGGGAAGGGAGGGGGCCGGGGGCTGCCCCACTCAGCCTGACCCATGTGCCCTTGTCCTTCAGGGGACGGCAACCTGCACCTCAATGTGACGGCGGAGGCCTACAGCACGTCGCTCCTGGCCGCCCTGGAGCCCTACGTGTACGAGTGGACAGCCAGCCAGCAGGGCAGCATCAGTGCCGAGCATGGCGTGGGCTTCAAGAAGAGGGACGTGCTCAGCTACAGCAAGCCTCCCGCAGCCCTGCAGCTCATGTGCCAGCTCAAGGCCCTGCTGGACCCCAAGGGCATCCTGAACCCCTATAAGACACTGCCTACCCAGACCTGACAGGGCCCCGCTCCCTCTGCAGCTGAGGTGTGTCTGGGGTCAGTGAGATGCAGAAGGGGCCATGGTCCAGCTTTAGTCACCTGCTTTGCCTATTTGGGACATGCACGCAGGGCTGGCATGGGCGTGGAGGCCTCCCAGCCCATGGAGCCAGCAACAGGCATGGTGACCCAGTCGCTGGCTGGAGGAGCCAGGAGCAGCGCTGGGGTGCCTGAGGACACGGGCTCTCGGGCAGGAGCCTCCTGTCACCTCGCTGTCCTGGGTGAGCAGAGCAATGAGCCACTCGGTTCCGCCTGGCTCCCCTGCTCCCCCTCCGCAGGCTGGGGAGTGCAGCCTCCTGCTGGCTGGCTCTGGACATGGGGTGGTGGATGGCTGTGCCCCTTAGAAACAGGCCAGGTCTCGAGACCTTCTTTTTGGTGGCCCCACAGGGTCCCACAGTGTCTGCTGCAGCCTGGGAGGGAGTGCCCGGTGGTTTTTCCACCTGTTTGCTGCCTGGTCCCCCATGCAGTGTGTGCCCCCTGTGGGTTACCAAGATGACCCCAAGCGCTGAGGCTCTGATGAATAGAACCTGGACCGTCGGGCAGTAGATGTCTTAGGACTGGTGACTGTTGGTCATACGTGGGCCAGAGTGACAGGATGTATCATTTCCCCCATTTTCTAGAGGGCCTGTCAGTTGGGAAGACTTTATCAGAGGTGAGATGTGGTCTGCTAAGATCACCCACTGAGATCAGCCTTTCGGATTCTGCTTCTTGAAGAATGTCCCGTGGTGCTGTAGGCCAAGGCCCCAATGCACACAGACAGGATGCGACTTCTTGGGGGGATTCTGCCTCATTATTGACCCTGACCGGGGTGGACCCTGTTTATCTGTGGCCCACGGGCAACTGGTGGGCTATAGAAAGGCAGCCTGGGAGGTTAGTTGCACACATATTTACTCCTCTGGCTGTCATGAATTTCTAGGAAAAATGTGAATTGATCACAGCCTCCTTGGCTTCTGTTACTAGAAAAACCATCTTGTAAAAGCCCATCGTGAAGTGCCGTGTGTCGTGCTCCCAAAACACCCAGGCTGTTGGAGCCATCCGTGTGACCCGGGGCCTGACCGTGCTGTGGCTGTCAGAAGCTGTCCCCATCCCCCACCGCATCCCCTTCCACTGTCCTGCTGGGGGATGTGGGAGCCCAAGTGTGGGCCGGGCAGCTCATGTGGCCGTGGAGGTGGCCCCGGAGGCCCTTGGCTGCTGGGCCTGATGGAGGGGGATCCGTGGCCCCTGTCCCAGGGGGCGTTGGCACGTGGGCAACCTGCTCCAAGGAGGAAACGCACCCCTGCCCGCTGCCCCTCAGAGGTCACCTGCCCAGCCAGGGTCCTCTGGCTGTGGATGGGCCACGTCCTGGCAGAGGTCCTCCTGGGGAGGTCGTGGCCCCAGCATGACCTTGAGGCATGAGTCAGGGGCCACTTTCCAGCCCTTCACGCTGGCCCAGGAGGGTGAGTGTGTCATGACACCTGGGCCACTCCCTGCCATGGGGCTGCCAAGGGAGCTCCCAGCATCCTCCTGCCTCACAGGCCTGAGAGCCAGCTCTGTGCCCGGGGGCTGTGGCCACTCTTCCGCCGTCCCTGGCTGAGTACCTATGGCCAGCCCTGCGGGGTCCACTGCACGGAGGAGCCCCAATGGGAGCCTGGCACAAAGCCCCAGCATTGCGAGTCTCTGTCCTCCTGAGGTCAGCAGAAGGCGTCTGGCACTCAGCCTCTGACCCTCAGGCTCTGCCCTGGGTCTCGTGGTCCTTGTTGGGCAGGAATTTGGGCTGCAGCCCAAATATTCTGGCTATATAACCCCAGGGTTGTGCGATTCTCAGATCTGGCCCATTGCTCACCCAGGGGCCCTGGCTGTGGTCTCTGTGCTGACTCCTGTTGTCAGGAGAGGCCAGCGCCAGGCTTCCCACAGAGATGTGGGCTCAGCACGGACCCTGGCCTGGCCTGGCCGTGCCCTGCTGGGAGGACACTGGTGGGTGGACACTTGCAAAGGGTGGAGCATGAATCCTGCCCTAGTGCCCTCTGGACCCCGGGAGAGCGGGACCTCTGCCTGCACACCACCTGGAAGCAGACTTGGTCCGGACTGTCAGAGGAGGAAGAGGCAGTGACCGTGGGGCCCAGAAGTAGGCAAGCACCGGGCACTTGTTCCTGGAGCGCACAGTGGCAGAGGGGGCCCTGCCCTTCCTCTGCTGCCCTCGCTGCTGATGGCTCACAGGGAGGGGTGCTTCTCAGACCCTCTCAGGCTTTTATTTTTGCCTTGTAATTAACAGCAAATCTTAAGGTCAGTGGTGTCTGAGAGCTGGTGAAATACGACACAACCAGGCAAAGCGGACAGGAGACCACCAGGCCTGAGCTCGTGTTTGTGATGAAACGCACACTCACCATGACAGGGAGGCCGTGTGTTTTCACACATCCAGAAAAACCTGTTAGGACCAGCAGGCAAATCTGACAAAACCCCATTTTATCCGGTTGACTACGTGCCTTTCAGAATCTGCTGGTTGACACAGACTAAAGGTATTTTCAGACTATCTGGAAACCACCGAGAGTCTACCCCATGGAGACGGCTCTCCCAGCAGCCACGTGACCACCCCAGGCATCCCTGGTCCACAGTCCAACACCTTTCAGGCCAGAGGCCCTGACATCACCTGTAGTTACAGGGATTTAGCAATAACAAGGACAGCAAGCCAAGCCATCGCATGCCAGCACAGCCACGCCTCTGTGGCTAGGAGGGAAGCGGCCAGGGTCTGGCCACCCTCCTCCAGCGGCTCCAGACGAGGACAACCTCAGAACGGGTGGGGTGGCGAGGGACAACTATTGTGTTTGGATTAGGGGAAGCTGATGATTTCCTCTTAAGACCTCTAAGTTGCCGCTACCTGAGAAGGCGTTGCATAACGAGGCCAGGGCAGGGGGCCGAGGGGGGCTGAGGAGGGGGTGCTCCCAGGGTGAGAGGAAGCCCCAGCTGGGGTGTGGGCTGCTGGTGCCAACCCAGGGAGGTGTGGAGTGGGGGGAGGAGATGCCTACTCTCCCGACCCCAGGATGGTGGGGGAGTGGCATCCTTGGGAGAGCTGGTTTCCTACGACCAGAAGGACGGAACCCATCCTGGGGCTGTCAGGGTACAGGGTGTCAGGGTTGGGGACCCAGGAAGGATTTGGGGGTCCTGTGGCCCTGCAGGCCCCCAAGGACGTCTGCCAGGACCTGGCCATATGGAGGCAGAGGTGACAGGGCTGCAGGGCTGTGTGCTTGACCCCTGACAGACCCCACTGACTGGTGACAGCCCTCATGCTGGGTGCTGTGCTCCTGCCACCCGCTCGCCAGGGCTGTGCTCACTTGGTGCGGCCTGTCGGCCTCCTGGCGCCGGCCCCACCTGGCTGCTTTGCCAGGCTCTCCAGGTCCAGGTCCCCTGCCTCTGGGCGTCTGGGACCTGAGGAGGCCCCTGCCCTTGGCCTGGGTCCCTTGGGGTGTTGCTGAACGTCTGGGACCCTGAAGCTGCCTGGTGGTAGCCATGCCCCCTCCCAGGTGACCTGCAGGAATTAGAAAGAGAACCCTCCCTCAAGGAGCGACCAGGGCAGCCGAGAGCAGACAGAACTGCACTGCGGTGCTGCTCTGGCTGGGGAGGGCTGGGGGGACCTCAGGGTGGAGCAGGGGCTCAAGTCAGCAGTGTTGTGTCACATGGGGCGGGAGGGCCACAGGAAGCTGTCCTGGGAGGACCCTCCTGACACCTGGGCCCTGGGCCTGGTCCCTCCTGGTGCAGCACCCAGACCTCAGCCCACCCGGTCACTTTTCCTTGGGGGCCCACAGGTGAGAAGCCAAAGCCCTGGGATGGCCCCCTCCTCACTCTGGTAGGTGGTCTGATGCCTCATTGTCTCAGCCCATCCCCACCCTGGGCAGATGCAGGCCCGTGGCGGTGGCCACCCCAGGATTGCCCCTCGGACCTCAGGGGTCTGGGGAGGAGAGGCTGGGGCAGGTCCTGGCAAAGGCTCAGAGCCTGGGAGGCCACACCACGGGCAGGGCCACGGCTTGGGCAGCCTCACACTCATGGACGGCCTCGCCTGCCCCACTCTTTCGTGAGTGTGAGCCCCTCCAGCAAGCGTCAGCCGTGTCTTCCCAGCTGCCCCACTGGGAGAACAGAGTCGCTGTGAAGTTTCTAGACAGCGCCTGGCGTGGTGGGTGGTGGGGGAGCTTCCTGGGTGTGCCTGGACGTGGTCTGGGCACGGGCCAGAGCCTGGAGCACCTGCCTGCCCCGGGTGCCTGTGGCAGGTCTGCAGTCGGCCTCACTGGCCCCTGACTGGCCCACACCTGCTGGGCGGGAGGCCCTGTCCCCACTGGCCCCATGCCAGCAGGTGTGCAAACAGGCGTTCTGTGGGGGGGACCCAGGAAATGAGGTGATGTTCTCTTTGTTCCGGGCAGAGTGCGCAGCACCTGGAGCCACCTTCCGGGTTCCACAGCCCTCAGGACAGCAAGGGAGATGGGGGTGCAGGGTGGTCAGAGGTGTCGAGGTGACTGGTGGGAGGGGTGAAGCCTGCTCTGCCCAGTGGAGAGAATTCACCCCTTGACTCCGGAAAGCAGAGACCAGGGAGCAGGGCACCCTCCAGGGCACAGGGCATGGGGGCTGTGGCCTCAGGCCCTCCTGCCTGTTCCTGCTGAGCCCTGGCCTGGTAAGGGATGGGCTGGAAGGAGCCTCTGGACTGGAGCCCCTCCTGCATGGTCCTGCCGGCCCCTGGCCCGCGGTCTCCACCCTCCTTGGGGACAGGAAGCTTTTCCTCCCTGAGCCCCAGACCTGGGATCTGAAACCCAGAAGCTGAGAATTGACTCTTTGTCTGCTCTGCTCCTAGTCACCCCTGCCCTGAGGTAGCAGTGGGCTTGCCCACTGGCCAGCTGGGCGGTGCAAACTGGAGAAGGAAACGTGAGCTTTGCGCTTTGCTGGCCTCCACGGCTGCTCTCCCTCCACCTGTCGTGGGTCTGGCCGAGACGCATCCTTCTCCATGGGCACATGGTGACCCACAGGACAAGGGAGGGGAGGCAACTGTCCCATACATGAAGCAGCTGGTGGACTGGCAGGGCGGGGGTGGCTGTAGGGACCTCCAGCAGGCCCCAAGCTGCGGCTCTGCGGGTGGGGGCACATGTGTCTGCTCCAGCAAACATCAGGTGCGTTTTATTGGTGTTGCCGAGTCACCATCTACCTGGGGCCCAGCAGACCCTCTGTCTCAGTGGGGCTCTGGGACCTTCACAGGTGGCCACCTCCCTCTGGGCAGCCGGGCCTCCATCCCCTACCCCTGCCTGGGCTGGGGCCACTACCCCGTGCCACGTTGCATTGCACGTTCTGCCCGGGTGTGTGAAGGTGGCTGGCGGTAGAGTCCCCTCCTGTTCTTCTTGCTCAGGCCACAAATTCACTCGGGATCTGGGCAGCTGGGGACCTTTCCTGGGAGAGAGGCGCCAGGTTCTGGCCTCAGTGGCTCTGGGCCGTGGACACATGAGGCGTGATCTGTCTTGTTTCTGGGCTGAGCCTGTGAAGTCCTGGGCATACTGGGCGGAAAAGCAGGGGAGGTTCTCCCTTAAAGGCGGAACAAGCCCTCCCCACCCCATTTCTCTGGACAGTGGAATGCGGGGGGTGGGGTGGGAAGCATCTGGTGGAGCAGCAAGGCCCCGGTGGCCCACCTGCCTGTGTTAGCACCAGGAGAGCTGCTCTGCCCGTCCCAGCATTCAGTCCGGGGGGCTGCTCTGGGGGTCTACAGAGGGGTCTGCACTGAGCTCAGAGGGCAGTGCCTGGCCAGGGTGCAAGTGCAAGTGAACAGGGAAGGGAGGCAATGGGTGCTCTTAGCGAGTGGGGCAGGAGCCACGATGCTGAGGGCTGAGCCTCAAGAGGGAGGGGGCTGTGGGGTGCCCTGCAGGGAGGCACCCTGCACACAGAGGCTGATGCCACAGAAGCTGGGCCTGCATGTCTCCGGGAGCCCACATCCACGCTGCTCTCTGGGTGGCGGGAAGGCCGTGGGGCTCTCTCCTCCAAGTTCCTTGGTGCATTCTGCCTCAGTGGCCACGGTGGGGCACATGCCCACCCCATGCCACACACCGGCCAGGGCAGGAGGCTGCCATGGGCTCGGCCCATTGGGGACTCGGGGCTCTGTTGCCACGGACAGAGAGGGGTGTCGTGGGAAGGCAGTGCCAGGGCCGGGGTGGCCGAGCCGTGCAGGGAAAGGTGTCCAGCTGCCCCGACATCGGAAGGCACACGAGGAGGGCAAGGCCACGATGCCAGGGCTGGCCGGCAGGTGGTGAGGGCCCTGCGATTCGGGCCTGTTGTTCTGTGGGGTATGTGCCTTTTTCTGATTGGTTTGCAAGAAAGTTTCATCTGTATGGACTGAACACTTGGTCAAAACGTTGCAAACATTTCCCTGGTTTGTCGTTTGTCTCAGAATTATATTTATTTCCTGAAGAAAGAAGTGAACTTTGATGCAGTAAAATCCAAGTTACTACTTGTATTTATTTTCTACTTCAGTGTCCTCTTTTGAAAGTTCTTTTCCAGCTCAAGATTTTAAAAATAGTTTCACCTAGTACAAAGCAAGCTTTGAAGGAGGAAGAGGTGGAGGAGAAGCCTTTGGAACTTGATGCCGTGTTTTCCATGCTCATCCTTAAAAGTGTCAGCTGAGTCTCGACCTTCATTTCAGGCACAAACTGAGACCAGAATATTTGTGTGTGTCCTTCCTTGGTTCTGGGTCCAGAAGCCTTCCCTGGTCTGTCTGGGCCCACCAAGCCTGTCCCGCCAAGTGGGGACGGCCCCCTCCAAGCCCCCGGCGGGACTGACCCCCTGAGGATGGGGAGGGGTGAGCAGGTGGGAGCCACAGCCGTCCTCGGGCCTGACCGATCAGCTGCCAGCGTCCCCGCCTGGCGAGACCACGGAATGAGCCCCAGACTCCTCAGGCCGGTTCTTGCCAGGACGGCGGGCAAGCCCTCAGGATGAGGTGAGGGGAGGGGAGTGGCCTCACGTCTGAGCTGCAGGTGAGCTGCCGAGGGATTCAAGTGCACACACACTCCGCGCCACGGAGCCGCAGGGGCCGAGGAGGTGGGGCCTGGGTCTCTGGAGCGTGGGCCTCCCCTCGATGGAGGTCAGGATGCCGTCCGTGCTGGGCGGCTCACAGAGGTGAGGCAGCGGGCGGCGGCTGGGCCCTTGAGGGTGGACAGAGGTGCTTTAAGGCTTGGATAGTCTGAGAGGCTGACAGAAATGGGTTGTGTTCATCTTTAAAAGGAACTTGCTTGGGATTTGGGGAATATTCTTACTTACACATCTTTAAATTCAACCTCCTCTGGGTTCCTTCCAGATAGTGGAGTAACCCCGGCCTTGGGCTGGTTCTGGATTTTGGGGGATGTGGGGCCTGGTGAGAAAGCTGCACCCCCAGCATCAAGGCGTGGGGGCCGCTTGGGTGTCTGGGCTGATGGCCTGGGAGGCTGCGACCTGCCGGCGTCCGGGACCTCCGGGCGGCTCACCTTCCCACGGCCTCCCAGTGTTTGTGCGAGTGCTCTGGGGCCCAAGCCCCTGGCACTTGTCAGGGCCGCTAGCATGTGTGCACTTCACAATGCTCAAGGCGTGGGGGCTGAGCAAGCTGGAGCAAGTCCCCTGCTTAGGTTGGGCGCCTGTCCCTGCCTGCCATTGACCGTACGCGGTACGAGACTGAACCCTGGTGTGTTGTTTTCCCTTCTACAAGCAGAGGGGAGTTAGGGTTTCTTCACAGTTTAGGTTTGGAGGGGAGGTGGGTGTGGTTTAGAAATGCTTTGCATTTTACTTCCCTGGCTCACCTCCTGGTTTGGGAGAGTCCAGCGCAGTTTGGACCAGGCCCCGAGCACTTCCCGGGCCTACTGCCTCCCCCGTGGCCCACAGTTGCCAACGTGATCAACTTCTTTTAAGGCGTGGCTCAGGCCAGCTGCCAGGGGTACCGGTCGACGGGACCTCTGTCACGTGGCAAGAGACTGGAGGGTCAGCCTGCAGCCTGGACCATCTTGGCGACCCCCTCTGGTGGATGTTGCCACCACATTGTGAAGAAGCAGCGTGGAGGCTGGCAGGTCAGCTGGCTCCATTAGCTGGGGCTGAGTCCCCAGGCCCCTCAGGCTGCCCCAGGGCCCCCTGAGGTCGGCTGGCAGTGGGTAGCCAGGGCGCACCCGCACTGGCCCCAGCTGAGTCTCTATGGGTATGGCCTGGGTGGGCATTGCAGCCAAGGGGGCCTGGGGAGCCCAGGGCGTAGCCTCCATGGCCCCTGGTCTCGCTGCCCAAGCAGACTGCACTTCCCGACACAGGCTGGGCAGCCACCCTGAGCGTCCCAGGCTCCTTCGAGCAAGCACATGGTGGCAGCGCAAAGCCCCCGGGAGAGAGGACCCAAGTCTTCCCCACAGCCCTGGACAGCACTGACCTCCCCTGACCTCTTGTTTATTTTCCCGGAATTGTGCAAGCCTTGAAGGCTCACACTCTTGGCCTAGCTCGCCAGGCTTGTGGACAGGCAGAGAGACTCGACAACCCCAGGGACAGAGGGGATAGTGGTGGGACCTGGTAGTTGTGCCCGGTGGCCCTGGGTGGTCAGAGGAGGTGCCTGGAGCAGAAATCGGAGTCCTTGCCCACCTGAGCAGGCCCAGTCTCGGCTTCCAGTTGCAGTGAGCCCACCTGCTGGGCAAGAAGACCCGGAGCCCCCCCAGGGACCCTCGGCTGCAAAGTGCCCACTCGGGTCACGCCCAAAGAGTCTCCTGGCTTGTGGCACAAACTTCTTAGCTACCGCAAGGTTTGGGGTGACCCTTGGCTTGGGGGCATTCCCCCAGGGGACTCTTGCTTGGAGAAGATGTGGTCCAGAGCCCGTGGGAGGCCACGTACCCTCAGGGTGCCTGGCCCTGTGGTGGGCCAACTAGAGAGAGAAACTCAGGGAGACCTTCCTGCTGTCAAGGGCGTCATCTGGGCCCTGCCTTCCAGAACATGTTTGGGGGTATCTCAGCAGTTCTCTGCGACAGTGCTATCCACTCTTCCTCAGCCACTGGCCAGCAGTGCAGGCTCTGGCCCGGGTGGCCCTGGGTGGTCTCCATGGTGCTGGGGGGGCCATCACGGCCGAGGGCTGCAGGCTGTGTCTGTCTAGCCTCGAGGGTCTAGGGGTCTTTCTCTGACCTAAGACTGCAGCCTGTCCCAGGCAGGGGCAGGGATGGGAGGAAGGTGTCGGCCCAGAGCTGGGCCAGCAGAGGTCTGAGCAGCCCCAAGGGCGTGCAGGGCGCTTGCTCTTCCCAGGCACCTTTCTCAGGCAGGCAGGTTTGCTCTGGGGCTGCTCTCAGAGCCACGGGAGCTTCTGGGAGGGCTGAATTGGAAGCGCTGTGCAATTCTCCTGTTTCTCCAGCGCCGTGGAGCAGCCCCCACTGAGGAAGGAGGTGCCAGGATGGCGCTTGGCCACAGGGAGAGGTTGGCCTTCTCCTTTGGCCTCTGCGTGACCACTGGTCTCCCCGAGTTACACTGGGGTTCGGAGCAGGGCTGCAGCCCCCCAACCCTCAAGGCTGCCCAAGTAGAAGCCGGGTGGGGGTGGGGGTGGCTGGCGCTCAAGGCTGCCATCTGGGGGTCTGGTCGAGTGGCAGAAATGGGGGCTAGAGCTGGCATCTCTCCTGGGAGGTGCCATCTCCCCCAGGGGCTTAGCGGGGCTCCGTGGTAGCCCTGACCTGTGAGAGGATCCACGTTGGCTGATCTGGCAGCTGTGCCTTCTTGGGTGACTGGAGCAACTGGTACTCTGGAAGTCCCGGACGCCGGCCCCTGCAGCTGTCCTAGCAGGCCTGAGGAGGGGCCGGCTGCTCTCTGTCCCCCTGCCCCACACCGTATTGTGGTGGACAGGCTCTGGGTTCTGGGAGTGGGACAGGTCCACATGGGGGACCCGGAGCGGGGAGGGGTGGCTCCGACTGCCCAGGCTGCTGGGCACAGGCCTTGGGTGTGGCCTCCCTCGGGGGACACTGGCCTGGAAGTGTCTGGGGTGGAGGATGGCACCCACCTGGGATGCTCAGGAGTGCGTGGCAGGTGCACTGACCATAGGATGGGTCGGGAGTGGGTCCTTGGTGAGAGTACTCAACAGCATCATGGCCACTCATAGTTCTTCCGGAATTCACCAGGCAACTGATTGGGGTTAGTTAATTGGCTTTATCTAAAGGAAAGATAAGTTTCTCACATCTTTACAACAGGAGGTAGGTCTGCAGCTTGGAGCCAGGTGCCCACTGATGTTAGGCTCCTGCCCTCCCAGGGACACTGGGAGGGGGCAGGGTGGCCCCCTGGTCCTTGAGAAAGACAGTCCTGGTTATGATGCTGGCAAGAGCCTTGTTTAGCTTTTGAAAAGGTTTATGTCCCTCTCAAGGGGGTGAGAAAGGATTCACACTCCCAGGTTTTTTTTTAAGTCAATGCTCAAAGAAGAGGCCTGGGGTGAGAATTCCTTTCTCTTTTTGGACTAGGAAATTAAGATTTATTTAAAACATTTAAAAATTTGTGTTTGTCCTTACACAGACAAGAGCAAGCCAGGCTGGGGCCAGAGGCGGGCGGGCGAGTGTGGGGGCCTCTGGATTGTGGCTGCTCTGTCTTCCCTCTCCTCAGAATGGGGGTGCAGGGCTGGGTAGGCCAGGAAGCGGCTGGAGCAGGGCTGGGCAGCCAGCCAGGCGCTGTCCTCAGCCTCAGCTTTGGGGGACCCAGGAGCCCCACTCGGGGTCACTTCTCTTAGGCTGGGTCCTGCCAACCCCCAAAGGGGCCAGCGCAGGCCATGGGGAGGAAGGGCGCGGCCAAAGTGGGGAGTGAGGGGCCCAAACCTGCTCGGCCAAGGAGAGGTTGTGTCCAGCCAGCTGGGCAGGGCTCCAGAGGGAAGGCGGGAAGATGTGGGGGACAGAGCGGGGCACAGAGGGGCCCTCACAGCCCCTGCCAGACCCTGCCACCTGGGTCTGGGTGGCCACTTCTCAGTGGACAAAGGGACTCCCTTGGCTGAAGGGCGAGGCAGGGCCACACCTTTGTATTGAAAACAGGTTCACAAAACAGTACTCAGCCTTGCCAAAGATGATGTGCTCAGATATTTTCTAGTCCATTCTACTCTATGTATATTTATTCTATTCTATATCCATTCTATATTTATTCTCTTCTGTTCTACTCTGTTTAGTAAAAATGATGGTTGCAGCCCCCCACCATGGATGGTGTGACCCACTGAATTGACTTCACAGCAAATGGGGTGCATCCTGCAGTTGAACACCACCACGCTAGGCTGTTGAGCATGAAGCAGTAGTGTTTGGGGGGAAATTGGGGGTTCCTGGAGAGGGTAGTGGGGACACAGGCCACCTTGGGCTCTCCTTGAATCACTCATCTGCAGAACAGTCCACCCAAGACACAGCCGCTGGAAGCCATGCTGTTATTCCACGGCTCAGTGGTGGGCGGGGTGGTCCCTCTGTGGCCTACGGGGCACATCCTGAGGTGGCTCTGTGGGGGGTGTCAGCCCTGGTGGCCTTGCTTGCTCACTGGCTCTCCCCACAGGGCTTTTATCTTCTCTTGGGTACAACTGCTTCCTCGGTGGCCATCAAGGGAGGGCGGAAGCCACCAGGTTCTTAAGGGCAACCTTAGAAATGTCATGGCTCTGCTCTGGCACTGTCCCTTGGTCAAAGTATCCCAGGCCAGCCCGATCCAGGGGCAGGGAGATGTGCCTGCAGCTCGAGGGGGTGATGTCCTGCCAGCAGGGACACTGTGACATGCTTGTTTTCCTTTTTCTAGAAGAAAGCCCCTGGGTGGAGGGTGGCACATGCCCCTTTTCCCTATTACTTTGGGAGGATGTTGAGTTTGGACAGCCAGTGCTGTCATGTCTGGTTCTCTGGTTTGGCCTTTGTGCTGCGGCCTGTGCTCCGGGCTCAGGGGCCCCGGGTCTTCAGCTCGGGGAGCTGGCCCCGTCCTGGGGGCCCTTAGGCAGCCCTGGGGGCCCGGTGGCCGCCTGCTTCCTGCTGGCCCTCGAGTTACCAAGCTGGGGGTGCTGGTTCCCTGAGCTGGAGATGGAAGGTCTTAAGACTGTTTATTATCCATAATTTTAGATCTTTTCTTGGTTCTTATGCAGAAACCCAGGAATTCTCCCCAAATGCCCTGGGAACTGCCCACCTGCAGTCACTCACAGATCACTAGGTTGCCGTCACCAGGGCCTAGGCCCTGAGTGTTCCCCACTGGTCCACTCTGGAACTGGGCCAACACCATGTCTGGCATTGTCTCTTGGGCCAATCAGCTCTTTCTCTTGAGAGCTGTAGGGGTTTGTTGTGCCACTGCCAGGGCCTTGTGTGCTGTGGCCCCTGACAGCCCAGCCTGACCCAGAGCCATCCCCTGGCACCCAGCCAGAGCTGGAACACCAGGGCCACCCCCGGCAGGCCTGGCAGGAGCCTTCGAGCCCCAAGGTTTCAAATGCAGGAAGCTTGAAGCTCTTTGGAATACAGCAACTCTGGCCACCCCCAGGGCCTGGCCACCAGCTCTGAGCTCCACAGAGAAACTTTAGCTAGAGGCGAAGGGCCTTGGGATTTTAGGAAGCCCCTAAAATCTAAACGCATTCAGATGCAACGTTAAATGGTTTATAATTTTTAGCAATATTTAATTTTTCCCCTATAATCACTGGCCTTCAAATTTTATTTAGCAGCTGACCTCTTTAAAACCTTTTAAATTTATGTTTTTTTAAAAAATAGCCTTATTGAGATGTAATTCACATACCAAAGAATTTACCCATTTAAAGTGCACAATTCAGTGGTTTTTAGTGAATTCACAGTTGTGCAGCCGTGGGCTCTCCTTAGAGAATGAGCATCTCTGTGTGACTCTCATGTAAGGACAGACACAGGCCAGAGAGGGGCCCTCGCAGCCCTGCCTCTGCTGGGCAGGACACATCACCTCAACCGCCCTGGGTCGGTCACGGGCATGGGCTGGGCTGACCTCCCTGCGCCTAGGGTTGCTGCTTTCCCTGTTGCTCCAACACCAACCCCTACCTGACCCCTGACCCTGCAGGCGCTGGGACCAGAAGGTCTTTTGGCAAAGTCAGAGCCTGTCTGCAGAAATACAGGGATTTCTCTGAGGCTCATTGTTCTAGTCAGGCAGCTGCAAAGAATGGAGACAAATTCACGTTGCTTAAGGCCAAGGGGGTTATTGTGGAGTAAAAGCAAAGTCTCAAACAGATGGCCAGTGTGTGCCAGAGTTTTATTAAACTCTGCGAGGAGCCCGTAAAAGTGCAGAGTGTTTGATGAGGGGAGTTTAAGATGATGGAACAAAGTGATGGCTAAGAGAGTGAAGAGACCAGCCTGGGGAAGGTCCACAGGCCTTATCAGGTGTGGGTTAAATGCTAACTATGAGGGGCTGTAAAACCTCCCGTCCCCACCTAGGTGAGAGGGGATAACAAACCTGAGTCATTGTGGTCAGCAGAGCAGGAGCACTGTGACTCTGCTGCTGCCTCTGCTGGGGTTTGGGAGAATGTGTCCCTTCTTACTCCGAGGTGCTTCCAGCTGATGCTGACCCATATCCCGCCTGGAGCGCCGGCCCCCTCTGCTCTGTGGCTGCCCTCCCGCTCTTCACCCCCCGCCCCAAGGCCTGGCCGGTTTGGGCCATCGTGGTTCTAACATGGCGAGAATGACTGTGGAGAGAGGGTGAGGGGAGAGCGGGAGAGCTCCCGTCACATCTGCAGGACCTGGACCGTGGTGTGGGGAGTGGCCGCAGGTGCGTGTGCCCCAGTAGCACTGGTGTTCGGGGTGCTGTGTGTGCCTGTGCATGAAGCCCATGGGACCACACTCTTGGTGTGGCGGAAGGGACCCAGGATGTACAGGAAGGGGCTGGTAAAAGCTGCAGTCCCCAATAGGAGCCGGACGTGTTGGTGTGGACTCACGGGGATTGTCTCTGTATGTGCAGCTCCCAGCTCTGACTACTGATAAGGCCCAGAAAGTTGACCTTCTCAGGGCAGTGAGCACCCCCTGCGCCCAGACTCTGGTCCCGAAAGTCCACTTCCTACCAGCGGGACCCAGGGCTCCTTGGAGACGTGGCTGATGCCAGGCCTAGGCCAGGAGATGCACAAGACGAGCTTGGAGTGCCCTGGTCACAAGGAAGCTGTGGGCAGGAGCCCTCCTGCGCCATCCAAGCTGAGAAGCTGTTAAATCTCAGGGCCCTGCCCAGTTGTGAGAACAAAGTCACGGCCATGTTCCTGTGGCGAGCTGGCTTCCATGGAAGACAGATATATCTCACCCAAAGTTCATTATTTCCCTGTTGCAGGTGGAACCAGGCGTACCCACTTCCCCACATCCTGCAGTTCTCTCTGGCTCGGCCGAGGGGAGCAGGGGTGGCTCTCTGCTCTTGTCTGATGGGGGGGCATGGAGCAGGGAAACAGCACGCCCTGACAGGGCAGGGGGGGGGGGGGGGGCAAGTGAGGCGGGAAACAGCACGCCCTGACCAGTGACTGGGAGCGAGGGGTCAGTGGCCACTGGCAGTTCCCGTGGGGGCTGTTGGTGGCTCCTGGCTGGCCACGTGTGGGGTGAGGGGACAGCTGGGGGCAGAGGCCCTGGATCTGACCTGGTTTGTTGTCAGAGGCTTCGCGGCAGCCACGCTGGGGCAGTGGGGTGCATGGTGGGGAGGTGAGGAGTGCCTGTCCGCCCCCCTCCCCACTCTCATCCAGCCGGGTAGCCACGCCTTTGCCAGATTGACCTTTTGTGTTTTTAACACTTTCTGTTTTGTGTCTTGCTTAGACCGCAAGCACACTCTCGCCCTCTGCCACTTTGGTGGCTTCACTTTTTACATTTAAATCTTTGACCCAAATGGCGTTTACCCTGATCTCTGGGGTGAGGTGGAAATCCAAGTCCTCGTTGGGCGCCTGCCAGCTGCACCCTTGCCCCCCGCCCCTGGGACCCCCAGGCCCCCCCTCTGGCACTCACCCAGCAGCGCAGTGATTGTGGTTTTCCACCTGTTCCCGCATCTGGCAGACCCGGCGTTCCTTGCTACTGCTGGTCAGCGTTTTCCTAGCTATCACTGTATGTCTATCATCCATTTGAATTTTAGCATTGATTTCTTAGTTAAAAATTCTCTTTTTTGAGATTATGTTAAATTTCAAGATTGTTTTAAGCAAAAATCATCTCCTTTCCCCCACAGCAGAGGAGTGTGTCCCAGAGTGATTGCTTCGGTGGGGCCCGAGGGGTGGGGCAGAGCCAGTCTAGCCTTCCTCCCTGCTCCTGTGGCCAGCGCCTGGACGGTCATTTCCCCCACTGAGCAGTGGGACCCATACTGGCCCAATTCCAGGCACTGGAAGGGCTGCCAGGCCCAAGTCTGCTCTCCCTGCTGTCCTAGCATCCCACCCCATTTGCCCCCTCCTCCCATGAGCCCCTGCTTCACCTTGGTTGCAATTTCTCCTTCCTCCTTTGGTTGTCACACTCCTATGTACCCTGTCAAGCCCTGTTTAAAAGCCCCAGTCCAAGCAGGAAGCTCATCCTTTGTGTCCTCTCCAGATGCTAAGCTCTTTGAGTCCAGGTCTGGCGTCCAGTCCTCTTGTAGCCTGTGCTTGGCCTCCTGCACTGAGAGGCCGTGGCCCACGTGGCATCCCCCACCCCATCATCAAGGGGTCCCTCTGTAGCTCTCCGCTGATGGGGAGCTTTGCCCAGGTGGTGGGAGGGCCCGGGGCTGCCCTGCCAGACTCTGTGGCAGGCCTTATTCAGCCCTGCTCCTCCCTGATCCGGCTGAGTGTCCAGGGACCACAGTCTGTGCCCACCTGCCGTCCCCAGTGCCCAGCCCAGGCCTCCCAAGGCCCCCTCTTGTGGGGCCCTGTTTCCTCTCCCCGGGGGGGATGGCAGCATGCCTCCCCTCTCTGTCCAGAGACTTGTACTCGCCACTGTCTCAGCCCAGGCTGCCACAAGATGCCATAGACAGGGTGGCTTGAGACACAGGCATTTCCTGGTTCCGGAGGCTTCAAAGCCCAGGGTCACGGTGGCAGGTTGGTTCCTGGAGAGGGCACTCTTCCTGGCTCAGGCGCCGTCCTCTCTGTGTGTCCTTATGTGGGGTGGGGTGGGCCCGCCTCAGGACCTCATCCAACCCTGAGCACCTCCCAAAGGCCCCACCTCTAAATACCATCACATCGGGGGGTCATGGCTTCAACACACAGGCTTTTGGGGGACACAATTCAGTCCCAGCACCCACCTCTCAGCCTCTCACCCTTGCAGGTGCCGAGCTTGGGGTCTCTGTTGTGCCACAGTCTCCCAAGGGTCTGCTCCTGTCAGTCCAGGGAGGGGGAGAGGGCAGCCACGAGGGGCGGCGAGGGTGGAATCTCCACCCATGGGCAGCCGCCCAGCACGTGTTCACATGAGTATTACGGAGATTAGGGGAGGCCCAAGGGTCTGGATTTGACTCCAGGGCAGAGGAGGTGGGGCACAGGGGCAGGGGCCAGTGTGGCCCCTGACTTGGGCGCTGACAGGCTCACCCTGCCTGCAGGTGCTTCCGGGCCATCCTCCTCCTCCTGGTCCTGACTGTGCTCCTGCTGGCTGGCTTCCTGCACATGGACGTCCAGCTGCTCACGCCGTAAGTGCTGCCCTGGGTGTCACGGCACTGGGAGGCAGGGCTGGGGACCCGGGGAGCCTCTGGGAGGCCTGTTGGCTCCTCCAGACAGAGGTGGCCTGATCAGCCTGGGCCAGGCCAGGGTGCAGTCTGGTAGGGTGAAGGCCAGACCTGAGGAAGTCCCTGCTCGCCTCCCAGCCCACTTTAGCCAGGCTGATGGGAGGGTCTTGAAACCCTGGGCCACTCCCTTGCTCCATGGCCCCCGGGTTGGATCTCCATGGGGGCACCAACACCCCCTGGGCCAAACTGCAGAGGGTGGGTCCCAGGATTCTGTCTGTGCCCACCCCTCATTGCCCCAGAGGTGGTACAGGCCTCTGGACCCTGTCCCCCCATCATGGTCACTCTTACTAGCCCTGCCCTGGGGCAAGGAGGGCGTCTGCTTCTTTAGGCCCGTGGGGTGGGTGCCATGATGGGGTCACAGGAGGTACCCCAGAGTCCTCTCTGGCCACATGTCAGACTGGCTGGTCTCAGCTTTGGGGGCTCTTTCTTTTCCTGGAATGAAGGGTCAGCCAAGAAATGCTGCACACACGACTGAGGTCATGGGGCTGGGGCCAGGCCAGGTGCCCTGAGAGCCAGAGAGAAGCTTGGGGTCCCTAGGGGGTTGCCCAGGGCCTGGGGACTGAGCTGGTGGCAGGTGGTGGGAACAGATGAACCTGTGGCCTCAAGGCCACATGTGGCCCTCCAGATCCCCAAGTGTGGCCTCCAAACTTCACAGAACAAATCCCTTTATTAAAAGGACTGGGGGGCACAGGGTTGGGGGCAGCATGGTGATGGGAGGCAGTTTGGGGTCTCCGTGGGTATTGCTGCATTGAGGTCATGATGTTGGGGCACACAGGGCTTGCCCAGTGTGCCCCCCAACCTAGAGTTGGGGGTGCAAGTTGAGGGTCTTGCTGGGATTGCTGGGCTGGAGGTCCTGCTGCCAGGGCATGGCCTGGGGCACATGTGCACCCCCCACTGACGGTGCCTGTGCCTGCCCTCCCAGACTGTTCAGGGGCCAGGCCCAGGGGCCACCGGTCACCAACATCATGTTCCTCAAGACGCATAAGACAGCCAGTAGCACCATGCTCAACATCCTCTACCGCTTCGCCGAGACCCACAACCTGTCTGTGGCACTGCCGGCCGGCTCGAGCTTCCACCTGGGCTACCCCTGGCTCTTTCTGGCACGCTACGTGGAGGGCGCGAGTCAGAACAGCACTGGCCCTCCGCGGCGCTTCAACGTCATGTGCAACCACCTGAGGTTCAACCTGCCTGAGGTGCAGCTGGGGCCGGCCCCTGTGGGGTAGGGGCTGGGCAGGTTGGTTGGAGGCCTGTAGTGCACGTGGCATTGACATGTGGCCCCAGGGTCAGGGGCGGTTGTAGCCTGGAGGCTGGAGGGAGGGATCTAAGGCTGTGGAGGTGAGGTGTGCAGAGCCTTCTGAGGGGCTGGGGAGGCCAAGCTGCAGACCCTGCTGGCCCCTGACTCCCCAGGCTGCCAGTCTCTGGCAGTTGCCCTGAGGGTGAGACTCAGGCAGCTCCGCAGCCCCAGCCTGAGGGCATCTCCAGTCTTCTGGCCTCCTCCTGGTTTTGAACACACCCACTTTTCCTGCCCCAGGACCTTTGCACTTGCTGTCTGTCCCCTTGGGTGAGGATGCTCTTTGAAGACCCTCCTGCAGGTCATCTGGGTCTCAGCTTAGAGTTGGTGTCTTCCCAGGGCTTCCCTGACCTTTCCAAAGGGAAGTGGGGCAGGGAGTTTGGATGGGGAAGGGTGTGTCCCAGTACAGGTGTTTCAGGGTGACTCTGAGTGCTCCATGGAGAATGGCCACCAGGGAGAGGGTGGCCTGGGAGGGCTACAGGGAGGCCAGGTGGGGAGAGGTGGTGGGGCAGAGAGCAGTGGGCAGCTCACGTATGCTATGGAGAGGGGCAGGAGGAGGGGGTAGAGAGGGGAGCACAGAAAGGAGGGGGCAGGGAGGAGGGGCACAGGGAGGAGGGGGTAGGGCAGGTAGGGGGCTGGGAGGTGGGGAGGCCACCTGCATGCTCTCCTGGACACTCTGCTCCAGAGAGTAGGACCTCCAGCAGGTCAACAGTGACAAACAGGACCTCTGTGGGGGCACAGGAGAGGGTGAACCCAGACCTGCCCTGCGAGGACCTCGGCCATTCAAGCCTTGCAGGTCCCTGGGCTTCTCGGAGTCTGGACCCTCATCTGTAGGAGGGTGCACCCGCGGCAGGCAGGGGGCAGAGTGTGCTGGAGGCCCCCAGTCCCAGAGCCCCAGGGGGTCCTCCCTGAGGCTGGCCGTGCCCAGCACCCCACACCCTGAGGCCTCTGGGCCGCCCCTGTCCGGCCAGCCTCTGCTCAAGGGCTCCCTCCTCCTGAAGCCCCTTCCAGGTGTCCTCTGCCTGAGCCCCGACACCCGAGCACCAAGACGGGGAAGCAGGGCTTGCACCTGGCCGGGCGCTGCTCCTGGGCGCCACGGGCTCAGGTCCGGCCCGCAGGTGTGCGGGTCGGGGGCTCGGGAGCAGGTGCGGCCGAGGGTGGCTCGGGTCTCCAGCCCGCCCCCATGCTGTCTCCGAGCAGGTGCAGAAAGTCATGCCCAACGACACCTTCTACTTCTCCATCCTCCGAAACCCCGTCTCCCAGCTGGAGTCTTCCTTCATCTACTACAAGAGCTACGTCCCCGCCTTCCGCCGCGTGGCCAGCCTGGACGCGTTCCTGGCCTCGCCGTGGACCCACTACAACGCCAGCCTGGGCCTGCGGAACGCCCACGCCAGGAACAACATGTGGTTCGACTTCGGCTTCGACCACAACGCCCCGGCCGAGGACAGCTACGTGCGCGCGCGCCTGGCCGACGTGGAGCGGCGCTTCCAGCTGCTGCTCATCGCCGAGCACTTCGACGAGTCCATGGTGCTGCTGCGGCGCCGGCTGCGCTGGCGGCTGGACGACGTGGTCGCCTTCAGGCTCAACGCGCGCAGCCCGCGCTCCGTCACCAGCCTGGCGCCCGAGAGCCGGGAGCGCGCCAAGCGCTGGTGCGCGCTGGACTGGCGCCTCTACCAGCACTTCAACCGCAGCTTCTGGGCGCAGCTGCACTCCGAGCTGGGCCCCGGCCGGCTGCGCAGGGAGGTGGCGCTGCTGCGGGCGCGGCGGCGCGAGCTCACGGCCCTGTGCCTGCAGGACGCGGCGCCCAAGAACAAGACGCAGATCACCGACCTGCGGCTGCGCCCCTACCAGTCGGGCGCGGCCGACATCCTGGGCTACAACCTCAGGCAGGGCCTGGACAACGCGACGCTGCGCACGTGTCAGCGGATGGTGATGCCCGAGATCCAGTACATGGCCCACTTGTATGCGCTGCAGTTCCCGGAGAAGCCCCCCAAGAACATCCGGTTCCTGGAGGAGTAGAGGGGCTGGTGCCAGGGACAGGGCCTCCAGCTCACACCAGCCCCTCTCCTCAGTCATCCGGGAGGCTCTGGGCTCTAAAGTGAAGAAGAGAGTGAAGCCCCCAAGGAAGACACCCACCTGTGACTCGCCCTTCTTGGAGAGGGCCCTAAGTCTAGGGCAGGAGGCGTACCTGGTCTGCAGCTGTGCATCTGTTCATTGTATTGAGTATCTCGCAGGCAGGAGAATGAATGATATTTAATTACGGGTCAACAGGCTGCTGGTCAGAACATGCGGACGTGCTGCTGTCAGAGCAACTCCAGCCCAGGGGATCCCTAGGGCCTTGGGCAATGAGGCTGTGGGTCCTCAAAGGAACTCAGAGAGGCCTCCCTGAATTTTCAGGCCTCTGGTCACAGCAGCCACAGGCAGTGCAACAAAGACAGGCCCAGGCTCTGGAGTGTTTGGGGACAGCTCCCCATCTTTGGCTCCTACTGAAGAGCAGTTTGGGCTGAGAGATGTCAAAATTGCTCATAAGACAAGTGATTTAGGCTGAGCACAAGCTGAGGGTCAGCACCATAGCTCCCTGCCAGGACAGTCCCTGCATGTCCAGTGGAGAAAACATCCAACTTGCTGAGGGAGATCAGAGGGGCCTGGTGTCCAACACACCCTTGGTTGGTCGGAGATCACATTGGATGCGGTACCAGAAGGCAGTTTCTGCACACCCCTCTTTGCCATTCATGGGGACGGACTGAGGCCCCTTGCCTGGCAGGACGTGGTCCCTGGCTGCCTGGGGGCCCATCGAGCAGAGTGGGGTGCCCGCAAGCCAGTGCCGTTCACCCTGGAAACAGCAGGTCGTCGCCACTCTCACATCTCAGCCCCGAGGCTCAGCCCTGAAGACTCTGGCGGCAGCGTTAGGCTTTCACATCTAGGCGTTTCTACACTTTTCAGGGCTCGGCATGTCAAAGAAGGCAGAGGCCCCCAAATAATCAGAACAGGCGGCTCCCTTGGACACCAACAAAATGGAGAGAACTTTGAGAAGAGTGGATTTCGGGTGAGATTTCAGGAGATATTGCAACGAGTTTGAGAGTAAACGGGAATGTTCGGAAGGTGAAGAAGGACTTCCCAGACTGCACGGGCGGAAGGACAGCACACACTCTGCAGAGAGCCAGCGCCAGCCAGGGGACCATCCGGATGGGCCGTGTGTGGCTGCAGAGGCCCCAGAAGGCAAGAAAGATGACAGGTAAGAAACTACGTCAAACAACAAAGGAAACGAGGCCCCCCTTCCAGCGCGCGTGGAGCGTGAGCCCAGGGTGGGGGGAAGACGCTGCTCTTCTGAACAGACAGCAGGTTGTCCTGGGGGAGAGGAGGGAGCGCTCGGCCACGGTGGCCACGGTTGGATCCTGCTCTTGGCTGCTCTGTAATCTGAGACGTGAAGTCACCGTAGCAACTCATTGTTTTGTGTTTGCCTTCGAGGTTGGTGGGAATGTAAACTGGTACTGTCCTTTTGGAGGGAAACTTGGGGGTATTTATTACAATGTACAAATGCATGCTGTTTGCAGTAGAGACTTTTGAAAACAACCGGTTCAAATTGTCCATTAAAAGGAGTGTTTAAACTGCTCCAGCACTGTGCAGCCAATAAAAGCTGGGAGCACAGTGGGTGTGGCGGAAACTTCTTTGGGAGGGGCATTTCCAGGCCTTCTTTGTGATGCTGGGGTCAGCACCAGTCCTGAGTGGCCGGCCAGCCCAAGGACTTGGAGCTCAGGATGGGAGGTTCTGGCTGCTTCAGGACAGTAAGGAAAGTTCCTCCTCTGGGGCATTTACACAGAGGGGACAAAGCCTCAGATGTGCCCAGGGATCTCTGAACGGCTGTGCCGTGGACTGTGGGGTGATGGGCACACCCTGGTCAGATGGCCCTGCTCTGAGACCCGGCCTCTGCCTTTGTTTGGCCCAGTGAGGGGGCTTCACAAGGTGATACGGGGGCCTGGGATCTCCCGTTCCCTGTGAACCTGGGCGCTTAGTGGGTGGCCTTGGTCCATACCCGCCAGTGCTGTACTTGGGGGACGAGAGAAGGGAGGTAGGCCTGCTCCAGTCTGCTTGGGGTGGGGCTTCCACCAGGCGTGGAGGCTGTCCCTTCCCACCCATCTGCCCCTGCTCCGGGACCCACAGATATGAGCAGAAGGGATGTGTACGATGTCCCAGTCACCTGGACTCAGTCCTCCCCTGCTGGGGCCCGTATGTGGCTGTGGTGAGTGGCCCATGTGGCCACGCAGGTGAGACAGAGGGAGCCGGAGCCCACCCCTCCCTTCTTCCCTGTCTCCCACATCTTCCTGCCTCCTCCCCGGTCTCCCAGTAAATCCCCTCAGGCCTCAAGGACCTGATTGGACACAGCAGGTTTGTCATCTCAGCCTGGAAATTACAAGCTGTCCTAATTTTCCCAGAGCCCATGTTCCCACTGAAGCCCCGGATGTTTCAGAAGTGGCTGAGCACACCCTTCACAGTGAGAAGGGATGGTGCTCAGGGCTCGGGGAGTCCCTTGGAGGCTGATTCCTTGGAGACCCTTTCACTGACAGTACCGAGGGTCTGTGGCCTCCTCTGAGATTCTGGCCTGGGCATCGGGTACCAGAGCTGCTTTGGAGACAGCAGGCCAGGTGCGGCCTGGAGATGGGGCTGGCTTGCAGGAGCCCCCGGGCAGGGGAGGCTGTGCTGCAGAGGGGGTTCACCTTTTTCCCTGGGAGGCACAGGAAGTTGGGGTGGGGTGCTGGACCACCCAGGTCCCAGCCAGGCTTGGGAGCACAGACAGGGAACTGGGGTCTGTCCAGGCCCAAAGGGGCCAGCATCCTCCAGCTGAGGGGGCAGCTGGGCCCCCAGGCTGTGGTGTGTCCAGGGAGCCCCGGTCCCCCTGCCTTGAGCATCCCTGTGCATCCCCGTGCAGAGGGGAGCCCTGTGCTGGCCTCGGCCGTCTGCCTCTGGGTCTCAACACTGCCCCTGGGCGCCCTTCTGCTCCCTGGTCTAACTGGGGGAGTGTCGATGTCCTGACGCAGCCCAGGGGCGCGGCCAGCTCCCCAGCTCACCGCCCACACAGTGGGCTCTTGTCTCTGTCCTGGGTTGGGCGAGCCGGCCACCCCACCAGCAGCTCTGCAGCCTTCCCAAGGAGGCCGGTGAGTCCCACCCTGCTCACCCCTGCAGTGCCCTCACCCCTGTACCCCCGGCCCTCGGGGACCAGGACCTGGCTCCTGAGGGCATCTGCTCCCCTGCCCCTCTTTGTCTGGGGGTGATGGGCAAGTCCCACCCCTTGTCCAGCCCCCAGGGTGGCTCCTCAGCTCTAAAATGCAGGGTGGGCTGCTTGGACCCCAAAGGCCCTTCCAGCCAGAGGCCCCACATGCATCCCCCAGTGGGACAATTTCCTGGCCCACATGGTGGGTGTGATACTGAGGGCAGATTCAGAGTGTGGGATAGATGTAGACTGGGTGGGGGTGCCCAAGGCAGGGGGGCCCAGCCCCAGTGCACATGGTCTTTCTGCAGATGGGCCCATAGGGGACACTCCACCAGGCAGAAGGGTCACAGGATGCTCAGTGCACAGACTGGAGAAATAGTCTGAGGGGACAGAGCAGCCTGAGGGCCCCTATGCCTGAATTCTGTGCAAGGGGCTTTTGCACGTTATGTGGGTGCATGTTAATGCCCCAGGCAAGCTGACCATCTGGCAGGTCCCAAGATGTGGTGGCCCAGGGGGTATGTGGGGGAAGGACCTGGGCTGGCCTCATAGGACAGCCTTCGGGGAGGCCTGTGGCCATCTCTGCTGAGCCGTGGAATGACCCCTACAACCTGCCCAGGGGTCCAGGTGCCAGAAGACCAGGTTCTCTTGGAGGTCCCCCCTCCTCCCAGGCCTTCATCTCCTCTTCTGTGACTTGACACCCTGAGGAGGGCCCTGCCAGGGAGGGTGTGCAGACACTAGTTAATGTTAGAACACAGACACCCTGGTCAAGCCACACCCCTGGGTCAGGCTGAGTTGGCCACACTGGGCAGGGCTGGCTGTGGGGAGGCCATGCTCCTCCTCCTGGACTGAGGGGCTTCGCCAGGACTTTGAGGCTTTATGGAAACCTGGGGTCTGGCCCTGGCAAGGATGCCCCAAGTGTGTGGCAGCCCCATCCCCTCTGCAGGCCTCAGTTTCCCCTCTGTGCAAGAGGGGTGTGACCAGCTAGTCTCTGGAGCGTCCATCTCTGCAGCTCTGTCCCCAGGCGGGGGTGGGCCTGGGTCCCCTCTTTTGCAGGGTGTGCTGACACTTGCTCCCATGGTCCCAGGCTTTGGGGAATGAGCCAAGTGTAGAGAGAATGTCTTGCTTGTGCCCATTCAGCCCGGAGGGACACGTGGCACCCGCACCTGCTTCCTGCTTGGGCACAGTTGCCCTTTGAGCACAGAGCCAGGGGCGTCCAGGACGCAGGAAGCTGCTCTCAGGAGCTGAGCTGGCAGTGGGTGAGCAGCGGGAAGGGGCCATGTGCTGCCATGGCCAAGAGCCTGTGGGTGGAGGTGGAGGTGTCTGTTTGGGGCCCTCAGGGTGCCGGCTGGACTTGGCCAGCACAGCCCTCCTGTGCGTCTGGGCAAGGCCTGCTCTCGTTTTCCATGCGTGTTTGCCCCTTTACCCCATTCTCCACGCATGGGTCTCACATGTCTGGCGAATGTGCATGGCCCTTGTGTGCAGGGAGTTTGGTCCTGGCCAGGTGATGCTGGGCACCCTGCCACCCCCCTCCTCCCCGCCCAGCACTCCCACCTAGTTCCTGTGTGTGCCCGGCCCAGGCCACTGTCTGTGGGCTCCGGTTGCTCAAAGTCCTGTACAGTGGGCACCACCCCCCTCACCTGTGTGCAGCTCCTCGTGGCCACCCCTGCGCTGGGCTGTGCCTCACTCGTGGCCCTGGTCTGCCTTTGAGCAAATCAGACCAACAGGTCCCCTGGCAGGTCCAGCCTGTGGCAGGCAGACCCCAGGTGTGCCCCCAGTGCACTCCCCACTGGGCCCTGCCCTTGTGAGCCTCTCTCAGGAGCAAATTCCAAGGGGGGGGCAGCTCCCAGAAAGGCTGCGCTGCCCATGCGCTGGGCACGGGGTCCTGTTTCTCGTGGAAGTCTTTCTCAGGTGCCCCTCAGGTGAGGGCCCCACAGACAGGTGCAGGATGCATCTGGGGCGGGTGAGGACATGGGCCCCAGCCTGGGTGACCAGCCGAGGTTCAGGAAGCGGCTGCAGGGAGGGGTGTGGACAGCTGGGGAGGGGCCTTCGTCCATCCTTGTCAGTCACTGGAATGTCATCCACCCCCTGCCCCACCCCCCTGAGCTCTCACTCAGCCCCTGACACTGCCTCCAGGAAGCCCACTTGGTGTCCCCAGCCCTGGCTTCTCTCCTGTGTGTGCCAGCTCATGCAAGGGGGTGCAGGCGGAGGCGAGGTCTCATTTCCCTCCCTTCGCGGCTCTCACGAGCACCCAGGGTTATGGGCACAAAGCTGCTTCTCAAGTCAACCCCTTCCTGAGTGGTCCCTCTCTGCTGGGAGGGGGTGGGGGGACAGGCCATGGCCTCTCTGGCCTCCTCAAAATCCCTTTTGCTGCTCCTTTGGCCTGCACTGCCTCTGACTCGCTCAGGGTGCATGTGGCAGCCATTTGGAGCACCCTGCAGGTGGGGGGTGGCTCTGCTGGGCCTCCCCACCCCCTAGCCCTGCTTGGGCAGCCCGAAGGGCCAGCCAGGGTGTCCCCTGTTCCCAAAGATGTCCGCTGGGGCCTTGAGTTCAAGCCTCCGCTCTGCAGGAGACCCCCTGGGGCTCCCTTTCTTGGTTCCTGTGTGTGCAGGTTCCTGTGTGTGTGTGCAGGTCTGTGTGTGCGCCCATATCCCTGTGTGTGCACATGTCCCCGTGTGTGTGCAGGTCCCTGCGTGTGTGTGGGTGCCCGTGTGTGCCCATATCCCTGTGTGTGCAGGTCCCTGTGTGTGCACAGGTCCCTGTGTGTGTTCATGTCCCTGTGTGTGTGTAGGTCCCTGTGTGTGCAGGTTCCTGTGTGTGTGCAGGTCCCTGTGTGTGTGTAGGTAACTGTGTGATCATTGCTATGTGTGTCTCTGTGTTAGTTGTGGCTTCTATGGTGATGCAACTCCTATTTTGGGGACACTGAGCTCTTGCTTGTCCGAAGTTTAGTGCCCTGGTTGTCCACTTATCTGGCCTCCTGCTGGGTGAATTCTGCAGTGACCGCATGTCCTGGGCACATGGGCCGGCAGGGGCCTGGGTGCTCTCTGGCCAGCCTCCCCCGCACCCAGCACCAACCAGGCCTGGCCAAGGGTCAGCTCTGTGAGCTGTGTCGAGAGGAGGATGGGCTGATTCCACAGACACTGGGGGTGCTGTGGCTGTGGGGTGGGGCTGGGGAGCAGCTGCCCAGATCTGAAGTGAGGGAGTGTGACGGGCTGTCCCCAAGGTGGGCACAGGGTGGGGCCCAGGTGGGGGTGTCTGTACCTGCTGAGCCCTCCCCAATCCAGACAGACATGTGGGAGCAGGGCTGGGGCTCCCTGGGCCCCGTCCACCGACCCGTGGGCTGCTGTGACCAGCAGAGCATGGGGGCCCCTCGTGCCCCTGCGCGGACAGTGCTCTTCCAGCGGGAGAGGACGGGCCTGACCTACCGTGTGCCCGCGCTGCTCCTGGTGCCCCCTGGGCCTACCCTGCTGGCCTTCGTGGAGCAGCGGCTCAGCCCCAACGACTCCCACGCCCACCGCCTGGCGCTGAGGAGGGGCACGCTGGCTGGGGGCTCTGTGCGGGTGAGTGGCCGGATGGGGTGGGGCTGTGCGCTGGGGGGTCAGTGGGTGCCCACTGTAGGGATGGGCAAACTCAGGCCCTGCTCTCCCGAGGTGCCCCTGCGGGACCGGGCCTAGGTCCTGGACGTCCTGGCCAGCGGCCCTTCCTCCTCTGGGCAGTGGGGCGCACTGTGCGTGCTGGGTACGGCGGCCCTGGAGGAGCACCGGTCCATGAACCCCTGCCCTGTGCTGGATGCCAGCACAGGCACCATCTTCCTCTTCTTCATCGCTGTGCTGGGCCACACGCCCGAGGCCGTGCAGATCGCCACGGGCAGGAACGCAGCTCGTCTCTGCTGTGTGAGCAGTCGCGACGCCGGCCTCACCTGGGGCAGCGCCCGGGACCTCACCGAGGAGGCCATCGGCGGCGTCGTGCAGGGTAGGCAGGCAGGTGGGAGCCTGGGCTCGGCCCTTCCGGTCAGCCCCCAGTCCACATGGAGTGGGGGGATCTCCAGTCGGCCCCAACCCGCCCTGGGCCTCCACCCAAATGTGACCAGCTGTCCCCTGACCCCCAGACCAAGGCACATGGTACTGGTCACCCTCCCAGCCACCTGGTGGGCAGGAGCAGGCTGCCCCGCTGACCTGAGACTTTCTCGGGATCTTGCAGAGGAGGGTTTAATGCTGAGGCCTCCCCGACGCCACTTGCTCTTCCTCTTGCCTCCTCCTCGCCCTGTCCAGGGCCTCGGGGCCTGAGACTTCTCCTCCACCCCCACTGCCCACAGCCCCCCGTGGCACGTGGAGCTACACTGAGGGACGTGGATGGGACACACAGCTTATCCAAAGGCCTCGGCCCACAGGTCCTCACCCTGCCACCCGCCCTCTGCTCACTCTGTCTGGGCAGCCCTCACACCGGGCACCGCTGGTGGCCATCAACCTGGGTTCGGGGCTGGCTGACCACTCACACACCAAGGGCTGGCCAAGAACCCGGCCGCATGGGCTCCTGGGCACCTGCTGACACGATGAGAGGCTGTCCAGCCCGGGAAGACTCAGGTGGCCGGATGAGCTGTGTGTGGAGGGTGGTCAGCCAGGAGCTGCCCCAGTCTGAGGCCCAGGCCCACCCTTCCCCCCACCGTGTTGGCAACGCTCGTAGCACCTTCCCCCCGGGTAATCAGCAGCCGCCCCCCTGCCCCTCCTCTCTGCAGACTGGGCCACGTTTGCCGTGGGCCCGGGTCATGGCATCCAGCTGCCCTCGGGCCGCTTGCTGGTGCCTGCCTACACCTACCGCGTGGACCGCCGGGAGTGCTTCGGCAAGATCTGCCGGACCAGCCCCCACGCCTTCGCCTTCTATAGCGATGACCATGGCCACACCTGGCACTGTGGGGGCCTTGTGCCCAACCTGCGCTCGGGCGAGTGCCAGCTGACTGTGGTGGACGGCGGGCGGGCCGGCAGCTTCCTCTACTGCAACGCCCGCAGCCCCCTGGGCAGCCGCGTGCAGGCGCTCAGCGCCGATGAGGGCACCTCCTTCCTGCCAGGGGAGCTTGTGCCCCCCCTGGCCGAGACAGCCTGGGGCTGCCAGGGCAGCATTGTGGGCTTCCCAGCCCCGCCCCCCAGCAGGCCTTGTGGGGAGGGGCGGTCAGTGGACCCCAGGAGGTCCCCCCATCCTGCATGTCTCTGTCCTGGAGTCCAGGAACCCCCAGAGGAGGGTGCTGGAGACACCCGTGGAGGCCATGTGTCGGGCGCGCCCTTCAGCCACCCACAGGCCCAGGGGGCTGGCCCTGGGCAGCCTGGCCCTGGGCCTGTGGTCAGTGGGGTCATGGGGTCCTGCGCCCTGGCCCTCCCCATGGCCCCTGCCACGCTGCCCCAGAGCCCCACGTGGCTGTTGTACTCCCACCCCACGGGGCGCAGGGCTCGACTACACATGGGCATCCGCCTTAGCCGGTCCCCCCTGGATCCCCACAGCTGGACAGAGCCCTGGGTGATCTACGAGGGCCCCAGCGGCTACTCTGACCTGGCGTCCATTGGGCCTGCCCCTGTGGGGGCCCTGGCCTTTGCCTGTCTGTATGAGAGTGGGGCCAGGACCTCCTACGAGGAGATCTCCTTCTGCATGTTTTCCCTGCGCGAGGTCCTGGAGAACGTGCCCGCGGGCCCCCAGCTTTGGGACAAGCCTCACTGCCGGCCCTTCTGACGGGCCCGCTGGCCGGCCCGGGGCCTGGGTTCCCAGGGAGCAGGGGGGGTTGCGGAACACCCCCGGGTGGTGAGGCTGGGAGGCCAGTGGGCCCAGCTGGATGGAGCTCTGTGGCCTGGCGTCTCCGCCAGCAGTTGCGGAGGGCGAGTCTGGGTGGGGGACCCTGCTGGGTTACAAACCAGCTCTCGTCAGGGCTGCTGTCAGCAAGGGCTTGGGCTGGGTGATGGGACCTCAGACAGCCCAGGCTACTTCCTGTCTGCAGCCGGGTTCTCTTTAACATGTGCTCACTGACCACCTTCTGGCTCACGAGTGAGGAATAAAGGGATGTGCTTGTGCCCACATAGATGCTTCTTTGCAGTTCTTTTCACGGGCAAGGCCTGGGGAGGGGCAGGTGCTCTGGCCTGCTTCTGTGAACCCCCCGCATCTCACTGCCTTGGCCAGAGTCTGCTCCCAACACGGGCGGCCAGCAGAGGGGTGGGAGGGAAAGGGGCGCCTCTGTCCACCGCCGTCTCCATGACAATCCACATCAGTCTGGGATTTGCGAATGGGCGTGGTCTGCCCGGTGCCCACACCCAGTGCTGTCCCTCCCTCCCTGCCGAGGGCAGAGCTGGACGCCAGGAGGCGGTCACCTCCCTGGGCCAGCCCGAGCGCCTGCCCCACTAGCAGAGGGCTCCCGCTCCATCGGGGATGTTCCCTCAGGGAGGCTCCTTTTTATTTCTTCTTCTGGCTTTCATTTCTGAATATGCAAATGATATATGCACATCGTAGAAAACTTGGAAAAGGTAGAAAGGACTTCCGTGGAGCCACCTGCTCACCTCGCTCAGTGCATCTGCGCTCCTGTGGTCGCTGCTGCTGTCAGCTCCTCCGACGAGGCAGCTCTCGCGCCCTGTCCTCATTTCTTCCCAAGCCCTCACCGTGCCACTTCTTCCCGGCTGTGAATTGTGTATGACGAGCTCTTTTGGGGTGTCTCTGGGTGTAGTCACCTCCCTGGATTCCAGGAGAGCGTGGCTTTTCCAAGGCTGGGGGCCCACGCCAGTCCCCTCTGGTGTGGGGCATCCAGGAGGCCTCGGGGGCACCAGGGTTCCCAGGGGAGCAGACAGGACCCCTCACTGCTTCCCTTTCCTCCAAGCTGCCGTCCTGCCAGGAAGGGTCACTGGGGGCTGCAGGCAGGGGCAGGCCGGGGCCCGGATCCGGGGCCCCTCAGAGCCCCGAGCATTTCCGCCATCATCCAGGGACCCCTCCCCACCTGCAGGCAGCCTCAGCCTCTCAGAGGAGAGGCCGCCTGCCCCGGGCCTGGGTCTGCCCTTTTCCTGGGTCTGTGTCTCGCTGCCTCGGGGCTGCTATGACTGCACAGCACAGCCTGGGTAGCTCATAACAACGGAAATTTATCTCTGGAGGCTGGAAGTCCACGGTCGAAGCCTGAGTCCGTGAGGGCAGGTTCCATTCCGGCGAGGGCCAGATTTCTGGCTCATAGACGGCGCCTTCTCGCTGTGTCCTCACACGGTGCGAGGGGTGAGGGAGCTCTCGGGGCCTCTTTTATCAGGGCACTGATCCCAGGTGACCTGGTCACCTCGCAAAGGTGCCACCTCCTAGCACTGTCACCTTGGGGGCTAAGATTTCAGCGTAGGAATTTTGGGTGGACACAGACATTCCGATTATGGTAGTCTACTTTTTTGCTTTCAGATCTAAACCAAAGAAATCTCTGTGGTTCTGGAGGCCCTGATCCCACAAGGGCTGTGGCCCATTCCTTGTCATTCACTTCCACACTGGGGTGAGTGGGGTCCCCAAATTCCTGTCCTCTGGAACCTCTGAGTGTGACCTTATTTGGAAAGAGAGTCTTTGCAGATGTGATCAAGGGGAGATGGGGCCATACTGCAGTAGGGTGGGTCCCACGGGTCCCGCCCAGGGACTGCTGCCCTTACTAGAAGAGGGGTGTGGACACAGCACCGGGGGGAGGCCGTGTGAAGACAAGGCAGAGACAGAGCGATTCTGCCAGCCGCGGGAGCTGGGGGCCACCAGAAGCCGGAAGAGGCAGGAAGGGTCCCTCCCCCAGAGCCTCCCGAGAGAGCACATCCTTGTCGATGCCATGATTTCTGACTGTGGCCTCCAGAGCTGGGAGGGAATTCATTTCTGCTGTTTAAGTCCCCCAGTCTGTGACAGTTTGTCGCGGCAGCCCTGGGAAGCTCACCCACCTTTCTCCACTCCCCATCTGTCCGTCCATATGCAGGGGCCTCCAGCACTGCGTGGGTCCTGGCCACCACCGCCTGGCAGTGTGGAGCCTGGTGTCAGATGGACTCGGGCTTAAGTCCAGCCCCACCAGGCGCTCAGGGTCACAGTCACAGAGCCTCTTGACGTGCCCGGGCACCCCTCAGCTGGAGCACCCCACGAAGGCTGGGCTCGGGGTCAGAGCTGGCCCTTCCTGGCATGCCCACCCCAGCAGGCGAGGCCTCCCCAGGCAGGGTCCCTGGCTCCGAGGCCCTGGCTGCCCTGCCGTGGGCCCCCAGCTCCCCTCCCTCACCCTGTGCTGCCCCCATGCCGCTGTCCCGCCCCTGTCCTTCCTTCTGCCTTGAGCCTGATGGACCAACCCCTGGACGTTGCCCCCAGGCTGGGAAGGTGGTGCTGGCTTGGGGCTCTGCTGTGGGATCAGGACTTCTCTGTGGCTTCCTTTCCTGCCCTACCCCTTTTATTTCTTTCCCTTGTCTTACTGGGCTGACCAGATGTCCAGGAAAGCACTACGTAGAAGTCTGTGTGCTGGGCATACAACAGCCCCTGAGGCTGCCCACGCCCTCCCCACAGCCTGTGCTGTGACCTCGCATGGTGACCGGTCAAGCTAAGGATGCTGCGATGGGGTCTCCCTGGTGGTTGAGTGGGCGCAGTGTCTCAGGGCATCCTTAAAGAGGAGACAGAGGGTCAGAGAGGAGGGAAGATGCTATGGGGCTGGCTTTGGAGGTGGAGGTGGAGCTGGGGCTGCAGCTGGGAACTGGGCGGCCTCAGAGGGTGGAAAAGGCAGGAAAGCGGGTCTGCCCCGGAGCCTCTGGAGGGACCAGCCCTGACATCACGGGATGTCAGTCCCGTGAGACCCACTTCAGACTTCTGGGCTCCGCGATGACAGGAGGGTGCGGTGTGTGCTTTCAGCTGCCACGTCGCGGTGATTTGCTAGAGCAGCCCCAGGAGATGCCCCCTGCCCCCACTGGGTCCCCGCCCTGCTTCTGTCTCTGGCACCAGGACGTCCCCGTGTGCATGCTACTCTCGTCTGCAGTCTCTCTGCCCCGTTCTGCTTAGTTTTTCTTGACGTTTTTTCCAACTCGCTGATTCTTTCTTCGCCGTGTTTAATCAGCTGGGAATTACTCTCTCGCTCCCTCACCCTCTCTGTCCGTGTGCCTCTGTCTCTGTCTCTCTCTCTTTCCCTCCTTGTGTCTCTCTGTATGTTTTAATATTCTGCTCCATTTTGTGTGTGCAGAGGGAAAAGGGTAAAACGCTTATAGCAGATTTCCTGTGTACCTCAAACTCCTGGGCTCAAGCGATCCTCCCGCCTCAGCCTCCCGAGTAGCTGGGACTACAGGCACACGCCACCATGCCTGGCTAATTTTTCAATGTTTTGTAGAGATGGGGTCTCACTATGTTGCTCAGCCTGGTCTTGAACTCCTGGCCTCAAGTGATCCTCCTCAAGCCTTGGCCTCCCAAAGTGCTGGGGTACAGGTGTGAGCCGCTGTGCCCAGCCCTAACTCATTTCTTCTTGATAACTGCACAATAACTGCTGGTGGGAATGTAAAATGATGCAACCGCTGTGGAAAACAGTATGGCAGTTCCTCAAAAAGTTAAAGATAGAATTATCATTCAATCCCACTTCTGGGTATATACCCCAAGGAACTGAAAGCAGGGTCCCAAAGAGGTACTTATACATGCACATGCATAGCAGCATTATTCACAATAGCTAAAACGTGGAAGCAGCCCAGGTGTCCATCGACAGATAAATGGACAAACAAAATATGGTCTATTCATGCAAGGGAATATTATTCAGTCTTAAAAAGGAAGGAAATTCTCACACATACTACAACATGGATATACCTTGAGGACATTATGCTAAGTGAAATAAACCAGTTACAAAAGGACCAATATCGTATGTTTCCACTTACATAAGGTACCTAGTGTAGTTGAATTCACAGAGATAGAAAGTAGAATAGTGGTTGCTGGGGCTGGGGGAAGGGGAACAGGAGTTAGTGTCTAATGAGCGCAGAGTTTCAGTTTTTCAAGATGGAAAGAGTTATGGAGATGGGTAGTGGTGATGGTTTCACAACATTGACAATCAATTTAATATCACTGAACGGCACACTTACAAATGGTTAAGATGGTAAATTTTATGTTGTATTTATTTTACCACAATAAAAACATTAGAGAAAAACCTGCGTGATATATTCTACAGTATAGATGTACCGTAATGTATTCAGTGTTTCCCTGTTGAGGGATGTTCAGATTGCTTCTAGTGTTTTTTCCCTCCCATTACAAGCAAAGCTGTAGTAAATATCCTTGAACATAAATCCTTACAAACTGAAACTTTGATTTCTGTAGGATAGATTCACAAATGTGGAGTGACTGAGCAAAGATCTCCACAAATTTTATTTTAGTAGATAATTCTTTCTCAAAAGGAAGAGCCATTCGTATCCCATCAGTGATGTATGAGAAGGCTTATTTCCTTGCACACTTGCTGGCATTGCACATTGTCTATCTTCTTACTTTTTCCCAATTTGAGAGGTGCACAATAGCCCATTGCGCCCTTCCCAGTCCTGGGTGCAGATTCACGGGGAAGGTGAGAGTGAGCTCACGGCTGAACAGCAGGGCCTTACCCTGTCCTCCATGCTTGCTGGTTTCCTTTCTCCTTGCCAGGACACTCGATCCTGTCAGGTTCTGCACCATGGGGACTCTCCGTTGTCATATTGGGGGTGGGAGGGTGGGGAGGGGGTCCTTACTAGGTGGCATCTGTAAAACAAAACAAAATAAAACAAAACTGGGCTTTGAATTGTGAGTGGCTCTGGACAGCATCACGAACAGAATTGTACTTGAATGGGGAGTGAGGTGGGGTTGTGATCTTCATTTGTCCGCAGAGTCTAAGCCATTTATAAAGAATGGCTTGGAAGATGCGAAGGAGGGAGGGCTGTCTACACAGGGCAGATCCCATGAGGGAGGGGAGTAGGAAGCTCTGGCTGGGGGTTCCTTCCACGATGCTAAGACAAACAGTGACCTTAACTGGCATTCATGAAGAAGCAGAGTGGACAAGAGACCTGGAGTCAGGAGTCCTAGGCTCAAACCCTGGTTCTGAGCTGCATTACCATCTGACTCCTTGGAGCCTTTCTCCTGACCTATTGACAGTTTGGTGGGCTGGAGCAAAGCACAGGATGCTTCCACAGAGAGATGGTTTGCATGGCTGTGTGGGGACCCCACAGCCTTTTCTGGGTGGAGCTAAGGGTGGCAGCTGCAGTCTGGGTTTGCAGAGTTTTGGGATAGGGATGCCTGTGGTTGACTATGAAGTCAAAGCAGAATACACCAAAAGAAAACCACACCTGGGCATATCATACGAAAACCACTGAAACCAAAGATGGGGGGAAATCATAAAATCAGCCAGAGAAATAGATTACCTTGAAAGGGGCAACATTCAGATTTGGAGCTGACTTCTCAACAGCCACAGTGGGAACAGAAAGACAATGGAATATTATCTTTAAAAAGTGCTGAGGGACAGTAACTGCCAACCTAGAATTCTACACCTAGCAAAAATATTCTTCAACAATGAAGGTAAAATAATGACATTTTTAAATACACAAAAGCTGACTAAATTTGTCATCAACAGACTCACCCTAACAGAAGTGTGCAGGAGTGCTCTCTGGGTAGAAGGAAGTGATCCAGAAGGGAGGCCAGGTGAAGAGCAACAGTAAACATAAATGGTGGGTGAATCTAAGTGAGTGTCGGCTGCAGAAGACGACAACAGCAGAAATATCGTGTGGGGTTTCGGCTGTGCATAGACTCGAAACACATAATAAAAACAGCACTCAAGTGGAAGGGGAGGTAAATGGAACACAAGTGCTCTGCGATCCTCGTATTGTCCAAGAAAAGGTGAAAAATACCAATTTCCATTAGCCAAGGATGCATGATGCCATCTGTAGTGTAAACACTGAAAAAATAGCAAAATTACAGGACCACCCAACTAATAGAGGTGACAGATGGAAAAATAGAAAACAACCAATTCAAAAAACACAAGGAATGACAGAAAACATAAGTAGAACTGGCAAGACAAAAATAGAAAGCAAATATTAAGACAGCCAACTCAAACCAAACACATCAAAATTACGCTAAACATGAATTGATTAACATTCCAATTAAAGGACAAAAGTGGCCATGCTAGCAAAAAACAAAACAAAAACCCCTCCCCAAACACAACTCTCCTCCACCAGCGGTAGACACAGGTAAGACATAAAGATACAGAACGGCTGAAAGTGGGCAGGGAAACCGGACTGTGGAAATACTTGCACACGGCAGCTGGTGGAGCTGCATTTACACCAAGCAGAGACCTTGTGGCTAAAGCCTTACAGTGGTAACGGGGACACTTCAAAGTGATAAAAGTTTTGATTCACCAGAAAGTTCTTACACTTTAAAATTTGTATGTACTTAATATTATGCTCAAAATACAAAGAAAAATGGACAGATTCTCAATTGCAATAGAGTTTTAGATACAAGTCTCTCAGTAACTGCCAGAGCAAGGAGGCAGATCTTCAGTTAGGACAGGGAAGACTGGCCAGCTGGACGAAGGGACCTGCCTTAATTGGCACATGTCACGTGCAGCACAGGCACTGGCTCCAAACACACATCATGCTGCACCACAGCTCAAGCCTCACAAATTTGAAAAGATTGAAAATTACAGTGCAATTGAGCTAGAAATAAAAACAGAAGATAATTGAACATCTTCATGTACTTAGAAACTAAGAAACACAATTTTAAATAACTCACAGTTCAAAGAAGAAGCCATAGTGGAAATTAGAAAATATTTTGAAGTTAATTGTGCAAATGCCACATAAAACTTGTGGGATGAAGCCAAAGCCAGGCTTAGAGGGAAATACGTAGCCTTAAAATGCGTGTATTAGGTCAGGTGCGGTGGCTCACACCGGTAATCCCAGCACTTTGGGAGGCGGAGGTGGGAGGATGGCTTGGGCCCGGGACTTTGAGGCTGCAGTGAGCTGTGATCGTGCCACTGCACTCCAGCCTGGGTGACAGAGGGAGACCTTGTCTTAAAAAAAATTAAAAACAATGCATGTATCAGAAAAGAAGAAAGACTGACAATCACTGATCTCAGTAAGTTACAAAAAGGACAGCAAATTAAATCGAAAGAAAGTAGAAGGAAGAAAATAATAAAGATGAGAACAAAACAATGGAATTGGAAAAATCATACAGTAGAGGGAACAAAAAAAGCCAAAAGTTGGTTTTTAAAAAGACTAATAAAATTGATAAACCCTCGATGAGGCTGCTCATGAAAAACAGGAAGAAAACACGTATGACCAATGCCAGGAGGGAGAGGGGATGCACTGGAGGTCCGACAGACCCTGCAGTCAAGGATTTCAAGAAGTTATTATGAGCAATTTTATGCCAATAAACTTGAAAATTTACATGAAGCGGACAATACTTGGAAAGTACAATGAATAAAGATGAAATAGAAAATTTGAAAAAGATATTACTAAAGAACTCAAATTCATAATTTAAAGTCTGCACATTAAGAAAATTCCAGGTATATAATTCCAGGCTTTCCCAGTGAACTTTGTCAAAGGACAAAATCGCACATACATGTCCCTGCAGAGAGCAGAGCTCTGAGCCACTGACACTGTGAGAGTGCCCAGCCCCTCCTCCTTCCAATGTCACAAGGACAAGCACATCCCTCCCCCGGAGGGACACCAAAGAGCTGAGGAATAGTAGGTATGTTATAAAAAATAAAGCACAAAAAGTATAGCTAATGCAACACCCAAAGTACAGTCTCTAAAAGAAAAAATTGGTAACAGAAATTGTTAAGACAACGAAAAGATGAACCTCAGACTGAGAGAAAATCTTTGCAAAACTCATATCTGATGAAGGACTAGTATCCAAAATATCCAAAGAACTTTTAAAACTCAGCAATAAGAAAACAAACAACCTGATTAAAAAATGGGCAAAAGATCTGGACAGACACCTCACCGTGTGAAAAGCTCACATCATACCATTAGGAAAATGCAAAATAAAATGGCAGAGGTGTCACTGCACACCTACTAGAATGGTCAAAACCCAGAACACTGACACCACCGGATGCTGGTGTGGATGTGGAGCAACAGGAACTCTCATTCAGTCTTTGCTGGTGGGAATGCAAAATGGTACTTTGGGAAAAGGTTTGGCAGTTTCTTACAAAACTAAACATACTTTTATCATACGATTCAGCAATTGTGTTCCTTGGTATTTATCCAAAGGAGTTGAAAGTTTATGTCCACACAAAAACCTGCACATGATGTTTATAGTAGCTTTATTCATAATTGCCAAAATGTGGAAGCAACTAAGATGTCGTTCAGTAGGTGGACAAACAAACTCTGGTACATGCAGACCATGGAATATTATTCATCACTAAAAAGAAATGCACTATCAAGCCATGAAAACGTATGGAAGGAACCTAAATGCATATTGCTAAGTGAAAGAAGCCAATCTGAAAAGGCCGTGTACTATATGGTTCCAAGTGTATGACATTCTGGAAAAGGCAGAAACATGGAGACAGTAAAAAGATCAGTGATTGCCGGGGGTTAGGGGGAGGGAGGGACGAACAGGTGGAGCACAGAGGATTTTTAGGGCATTGACACCTTTCTGTATGATACTACAATGATGGATATACATTATACATTTAACAAATGATTATACATTTGTTAAAACCAGTAGAATGTACAGCACCGGGGTGACCCTAATGTAAGCTGTGGGCTCTGGGTGATAACGATGTGTCAATATAGGTTTATCAACTGCAACAAATGCACCACAGGAGCCAAGATGTTAAAAACGGGGGAAACTGTGTGTGTGTGTGTGTGGGGGGCTGTTGAAGGGGTGTTTGGGAACCCCTACTTTCTGCTTAATTTTTCTATAAACTCCAAACTGCCTTAAAAATGAAGCTTGTTATTTAAAAGTATAGCTATTTTTAATTAATTATTAAAATTTAAAAATTTAGAAAAGTATTTTTCTTTCTAAAAGTAAGACAAGATTATACAATATTTCTATAATCTTGAGGCTGTCCATGTGGGCGGTGGACTTGGGAAGACATGTTCAGCCTCACGGCCACCTCGCAGCACCCAGCTGCCCCACTCTGCTCACCTGGGCCTTTAGGTACTACAATGGTTAATTCTGTGCCGTCTTGGCCAGGCGCAGCACCCAAATGTTTGGTCAAACACCAGTCTGGTGTTGCTGTGGAGGTATTTTAAAGATGAAATTAACACGTAAGTCAGTCGACTTTGTGTACAGCAGGTCACCCTCCAGAACGTGGGTGGGTCTCACCCAAGGTGTTGAAGGCCGAAGAGGAAGGAATCCCGCCTCCAGCCCGTCAGGGCCTGAGCTGTAGGATCAGCTCCTCCCTGGGCGTCCAGCCACCGCCCTCCACAGCCACACGTGCCAACTCCTTGAAATAACTTCTCTCTCTCTTACTCCCTCCCTCTCAGACCGTATAGGTTCTCCTTTTCTGGAGAACCCTAACTAATGCAGGTACCCCTCCCCGGGCCTCAGTTTCCCCTTCCATAAATTAGTGAGGGGTGGAGGCTGACACATGGGCCCTCCCTCCCCCACACCCAGTCCAGGGGCAGCCCCGAGGCCCATGCTCCCCACCCAGTCTCTGCGGTTCAGGGGCTGATCTCCTAGCCCGGAAACTGAAACTCTCTTCACCCGCAAAACTGAGACTCTGTCCCCGTGGGACACGAACCCCCCATCCTCTGCCCCAGCACCTCGCACCCACCATCCTGCTTTCTGTCTCTATAATTCAGCTACTCTCGGGACCTCATATAAGTGGAATTGCACGTTATTTGTCGTGTTATGACTGGCTCATTTCACTCGGCACAATGTCCTCAAGGTACATCCACGTTGCAGCAGGCGTTGGCATTTTCTTCCTTTCCAAGGCTGAAAGATATTCCATTGTATGGTGCCGCCACGTTTTGTTTATCCATTTACCCGTTGATGGACACTTGGGCTGGTTCCACCTCTCACCTGTTGTGAATGCTGCTGCTATGAACACGGTGTACAAACTTCAATCTTTTTTATGGCTGAATAATATCACATTGATGTAATAATTTATTTTTGGATTCTGTGACCTTGTGATTGGTGCCCAGGCAGCTGTTCCTGACACTCATGGCCCTGGCCAGCTGCCCCTGGGCAGCTCACCCTCCGGGCCACGCCCTAGGGCTAGACAAACACAGATGGCCCCATTGGCGGGTTGGGCAGCCTGTCCGGATACAGGAGAGAAACACCAAGACCCACCCAAGAAGCGGGGGAATTGTGCCACAGTTGAGGGCCCAGTGGTTGGGGTGGACGTGTGTGTGGCTGTACCACCTTGATCACCCTCCAGAGGATCCTCCACATCTTGAACTCTCCAAAAACTCAGGTGCCTCACTCAGACATAAAGTGGCATCTGTCCACACTGGACCATCCACCCACTGGGCTGAGGCCACTAGGACCCACACACTAGCCCTGCCCAGTGGTCTGCCAGCTTCCTGTGGGCCTTGGAGCTGCATCCAGGTCACCAGCTGTGCCTCTGCCGCCTGAGGGTGGGCTATCTTTCACACCCCTGCTTGCTCTCCTGCCAGTCCAGCATGGTCCCTCTGCAGAGCCCGGACTCTGACCTTGCTGCCCCAAAGGACCTGGGGTTCCCATGCAGGGGCATCCAGCTCCAGCCACTCTGCAGACAAAGATTGGGTGGGCTCTGGGGTCCGCAGGGGGGCAGGGAGGAGAAGGAGGCAACTCCCCAGCAAGGGGCCCTGAGGGCGGGGGCAAGGGAGCTGCTGGGCAGGACCTGGGGCCAGACTGGGGGCCCGGTGCGGGGGCAGCCCCGAGGCCTAGCCACACCCAGGGCCCTCCTGAAGCCGCAGCCTGTGCCTTGCGAGGCAGGGACGACCTGCTGAAGGAGCGTGGGTGGGGGTGGGCGCGCCGCCCCAGCCAGGGCTGGTGACACAGCGACTGGGGCAGAGCAGGGGACGGAAAAAGTGAGTGTGAGGCGGCTCGGGGCCGCTTACGGGAAGGCGGGATGCAAAGTGCTGACTGTGTCCCCGCTCGGTTCTTATCTGAGCCGCTGCACCAGCCAGCGCCAGTGCCGCCCTGGGCAGCCAGCGAGGCAGGCGACAGCTCGGAGGTCAGCCGCCGCTTCCTCCCTCCCCACAACCTCTTTTTTTTTTTTGAGTATCAGTTTGAATTCCTGTTCTTTTAAATGTACTCAAAGTGTGTTAATTTATTTGATTTTTAATTTTAATTTTGATATATATATTTTTTAAAAAACGTTTTTATTTTATAGTTCACATCTTATTCAATACAATGATTCCTAACAGTGACATCTTGGTCGCTGTAAAATGTCCCCTCTGCACTGTTTAATGCTTTCCAGTGTTCAGTATTTGACTTTTTCACTATTACCCTCCTTTGTGCTTCCATCTGCCTAATATATCCTGGCTCCTGTTGTTAACCTTTGGATGTCATTTTGAGAACATGAGGCAACTTGATTTTTAACCCTATCTGGTAGCTTCTGCCTTTTTAATCACATTTATTGTTCTTACTAACATGCTTCGTCTTATTTCTGCCTTCTTAATTTTTCTCACCTTTAAAAAAAATCTTTCCTGAGTTTTGCTGTATTAAGGTCTTTGCTTCCTTTTTTAAAAACTCATAGTTTGGAGTCCCACACCCTGGCATTTGCCTGTAATAACCCTCCCACTCCAAACCCCTAACACAAGACATTTAAGCACATTTTTCTCTTCAGCCCTCTGGAAAAATTAAAAGGAATTTATAGCTTGATGGCTTTTTACTTTGGTCCACTTCAAGTAAAGCATGAATTAAATGTTTTCTGTTTAACAACAGCCTTATTTCAGTGGTACCAAAATATCACTTTACCACAAATTTACATTAGTAAATTTTTTCATGGGTGCTTGCTATTGTTACAAATACACTAGCCACAGAAAATTAAAATGGTGCTTATACTTTCAGAACCCCAAGCTTCTAACTTTGGCCATGCTAATACTCTTGCTGAACAATGAACAAAAGACCATTCAGACATAAAGTCGCAGTATGAGTTTTAATTGGAAACATTAAAATGGTTTAATGACTCATAATGAATTATAAAACTTTGATAGTTAAATTGTACTATCTTTTATGAGGTATTTATTCTTCATTATTTATGTATATGGACAGTGTGATCTAATTTTGGTATATTTTGATGCTAAATTGCTCCCTTGTCATTTTGACACCACCCTAACTTCCTTGCCTTTGGGGACAGTGAGCTGTCCTGTCCCTCCTGCACACCCAGCAGGGGTCTGGCCCAGGGCCGTGACTGTGCTCTGTTGACTTGGGGCCCGCTGCATCCCCTGCACAGTGCCCGGTCCCTCCTCCAGTTTGGAGGTCCACCTCAACAGCTGTGGTTGTTTTCCCAGTTTTGCCAGCCTGGTAGGTGAGGTGTTAATTCATAGTTTTGTTATTATGGGTAAAATCAGCACACACACATATATATACATGTGTATTGTATCTACACAAATGTGTGCACACATATGTACACACATGTGTAGACCTTGCTCTTCCCAGGTTTTCAAATCTGCACGTAGTTGGGACATCAGCTCTCTGTGTGACAGCACAAACATCCCCCCAGTGTGCTTAGGGTGACTTTCTGCCTTGCTAAAGTTCTTTGTTTTCTAACTTACGGAGTCAGATCTATCGATCTGTTCGTTAACGGCTCTCTGATGGTTAATTCTTAAACAGTGAGAAAGGCTTTACCTACTTCTGCACTGTGAGAGGAGGCACCCACATTTCCTTGTGCTCCTTGCGGGGTCTCTTTTTTCACATGGGGTCTCTGCTGCAACTGGATTCCTGCGGGTGCACAGCACGGTGTGAGTCTGACTCGACACAAACGCTGTCATTGTCTCTGTGCCAGAACCTCTCTTCCCCCCACCGGTTTGGGTCACAGGGACTGGGCCCTTTCCTGTCTTTTCGTGGGCTAATTCCACCTGTTGTCATTACAATGCGTGTTCCATCTCATGGTGCTGGTCTGCTTTCATTTTCTTTTCATGGTTTTCTTGGCTGTTGCTTGCTTGTTTATTTTTCCATGTGAAAGTTATAGTTCCAGAAATATGGGTTTTTACCGGGATGATGTTAAATTTACAAATTAAGTAGGAAGAGCTGACATGTCTGTGAAGTCGAGTCCTTGCAACTGTTAACAGAAAAAACTCCCAAACTCTGCAAAATAATTTAAAGAGGTTTATTCTGAGCCAAATATGTGTGACCCCAAGAGCCAAGCCCAAGAAGTCTTGAGCAAGTGGTCCTGCCTCAGTTGGGTTACAGTTTGGATTTATACATTTTAGGGAGACAGGAATTATAGGTAAAGTCATAAATCAATACATGGAAGGCGAACGTTAATTTGATCCAAAAAGGCAGGACATCTCGAAGCAGGGGCTCACAGGTTATAGGTGGTGGGTTCCAAGATTCTTTGATTTGTAATTGGTTAAAGAAATAAGTTTGTCTAAAGGCTTGCGATGTTTTAAGTTGGGATAACGAAGTGTGTTGGTCAAAGACAAGCCACAATATTCAGACTCGAGTGACCTGTTAAGCAGATTGATGGTCTGCAGGTGATTTAACCTTTTCTCTGCATGGCCTTAGGTCCTGTTAGTAATTTAGTATTTACTGTCTGAGGCGTGTCTGACCTCCCTTCCCTTCATGGCCAGGAGCTCAGTTTTAAGGATTTTCTGGGATCCTCTTGGCCAAGAAGGGGTCTGTTCAGTTGGCAGGGGGTTTAGGATTTAATTTTAGATCACGTAACCCAGAGCTCTGTGTGTCCCGTTGGTCGGTCAGAGTTCCACTTCTCCGGCAGGTTGCACATTTATCGTTAAGTTTATGCCTCGAGCGTTTTATCTGATCTCTTGCTATTCTAGGTGGAACATTTCCTGCCACTTTGTCTTCTCACTGGTTCTTTTCTGAGTATATGAAAGGCATTTATTTCTGAATGTTAATTTTATATCTGCTGCTCTACCAGATCTTACTACCTGTAGTAGTTTTTCCACGGGACCCATTGGGTTTTCCATGCAGGCAAACCATGCGCCCTTCTTGCCTTGTCCCGGACATGGACACGGCGACTCTGCCTCTCGCCTCACCCAGGACGGGACCTCGGGGTGGCAGGCACAGGATGAGCTCCAGGAACTGGGAGCAGGGGAAGGACTGGGTGGTGGCTGGGGAGGGGGTGCCTGGCACGGCTGTCAGCAGCCGAGGACCACAGCCCGGTGATGGGGCTTGCAGCAGGTGTGCCCCTCCCTGGGCTGAGTTTCCCCTAACCCATGCACTGGGGGAGGGACCCCACTGATGCTGCATCTTAGCCTAGAGCAGCCCACCCACCCTGCCACGAGGGCCCTCCCAGGAGGGACTCCCAGGGGTGGGGGACATGGGGGCTGGAGCAGTGCAGAAACAGGCACAACTGCTCAGGGGCTGCCCCGGGTCAGGCCAAGGTGGCCTGGGGGCAGAGGGCCGTGGGACCCCGGAAAGGGGAGGATGGTGTCCGCTATCCCCTGAAGTTGGAGGGATCTCACCCCTGGGGGGCCGTGTGTGTGAGTGTGGACCAGGTTAGGGGGGCCAGGAGGGCCTGGTGCTTCTGGGGTAGTCAATGGGAGAGCCCGGCTTGGGCTAGGCTCCAGAGGCTGGCCACTGTCCTTGTCCTCAGCCTCAGCCTGGCTGGCCGCCTGCCCAGCAGAGGCCTCCGCGCCCCCCTCCCCCGTCTCCCTCCCCGCTCCCCCCACAACAGAACTCCTTGGGCAGGACAGAACTTAGAGCTTTCCTCATGTTTAATTAAAATATAATAGAACTGAAGGGAGGGGGCTCCTAAGTCCCTACCACCCAGGTGCCACCAGCCAGCCTGGACTCTGGCCATCCTGCTGCATGTCAAAGGGTGGCCAGGCCTTGCTGTGGGGTGTCCGGCCAGACAGAGGACACCTGTACCACCTCCCCTACCCCCTGCAGGAACCCAGCCAAGGCCCCTCTAAACAGCACTGTGAGTGGGCAGCAAAGAGAACCTGACTCCCCAGTTTGGACATATGTGGGGCCCTGGGTGCCTGCACCTCTGCCCCTTACCCCTCCAGTGGCCATAGCCTGGAGGGGGCCAGAGCCAGCCCCCCTCCCCCACCCATGGGACCCTCCTGAGCAGCTGGAGGGTGGGCAGGGAAAGCCGGAGTGCCTGGGGGGGGCGAGGGGCCCACCCACGCAGCCAGGAGCTCTTCTGGCCTTCCTTGAAACTCCTCCAGGCCTGGGGGAGCATGTGGCCCCTGGAGAACCCCCAGCCTGGTGCACTTCACGCCCCTGCACCCCTTGAGGGACGGCTTCAGGCCCTATGTCCAGCGTGTCCCTGGAGCTCCTTGCTATGGGGCGCCTTGCTGGGCCACTCCAAGGCAGTCTTCAAACAGGTCCCATCTCCAGGCTCCTGGGGGGCGCTGGGGACCACGGTGACTCAAGCCCGGCCCCGCACAGCAGCAGCAGCGGTTCAAGAGAGCCAGGTGCGGGCCAGCTTTGGTCCAACAAAGCCTGAAGTGGTGTCCGCCTCAGGCCCTCACTGTAAGGGGCAGTGACCCCACCGCCCAGGCTCTTGTGGCATTAAGACGGAGTCCTGTGATGGGGCTGGCACAGGTGCAGGGTGGTCTGTCGGTAGCTCAGCCCCAGGCGCTGTGCACCCTGCATGCCCCTCTCCAGGGAAGGAGCCCAACCTGGGCTCATGGTAGAGGCTGCAGGATGTTGGCAGCCAAGGAAGCCGGTCAGAGGGGCCAAGAGCAGTGTCCGTCCTCAGGCCTCAGAGGCCGGCGACCCCGAGGGCTGTCGGCCGAGCCCCTGCGGCCTGGGGAAGAGACCCCAAGCCCATTGGGGAAGACAATGGTGGCGTATTCTGTCTGCTCAGGGACGCAGGGGGCAGGGGGCTCCGGGGTCTTCTCTCGACACTGGAAGTCCAGCTCCCCGTAGTCCACAGTGAACGCAGGCACGGCCGAAGGGTCCTCCTTCTTTAGGGTGAGAGGAAGGAAGAAGTCAGTCCCCCATGCTGGCCTGGGGAAGGGGCCTGGAGCACCTGCCGGGATGAGCCACCACCCTGGACGCCCACCACAGAGCCTGGGACTGCACAATGGGCCTGGGCTGTCGCCCCCACTGCTCCTGTGTGTGACCAGGGGAAGCTGCACCTCCTCTCTGGCTCAGTTTCCCCCTCTGAAATGTCCCTGGCATTCTTGCAGATTTAGATTCCAAAACATGCCTTTTCTGGCTCCCCTCTCTCCAGCATAGGAGAGCAATGACCGAGCCACACACGGCCTCACAGCCGTGCCCATGCCATTGGCCACACGCCCTGGAGATGGCAGGCAGGCCAAGTACCAAGACACGGCTTTGGGGATTTGGGTCATGCTGCCTGGGGGACCTGGGAGGTGGGGTCCCGGCTGGAAGTTCAAGTTTAAGGGTCCCCAGGCTGCAGCCCTGCAGGCCATGCTCCTGGGAACCCCCCAGGAAGGTGGAGGGGGACAGATCTTGCAGGACAGGGCCCAACGCTCACCAGGGGTTGGTCAGCACTTCGGGCTCCTCCGGCCCCTGCAGAGAAAGACACTTGGAGTCAGGGGCAGACACTGAGCCATCCTCCCCAGGGCAGCGGTCTCAGTGGGGTCCTGGTCCCACGGGCTTTGTTAGTCTGTCCGGGGGGCTTTGTGCCCCAAGAGGAGGCTGTATGGGCCCGGGAGGGCACCACACTTCCCGACCCAGCTTGCCACCCGCCCGTGACGAGGAGCCCCCAGTTTGGTCCATGAATTGCTGAGCAAGGTGCCCACTGCAGGGGCCAGACCCCCTTCCAGGCGAGGCTGCACAGAAACACTGTGCATCTCCACCCACGCAGCGGAGCACATGCCCTCCAGACACGTGCAGGAGGAAACTGAGTTTGCTGAGGAGACCGTCGGCTGCACACCCCCCACTGCTTGAAGACAAGGAGGCCCAGGCTCCAGGTGGCCACAGAAGCAGGTACAGGCCAGCTCCACAGGCCTCGCGAGGTCAGCGTGTGGGGGTGTCCTCAGCCCACACCACATGGAGGTGAGGGGGTGTGGGGGTGTCCTCAGCCCACAGGGAGGTGAGGGGGTGTGGGGGTGTCCCCAGCCCACATGCAAGTGAGGGGGTGTGGGGTGTCCCCAGCCCACATGCAGGTGAGGGGGTGTGGGGGTGTCCTCAGTCCTCAGGGAGGTGAGGGGGTGTGTGGGGGTGTCCTCAGTCCTCAGGGAGGTGAGGGGGTGTGGGGTGTCCCCAGCCCACATGCAGGTGAGGGGGTGTGGGGGTGTCCCCAGCCCACATGCAGGTGAGGGGGTGTGGGGGTGTCCCCAGCCCACATGCAGGTGAGGGGTGTGGGGGTGTCCTCAGCCCTCAGGGAGGTCATGTGGTTGGGGTCTCTCTCGCCACCCCCCCTACCCTGGGGCTCACCCCGCATCCCTCCTTTTACTTCACATTTTCTAAGGTGCTGAGGCCTGAGGTTGCCTCTGCCCAGGTGGTGAAGAGGCTCCTCCCTCCCCCAGGCCTCAGAGCCCCCTGAGAGCAGGTGAGAAGGGACAAGGCTGGGGCCTGCAGGCCTCCAGAGACGCTGGGAGACCCCAGCCCAGCTGCTTCCGGGGAGGGTCATGGCTGTGAGCAGGGTGGGCCCAGGGAGGACAGCAGCGGGGCTGGGCAGGCTGTGGCAGGCGTTACCTCGAGTGGCCCTGGGGCAGATGGCAGTCAGGACCCAGGCCAGTAGCAGCAGCACCAGGACCCCCACCAGGACACTCGTGACACTGACCACGAGGCTTTGGAACTGGTCCCCTGGGCTGGGCGAGGGGCTGGGGTGTGGTGTGGGAGATTCCACAGCTTTCTCTGGAAGGGCACAAAGGACCAAGGTTAGGGGCAGGATCCTCAGGGGCAGGGTCCTTAGACGCTGGGTCCCCAGGGACACCCTTAGTGTGCTCCCTTCCTGGGGGTCACCTGCCCTGCCCTCTCCATGGCCTGAGGGGCCTTGCTGGGCCCCAGCCGTGCGGTGACAGCCACTGCCTGGCCTGCCCCTCAGCAGAGCTTCCAAGCAGGACCTCGTCTTAAGAGGCTCCGCCACCTACCTGTGCACCCTTCTCGGTCGGGGCTCAGTCACTGTGACCCTGAGTGAGGGACAGAGTCCTGGCCTGGAGCCTGGCGGGCCCCTGCCCCTACACCCCTGCGGGCTCGTGTTCCTGCTCAGGAGGGGTTGTCTCCCGCCCCTGGGCGCTGCCCAGCTCACCCCTGCCCCGTCTCCATGGCCGCACCTGTCACCGTGAGCTCTGCGCGGGGGCTCTCTTTGATCTGCGTCTTGGGAGTCAGGAAGATGGCGCCACAGAGGTAGATGCCGCTGTCATTGCGCCGGGCGGCCACGACGCTCATCTGGAAGTCGCGCCCATTGGGCAGCTGTGTGACGCGGAAGCGGGGGTCCTGGCTGGGCTGGCTGCGGTCCTTGGGGAAAGCGGCCAGCTTGTCGGTCTGGTTGCTGGGGCTCATGCGGTACCAATTCAGCACGAAGCGCTCCGATGTGTTGGAGAAACTGCAGGTGAAGGTGGCATTGGCCCCCTCGGGCACCGTGAGCCGGGCGGGGGAGAAGCTGAGGAGCCTGTCGGGGGCGTCTGAGAGGTGGAGAGGGAGCAGCGGCCAATGTGAGGGAGGGGCTGGGCAGCCGGTGAGATGCCCCCTCCGTCCTGATCTCTTCCGCCACCCTGGGTAGAATCCCGGGCAGAGCCTCTGCCAGGGCCCTCGGCTTCTCTGTGCCAGGGCGCTCACCTTCGACTTTATCGAGACCTGAGGCTGGGGGCTTCTCTCCAGTGCTCTGGCTTCTCCCCCCACCCCACATTTTCCTCCAAGAGCCTTCCCCCCTCCCCCCCATAGGCTCCAGTGCCCCAGAGAGGGCCACGAGGCCTAACCTGGCACGTTCCGGCTCTGCCCATCCAGGCCCCAGACCTTTAGATGCCCTGCCCTGGACCCGTCTGCATTGCTCTGGTGGAGGGATGCTGGGCTGGGTGGGTGGGGGTTGCCATGAAGACCCCAGCCCTGGGGGCTGTGGGGCCCTGTGGCAGGCTCAGGGTCCAGCCTTTGCCCACCTTTCAGGACAAGCTCAGACCTGGGACCCTGGGGACTGGGGTGCTCAGCAGGGCCATCACCGCTCATGTGACAGCAATGGGGCCCCACAATCCCGGGACACCCTGGACAAGGACCCTGCCTCGTGGATGTGCTCACGTGTGCTCACACACATGCACTCACTTGCACACACATGCACACCACCCACACATACATGTGCTTGCTGGCACGTGGGAGAAGAGGTGCCCGTATCTCAGCCCATGTGACTTGCCAGTGGCATTCCCTACCCACAGTCGGGGTCCCGGGGGAGCAAAGAGCCCACATGTGCTGGGCTTTGCCCCCTGGGGAGACTCTGCCCATGGTCCCTGATTTGCACATGGGGAAACCGAGGTGCAGAGAGGTGAAGTGCAGGCTGAAGCTGCGTCAGACCCAACTCTGGGTGTCTGCTGGCCGATGGAGTGGGGCGTAGAGCAGAGTAGAGCCCCAGCCCTGCCCCCGTAGCCCCTGCCTGCATCCCTCCAGCTGCCTGGGAAAGTGGCACCGACCAAGACCACACATCTCCCTGCAGCGCAGATCTCCAGTCCACCCACACATCCCTCCCGCCACTGGCTTCCCAGGCGGGCCCAGCCCTGCGATGTCAGTCCTGGGGTGTGCTCACTCAGCTCCGTCCCCAGCAACACTTGCTGGGCTCCCCCACCAGCACATGGTGACAAGAAGGAAGCTGTGGCTGCCCTGGCTACAGGTCCCTCTGCTGCTTCTGGGATGGATGCCCCTGGGCAGAGTGGGGTCCGCTCACTGAGCAATCACGGCTCCAGGGAGGAAGGGGGCAGCTGGCCCCTGTGTCCCTGAGGCCAGCCTGGCCCACATCCTGCTGCATGGGGGCAGGCATGACAGGCAAGGGACCCATGCCAGTGTGCACATGACCCGACTGCTCATGCCTGTTCCCAGCGGGCACCTCGCCTGGGTGAATGAGGTCTCTGTGCCAGTAGAGAAGCGGCGGGGTGGGGTGGAATCCTGAGGTGGCCCCTCCACACCCTGCTCAGGGACAGCGGGGCCACAGAATCACTGGTTAAGGGCGAGGACCCTGAGCTCCCCCACGCCCGCCAGCCTGTGTACCCCTGCCCCAGTCATCGGGGGACGGTCAGGGCCGGCCTGTTCTTTCGGAACCCATCTAGTGCCAGCTGGACGTAAGGGTGGCACGGCCTGAGCTCGGGCCCCTGTGGAGGGGCCATGAGGCCGGAACCCGGGCGGCTGTGCAGGGTGGGTGGTGGTCCACATAGCTCTGTGGCTCTGCAGAGGGCCTGTCGCACCCGCCAGGAGGGACGGGGCCTTGGGGAGGCCAAGGTGGCCTGGGAGGGGCCAGGCCTGGGCCTGGGTGGCCCGTGCAGGTGGGGTTCCCCCTGTCAGCAAGGCCCACTCCTCCCTCTCTCCCCTCCTCAGGGGTGACACCAACACCCGGGGCCCTCGGTAAGCTCTTTCTCCACTCTAATTGCTTGTCTAAGCCATACACAGCCTGCATGCCCCACTGTGGGTCCAGACCACACACAACTTGCATGTCTACTGGGACTGCCCCTCGGCTGTACTAATATGCACCTTCTCTATACATTTATTCAAGAAACATATCAACCTCTTTCAAGAAAAGCACTAAGTAAATAATAGTACCAGTTGGGCTCAGATTTGGCAAAATTGTGCCATGGTGTTGGAACACCAGATCTGAGGGTGCTGATCCTGCCGGTGTGCTCCCGTGGCCTCCTGCCCTGCTCTGGGCCTGACACGGCCTGGCCTCTGGGCTGCCCCTGGGAAGGCCCAGCTGGGCCCCGTCCTCACCTGCTGTTCCTCAGTTCCAGCCCTTGTCGGCCCCCACACCTGAATGTGTGACAATTTGAGTCACTTGTCTGCTGGTTGCAGTGTCGTCACCCCTCTTATGAAATCTGAACTGGCGTGGTGGGACCCTTGGCTGCCTAGGCCCCTGCCCACCTGTGGGTCTTGCCCTGGCTGGGACCCTCTGACCTGCCTGGTCCTGTCCAGGCCCCTGTGGCTCCAGGGTCCCTCCTAATGGCCCTCAAGGCCATGCCCAGGGTGGTCCCCACTCCCCCTGTGCCCCACGGCCTCCTTGCTGCTCCCCGTATACCCCCAAAGCACTCTCTTGCCTCTACCTGCACACCTGTCCCTCAGTGTCCTCTTGGAATGCCCAGAGGTGGCAGGGCACCCCACTCTCAGAGGCCACCCCTCAGCAGGCCAAGGGGTTGTTCCTCACAGACACATGGGGAGGGCGGACACTGGCCTCTTGCTGCTGCTCCACAGCTGGCTCTGACCAGGGAGTGCCCCCTCCTGAGCCACAGTGTGGCCTGTCAGGGCCTATGGGTGGCCAGATCAGGCCTCAGGACCACGGGGAGGACACCCTGCCTCACTCAGTGACCCACCCAGATGCAGGAGGATGGGTTCCCAGGACCGGGGCCCCAAGGGAATCATTGGGAATATTCTGGAGGGAGCAGGGCTGGAGACCTTGTTGGAAGGAGGTTGGGACTGGGGCCTCAGCACAGAGCAAGGGACATGCTCTGTCTGCGTTTCTGAATTGCTGGGAACGCGGGGGCCCTCGCGGCAGCTGACACCTTGGGCAGCACCTGTGGGTCCCCATCTCTCACGCTGGGGTTGTGCATGGCTGTCGGGACAGACACAGCCAGCTGGTGCCCCCATGCGTGTCCAGACCACGCACACTAGGATGGGGTGGGGGTGGTGAGCACCATCCACGTGCTCAGAAAAGGCAAAGCAGAGTCAAAGACAGGGTGCCACTGAGTGAGCCCCGCTTGGTGGAGAGGCGCTGAGGCTGTGCGGACTTCTGGGTGCAGCAGGCTAGGGTGTTGCTTTACCCGTGCACCACGAGTATCTATGGAACTTTAAAATTATTGTCTGTGTAATTAAAAATTGAAATGTCCATTTACTTGCAGCAATTGGTATAAGGACCCACCTTTTACTTGCTGTGTGTGTGCCGGAAGGGGCCTTTTCTGCTTGGGTCCCTCCGACCGGGCCCTAGGCTCGCAGGCCCGCGGGTGCCATTTTGGATCCACCCAGGGCTGGGCTCCGAGCCTCCCCCGGCCCCACCAACTGGCTGGGTGGGGCGAGGGCCAGGACTTTTCAGGAGCTCAAGTGCTGCCCTCTCTTCCCCCAGCCTGGCCCAACACCCCCTGCTCCTGGGGGGGCCCAGAGCGGGAATGCTGAGCGGGACTGTTTGTCACACAGGAGCTCCCACCCAAGACCCACATCACCTCAGCCTTCCAGGCCACCTCCTCCAGGAAGCCTTCCTGGCCTCCTTAGCTGCTAGGTCCCACTGAGAAGGTAAATATTGTGAGGTGACCACCGGCTGATTCCTGGCTAAAGTTATATTTGAGAAATCCCACATTTTGTGGGATTTCATAGTTTCCCTCAAGCTTTCTCACTTGGATCTGTGTAGGAGGGTGGGTTGGTGGAGATGGCTGTGCCCTGCACAGGGCCAGGAGGGAGGGCATGAACACGGCCGGCCTCACAGACAACACATTCCATAGGCACCACCTAACACCTCATGGGCCAGACCCATCTTGGGGTGCCAAAATCACCGCCTGGCAGACTGTCGGGGCCACTATTCACAGAGGGAAGGGGTGTCCATCATGGGTACCCCAGGAAGGACTGACACCCGTCTGTGCTACTCCCAGCCAAGACGCAAGCCTAACCCCCCGTGGGCAAACGCCAGACACATCCCTGGACTTCTCCGGAACACAGCAGCAGCCGCGACAGAGAAAGGCAGGGCATGGTCTGGACTGGAAGAACCTGCAGTCTCGCGACACCTGACCGACGCAGGCCGTCCTGGACCTGGTCCTGCTCAGCTAGACAGGGGTGGCGGGAGCCCGTCTGACAAAAGTCCCGGGTTAGTGCCACCGTTGGAGGGAGCGAGGGCTGGGAGCAGGTCTGTGTCCCTAGAAGACCTGGCTGGAGCATGAGGAGTGAAGTGTCTTCTGGTGTCTGCAACTAATGCTCAAGTGGGTCAAAGAATGGCAGCCGCACGAGTAGAGACGGGAAGTGCCATGGGCGCGAGGGGAGGCCCTAACCCCAGGACTCAGAATGCGACCTCATTAGGAACAGGGTCGTTGAGGGTGGAATTGGTTCAGAAGACGTCACACTGGAGCAGCGTGGGCCCTAATCCAGCGTGGGGAAGTTTGTGCGCAGTCACATGTGTGAAGATGAGGCACGGACTGGGGTGATGCTTCTGTAAGCCCATGAACGCCACAGGCTGACAGCAAACCCCAGCAGCACAGTCGCCCTCAGACCCTGCCAACACCTCGATGTCGGACGTCCAGTCTCCAGACTGCGACAGGACACATTTCCGTTGTTTAAGGCCCCCAGTCTGTGGCACTTTGTTACGGCAGCTCCAGCCAACTAATACTGAAAGTAAATGTGCCAATATTATCAATTAGTGATTCTAGGTGAAGGATGTTCACTGTTGTGTTTTTGAACCTTTTCCCTATAATATTTTTCAAAATAGTAGATTGAAAACAATAAAAAAGTCTACTTTAAAAATGTGTTTTGGGCCGTGCAGAATAGCTTCCATAAATGACCTGATTTAATTCTGAAGACACTACCAGGTGGACATTATTATTCCCAAAGCATAGGTGAGAAAACGGCGAAGAGGTTGAGTGGCCAAAGGTTACCAAGCTCGTGAATGGCAGTTCTGACTTGAACTCAAGGCGGTCCGTTTCAAAGCCCGTACTCTTATTTACTGTCACCCGCTGGGAAGGGGCCTGCAAACTAATGGGTTTGGGATATCTCATAAGACACAAGTAAAAAGCACACTCAAAGCGGGGGAGACTATCCATGGGAATGACCAAAGTAACAAATACAGTCAATACATTTGGAAGGAAAAAGCCTGTGCCGTGGAACGAGTCTGGGGTGGCTGAGTCTGGGACAGGACAGACAGGACACCAGTAACACATGCTGCACCCCACTGAACTACTGTGTGCTGAGTGTTGCGGGTGGGGAAACCGAGGCATGCTGCATTTGCGAATCCCCCCAGGGCACAGGCGGAACTGGGGGAGTCTGGCTGCAGGAATCTTGCTGTCCTCTTTCCCCACTTTGGTTGTGGAGCCGAGTCTTGAGGACATGCCATGCTAGCCGGGCCACGGGGTTGAGCCACCGCTCCCCTTTGTGCCTTGGTTCCTCCTCCCCGGGCAACTGCACCCCTTCTGTCCTCAAGCATGTTCTCCCCCAGCAAGGCCACAGGCCCTTGGACCACCGTCTCCAGCTCTGCGTTTCCCCCATTGAGTCCTGAGAGGAAGCCATGGGCCTTCCTCGGAGAGGCCGGTGCCGAGGAGAAAAAGCAGGGCTCCCAGGTAGGGAAGCCCCAGCTGCCAGCAGCAGAGACGGCTGGGGCTGCAGAGGGCTGCGGGGCCTTTGGGCACAGCAGCCCCAGGATGGGAGCCCTGAAGGGAGTCGGCATGGCCCCAAGGGTGCCCCTTGCGTTAGTCCTTCATTGGCCGTCACACCAGGCCTGGAGCCGGGGAAAACCACGCTCCCCAGGCTTCAGTGTCCCCCCTGCAGGCCAGCTGGACACAGAAGGCAGGGTCAGGGGTCAAGGAGTAAGCGGCAGGGCGGAGGCCCAGGGCGCTGTAGCCTCAGGGGAGCCCCTCCTGGAGAGCGGAGAGTTTGACTGAGGGCCCCCAGCGGGCAGTCTGTACAGGGGGCTAAGGGCCAGGGTGGCTGCACCCCAGGGCCCCCCTCCCAGAGCCCCTAGAGGATACTCAGAGCAACGCCCAGCACTGGACACCCGGCAATCCCAGCCAGAAGCCACAGAGGCACATTCCCCGCCCATGAAGGCATGTTGGGGGACAGATGAGCAATCTTTACCTGAGGTTACACTTTTGATACATTAGGAAAATGTCACCAGTTCATCTAAACTTTGATGTCACAAAGCCAAGCTCAGTCCCCCATGTGGGACTGGTCTCATCCACAGGAAAACACAAGTGAGGACAGTGGGCAGAACTGTGACACGGAGCTGCAGGCCCAAGGTGTGGGGTCTGGCCAGCCCGACCCACCGTCCCACAGAGAAGGACACTGGCTCGCCCCGTCCCACGGGACTCTGAGGACCAGCTGAGATAGGACAGAGGTCCGGCCTGCCCCAGAGCAAAGAGAGGATCCTTGCCAGGTGGGGATTCGGAGCCTAGAGAGGGCACTTCACCTGTGTGAAGCCACACAGCGGCTGCCCAGGACGCTGGCCCCACAGAGCCCTCCCCTCCTGTCAGGGACCGAGGCCGGAGGTCCCTCCGGTACCCCGACTCTGAGCCCCCTGACCCCCAACTCCACGTACCTAGGAGCCATCCTGGCCGCCAGCCCAGCTGCAGCACAGCCCACAGGACCGGCCAGGGCGCCTGTGGGGTCCGCATGCCCAGAGCGCCAGCCTGCGCCCACCTCCTCCTCCTCGGCTGCTCCCGGGTCATGTAGAGGGAGGGCATCCGCCCCTCGCCCCACCCCTTCTTCCTCCAGCTCTCTGTGGGTGGGGAGTGCCAGAGGTGGGTGGGGGAGGGAGCGAGAGACAGAGAGGGAGAGAGGAGGTGGGGCAGCAGGTCGGCCCCCCGCTGCCCCTGCCCCTCAGGGGGTCTCTCCAGCCCGAAGGGCCCCTTCCTTGGGCAGTTTTTGTCTCTCTGCTTCTCTGCTGTGGCCTCTTCCATTTCCCACCTGAGCTGCCCCCTCAGTGCCTGTGGCTGGGGGGTGGGAGGGGGTGCAGGGCCTCCCTTCCTCTCCCCCAACCCCCCTCCCCTGGGGGGCCAGGTCTCCTGTCCCTCTGGCTCATTGCTGGGGCTGCAGGGAGGGGTGGGCTTCCATTCCTCTGGCTGGTGCGTGTCCTGAGCCCCTCTGAGCTCTCTGGGCCTCAGCTTTCGAGCCCCTGCTGGGGGGCCAGGCCTCTGGGTGGCGGGGCCAGCCGGGGCATGGGTGGCCCTGCTGAATGCTCTCACCCCCACTGCCTTCCAGCCGGCCCCACACCAGGCTCAGGGCAGCCTCCTTTCCAGATCTTTCCACTGTGAGATGCCTCCCGATGGCCTCTGGGGGGTGGGGGCTGGTTTCCTTACACCCCCTGCCCAGCCCTCCAGCCCACTCTGGTTGGGGTGGGGGTGGTCCTGGGGCGTGCAGGGGCCCGAGCCTGGCTGGACAGCCCTTCTCATTTGTGAAACGGTTTGGTTATTTCACTACATTCTGCTGAAAGCATTTTATTACAGTGAGTGGAAAACAGGGAAGATGAAACTGCTGATATCAGTGATGAGATGCGTGGGTCTTGTCAGCTTAGAGTAACCGAGATGAAGCTAGAAACCGCCTGACAGCTGGCGCGGCAGCCCGGGCACAGAGAGTCGGTCGGGCTGCAAAGGGGAAACATTAAAGCACACCGAAACGGTGGAAAAAGAGCATCAAAGATGATGTCTGTGAGGCGCTTTAGTTCATGAACAAAGGGCCACTCGGGAGTTTTAGCGACACAGGGCCGTGTGGGTGGTGCAGAGGGCGGGAGGAGGGGGTCCCGCCGGCCACGGGGGCTTAGTGGGTGCCTCTGGGGGGACCTGGCAGGGCCACTGTGCTGGCCAGACGGTAAGGCGGCAGACAGCAGGTGTCTCTGTGCACACCCCCTCGTGCCCCAGGGGCTGCTGCGAGGTGGGTCACAGGCCAGCTGGGCTGGGGATGCCCATGCCCAGGCAGTGGCATTTGCAGGCCGCTGAGGACAGCTCTACTCCCCCCACTGCCCCCAGCAGAGGGAGCCTCAAGGTCCCACAGGAAGGCCCCAGCCAGTTGCTGTCTGTGTTTGGCCTCAAGGTGGATTCTGGATGCAACCTGCCCCCCAGGCCTGTGGTCACCTATGTTCAATGTTTAATCTCTGCAATGGGGCCCCCAGCTCAGCAGTGGGGCCTTCCTGTGGGCCCCTGAGGCTCCAAGCTCTTATCCTCTGAGGATGGGGACTGCCACTGCCTGTGCAGGAGGGGAGCCTGGGGCCCAGGGGCTGGCTCTGGTGGCAGATGCCATCATGGCCCTAGGGGTCTCGCCACCACCAGGCCCTGCAATTCCACCTGCAAGTGCTTGAACATGTGTCATGGGGGCAGGGGCACAGGGGGGAACCTGTGCACACAATCCCCGGGTTCAGGTTCACCCTCCCTCCCCTCCCTCCTCCTCCCCCTCCCTCCCTTCCCTTCCCCATCCCCCTTCCCTGCCTCCCCCTCCCTCCCCCATTCCCCTTCCCTCCCTCCCTCCCCTTCGTCCCCCATCCCCCTTCCCTCCCTCATTCCTCCTGAAGGCCCCTGGGGCAGTGGGAGAGGGGCCGTGGGGGGGGGGCTCAGCATGGAGCTAGGGGCTGAGACTGGGTGCCCTGTTTGGTGTCCCTGTGCCACTGCCACTGGAGCCCCTGAAAAGGGACACATGGGCCCCGAGAGGTCTGGGTTCTGAGCCTCGAGGACAGGGCCTTTGGGGAGGCAGAGGGTGGGTAGGGAGTGGGTGGGCCCTGGCCTGGCCTAGTGGGCTGGGCTAGCAGGGTCCCAGGCATCGGCCTGGGGTGGGGCCTGTACCCCAATATTGTACTCCTGACCCCTTATCAATGTCCAACACACATACAACCCCCAACACAAACACACAACCCCCAACACACTCACAACCCCCCAACACACAAACCCCCAACACACACACAATCCCCAACACAAACACACAATCCCCAACACACACACAATCCCCAACACACACACACAACCCCCAACACACACAAGCCCCAGCACAACACACACAACCCCCAACACACACACACACACCCCCCAATACACACAACCTGCAACACACACAATCCCCAACACACACACAAAATCCCCAATACACACACTATATTATTTCGTTTTCTGTTGCTTATAACAGAATACCTTAAACCGAATAATTTATAAACAAAAGAAATTTATTTCTTACTGTTACGGAGGCTAAGAAGCCCAAGATTGAGGGGCTGCTTTTGGCGAGAGCCTTCTTGCCAGTGTGGACTCTTTTCAGAGTCCAGAGGCAGCACAGAGTACCCCACGGCCAGGGTGCACCTTCCCCAACACACATACGCACTATCTGCCAACACATACACTATCCCCAACACACACTATCCTTCAGCAAGCCCCTGCCTCACACATGGCAGGTGTCTCCCATCTTCTCCCCCAAGGAGGAAATGAAGGTGGGGAGGGGGAGGGGGCTGGCTGGGCCTCCTGCCTGGGCTCCTTTTCTCGCCCTTGGTGAGGGAGGTCCCAGCCATCCCAGCAGGGCTGCCAGGACCCCAAGCTTTTCTTCCCCGCCCTCTCCCTCCTGAGAGGGTCACACCCCCTCCCAATAACTGGGCCTGGGTCTGGGGTGGGTTCAATCTAGGACATCAGTTGAAATAAACAGGGAAAGTTTTGTTTATGTTTTGATTGAGTGTTGTATTATTTACAATGGAGGTAGTTGTAGATTTACCTGCCATTTTAAGAAATTATACAGCTCTTCCCTCGTACACTTTGCCCAGTTTCTCCCAGTGATAACAGTTTGCAAAACTACAGGGCAACATCACAACCAGGTTTACAACTTTGGTAAGATCCACTGATCTTACTCAGCGCTCCCAGCGCTGCCTGTATTCGTTGATGTGTGTGTGTGAGGCTGTGCGATTTTAGCATAAGCAAAGGCTCGGGTATCCCCCCACAGCGGGGTTGCAGAACATCTCTGTCCCCACTTAATCACACCCATCTCCCTCCTGGGAACAAGAGTCTGTCTGCCACATCTACCATTTTTCATCTCAACAATGGTATATACGTGGGATGATACCGTCTTGTGTCCTCTTGGGATTGACTTTTCCACGCAGCGTAACTCCCTGGAGATTTGCTGTGTGTTTCGGAAGTCTGCTGCTTGTCACTGCTGAGCTGTACGGTCTGTGGTGTGGACACGCCATAATTTATTCAGCCATTCTTCCCCTCAAGTACGGGCAGATTCCAGTTCTTGGTGATTATAAGTAAAGGCCACGCAAGTTCTTGGCAGGGCAGGGCACCCAGGAGACCACGTGGGGCCAGGTGGGAGCGCTAGGACCGCTTCCCGAGACAGGGGTCTTGCCCTCAGGACACTGGAGAGGTTTTCCCCTTCCGGGGCCGCCCAGCCTTCTGGTCTGAGAAGAGGCGCTCTAGAGTTTCCAAGGCGCTGGCCTACAGGTTACGACACCCGACACCCGGCACCTGACAGCAGTGAGAGAGGGCAGTGTGTGCTGGAACATGAGCCAGCACAGATGGAAAGTCGCAGGGTGGGGGAGTCCCCGAGCTCTCTCGAGGCAGGGGGACGTTTCCGTCCGCACCGGGACAGTTCCCAGGGAAGCACAGGAAGCAGAGGAATCATCCTGAAACCGCTTCCGCAGCGGCGGCAGGCGGAGGGCACCAGAAACCTGACCCGAGCTCAGGCGGGACGAGGATGTCAGACCCGGGTGGAAAATACGCTGTGGCCGTGCTGGGCCAGGGCTGCGTAGCCGAGAGGCAGCAGCCTGATTCACAGCTGTTTCTGAGGTTGGAACAGGAAATGGTTAATTGTGTTTGCAAATAAAAACTTTCTGTTCTATCCTGTTTTTGAAACATTTCCCAGAAGTTAGAAAAGAACATCTAATTTATCTGCCCAATTTAAGAACCAAATTTTTAAAAACTGAGTGAGATATTTCCACGATTTATTACACACAAGAATAAAGGTGGACGGGTTGTTTGTTAAGGTGGGGGTGTCATGGGTGGTTTCTGCCCCTCCCTCTTTGTCTTCTAAACGTTCCAGAATGTGCTTAGTAGTTTAAGTGTGATATTCTAAATCTCCCAATGGGTGTGTGTCTGTGTGTGTGCGTGTAGGTGTGAATGTGTGCCTGTGTGTGCATGTATATGTGTACACGTGTGTATGTGTGTGTAGGTGTATGTGTATGTGTATTGTGTGTGTAGTGTATGTTTGTGTTTGTATATTGTGTATATCTGTGTATCTGTGTTCATGTGTATAGTGTGTGTGGCATGTGTGTGTAGTGTGTGTTTGTAGTGTGTGCTTGTATACTGTGTGCAGCTGTGTATCTGTGTTCGTGTGTATAGTGTGTGGTGTATGTGTGTGTAGTGTGTTTGTAGTGTGTGCTTGTATACTGTGTGCAGCTGTGTATCTGTGTTCGTGTGTATAGTGTGTGGTGTATGTGTGTGTAGTGTGTTTGTAGTGTGTGCTTGTATACTGTGTGCAGCTGTGTATCTGTGTTCGTGTGTATAGTGTATATGGCATGTGTGTGTAGTGTGTGGCACTTTCCTGCCTTTTCACTCCACCACGGTGGGCATCACTCGGGCTCCTGCTGGTTACCCAGGCGGCCGTGGTGCAGCCCCCCTGGGCTCTGACACGCAGATGCTGCCTGCGAATGCAGGACCGCAACCCCCTGAAAGGCTGCTCTCCCCACCTGGGAACGCAGAAGGGTCCCTCTCATTGTTACTTCCGGGGAAGGCTCCCCAGTCCCCCAGGGCCACTGCAGGGAGAAGGGCCTCCTCAGACAGTGGAAGGGCCTTCAGGTGCAGAGCAGGCTGGACGGAAGCTGCTGCCCCAGCTGCGGGCTCCGGGACCCCTGCCTACCTGGGGCAGCCAAGGGGCAGCAGCCACACTGCATGTCGGACCAAGAACACACACCTTGCCCACAGTGGGCCACAGGGCCTGGGTTCAGGCGAGGTGGGCCCTGTGTTCCTGGGGCTGCACACCCTCTGCTGAGGTTCGCGGGAGCAAGGGCTCAGCACGTGCTGAACCACCGTGGTGTCCTCTGGCTTCGACTCCTCCCTCACCATATGGTGCTGCGAGTGCAACACCCAGGCCCAGAGGGACAGGCCGCTGAAGGAGACTGTGGTGGGGATGCAGCTGGGCTGCTGCCCAGTAGGGAGGGCTGCTCCTGTCTGCCAGTGGTGCTGAAACCTGGAAGGAGCCAGCAGAGCGCTCTGGGGGTGGGTGAGGTTCCGTGTCTTCCTCTGGTACCAGTCCATGGTCTGTTAGGGACTGGGCCACAGAGCTCTGCCACTGCTCACCCCCCACCCCCTCCGTGGAAAAATTGTCTTCCATGGAACCAGTCCCTGGTGCCAAAAAGGTTGGGGAGTGCTGCTCTGTGGGTAACCTAGTATTTATAATAATTTGTGAAGCTGGGCATTTATATTTCAGGCATTTTTATGTAAATGTTATGTATTTCCCACTAATAAAAAGTTTAAAAGAAAAAACCCATGGGAAAATGTGCAATGATACACGTTCAACAAAGTTCTTCACAGCTTTGTTTGTAGTGGCAAAGAATTAGCACCGCTGTCCATGGACAGAAGCTGCATACGTTACAGCGTAGCTGCAAACTGGAAAGGCACCAGACGTTTAAAAGGGCTGAGTGTGGAACACGGGGCATGACATGTTGTGCAGTAAAAAAAGCTGTTGGATAATATATTTAGTGTGATTTCTATTTGTGAGCACAAATGTGCCTCTTTATGTGTTCATATGTGCGGAGACACACAGACGTCAGCGCACCGGCCTCAGTGTGCCTGGCTGAAGACTCTGGGTGTAGGTCACAGGAATTTCACTGGATCATGTTTTCCCTTTCTGCTTTCCGTTTCTCTGAGACAAGCCCGGTTGCCATGGAGACTGTGCTGTTGTCAAGGCACTGATTGGCCGGCACGCGGGATGCAGGATGCTTCCTCGGATCCCCCAGTGGGCGCAGCCCTGGGCCGGCACTGCAGAGTCCAGCGGCAGCATGGACAGGGCCAGGGCTGACGTGTGGGCCCGCACCTTTGCCCAGCTGATGGCCGAGAGGAAGCCCCATGACGTCTGGGCTCTGCTCCCCCAGGAGAGCCTGGCTGCAGGGCACCTGGACGGAGCTGGTCTCCAATACCGGCTGAAGGGGCTCTCCAGGTGCGGCCAAGGCTGGGGAACCTGGGAGAGGGAGGGGGCTGAAGGTACTTCTCCACCGGCCCTCGGGTGGTCCTGGAGGGCTAGGCTGGGTTGGCCTGGGAGTGGAGGGCTCTCGGCTGGAACTGGAGCACCATCTGGCCTGGTCTTGTCCCCTAGGTGGGTGGGTGGGGCCAGGTGCTCAGTGCCATGGAGCCAAGCCCCTGCCTGGTGGTGCTGGCCACATGGCTGCTGATGCCAGGGCCCTGGTGGGGTGATGTGGCAGTGCCCATGGAAGGACTGGTTTCACTCACTCCGGCCCTTCTGGCCAGTGCTGCCCTTGGGCGCCGGCTCATCCTGTTTCCGTGGTGTTGCCATGGCTTCACAGCCGTCAGCGCTGAGGGGTGGGAGCTGGAATTGGCAGGTGCTGGTGGCCACTGTCTGGCCGTGTGCTGCAGACGGGCCTGACAGACCAGCCAGGTGGTGGCCCTGCCTCAGACGGAAGCTGAGTCCAGACCCAAGAGTGCAAGGAGCAGGCCGCTTGGCCTGCGAGATGGGGGGCTGGGGTGGGGGGCCTGGGGGGCGCCCCAGGGTGGCCGTGGGTCCCTGGGTGGGCCCCCCAGTCCATTGTCATGACAACAGCCACGGGCTGCCCCACCCAGGGAGGGCTTCCCAACTCTGCAGGGCGCCAGCCGGGAGGGGGCTCAGGGCAGCTCCACGGCCTCACAGCAGCTCAGCCCGTCAGGCCCTCAGGGTACTGGCCAGTCGGTCACTCTGTGGGGACATCTCAGGCACAGGGGGAGTTGTTCTGCCCTCTGACCCAGCATGCAGAACCCCTGGGGCCAGGTGTGTGGTGGGATCCCAGCTCCTTCAGATGCTGGGAAAGTAATAACCCGCGGTGCGGTCTGCCAAGCGTCTGGAAGTGCGTCACCATTCCCACAGCCCGAGTGCAGCGCACTCTGAGCAGCTGGCTGAGGCTGTGGATGCCGTTGCAGCCAGTGCTCAGTTTCACGTGGAGGGGACAGAGCTGGTGGGACAGACTGTGAGGGGACCTGTGCCCCAGCATAGCAGCCGCCAGCCCCAGGCGGCTTTAACGTGCTTGTCAGTCATATTTAAATAAAGCTAGAGGTTTGGTTCCTTGGGCATGATCCATGTCCACAGGCTCTGTGGCTACCATGGCTGGAGGCTGTCCACTGGGCTGTGTGGATGTACAACATTCCGTCATCTGGAAAGTTCCACTGGACGGTGCTGAAGCAAAGTCTCACTTGAGTGCAGGTCCCCACTAAGCTCGCAGCTGTGCGTGTGCCCAGCAAGTGGTCACTCCTCTGGTGACCCGTGTTGATGGGCCACCCCCATCCCCAGCGCTCTCCCCAGATCTCCCCTACCCACGATGCACGCAGGGTGTCCTGGGCAGTGCTCCCCTGACTCCGTTTCTGCTTCAGCTGACAGGTGATGGTGGTGTCACCTCTTCTCATTCGGGATGGGGACCTGCCAGGGCTCATCTCACAGCACCCCACTGGCTGAGCCCTTGAAGACGCGTGGCCTCCTCATTCTGAGTGCTGTGCACAGGGCTGCCCTGACACTTGTCAAGCCCCGAGTGACAAAATGTCAGGAAAGCCACAAAAAGCAGCAAGCAGCTCACACCTCGCAGAGGTTGGGCTGGAGTGAGTTTTGGTGCCAAACTGGTGGGACGGTGTTTGCTTTTCATCTTTTAAGATTATGGGGTTGCAGGCAAAGAGGTGTGGACCTGCACTTTGTCTGTGTGTGCACAAAGGGCTTGGGGGGGTTTGGACCATGTGTGCAGGCAGGAGGAGGCCGCTGCGGCCGCAGCCTTGGCGGGCTGGCTGTTGGGTGAGGTTTGAGGTTTGGGGTTTGAGTGTGGGATGTGGGGTGGGTAGAGGGCCCAGCCGTGTGCCCCCGCACCTGCATCTCTCTCCCCTGCAGACTCCAGTGCAGCCGCTGCCTGTGGGCCTGGTCCTCAGCCCACGTGCACATCCTCTTCCACCTGTGGTGGGACGGGGACAGCCGCCGGGGGCTGGTGAAGATGCGCATCTGGGGCCAGCAGTGCCAGCTGTGTCCCCCACCCCGTGGAGATTGCTACGTGAGCCCTCTCAACGTTCACATCTTCCTCAGCAAGCTGGTCCTGTACATCCTGCGGAAATGCTATGGGGACAGCCTCGGCCCAGGCCAGTGCCCCGAGATCTGCTTTGGGGACCACTGTGAGGCCTGCGACCTGGGGGTCTGCTTCCTCCAGAAGGCCCCAGACCCTGCCTGGGGGCCAGTGTCCAGGAGCCCCGACACTGCTGAAGGCAGGCATGCCGCGAATGGCGGCCGCCTCCCTGTCACTGCCTTGGGCAGCAGCAGCTCCGTCTCCAGGGGCACACTATCGCCTACCCTCAGCAGCGGCCCCACGGTCGAGTGTGCCAGGGGCCATGACCCCAACCTCTTCACCATCTCCCTGTCTGTGTGCGAGTTCATCGAGAGCCCCCTCTCTGAGAGCCACGACTTCCTCAACCAGGGTGACAGCATTGTCACTGTCCCCTTCTCCCTTGTGGACGTGGACTGTGCCTTCCCTGGGGATGGCTCCCTTCCAGCAGCTGGCAGCCAGGGGCCCCGCATCCTCGGCAAGGGCTCCATCTCTCTGTCTGGGAGTTCCACGGCCATGCTCGAGGGCAAAGGCATCATGGTGAACATCAGAGACCCCATCTTCCAGGGCAAAGGCCTCCTCAGTGACGTCAAGAAGACCTTCCAGCTACAAGGCTTCCTCTTCAAAGCCCAGGGTGCCACCTCCAGCCCTGTTGGCGTGGCCAAAGGCCAGGGCCCCATCTCCTGCAGCAGCGCCTTGGGGTCCTGCAGAGAGGCCTGCCAACAGGGCCCTACATCGTTGGCCTCGGGCCCGATGGGGAGGGCTCCCTCACCTTCCCCTTGTCCTTCGCCAGGGCCATCGGAGGCAAGGACGCCTTCATCAGACCCATTGGGGGTGAAGGGAAGGAAGGCGGCTGCCAGGGCCCCGCCGCCAGTGGAAACAACACCCTCTGGGAGACCAACGCCGACAGCCCCACTGCCTTCAAGGAGGACTCGGTCACCTTCCCTTTCACCTTTACTGAGGACAAGGACGCCTCTGCTGATGTTGCTGAAGGCAACGGGAAGGAAGGTGGCCACCAGGGCCCTGTCACCATTGGTCATGACTCCTGTCCAGAGACCAACGCCGGTGGCCTCGCTTCTGAGGGTAAGGGCTCCCTAGCCTCCTCCTCCTTTCCTGGTGACATCAAGGGCAGAGACTCTGTCACTGACATCACCGAAGGCCGAGAGAAGGGAGGTGGCCACCAGGGCGCTGCTGGCCAGGATCCCTGCCCGCAAGCCAGTGCGGACGGCCCGGTCTGCATCAGTGAGGGCTCCATCACTGTCCCCTTCTCCGTCTTCAGCAGCGTAATTCGCAAGGGCCCCAGGCACAACGCCAATGGCTCCCACAGCAATGGCTTCGTCACCTACGGCTGTTACAAGAAGAGACGGCTGAGATCCAGGCTCGGCAAGTCCAGCCGCGGGAGCCACAAAGAGGAAGCGTTCCGCTCTGGCCGTGCCTACCGAAGGCCACGTGTCGAACCCTATGGAGATGTCTGGATCTGGGTTTCGATGACCGTTTGCATCTTCTGGCTGATGTGCATGTGCAGACTGAACCCTGGCATCTTCCCCCAGCAAGCGTGATGCCTCTGTCCGGGGTCTCCCCTGTGCCTCCCCAGCAGGTCCTGCCGCACAAAGCCACCTCTGGGAGCCCCCACCCCGCCAGCAAGCCCCAGCCCCAGCCCCCTCCTCCCATCTCTTGCCTCGTGGTGGTTTTCTGGGTGTTTGTTGTGAGTGTTCTTTGAGCTGCACGTGTGTGTTCCAAGGGTTTTTCTGTGTGTGTGTTTAACTCCAATAAAACAAAACAGAACCAACCATGTAGCCCTCCACCTAAGAGGACTGAAGCCACCAACCGAGAGGAGGTTTTGAGGTGGGAGGTGTGTGGTGGGCTCGTCCTCCCTGTCTCTGGCGCATCTTCCCCTCAGTCCCTGCAGGGAACCCCCCCCCCATGCCCAGCACTTCTTCCCCACAAGAGCTTCCCCTTGGGGAGTTCTCAATTCCTGGCCACGTGTATCTCCTGTGATGGGACAGGAAGCTCTGGCTGGCAGGTGCAAGTTAACATCCTTTGTGTGTTGACCCATGGGTTATCCGGAACAGGCCACTTGCCCTGCCCTGGGAAAGATTAAAGCCCCCAGCTGAGATGTGGTTGGTAAGCCTTTCCCTCCTCCCTCCCTCCCTCACAGGAGGGCCCAGAGACATCTGGGTTTCAGAAATGCCATTCAGTGCAGAAGACACATTTTGGATGAGCCCAGTTTCCATTCCAAGGAGCAAGGGGGTGTTGGGAAACACGCTGTCCCAGCCAAATGGGGGCCTGACAGCAGCCACGGCCGTGTCCCGCCACCCTGTCCCTTCTCTCCCAGGCAGGGCCAGGCCCCGAGGCTCTGGGAGGTTGGGAATTCCCTGGAGAGACCCTGGGTCTCTGAGGGGACTTGGGCAGCCTTGCCCTGTAGAAAGGGAAACCTTCGTCCAGGGCCCTTTGTCGAGAGAAGGGAAGATGCTGCCTGTCGGGTGACCTGGACCCACAGGTGTGTGTGCGGAGGCACAGCGGGGAGGGGTTGCTCCTGGAGTCGCAGGGCTGGCTCAGATGGAGATGCAGCAGCAGAGTCTCTTGGCCCAACGTGGCACACCCTGCTTATGGGGCACTGAGGGAGACACCAGGGGCCCCAGAAGGTTGCATCCCTCGTGGAGGCTGGGCGTGTGCTGGGCAGACAGGCTGCAGACAATGCCAGGAAGGAGCCTCAGTCCCGGCCCTCGAACCAGCCCACAGGGTGTGGCAGGAGCCACCCTTGTCCTGCAGTAGGTTTGGGAATCAGCCCTGAGCCACGGACCTAGTGGGGTGGGGGCTTGGACCTGCTCTGCCACCTCAGGCAGGCAGCAGTGCACCTGTAGCCACCCGGCCAGGCACTGGGGTGGTGGGCTGGCCCTGGCCTCAGGAGCACCTGATGCCCCGCAGGGGCGACAACACCCCCACCGCCTCCCCCTCCCATGGCCTGCCAGGCCCCCACTGGCCAGGAGCTGGGTTGGGGCCCACACATCCACCTGAAGCCCAAAATGTGGCCACCACTAGTGGCCCTTAAATAATTAAGAGGGAAAGGCCCCCCCAAGTCCCACTTTCCAGGCTGCCTGGGCTTTCCCAGGTGGCCCCAGCCCCCGGATGGCCCGAACACCCGCTGTGCGCCCCGCTCCGGGACGCCCCAGCCGCCCGCACAGCCTGCGGGACCCTCCACCCGCGGCCCGCGCGGCGGCCTCGCCGCAGCTCCCGACACCCCAACCCTTCGGGGGGCCGTGGGGCCAGCCGGGCGCGGGGGGCGGGGCGGCCACAGGCGGACCCCCCAGGGCTTCCCCAGCCCCGCCCCGCGTCCCCACCTCCTGGACGCGCCTCCCGCCGCGTCTCCGCACGCGCCCTCCGCACCGCAGATCCGCGCCTCCCCCTGCCCCGTGCCCCTCCCCCATCTCCCCTGCCCTGGTCTCTTCCCCTCCCCCTGTCTCTTCCCCTCCCCCATCTCCCCTCCCTTTGTCTCTTCCCCTCCCCCATCTCCCCGGCCCCGCCCCCGGCCTTCTCCTCCCCGCTGCCGCCAGCGCTGTCCTGCGGCGCCCCCGTGCGGCCGCGGGGGGACGAGCAGCGGCCGCGGTGCGGGGGTGGGGGCGGGGGGGTGCCCCTCTGGTCCCGCTGCCCTGGAACTGCTGCTCTGCTTAATCGGGCGGTTTTGCTAAAGCCCAGCACAGCCCCACCCATTATCAGCATCGTTAACATTAGTTTTAATTAATACCTAAACGTCACTAGTACACACGAGGCTGATGCAGTTTGTGCTCCTGACCTGTGCCAGGCGGCCTCACACAGTAGCCATTCCGGGTCGCCATCGCGGGAGAACTGAGGCACAGACACCAGTTGAAAAGCCAAAAGCAGGCCTGGGACTCAAATCCCGCACAGTACAAGCCTGAGCCCTCGGCCCCAGCCCCCCGCCCTCGCCCCGAGCCCACGCCCCCAGCCCCCCGCCCTCGCCCCGAGCCCTCACCCCGAGCCCACGCCCCCAGCCCCCCGCCCCCGCCCCGAGCCCTCACCCCGAGCCCACGCCCCCAGCCCCCCGCCCTCACCCCGAGCCCACGCCCCCAGCCCCCCGCCCTCACCCCGAGTCCCCCACCCTCAGCTCCGAGCCCCGAGCCCTCGCCCCGAGCCCACGACCCCAGCCCACGCCCCTCGCCCCTCGCCCCCAGCCCACGACCCCACCCCCAGCTCCGAGCCCCTAGCCTTCGCCCCCAGCCCCTTCCATGGCCTGAGTGGTCAAGTTAGACCCTGAATGTGACGTAGCAATAACTACTGGGGGCAACCGCATCGATAGCAGAGATGTCGAAGGTCGAAGTCTCAAGACTAAAGGCAGACATTTTAACATGTAATTACTATTAGTTTAGCCAAAGTGGGTGAGCAATTTCCTAGCGACAGGGGCTCAGCTCACGCAGGGTCACGTGTGGTTCCGCTCAAACCGCGCCCGTCCAGAGCTTGTGAGACTGAGCTGGGGTTTGGATCCGCTGGAAGGGTCTGGTGGGAGCTTTGCCCACAGCTTCCATCACTCCGTGTGGATGGAGCGAGCGAGTGTATGCTTGGCAGCCCCTGTACCCTGGGGATGGCGTCCGCGCTGGGCCCCGCGGCCATTCAGGTGGAGAGGCAGGCCTTGGCCTTGGACAGTGGCCGCCGGGAGCGTGCGGCCCACCCCGGTTGGCAGGGCCTGCTCCATCTGCAGGGTTCAGTGAGGGGGGCGGAGGCTAAATAAGTCCCTGGGGGGAGCGGGGTGGGCGGAGCTTTGGCCTTGAGCCAGGCCACAGGCTGGCTGGTGGCCCCTTGCCTAAGTGAACCGAGGGTCACACCCCCTGGGCCAGAGTCCTGGCTGCAGCGGAGGCACAGGGATTTCCTTCCTGTGCCTTCTTGGGGCTGGGAGACTTTGCACCTCTGTGCAGGAGAGGCAGGAGGGGCTGGGACCCTGGGGCGCCCCCAGACTGCTTCCTTGGTCTTTGAGAAGTGTCTCCACCTGTTCTGGCAGCTGTCCCTGTTCGCCTGGGACTTTTGGTGCTAAACTGGGGGCTTTCCCCTATTCCCCCAAGTTCTCCAACACGCTTAGAAGCACCCACTCACTGGCTACACTTGATTACAGATGTAATTGTAGGTGACAATTTTAGTACCTATTTGCCACTCCTGTGGGCCATGAGCACCCAGTACCTCGGGAAGCAGGGCATGAATGCCCTGCAAGTTAGTCAGAGCACAGAACCAATTCCAGACACCCAGAAACGATTCAGAGAACCCGTGCCTAGGGTCCTGCCCCCGGGACCAGTTCCGTGTGTGTCCAGGTGCAGTTAGGGAGCGTGGTGAGGGCTGTGGATGTGGGGCTGGCACGGGACTTCTACCCACAGGATGGGGCACCTGCAGCCCTTACAGCAGGCCTGGGGCTGCTGGGCTCATTTAGGAAGAAAAGGTGATGCGCAGTTGGGGAGAGTGAGCGCACCCTGAGGCCCACATCTGAGAGCAAAAGGATGTCATTGCTCTACTGCCCGAGGTGGCCTTGGTGGGTGCAAGTGGAAAATGACTTTTTTATACCTAGTTCTAACCCAAGCTGGTTTCCAGACCCAGAGCCGTCCAGGGTCCAGCAGAAACTCCTGCAAGGCCAGCACGAGGCGACTGGCAGACTCCCCAAGACTATCCTGCGCCTGGGGGAGCCCCTGGCTCACCTGTGGACAGCCCTCGGCCCTGGGCATGTTGCTCTGTGGGAGGGCAAGCTGTGGGAGGGGTGCAGCCCTGCTGTGGGGGGCCTCTCAAGGGTAGTTTTCTAAAGTAGCAAATGGATCATGAACACAAGCATCCAAGCGGCCTCCTGACGCTTCCCCATGCCTGAAGGACCTGCCACACCTTCTCAAGGCCCTGACAGCCTCCTGGTGGGGGTGACACATTCTCAATAGTGTATCTGGGTGTTGGCAGCCTGCCCTCTGGTCCCCCAAGTAAAAGGAGTTTGGAAATAAGATGCCTTCCCCCAAATGTCTGACCCCTCCATCCTGGACACTCAGGGCAGGCCGTGTCCTGCATTTTTAGGTGTTCCTGTCATGTGCTCTGTGACATTGGAAGGATGACTCGCCTGCTCACCTCTGGCGTCATCCCTCTGCTCCTTCTTTGCAGCCTCAGTGACATGGGGGCAAAGGTCAGGGTATAGCAGGACCCTCCCGAGGCCTCCCAGAGCCCGCTTGGGCGCTGATGCTGTGTCAGCCCTGATGTGTGGCCACCCTGGGCCAGCTCCACTGCGGTCCCTTCCCTTCCTGGGGTGCAGGGGGAGGATACCCTCCACACCATGACGGGGGGCCCAGGCAGATGGGCAGCGAGGGCTGGACAGAGCACCTGGCTTGCCCCTGCCCCAGCCTGGGCCCCAGGGGACCAGGCCCCGACACAGGCAGAGGCACAGCTGGATCTTTCTGGGGGGGCTGAGGTGAGACCAACTGTGGTGCAGAGTCCCAGAGCGCTAGGCGGTGCCATCAGCCCAGTCCTGCGTGGTTCCAGACCAAGTACAGTGACCCTTCTTACAGCCTAGAGTCTGCTCCATCCATCTTCACAAATGTTCCCTGTGCACTAACATGTTTTGTGTTTTCTGCAATTGTGGGTGGAATGTCCTACAAAGGTTAATTAGGTCAAGCTGGTTGATAGTTTATTCAAATCTTCTAAATCCTTGCTGATTCTTGTCTACTTGTTCCCTGAGAAGGAGGTGTTGCCTCTCCAAGTACGATTGTGAGTTTGCCTGTCTTTGATATTAGTTCATTCCATTTTTACTTCATGTATGTTGAAACTCTGTTATTAGATATGTAAGCGCTTAGGATTTTACGTCTTCCTGCCAAGCAGACCGGTCCTCACTGCGGAAGGTCCCTGTCTCCCTTTGGCAGTGCTACTTGGTCTGATGTCAACGTTCCAGCGCGGCGTTCTTATGCTCAAAGTCTGCACGGTATGTCTTTTTCTATGCTTTGAAAGCTTAACCTGTCTGTGTCTTGAAACTTAAGCAGATGTCTTGTAGATGTGGTGGGGTCCTGGTGTGTTTTGCTCAGTCTGACGATCTCTGCTTTTCGTCTGGAGTGTTTTCTCCCTTTGCATTTCACGTGATGGCTGGTGGTTCACTATGACGCCACCGTCTCGCTCTTTGTTTTCTATTAATAATTGTCTTTACTTATCATTTGCTTTTTATTTGTCCTTTTTCCTGTTCCCTTGTCCCTCCATTCCTGCCTTTTGTGGGTTAATTGACTATTTCTTAGTACTTCATTTTGCTCCTCTATTGGCCTTTTAGCTCTGCGTCATGGATTTACTACTTCCAGTAGTTATTCTAGGGGTTACGATATGCCCCCTTAACTTACCACAGTCTATTTACCACTTCAATAAAATGTATGAAACTTGCCGCAGGGTAATTTCCTACCCCCATCCTTTATGCTATTGTTGTCGTGTGTTTGACTTCTACCTACGCTGTAAACTCTGTTGCACAATGTTATTTTTGCTGTGAACAGTCTTGTAAAGAAACGAAGCATCACAGGTCGGGCCGGGGAAGCAGATGCTGGATGGGCTGTGTGTCTCCAGGCTTTACTGGAGACAACACCTGCGGCAGGCAAGGGAGGAAGGAGAACCGCGGGGTTGGGGTGGGGTGGGGGTTGGGGAACTGCTGTCCGCGGTGCTGACCTGGCCCGCTGTGCCAGCCCAGTGCGGTGGCCGTGGGACCGTCCTGTGCTGGTGCAAAAGGCCAGGCCCTCGGGCACCTGCCTGCTCAGCCACCGCCCAGGGCCACCTGAGAACAGCGTCCCCTCACGCGGGAGCCATGGCTTCTGCAGGTGTTGTTTTTCTCTGCGCATTTTCTCTCTCTCCTGGCCCGCTGGGATTCCACGTGCGATAAACCACTTGGTGTTTTCCCACAAGTTACTGAGGCTCTGTTCTTATCCTGTTTCACATTTTTCTGGTTCTCGTCTCTGGATGGGATAATTCCTATTCGTCTGCCTTCTCGCTCACGGGCCATTTCTGTCTGCTCTTAAGCCCGTCCGGTGAGCTTTGCATCTTAGAGATTGTGCTGCTCATTCTGGATTTCCCTTTGATTCTTGTTTGTGTTTTCCACTCCCCTGCTGGGTCCCCGCATGTCCCTGGAGTCCTGTGGCTTTACAGTGGATCCTTCCAAGTTCTTGCCTGCTCTTCGCCACCCGGGGGGCGCCTCTGGGTCTGCTTCTGTCTACTTATTTTCCTGTTATTGAGCCTGGACAGCCTCTTTCTGCTTCTTTGTCGGAAGTACAGTGTGAGAAAATGTACACACAGGGCCTGGCAGATGCCTGCCCAGTGGGGCAGGCCTGTGGGTTGAGTTTTGCCCTGGCAGGCAGGTCAGGAGGGGGGTCTATTTTAGTTCCATTTTTGTTCCGGTGTGGCCTTTACTCCAGGGCATGGTTCTTATCCCCAAGGCCTGGGAGTTCTGGGCTCTCAGCTGATGCTTGTCCCTAAGGGCCCCTCCCTCGCTGGCAGGGCTGGGCTGCCACGTCCCCCAGCTCCCTGTGGCCTCCCCCTCCTCTGCTCCTTGTTGGCCCTGGTGAGTCCTGCCCTGCACACGAGGGAGGCAGCCTCAGATCAGGACTTGCAGAGCCTCTCCCTGTCCCAGCTCTGGGCCCCCCGAGCTCAGCTCCTTCCCTGGTATTTGTGCTGCAGATTCTGGTGCAACCCCAGCCTGGACTCTGGTCTCTGTGTCCTCATCTCAGTGAGGTCATTGTCTACCTTCTATGATGGCAGAGGGGGGATGGTGGGGAGGAAGGGTCCCAGACTTACAGCTGTGGATATGGCTCATGGTCCACTCTGTCACTCAACACCTGAAACCATTCACCCCCGGTATTTGCCCAGTTTTATAGCTGTGTGCAGTGGGAGGGTAAGTCCAGTTCTGGCTACTCTATTGTGGTAGGAGTAGAAGTCTGCTGCCATCCTAGCAGCCCAGAGGCACTCCCTGTTGGCCACGTGGCAGCGGATGTACCTGCTCCCTGTGTTGTGATGGTAAAAGCCCCCAGCCTGCCAGAGCGCTGACAGCAGAAAAATGGGCCATGAGCTTCCACTCAGACTTTCTGGGAACCAGAGCACAAGCAGCACATGCTGCAGAGGCATCAGATCAACCAGCCCCCTCCCCATCAGATGTCCCCAAATTACTGCTGCTTACAGAGTTCACTGGGGAGGGAGGCAGAGCACCCCGGGTGTGCTCCCTCAACAGCGGAGCACGGGAATGGATTGGGCCGCTCGGCACATTTGGTCGAGCGCCTTTCCCTGCGATGCTCTGCTTTCTTAGGCTGTAGTTTTGTCTTTCAAAGCTGCAGCCTGTAAGCAGCACAGCCTGGGTGTTCAGCAGGATAAAATTGTGTGAATGGGGTTCGAGTGATTTAGCACGCGCATAGCTGCAGCTGGGAGCTGGGGGGACGCGGTGCGGGTGAGGAGCCAGAGCTGTCGGTGCAGGGCCGCAGGTGCGGAGGAATTACATGGGTGCTGTTCTTTAATGGCTCGACCTCAGAGAGACATGATAAACCTTCACACGCGGCACACAGTGGGCACGAAGCCTTCCCAGCTGTATGGTACAGGGCAGCAGTCCATCCAGCGAGCACTGCCCCAAATACCTCAGGGGGCCTCCCTTCAGGTCATCTGCCATCATCTCGGGAGCACACTGTGCTGGCCATGTCACACTCCTGACTTCTCATTCCACAGACCTGGCTGCCCAGTGGCGGGTGCAACACTGGGTGTGTGTGTACACCCTGCCCGCCGCTTCACATCCGTGCTCTCCCTTGCTGAGTTCACCTGGGAAAGATCTTGAAGGCTGAAGGCGGAGCTTTGTGCTGTGGTCTACACCTGGGAAGCTGCCTGTGTCCCCAGAGGGCTGTGCCACAGACGTTTATTACACATTTGTCTCTTAGCTTCAGGCTGCGCTGGCGCCTGGTAAGTTCAAGCTCCAGCTTTTACCTCCTTCTGCGTCATGGAGTCCTCACGTCTCACCGTGGGGGAAGGTATCAGGTCTCCTCCGGCGGAGAGTGTGGGTGGGGGTGTCAGGCCTGGGGCCCGCACAGAAGTGGTGTTGAGGAATCTTGTGATCTCCTAGTAAACTTGGCCCGAGGTCTTGTTTTTCAGATGGAAAAGGAAAATTAGGCTAAGTTTGTAGGGAAAAATACAAAGTTCTGTCGTGGTTGTGTTGACTGAGGGAGTTGGACTTGATCTGTGGGGTGAGTATGTTCGAGGCTTGGCTGCCGCACTCAGAGCGTTGCTACAGAGAACTGTGAGAAATGGCCAATTGTATTTTCTTCTCTCTGTGCACGAGAAAAATTGCTTTTGTTTATGGATTTTCTGAACTGTGCTTCTAATCCTGTTGCCTCTGAATCATGAGCTATGCCAACTCATGTGTGACAGATGGGTTTTGTTGAAATGAATAAATACATCAGTGGCAGAGCATCCTTCAAAGAGGGGAACATCGGGAGCCCAGAACTCAGCTGGCAGTGCCCCTGCCAGGTGCTGGTTCTTGGCACCGAGAACTGCCTGGACCATTCCGGTGGCCTCCCCACCCTCCTCTGCGCTGCGGGTCTGTGCCCACACCTCTGCTGTTGGTCTTTCTGAAGCTCAGTGTTGGTTATATCTCGGCCCTGATGAGGACCTTTCCGTGGCTTCCCAATGTCTGTAGGATGCCACCCACACCATGCACACAGCAGGTGTGTCAGTGAGGCAAACGCTCACATCCTAACACGACAGACGTTTTCTTGCTCCTGGTGCAGTGTGATGCAAGTTTCCAGGGAGCTCGGGTCCACGCTGCCTGCAGGGACCCAGCAGCCCCTTCCACCTGTGCTCTGCCCTCCTCTCCCTTCAGTCCACCGTGAGCAAGGACAGCGAGGCCACTGGTGCAAAGTCTGACCAGCTGGGACCAGGAGTGGCCCTCACTGCCTCTGCTCACATTCCTTGGCCAGGACCTGTGGTGTGGCCCCCGCCCCGCCACGGAGGCTTGAGGGTGTAGCCCACGGAGAGCCCAGCGTGAAGAGGCGGACTGGGGTGTGGCCAGCCCCTGCTGTCTTTCCACGGGGGCTGGCCTGTGCGCTGTCCCTGCCTCCGTGTCCCCCACCCCAGCCCCACTGCAGGCCCCACAGGTCGGTGCTTCTCCAGCGCCCTTCCCTAAGCCCATTCCTCCTGTGCTGCAAATTCAACTCGAGTGTTTCCTCCTCAGAGCAGCTGTGAGGGCAAACCGGATAGTTGTGCCTTTCTCTGCGTTTCCATGGTTCTTTTTACATCTTATTTTTGAAATATAAAATAGGGCATGCTTGTATCTGCTTCCTAGGGCAGCCATAACCAAGCACTGCAAACTGGGCGGCTTGAAACAACAGATACTTAGTCTGTCACAGTTCTGGAGACCAGAAGTCTGAGACCCAGGTGTCAGTGGGGTGGGCTCTGTCGGGAGGCTCCAAGGGGACCTGCCCCAGGTCTGCTCCAGCCCCTGGTGGTGACGGGTGATCCTTGGCTTGCAGGCACAGGGGTCTGATCTCCTTCTTCACATGACCTTCTCCCTGGGGGTCTTCCCTGCTCCTTCCTTTATGAGGGTACCTGTCTCTGGGTTTAGCACCCGCCCTAGTCCAGGATGGTCTCGTCTCCAGAACCTGAATTACAGCAGCAAAGACCCTTTTACCAGAGAGGCCCACTCGCAGGTTCTGGGTGCACATATCTTTTGGGGCCCTTTTCAGCCCCCCACAATGCTCATGTTAGGGTGCCGAGCTTCACAGAGGGGAGTCAGGTGGGGTCCCCTCGGCCCCACCTTCTGAGGCCTTCTGAGCCCTCAGCCGTGTGTCTGCTGGGTCAGGGGCCTCAGGGCGCTTCAGGCCGGCCCTGCTGCCCTCTTCAAAGGTAGCACCAGTTTGGGCCTGGCCGGCAGGTGGGCCCAGTTCCCCGCACCCTCCCTCCCACTGGCCTTCCCACATGTGGGTGTCTGCCAGTCTGGGAGGTGTGAAGCAGCTGGTGCCTTCCACTTGCCTCATCTGTAGGTAGCTGTGTGCTGGGTCTGCTCCCCAGGGCTTGGACCCCTCAATTTTCAGGGCTTTTGGTGGGGGCAGGGGGTGGTGGCCACACACAGCCTCTGGGTGGGCGTCTCCTGCCACCTGGCTGGGCCTCTGTGGCTTTATTCCTCAGAACGAGTGCTTTTTGGTGTCATTGTAAATGGAATTGTTTTAAAATTTCGTTTGCAAATTGTTCATAGAAATATAGAAAAATAATTGAAATTTGCACATTGACCACGTATCCTGCAACCTTGCTAGATTCACTTAGTCATTTTCGGTAGTTTGTTTTATAGATTACGTGGGGTGTTCTAAGTATACAATCATATTTGCAAATAATCTCTCTCTGTGACTCTCACGGCTCTGTTTCCTTGTCCCGCCTTGCGTTGGCCAGGACCTGCTGCACAGCGTCGAGTAGCGGTGGCGAGGGCGGCCGTCCTGCCCTATCCCAGTCTTGGTGGGGAAAGGGCCAGTGTTTGCCACTGAGTGTGGTGTTTGTTGTTGGTGTTTTGTAAATGTCTTTAATCAGGTGATGGAAGTTCCCTATTATTTCTGGTTTGCTAAGAAGTTTATCATAAGTGCATACTGGTTTTTTCCAAAAATAATTGTTATGGATTTTCCCCTTTGTTCCATTAATGTGGGCTTGGGGTTTTCTTTGTGGGGAGGTTTTTTTTGTGTACAGATTCAATTTCTTTAGTAGGCATAGGATTACTTGTGTCTTTCCTTCTGTTTCCAGTATTTGAAGGACAGGCAGTTTTAATGTTACGTACTGACAATGAAGACAGATCCTAGTTTCTAACAACTTTATTAAAAGGAACTTAGACCCATTACAGAGATGGCAGACTTCTGGTCTGGGGCAGCTCACGTGCACAAAGCTCAGAACACAGTATTGTGCCAGAGAGCAAGGGGGCTTTCAGAGTTCAACAAGATTCTGTCAAAAAGACAAGGAGCTGGTTTGAAAGATAGTTTGAACATCAAAAAGAATGATGCTCATAGTTGATTACATACATCTAATCTATGTAGATCCATGAATCCACAGTGATACTCGAAAAGGAGAAACTTGAAAAACTCATCTCAGGCAGATACTAAACCAACTCTGTATTATTTTGAATATTGGTGGCTGGAGGGAAAAATTAAGCATTATCCTGCTTTCTGCTAGAAAGAGAATGTCAGTATAACCAAAAGGCTCTAGTTATGAGGAAAGACCTACTTTAAAAAGGAATGTTGGCTCATAAACGTGGAAGGGGTGGCCGAGTTAGGAAGTCATCTTTTCCAAACCCCGTTGACATGGTTGACAAGCGCGAGGTTAGTAATCGGTGTTAAGACCTTGAGGTGAACGCCTGTCGGAAGGGGAAGGGAGGCTGCGTGCCTCCCAGTGCAGACGGCTGTCAGCCTCCGGCCAGGGTCACCAGACACCAGGTCTCCCGGGGTGAAGCGACGCGAGCGTCACATCCTTGGGGGCACCTCTGCCCCAAACGTGCACCTCGACTCTGTCCAGTCTTCAGAGCTGGTTTCCACTTTTAAGGAACGGATGAGGTGGAGGAAATAACCCCACAGGGAAGCAACCTGACAGGTGAGAAGGGGGAACTGCCTGCGGGCCACGGGCCTCCTCAGCAAGTCCAAGTTGGGGCAACACAGGGACATTGCAGACGCCACGTCTGATCTCGTTTGGATGAACCTGCTGTCGGGGGAGAGTCTGGGCAATGGGGGAGATTTGGAAATGGACTCAATATTAGCTGATCTTGGGAAATTCTTACAGCTTTTGCTGAGTATGATAATTCAGTTTTGGCTGTGCAGGGAAATGCTTTTATTTTATAATTTTAAGATGTGCACTGAAGAAAAAAGAAACAGCATATGGCAACTAACGTGTACGGATGCCTTCCTCAGTGGATTTGCTCTGTGGCCTTGGCTGATGCTTTCCTGATGACGCCGCTGTGATTGGAGCTCAGATCCCAACACCAGACAGGCCTCGCAGGGAGGGCCAGGTGCCCTGGCCAGGCCAGGGAGCTGCCATCGTCAACTGCCGAGGTCTCGCATGGTGGGCACCAAGTACAGTGGCCGCGTGGGCAGTGCCAGAGCTGCTTTACTCCCCACACCTACGGCCCCTCAGCCCCTCCTCTGTGATGCCCAAATCCAAAAGGTCCCAAACATGGGAAGCTTTTCTGTGACTCTCGTGGCAGCAGGGCCTGGTCCAAGCCAACCTGCGTCCGCCCCGAGTCTTTGCATATCTCACTGCGCGGGGGCCTTCCTGTGTTTCACCCCCAGAGACGCTACAGTGCTCGATGACAGGCGTCAGGGACTTCTGGGGTCCGCATGGTAGTATTTTTCTAAAACTGGGAATACTCTGAATCCCAGAACATGCCTGGATAAGGGGTTGTGATTGTGATGCTCCATCTTGTTCCTTATAGATGGGAAAGTGAGGCACAGAGAGTGGAGGATGCACCCAGCTCTGGATCTCTGAGCAGCTTGGCTGGGAGTGGCCTCCAGAGCCTGTCCTCCTGCCTTCTTCCCACCTGGCTTCAGTTACGAAAAACGAGTCATGCAGATTTATATTTAAATGCCAACCGTGTTGAATTTGGCAAAATTTGGCAGGAGTTTCTGAAAACCTTTCAAAGATTTGGCAGGACAAAAACAAACTAGCAAGCTGGCACTACCCTGTCATTTAAAAATAAACATTAGACTTGAGCAGTGACATTTGTTTTAGAAAAGAATCAATGAATACTGTGGGCGGATAACAGGAGCCCCTGTCATTGCTGGTGCTTGACCAGAGTCCTGTCCCCTCCGCGCCTCGGTTTCCTCGTCTGTAAGAACAAGAATCAATATTCCATTGAAATTCAGCTCCTGGAGCTGAGATTTCAGAAATACCCTCCTCACACCGTTGAGTTACAAGGGGCCAGAGTGCGGCGGGGGCTCGGGGCCCCTCTCCCCACCCTCCCGGCCCCTCCTGCCTGCTCTCTCCCTCCTGCCTTGGCGTTGGCCCCGCTCTGCCCGAGGAGAGTGGTAAGGAGAGTGATCACTTACTGATGATAAAGTCGGCAAATTGCCCGGCGCTCGTGTGACTGGGCTCTCTGCCCTCGCGGGAAGGTGATTGTGCCATCGGGGAGTAAGGTGACCATGGGATGGCAGGAGGGTGTGGCTGTTCTGGAAGCTTCCGCACAGCCTAATTATAACTGGGACTGCAGTGTGAATAAGCTCCTCCACCCCAAAGGGCTAATCTGACTCTTGAGCTTATTGCAGTGCCGATGGGAACGGCGTCTGAGTTGTCGTCCGGCGAGGTCACTTTGCAAGCGTCAGTGAGTGGCTTCTACTCATGGGTTGTGCTTAGGGGTATTAATTCCCTCATTACCTCGGTGTGTTTGTCAGTGGACTCTCCTGGTCAAGGCCATGAGGGATGGCCTGTGTGTGGCTGCTGGAACACGGATCCCAACCTCGGACGCCACGGGTCGGTGTTGGGGACCCTCGCTGGTCTCGCTTCCTTTATTTGGCGAGTCAAGCATCTGCACTTTCCTCGGGTTCTGGACCTTTCTGTCTGGATGTTCACACTTGTCTACCTAGTACTTCGTGGTCAGCTCCAGAAATGCCCACTAGAGACAGCGTGGCCCTGCATGGACTCTGCATGGCACAGAGGTTACTTGGCCTTAGCTGCCAACATTCTTCTCTGGTTAACTTTTTGCTGTTACCCATGACCGGCAAAGCTGCGACTAATTCCCTTGTCTCCCAAACTCCCTAAGCATTTAAGACTGGAGAGGTGCTGTGAGGTACCAGAAGCAGCCCCAGCTGGGTCGCAGCCCCCCAGAGTTTCCAAGTCACCGGGGACCGAGCCCGGCGGCCCTCACTCAGGTGAGAGCATACGTTGTGGAGCTTTGGAGAATGGGCCTCAGCTGCGCTGGCGTCCCCCTCTGTAGAGCAGGTGGCCGCAGGTCCTCTGGCCACGGGCCTCTGTGTAGTGGCCACTCTTCTCTCGCCTCTGACCTGTCCACGTGATCAGCCCCTGCCGGGCTCCTGAGGACACAGCACCCAGCACAGGGTGCTGAGTTCTGGCTCTAACGGCCTCCGTGGACTTGGGAAATACCTCTCTCTCCAAACCTGAACTTTTTCAAGGGTAAAAATGAGGATATTTAATTTTCTGAGATGTTTTGGTACCAAACGAAATATTTAAAGGAACTTTGGAAAAGCACAAACCTTCCGACAGCATAAGGCATTATCCTGAGGATGAGATTTACATACAAATTTTGATCAAAGGTGAAAATAAGATTGCATTTAAATTTGCACATAGTAGGTGGCCAGAAAACGGAACAATTCCTCAAGATGCCGTAGTTTTTTTATGGGGCTTGTTGCAAGTTAATAATATCATAGTAAGTGTTTGCTATGTGTAAATTTTAAAAGATATGAAGAAGATTTAGCACAAAATGTTCAATCAGTTGTCTTAGCTTTTATTGGGCACCTGCTATGTGCTAGAAAGCTTGGGATTCTGCTGTGTAGAGAACCAAACATGAGATCATCGTAGGATCCGTGAGGCGCGTGGCCGTTTCCACGCGGTAGTTCTGTGCGAAGCATCGCGTGGACTCCGGGGTAGCCGCTCTCAGACTCCCCGGGGGGTTCCTTCTCGATGGCCGTGGAAGTTCACGAGGCGTCCCTGGAGCCTCACGGCCTCAGGCCAGCATCTTGTCCTGGGCGTGGAAGGGCCCGGCAGACAGCAGGGCTGCCCGCCCGGCGCCTCCCACGGGCTCTGGAGCACCTTGTTTCTTCCCTCCAGCTTCTGAGCCCATTCGATGCGGAGCCTGCGGACAGGGCAATAATTCCGGCATTGTGAGTCAAGTTGTCGGGACCCGAGTGACAGCCAGGCCGTGTCCCTCAGCACCTCGGCACACACATGATCACAGCCTCCCGCCCGGGGAGGGTCACTGCCTCCCTGCCCAGCCGGCAGCCCCGACCTTGCTGGGTCCCGGAGGGCCCTGGGACCTCGGTGGCCGGCCTCTGCCTGGGGCCGCTGCCCATCAGTGGAGGGTCTCAGAGGGAAAATGCTTTGCCCCAGGAAGCAGCCTGGGACCACGCTTCCGGAAACATCTAAGCCCTAGAGAGACTGAGCTCGAACTCTCGCTGCTTTGACGTTTTACTTTGTGAGTGTGTCCAGGCTCACTGCAGGGGCACGTGCCTTCCTACCAGGGACACAGCCCCCAAGGCCTGGAGCCTGCGGCCCCCGACGCGGCCCCCCTCGGCCACCTGTGGGCCTCGCCTTTCCCCGCCTCACCCGCTGGCTGGCCTCGCCTGGCTTGGCCACCTGCAGCTGTGCGTGACTTCAGCCCTACGCCAAGGGCTTGGGGCTGGGATGGCCTGGCCCAAGGTGGTCCAGGCCCCCCAGCAGGTGATGCCCCCAGGGGTGTGCCGGTGGCTTTACCTCAGGTTCGGAGTGTGCGGTTGGGCTTTAGACACTGGAGGGTGGAGGGCACCCGGCTCCTGCCAAGCCTCCGAGGTTGGCAGACAAATTCATGAGATGCGTCCACATAGACACATGTCCCAGTACCCAGGGACCTGAAGGAAGCCAGCACCTCTGAGCAGCCGGGCCCCACGGCCACAGCCCCATCGCTGACAGGTTCATCTTCACCAGGCCATGGCTGCTGGACGGCCCGGGACACCCGACATTTCAAGGAGGCGGCTCCTGGGCCCTGCGGGAGCTGCCATTGTCCAGCTGACACACATGTCCTGGCCTGGGTCCTCGGCCCTCATAACTGGCCACATGTCCCCAGAGAGGCTGCCCAGGACCCTGGTGCTGACACAGCAGCCTCACTCCCCACAGGGAGGACACAGAAGACTCACGTCAGGGCTCTGTGTCCTGAGCGAGGGGTGTTCATGGCCAGGTGCCTTTCCCTGGGGCCTGCTCCTCCTCCACACTGCCTCCCAGGGTCTGCCTGCCCCACACCCCTCTGAGCTCTCAGGGCTTCCTGGGGGGAGGAAAATTAGGCGCCCTACTCTTGGTGGAATCCCAACTTTTACCTCCTTGAAAGCAGCAGTTGACTGTGGATGTGACTCAGTTTCCCTTACCAAGGCCCGTGCAGGCACATGCAGATGCACACAGACATGTGCAGGCACATGCAGGCACCTGCAGAAATACACAGACATACCCAGACACATGCAGGCACACACAGGCACATGTAGGCACACACAGACATAGTCAGGCACATGCAGGCACACACAGGCACATGCAGACATACGCAGGCACATGCAGGCACACACAGGCACATGCAGACATACGCAGACACAGTCAGGCACATGCAGGCACACACAGACACATGCAGACATACGCAGACATAGGCACATGCAGGCACACACAGGCACATGCAGGCACACACAGACATAGTCAGGCACATGCAGGCACACACAGCACATGCAGGCACACACAGACATAGTCAGGCACATGCAGGCACACACAGGCACATGTAGGCACACACAGACATAGTCAGGCACATGCAGGCACACACAGGCACATGCAGACACACGCAGACATAGTCAGGCACAGCAGGCACACACAGACACATGCAGGCACACACAGGCACATGCAGACATACGCAGACACATGCAGGCACACACAGGCACGTGCAAGCACCTGCAGACATACACAGACATAGTCAGGCACATGCAGGCACACACAGACATAGTCAGGCACATGCAGGCACGCGCAGGCAGAGCCTGGTGACAGGACAGGCATGAAGTGTGGAGGGAGGACCCTGTAGCAGGCATTGAAGGTCACTTCTTCCCACCCGGCCCACTGAATACTGGCTTGTCGGGCTCTGCGCTGGGGGCCACACCGAGAGGCTTGGGGCACTGGTGATGCGGGAGGGGCAGCACCGTGCTGTGCACCTCACGTGCCGAGGGAGGGCCCACAGCCCTGTGCCTGTCCCCAGTGCCTAACAAGGGCAGAGGTCCTGGGTGACGGCGCCGGCGGGGGGGGGCTGCGAGGGGGGAGGGTGGGGATTGTGGGGGACCTGGGCGTCTGCAGGGTAGTACCAGGGAGGTCCACAGGGCTGTGGGGCTGTGCACTTCCAGGTCAGGGTGGGGTGGTGCATTGGGGGGACTGCGGCATGACGGTGAGATGGCGGGGGGGGTGACGCTGGGGAGTGCTGGGTGGCAGTACGTGGGAGCTGCCGCGGGAGCTGTCGAGGGCGTGGGGCCTGGTTGTAGGTACTGCTCGGACTGAGGGGAGTGGTGGTGTGGCGGTTTGTCTGCCTAGACGCACCGGCGGGGACACCTAGCGTAAGGGTGCAGCGGTCGACAGCAGGGGGCCCTCAATCACGCCGGTGGCGGGGTCGGGTTAGGGTGGTAAGGGAGGTGGGTGGTGTGGGGGTGGGGTGGGTGGTGGGGTGAAGGGTGAGGGTGAGGGGTGTGGGGTGAAGGGGTGGTGTGGGGGGTGGTGGGGGGTGGGGGGGGGGGGGTGGGGGGGGGGGTGAGGGGTGTGGGGTGGGTGTGGGGTGAAGGGGTGTGGGGTGGGTGAGGGGGGAAGGGGTTGTGGGGAAGGGGTGAGGGGGGAAGGGGCGAGGGGGAAGGCGTGTGATCTGGGGTGCGGCACGTTCTCTTGCACACTGTTGGTCTTGTGATTTTGAGGACGAATCACCGCCATACGTCCTTCCTGTTGGTCACATTTCTCCCACTGTGGGGTCTGTTGCAGGGGGGGACGTGTCTGAGGGTCTCGGCTGTGCCCGTGGCGGCTGAGAGCCGAGCTGTGCGGTGGTGGCGCCGGCCGTGGGCGCGATGTGTGGCGCTAGGCGGGTGCTGGCGCTCTGCGTCTCGCTGCCTGACCACACGCACTTGCTCAGGGCCCCCCCGCACCCTCCCATCCTCGCTCTGCAGTTGTTCTTCGTGATCCTTGATCTTTTTCTCCCAAAACATCTTCATCCCACCTGCGTCATAGGCTACTCTTCCAGGATTCTTCAAAGTGCAGCTTTTACTCATTTTCTGGAAAAAGAAAAATTTGCAAGAGCTCAGCCATTCTGTGCCTTTCTGCTGGGAGCGTCGGTGCCTTGGCACCCTGACAGCACTGAAGTTGGCTCAGGCTCCAGGTCGGGGGGTCCCCTGCCTTTGCCAGCACCATGTGGGGGGACCTTGGCAGGCTGCTGTCTGGGGCTCGGTCATCAGACGGCTCATGGCAGCGCCGGGGCACGTCCCCCACTCTGTCTTTGGAGCAAGTGCCTGGGTCAGTAGAAGTAGAATCTGATGGCAAATCCCATTGGGGCCTTTGGTCATTCAAAGTTCAAGTAACGCACTTCTAAGTCCTTCTTTGTGTTTTCCCGTGGGTGTCCGTGGCTGCAAGGGCTAGGATGCGTGTGTTCCCGGAACGGGCTGCGGCTCCTCTGCAGCATCCATTCCCCAGCCCTGCTGTGCTGCTGTTAGGGGCTGAACTGGGTCCCCCCAAATTCAAATGTTGGGACCCTACCCCCCAATACCTCAGAATGGGACTGCTTTTGGAGACGGGGTCTTCACAGGTGTAATTAAGGTTAAATGAGGTCACTGGGTGGGCCCTGAGCCCGTATGTGTGGTGTCCACACAAAAAGGGGAAAGGACACAGGCAGACGTGCACAGAGGGAAGACCGTGTGAACACACAGGGAGAAGGCACCGTCTGCAAGCCACACAGAGAGGCCTCGGGACACACCAGTTCCGCCAACAGCTTGATGGAAGACTCCTGGCCCCAGAACTGTGAGAAAGTAAGTTACCGTTGTTGAAGACACCCGGTCTGTGGTCCCAGGTGTGACAACCATGCTCTGGCTGCTGTAAACTCGATGCTTTAACAACGCCCTCCACGCCTGTCTGGACTCACCTTGTTCTGGTTGGGCCGGTGACGTGCCATAGTCACCTCGTGTGGCCTCCTGCCTCTCTTGCTGCCCCTCACCTCCTTGGGAGGAGTCCTGCTCTCGGGGTGGCACTTTTCAAATACAAACCAACTGACTGGGGCCCACTCCCCTGCCACCCCTCCATGGGCTGTCACACTCTGGGCCACTCTCCACCTGCCCCAGGGATGGCACGGTGCCCTGGAACCTGCTGACATGATCCAAACCAGCTGGTCCTAAGCCTGCCACCCTGCCGTGCCCGCTCCTTACTGCAGAAGCCACAGTAACGGCTTTGCCCACTACCCTCCTGCCTCCTGACTGGCCCTGCGGCTTCTCCATGTGGCCCTGTGGCATGGCAGCCGCCCCCCCCGCCCCACGGAACTGTGTCTTTTCCAAAGTATGCTCTGGGACAGACTGAGATTTTGTTCTGCATCTCTGACAGTTCCAGGTTAGCTGCACTGAAAACACAGGTTGTAAGAACTGGAGGGCCGACCAAGACCCGTGCGCTGCGCCAGCCAAAGGCAGGTGAAGGGCTGCGCCAGGCCCAGCCAGAGCCGGCGCCCGGCTGTGGGGTTCGGCTTGTGAGGCAAAGCAGCACGTGCAAGAAGCTGTGTTCCTGCTTGTTCTGGTCGTCAGCAAAACCTCACCAAGCCCCGACTCAGCGGCAGCACAGCCCTTGGAAGGCAACAAGCAGGGAAGAGCTCAAGGTCCCATGTCCTTGCCTGAATCATTGCGTTTCTACAAAAGGTAAGTTCAACCACCCTGGCTCTTGCCTCTTCCTGTGCTGAAGATATCGTAGGACAGGATTAGTGACGATGCCTCTGTAGTCTATAACCAGATGTACCCTTGCGCCCAAACTTTGGTGAGATTTTGCTCTCATGCAACTTCTGAGCACAGGCAGAACCTCCACCGCTGTGTATAAACTGTGGGTGGAAACACCGCTTTGGAGCAGTCCAGCAGAACTCTCTCCCAGGTTGCAGTCCTCAGTAAGACTTCTAAATAAAACTCTCTCTAATTCTCTAAAAGCATAATTTTTTCCCCTTAGTCTACAAACTCTTAGGGCCATATCTGTGCTTTCACTGTCAAATCCCCTAAATTAGTCAAACTCATCTTTCAAATATTCCAGTCTTTAGCAGGAAGCTGTTTGTACAGAGCTGGCTTCTGTGTGTTGAATGTGTGATGCCCATGGTGGTTGGCACTGAGGGAGGGTCCCCAGACCAAGGGGAGCAGCCAGCAAGCCAGATGCCGCCGCCCAGGGGACGATCCTGGCCAAATGACACACAGCAGGTCTTGGGGAGGCAGCGTAGTGGCTGAGGTCTTTCAGGGCTTTCTCAAGGGTCCAGGGTATGGGGAAAAACATGCCCCTGGGCTTGGAAATGCTCTATAGATGTGGCTACTTGAGATAGAGAAGAAAATGTGCCTTTGCTTAGAAAAACTTCAGTGGAAGGTTGTGAAATGCATGTGCTGTGAACTGTAAGTCATTGTGCAGGACATGCTGTGGGGGTGACCCACAGTCTACCTCATCCACGCGGTGCCTGAGTACTGAGTCCCGGGCATGGTTGGCCTTGCTGGTCCTCCCGGCTCTGGGCAGCTTCTGGAGTTGCTTCCATGGAGGCTGCTTGGAGGCTCCATGTGGCCCCCGCCCACGATACTGCTCATTGAGCCTGTCCCCCCACTGCATACAACTAAGAAAGAAGCAGCAAAACTCAGGCGCTCTCGGTTTGCCGTTCTCCCTTTGGAAAAACTGACCTTTGCTATCAACTGTCCTGTTTCCTGGCACGAATTAGTCAATAGCTATGAAGCAATGATAATCAAAAGTTGCAGGGAGCCCTCTAGAAGGTCCTGAGCCCCAAAAACTGCACCTTCAACTCTGCCCTGCTGTCCCTTCTTCACACAGAAAGTGTGACAAGGAAGAGCCCTTGGGTAGAGGCCCTGGTGTCCCTGAGCTCTGCCCATCCCAGGAGGGAGGTCCCCGGTCTCCCGGGGTCGCCCAGCCCCTTCCACCCACCTTGTTACATGCTTCACAAATGCTCAGGTGGTAAAAACTCAGGGCCATGGGAGGCTGAGGGCAGGCCTTGCGTATGGGGACCCAGGACACCTGTGTCCAGACCAATGAAGTCACACATGCTGCAGGAGTTTTGCTGAGCTCTGGTTTGTGCCAGACCATTGTCAAGGTCCTGGGCTGGGATTCAGCATTGTTCCTAGCGGCTTTGTGGTGAGCGCCCGCGGCTGAGAAGCAGTGCACCTGCAGCACGGCCCTCTGCTGCCCACTGCAGCGGGTTCAGCGAGGTGTCAGAGCAGAGGGCAATCAGAGGCTGACCTCGGGCATCCGAAGGACGGAGGACTGGAGCTTCCAGACTTGGGTCTGTTTTGCACATGTGCACGCCAGGCTTAGGGCTGAGGACAAGTGCCTCCTGGTCTCTGAGGCACAGTTTGCTCATCTGTGAAATGGGACATTAACAGCCGCTGCCTGGCTGGGCTGTGGTGGGGATGAAACGGGACAAAGTACCTGAGCCCCTGTGTGTGCTGTAGGAGGGGCATTATGATGTTTAAATTCCTCTGCTAGCGTCACACTGTCCAGCGGGCAGACGCACCACTGCTGGTTTACACACCTGGCCCTGAGAGCTGCTGTCCCCTCCTGCTGCTGCTCTGGCCCTTCTGTCCTCCCTCCTCCCCTGCAAACCACAGACCCCCTGCCTCCGGGGCATGTGGGCAGCGATGGAGCAGGGGCTTGGCCTCAGTGCTGGAGCTCCCGGTTCGACTTTGCCCCGTGGGCTGTGTGTTCCCACTAAGGGACAGGCAGGTGGCCGGGTAGTTGACGGGCCTGGCGTGAGGTTAAAATGGGCTCCTGGTCAAGGAGAAAGCTTTTCCCTCTTGTCTGCAGCCTCTCCCAAGAGACCTGCCATGGCCTTTATTATTTGCTGTTGAATGTTGTGCCCCTCAGCACAGGGATGTTCCAGGCTGGGAGCAGAGCCTCCTGCACCATGTCCAGGGCTCACTGGGCTGCAGGGCCTGGGTCGAGTGCCCTTGTGGGCTGCGGTTCTCTGAGCTTTGTTGGGGGTGGGGGCACATCCCTGCCAGGGGAGGGAAGGGGCTGGGGCAGGGGTTGGGGAGGCAGATGTGGGGGCAGGGCACTGGCACACTGCTTATCCATGTGGTGTGGTTTTTAGGTTAAAAAAAAGCCCTATTTTTCCAAGTTACAGGTTTTTAGCCCAGCCCTGCGAGGCTACTCCTCCCCTGGGTGCCTCCTGCTGCCATGGGTCATGGGGACCCCGGGACCCTCCCCTGAGCTCAGTGGACACAGCCAGAGTGTGCATGGCCTGTGCCTGTGGGTGGGGTCCTTACAGGACAGGGGTCTGAGGGAGGGAGCCGCTCCGGGAGAGGCTCCGGTCTCGCTTCCTGAGCCCGTGGCACTTCCATTGTGGGTTTATGCGTTGTCCTTCTGTGTGGCCTGACACGGCCATTGCTCTGCATCACCCCATAGGGCTGGGTCTCCTGACTGTCAGCTGACAGTGCTACCTCGGGACCCAATGCCAGTGCCTGTGCTAGCCTTTGTGGGGTGCCCTCGTGGAGCATCGTGGCCCATCTGGTGCCCAGTGGTCCTCTCTCTGGACGCCCAGTTAGCAGCTACCTGTTGGTCTAAAATGCATATGCCTGGCAGAGGGTCAAATGTAGCAGGTTAACTGAATTTTAAAAAAACTTAGCTCTACTAGTTGATCAAATCAGGCTGACTGAAAGTTTTACTTTTCAATTATTTTGGATTCATGTATCTATGACTCAGAAATTAGGACACCAGCAGTCTCAGCATACAAATCCACAACCAATTAAGAACGTCCACATCAAAGGAACAGAGAACTCATCCCTAGTTAACCTGGGGATGGGAGACTGGCTTTAGGTCGCCTCTCCGTGCAGCCTGGGCCCCAAGGGTGTGTCTGCCCCGGCCTGGCCCCGGTCTCTGTGGACAGAGCCTGCTCTGTGCTTGAGGATGAGGATTATACGAGGGAGCCAGGGCCACCTTTCAGAGCGCAAGGCCATGGTTCTCCAAATGAACGAGCCTGCATTTCTGCAGCTGCCTGAGCCCCCGAGCCGCGGTCCTGTGAACGCCTGGTGCTGGCTGGAGGCTTATGGAGGCCACGCAGGGAGCCTTTCTGCAGCCCTGGCTGGCTCCCTCACCACCCCCATTTTTAGCGCGGGCACTTTTGTCCCTGAGGCTCAGCCTTGGAGGTGTTTCTCTCTTCATTACTTGGCTTCCCTCATGATGGGGAAGAACACACAGTGGCCAGAGTGTGGCCCAGCGAGGGAAAACCAAGGCAGTTTGTGACGGCAGGGCTGTTTTCTCCAAACACATCACCCGGCTCTGGAAGGCAGGGGAACATTCTGTCACTTGGCTCAGGTCGCAATAAACAGGGACTGGGGACTTCTTGACAAGCTCTACGTGACATCAAGGTGGGGTTGCCACTGCTGCACCTGTGACGTCTGTCTGGCATGAGTGCCGAGCAAGTCTGGAGCATAAAAGCTTTGGTGAGGAGCTGCCCCCACAGATCCAAAGAAATTAAACACTTGACACCCCACCTTTGTCCTAGAAACTTAAAAATGCACCAGTTTATCCTAGAGGGGCTGGAATGAGCTGCACCTGCCTGTGCTGAGTAAACGCTGACCGTGAATTGAATGAGAAATGCAGCCGATTAAGAGGGTGGGATACACTGAAACCGTGGAGCAGCGACCAGTCATGGGCTTTGTGCACCCACTCAAGATCCGGGCAGGAACCGCCCTGAGTGAAGCCGGGGCTTGGCGTTAGGTTCATTCGAACTGAATAAAAACTGGAAAACATCTGACAGCTGAGACCTGGCTGTCCTCCTTGGCAGGGGCTTCAGAAAAAAGCTTGGGCATCAGAACTTTGAATATTAGGAAACTTAGCCTCAAAACGCAGCCCTTTAAACCCTCATGGGGCAAAAACAAACAAACAAACAGATAAAAGGAAAACCAGAAAGCCGGTGGAGCAGAGAGAGCAAGAAGAGACGCCCGCAGGTGTTGAGGGGGATGGAAACAGTCTCCACCCAGAGGCATTTTCGTCAGAAATCCGAGTGGGAAAGAGTCACAGACAAAGTTAATTCCCCCGACGAAAGGCAAGTGGGCTGAACTGGCTCAGGAATTGTGCCCGATTTCTCGTACTCTCTGTTCATGTGTCGGGGGCCCTCGAGCTCAGAGCCAGTCTCTCAGGCAAGGACAATGTCATCTGTCAAGTCATGAAGAAATTACTTTTCAAATTGCTTCTCCACCGATCTTGGGTTTCCTGAGTGTCTCTGTTGCAGTCTCCGGGGAGCACACCTTGATTTTGCCCGCTCTTCACTGTTACACAGTTTGGGGACGCGGGTGCTTGGTGTCGCTTTAGTCTCTGGAAAGACGCTCTGCCCTGTCTGGCCACCGTCCCAGGTACGCAGTTGTTGGTGGCACAGGAATCTGGAGGTGGCTGTGAGCCTCTCCTGCTCTCTGCTCCCAGTGGGATGGTGTTACTGGCCACAAAAATGCATTTCTTCCTCTCTTGATGGACTGCCCCCAAGAAGCCTTGCACCCTGGGGGTCAGCAGGGGGCATCTGGGGATCCCTGTCCTGCCCCAGTGTTCTTAGGCAGGTCAGCACGAGGGGTGTGAGGCCAAGACGTCCCAGCCAAGTGTCACCCTGGGTCACAGGCCTGTGTCTCAGGAGTGGCAGCCTTTGTATCTTAATACGAGCAAAATACATATCACAAAACGATGGTGGAGATGCACTCAAGGCTAGTGTGGATGATGTTTAGGGTCTCTGCCAGACTGCCCACTCTGCTGTCCTCCCCCGAACCAAACCCAGGCCCTGCCCCCACCTGGCCAAAGGGGGCCCAAGGTTAAGGGGGAAGAGGGGGTGTGTGTGTGTGTGTGTGTGTACGCGCTTGCCCAAATAATTGTGTCTATTGTCTACCTACACCTTGTATACAAATAACATACATAGTTACATTATTATATACAAAATATGTACATCTATACATGTAAAATATGTCTATCATCTATTTATTTATCTATCTCCTACTTGTATATATGTATTTTGTTTAAAAAGAATATCCAGTTTTATATACACTATAACTACATATAGAAATATATACATCTATACATATAACTATATATACACACTTGTTTAAAGTATCTACTTCTATATATACCTTGTTTAAAAAATAATAAAGTATATTTGTAGAAATATATATATAGGGAGACAAACACACACACACATACATAAGTGTGTCCTCCGGGATAACCATCCACACACATAACGACGTGGCAGGCGCCCCTGGCCCACCAACCGTGCTTGCGCAGTAAGCGTGGATGAGATTCATCCTTTACAGACAGGGCAGCCTGAGCAGGCCTCACTGACTCAGGGGTGGTCTGCACGGCCAACCTGGGGTGGCCAGGCTTTGTATTAGGGTTCTGCAGAGAAACAGAGCCAGTAGGAGTTAAATATAAATATGTACAGTGTATGTACACTTACCGTGAGGAACTGGCCCATGGGATGACAGAGGCTGAGTTCCCAGGCTCTGCCGTCTGCAAGCTGGAGACCTGGGAAAGCCGGTGGTGTCAACCAGTCTGAGTCCGAAGGCCTGAGAACCAGGGGAGCCAATGGTGCAAATCCCAGACTGGGGCCGGAGAAGGTGAGCTGGCTGTCCCAGATCAAGTGGGAAGGCAGGAGAAACAGGCGACTGCCTGCCTCCTTCTCCACCTGTGTTCTCTTTGGGCCTCGATGGGTTGGATGATGCCGCCACACTGGGGAACGCCGGCTGCTGTACCCAGTCCACCAATCCAAATGCCAGTCTCACCGGGAAACACCCTCCAGACACTCCCGGAGACAGCCTTTGGTCTGGCATCCCTTGGCACCATCACGTTGATGCATAAAATTAACCATCTCAGGCTCCCTCCTGGAATGCGGGGCTGCGCTTTCCGGTGCTCCATCCCATGAAGTTTCCAGAGGAAAAGTCAGTACAGCACCCGCTGCTGTGACCCAGCGCCAGGTTCAATACCCACTTTTAAGGGAACACCACAAGGTCTCATTGTTTCTTTATGATCTTCTCAAATAATTGATACAGGTTTCAGGTGAAGGCTTTTGGGAAATTCTCATCTATTGTCATAAATCAGACATTTATTTTTAATATTATCCTTCACAGGTTTTTAAAAAATTAAAATTATGTGGGCATAATAAACTGAATTGGGAGCCTTTCATGGTTCCCTGTGTACTGGAGTGTGCTCAGGACAGCTCCCTGGGGACTGTGGGCTGGAGGGCGGGCCCTGCAGGGCAGGGTGGCCGGGTGGATGTGTCCTGGCATGACCCAGCACACTCAGAACACCTGCTGGGCTGCAGAAACCCATGACACTCATGCAGGAGGGCGACGGAACAGGGATGAAATTCAGCAACTGTTTCAGAAAAATCGCTCAGTGTCACCCGAATGGGAGGAAACTGCTACCACACGGTAAGGAATGGCCCCAGAAGAGGTGTCTCTAACAGAATTGCATATTTTTAAAGCAAATGGTTCCTCCCTTCTGCCCCCCGCCCCAGTGTGGGCACAAGAGGCCCCAGCCCTGGCCATGTTGGAGGGGGCAGAGGAGCCGAGTCAGCCAACCAGACAACTATACCGGAATACCCTTTGTCCAGCACGCACGCAGAGGGTTAAGCCCCCTTTGTCCCAACACACACACACAGGGTTAGCCCCCTTTGTCCGGCAGGCACGCAGAGGGTTAGCCCCCTTTGCCCAGCACGCACGCAGAGGGTTAGCCCCCTTTGCCCCAGCACGCAGAGGGTTAGCCCCCTTTGTCCCAGCATGCACGCAGAGGGTTAGCCCCCTTTGTCCAGCACGCACGCAGAGGGTTAGCCCCCTTTGCCCCAACACGCACGCAGAGGGTTAGCCCCTTTGCCCAACACGCACGCAGAGGGTTAGCCCCCTTTGTCCAGCACGCACGCAGAGGGTTAGCCCCCTTTGCCCCAACACGCACGCAGAGGGTTAGCCCCCTTTGCCCCAACACGCACGCAGAGGGTTAGCCCCCTTTGTCCCAGCAGGCACGCAGAGGGTTAGCCCCCTTTGTCCCAGCAGGCACGCAGAGGGTTAGCCCCCTTTGCCCCAGCACACACGCAGAGGGTTAGACCTACTTTATACACAGGGACTATCTCCACACTGCTGACCATGCACTTCCTGAGGGAGCAGGATCATAGCAGCATTTTTCTTATTTTTTAGTATATTTTGAAATTTTGAGTACATATCATCTATATGATCAGAAAGCCAGGGCTAAAAAAGGATTTGGGAGAACATATTTTGCCCCAGGCCAAGGCTTTTACGTTTCTCTGTCTCTTTCCTCTTTCCTGAGCGTGGCTCAGGGCAACCTGTGGGACCACAGCAGTCTCCCCTGTGGGATTCCGAAGCCCCCTTCCCCGACCCCAAGTGAGGTGGGGGTCCAGGGCGAGAGGTGCTGTGGACTCACCTTCTGGCCGGAATCCTAGCGGCTGCGTTGTTTCCTCCACTGTGAGCGCCTGGCCTCTCACCAGCCTCCCAGCTTCAGCCTCGTCCCACATCCCGGACATGGTCTCCTTAATTCTCTGAAGACAGTGCACTCATAATTGGAGCAGCAGCACATGCCGAGCTTTCCTCGTGTGCCGAGTCACCCGAGCCCTGTCGTCTGTGGCTCCTGAGAGTCCTGGGAAGGGGGTTATTGGGATAATCGGAGCACCTGGACCCAGCCAGCCAGCAAGTGCTGAGTCTGTCTCTCCTGCGTGTTCCTGTAAAGATGACTCCGGCCTGGGTTTCATACGTGGTAGCACGTGAGTGCAACCCCAGCACCCTGTGGGTCAGGCCACGTCTGCCCTGGAGTCTGTCACTGTTGGACCCGACTGGAGACTGGCCCGACCTCACAGGGCCCACAGCGTTCCCAACTTGGCCTTCTTTGCCCCCAATGCGGCCCCGCGGTGATGCTTGGGGACCACTGGGGGCTGGGGGTCCCAGGCTTGTTGGGCTCACCTCCTCCCCACAATGCCTCCTGGCGCTGTGGGCCATCTTCCCTGGAGAAGGGGGTGCCCTCTATGCCTGGTGGTCTGCAAAGGGGTAGGTGATCACTAGCGGCATCCTTAAGCCAGGTGACATTAATTACTAATTAGTGAACCACACTAAAGGCAAGTTTTGTTAAAAAAAAATCCCTAACCCCAAATGTTCCCCCACACATCTGCAGTTAGACAAACGCTGCCCCTGTGGGGAGCAGACTCTGTGTTTCTCAGCAAGGACCCCTGTCTCACGGGCTCCTCCGAGTCCTGGGATCCCAGCTCCGCCGACAGGTGTTGGTAAAGGACAAGGAAGTGCCCGCAGGCTCTGAACTCGGCTCGTGGCTAGAGCAGCCGGTTCCCCTTTAAAACCCAAGGCCCTGCGCCACCATTCAGCCACCGCCTCCTCTAGCCTCTTGACGTTAACCATTCCGTGCTTGGAAGGGGCAAGCTGGGACGCCGACCAGCCCAGCAGCTTCCCCCTCTTCCTGGGGAGGCATGCGACGGGCTGCAGGCCCTGCCCACTGAGGGCAGCCGAGATGGTCCCGGCAGCCAGAATGCTGTGCTCCAGGGACGCCCAGGCGGCTCAGGTCTCCGCAGGCATGCCTTTGACCCCACTCTCTGTGCCTCAAGGCCCGTGTGCCACAGGCTGCAGCTCCTCAGCCCCGCCCGGACCGTCTCCTGGTCCCAGTGGATGCACCTGCCTGGTGTGCACATCACGCCAGCCCCCATGCAGATCAGCAAATGATGCTGCTCAGTTCCTGGAGCCGTCGGGAGCACACTGTGAAGCCTGAGTCCCCGTGTGGGGTGGGGGCGCCCGTTGGGCCCCTGGTGCCGTTCTCCTTGGAGGCGTCGTTCCATGGACAGAGGCCATAGTTACTCTGGGGACTCAAGTCGGGATTCTCCACTCAGGACTCTGGACTCTGGGGGGCACCTGGCCCTTCATGGGCACCTACCTGAAACACAACCCAGATCCTAGCCAGCTCACACCCACCCCAGATCCCATCCCTGTTCCCTGCTTTGTTCATCAGCAGAATTTCTCCAGCTGGAAGGCATGCTCCCGAGGGCAGGCTCCCCTGTGTTCCCCAAAGTGGTCCTCAGCTGCAGCAGTGTTTGGTGGTTGGATGAACTAATGCAGGGAGGGATGAAGTCCCAATGGCACACCCAAAGCCACACACAGGGGCATCCTAGAGGGCTCCACAGAGGAGGTGGCATCCCGTCGACCTTGGGAGACAAGTGGGATTTCAGAGCAGACATGAGGCAGGGAGGTAAGGTGGGGGCTGAAGGCCATGACAGACTCCAGGGTTTAGGAGCTGGGACTCTCTTGAGTTGTGGTCCCAGGAACTCATTTCCAGCCGCAGAGTGCTCTATGCATCTGGGCAGCGCTGGGGAGACAAGAGGCCATGGTGGGGTCTGTAGCAAACTATGACCTGCCTTGTTCACAGGGGTGGCTGGTGTGCAGCTAGGCTCCCAGCTGCACGGGGCAAACTTTTTCATACCAGTCTCAAGTCTGAATTTTTAGGTGACATATCCAGGTTTTGAAGTGTTGACTTGGTCATTTTTAAAATCCAATTTGCTGATATTTTGTTGATTATTATATAAGTATGTTCATAAGGAATATGGATCTATATTTTTCTTTTCTTGTAATGTCTTTGTATGATTTTGATATCAGGGTAATGCTAACCCCATAAAATAAGTTGGAAAATATTCCCTACTCTTGACTTTTTTGGAAGAGTTTGAATAGAATTGGTAATATTTTTTCTTTAAATGTTTGGTAGAATTTACCAGTGAAGTTATTTGGGAATAAAATTTTCTTTGTTAGAAGGTTTCTAACTAAAAATTAAATTTAAAGAACAAGTATAGGATTATAGGCCTACTATTTCTTCTTGAATAATTTTGCTATCTGTGTCTTTCAAGGATTTGGCCCATTTTACCTAATTAGTTAAATTTGTAGTATAACATTATTCATAACATTCCCTTATTGTTCTTAAAAAGTCTGCAGGATCTGTAGCGATGCCTCTTTTTCATTTCTGATATTGGTAATGTGTTAGCAACATGTCTATTTATTTTACTATCTATTTATTGCTTTATTTACTTATTTGTTTGCTTTTATTTATATTTATCTATGTCATAAAGAGTTTGTCTTCATTTTTTGATGTTTAGGAGCTGACAGCTTTTAAGCCTCAGCTGTCCCTCTTACCTTTCTGCCCCACATTTGGGCAAGCTGACAGGAAAGTCCAGATTTTCCCTCTTTTGTTGCTGGTTCAAACCATGTGAGTCTCGTGCTGGCAGGAATCCTTGCCTGGCCCCGTACCCCAACCCCTGTAAAACCCAAGCCTTTCCCAACCCTCTCAAGCCATTTTGGGCCTGCATGGGAGAACTGCCCTGATCTCCCCAGAATGCCTCATTTTGTGAATAAAATAAAACTTTTTATACTGTCTTGGTGTGTGTGTCACCATCATTAGTTTCAACATCCCAACAACTAAATTTTGGGTGAGAATCCTACATATAGAGTGGCCACAACAAATTAACGGTTTGCCAGTTTCAGTATCTGAATCATCTCTGCGTCTTCTCTTGTTGGTTATTCTGTCTATTGACAGCGTTGTGTGTATGCGTTTGCATGTGCACAGGTGTCTCATAGTATCCGAATGCCAGACGTCTTGTGTGGAACAGCAGAGACTGAGGAAAATATTATTCGTGCCTGGGATTGAGCACAGCTCCTCTCTGAGCCTGCTGGTGTGGGGTTGCGTCAGCCTGGTCAGAAGGTGAGCTGGGTTTGAGTTTTGCCGTTGCTGTGGTGACCTTCGCCGCAGCACTGGCTTTAAGTGCCTCTAGCGTTGCCTCGTGTGGCACCACCTTCAGCTTTCCCTGTGCATCTGCACCTCACGGGGCTCTCCCCGTGCTTTGTCTTCTTCGCTGTCAGCAGACCGTGTTTGGTTGTTTCCTGGGGATTGCTGGTTGGTGGTGGGGCACAGTTTAGTTCTCCATCCAGCCTCGGCCTGAGGAGCCGTGCGTCCCTGGGGCGCAGGGTTGGGGCTTTCTCACGATCCTGCCCTCCTCCCCGCCACAGCTAAACTCTGCCTGTGTGGGTGGTGGGTCTCGTGTGCGAGAGATGCCCCTTCCCCACTGGCAGGAGACCCTCAGGGCCTGGGTCCAGCACCGTTTTCCACCTCTCCCCTAGGAGTAGAGTTTTTTCCTTTACTTTCTCCTTAGCCCAGTGCCTCTTCACCTGCACTCTGGGGACAGCAGGTTTGCTGCCCCTCCCTTGGTGACATTTGCTTGGCAAGTGAAATGTCTGGGTGGGACTTTGTGTCCTTCCTCCAGCGGTGCCCCCCCCTTCCTGGAGTACTGCCTACTCCGTCTCCCTCACGGTGTTTGGGGCAGTTCTGTGCAGTGGATCCTGGAGTGGTGCTCTCTCCTCAGCAGCTCACGGGGCTCTACAGTCTCATGGCAGCCCACACTCGGCCTTGGCAAGTGGTTAAAAATTTTGGCTAAATTCTCTTTACTTGCCGGTATTGTGACCCCGTCTTCCTCACATGCTGTGCTCCAGGTGGGCCTGGGCTTGCGTCATGTGTCCTTGTCCTTCCTTAGAGCCCTGCTCCTAGGCTGCCCCGGGGCCTCAGCTCTGCACCGCGTGCAAGAGGAGCTGTGATTTCGTGGTGTGTCTGGGGTTTTTGTTGCTGTCAGGGTGGAGGGACACTTTCTACCTCTGCGTCCTGGATGGGAGCCACCAGGCCTTGTGGTTTCCATTCCTGGCCTTGGTGCCGTCTCCAGACTGGGGAGGTTGGTAAACGCCGTGCTGTAGTCTTGCTGCAAGGGCCTGCGGCTCTGCTGACCAGCGCGTGCAACTTGGCCTGTCCGTGGGTCTTTCTTACTCTTGGTTTTTCCGTCTGTGAAACAGAATCATTGCCTTTTTCCTTTTTTGTAACTTGTAAGCTTTTGAGGATCAAACGATGAATAATATATGGAAAAGTTCCTTGTTAAACTCTAAGTTTGGCTGTAAGCAAATCACTCCACAAATGGTGGTGGTATTGTGATTTTCCTCTAAACTGGAAGTAAGATCTGGAGAGAATGATTTCTGTCAGGAACACAGATGTTGTCGATCTTTTCAGAAGCATTTTAAGCATTTTCCTTTACATTAATTTATTCATCCATTCCACATATGCACTAAATATTTTCTTGACAAAACACTAATTTGAGGGGTTTGTGGATCCCTGACTGAGCTATGTGCCCCTTCTCTAGCACCTAAACGCCTTTTGGGGTGGCGCGCGGTCAATATGCACGTCAGCAGCAGGTGGCGGTGCTGTCCCAGCTCAGAGTCGCAGCCACTGTCTGGGGGTCTCCTGCCGAATCCAGAGGGGTGATGCAGATGGCTCCGGAGAGGGAAGGGAAGGGCTGCAGGGTGGGGTCCTTGGGTGTCCAGGGGCTCTTGAGACCCTGGGGGAGCACCGGTGGGGAGTGCCTCGGCAGCCTGTTTCCAGGTGGGGATCAGTTTCCTTGGGACAGGCGAGGTCCTGGGGCTGAGCCACCGAGTGAGCACAGGGAACAGTCACCTGGAGCGGGAAATTATCTCCATTGCTCTTCTAGTCTTACGCTATTACAGAAAATAGAGAATGGATAATTTATAGTTTTGGGAAGTATCTGGAATGACACACAGGAAAGGATGCAGCTGGGAAGTGAGTTACCACTGGGTCTGTGTCCCTCTAACCAGGGCTGAGGCCTGTGCCTGCCGCACGTCCCCCTGCACCAGCGCGTGCGTGGCCAGCAGTCAGCTCACGCCCCTGCACAAAGCCCGCCCAGGCAGGTGGGCCCTGGAGCTTCCTGTCCCGGCGTCTTTCCGGGCCTGTGCCTTGTCTCATTGTCCTGCCCCCCAAAGGGGAAATAGGGCCAAACGCTCCCCGACTGCGGTGCTTAATCCAACAGTGTTAGAGCCTTCTGCAAACAGCAGCATCTTCACTGGAGATACGATTCCAACCCTCTAGTGACATAAATACTAAAGTACATCCTGAAAATCTTATTAAAAAGTAAGGAGTCGTAAGTCAAAATTCTGAAACCTGCGTATTGTGGCTGACATTGGGCTGGTATTACTCCTTTATTTGCAATGTACATGAGGAAATGTGAAAATCCTGTCTTCCCAAGAAAGGTGTGCTAAGATTTTCCCTTCTCATTGTGGAAAAGTTTCAGGTGCAAAATATACGACAAAATCCTGGTTCAATTTTAGCACAGAACAGGGTAAACATGTGACCATAGAAGGATTTAGAAGTGAAGAAACTTTCAGGAATTTCTGAGACAAAGATGTTGATATGAGGAGACTCCTTAACTCTATATACGCTTGTTTCTGTACGAATATGAATTCTGTTTAGAGGCCCAACCTTGTCACAGCATCAGAATATTCAAAGAAGCAGAAATACTTTTTTAAGGCAGAATGAATGACGTTTGCTTCACTGTGTCCTTGGCGAAAGCAGTGGCTGGGAAAGTGACTCTGGTGCCCAGTAATTTCTCTCCTTGCTGGTCTAATGCCACTGTACCTTAACCTGCCTTCCATAAAATTGTTAAATTATTTCCTTTAAGAGCCCTCAATAAATTGTTTTACAATCTTTAAAACATGCATTTCCTACATCAATTGTAAAAAATAGAGAGGACAGAAACGGGCCCAATGACAGGTGATGTAATTCAGTCTTCCGAGTGCGGGGGTTCTCATAAACCTTGACTGCACAGCCTGGATCTTCAGGCTGAGTTATGGGCACCCAGTGACTCTCTCTGAACCTATTATCCACTGTCTTATTATGGTGCCCACACCTGCTTTATGAGTGCAAAGCGAGGACAAAATCAGGATGACCCTCTCTGCATTGCAACAAGATAAAGTACACCCGGTGACGGAACTGGGTTTTACACAGAACTGATTGTGTGAGATGTCTACTGCTTGGTATTTTAGGAGACTTCATGTTGGTTCAACTGGCTCCATGTTTCTTGACAACTTCCTCATTATTCCTGGCAGTGCTGCAGCAGCTCTCCAGCCTTGCTACTGGGAGTGTCTGAGCAGCGGCGGATTTGAGCGTGAAGCAGTTTCATAGGAGCTGGGGTGAAAGTGCTTTTCCGAATGCCCTTCAAGAAGCGAAGGTGGAAGCAGTTTGTCAACGGTGCAGAGCCCTTGTACAACTACGCCCTTGAGGGAGGCCCCGTGTTCTTTAAAGTTCATTGTTCCCTCACTTCACTTTCAGGTCCTCCAGGCCAGGAAGGTTACAGGGTTTGTGCACGTGAGAGCTGCGTGGACCTGGCCAGGCTCAAAGCTGGGAAGACGGGCTCTCACCCGCCCGGTGCCAGCCCCTCCCAGTGAGCCTGCAGCCCCCACACCCAGCTGCTCTGCCCGTTCCAGGCTGTTGTCTGTTGTTCGATTGCAAGGGGAGGCACTGCCCCCAATACAGCAAAGGGTGTGGCTGCAAACCCTCATACAGAGGGGAGAGGGGTGGGGCCAACCTTTGACGGCAGAGCGAGGATGTGAGGCTGGTCCACTTGGGTCACCATGCTTCCTTCCGTCCTGTTGGAAGTGAACTTCTATGCTCCTTAATCCCTAAAGCCCACCTTTGCAGAGTAGAGTCATGAGATGTTAATAAAATTCTGAGGACAAATAACTTAATGAGTTGGTTTCTGAGCCCAGTTCTCCAACACGTCAAGAGCTTGTGATAGACCAGAAGTCCTGATGCCTCGCTCTGTCCTTAGGCCACTGTTGGGCAGCATAGGTCATGCCTATGGTGACCCGCAGCCGCTCTGTGACACGGGTGCACACTCGAGGTCAGGGGGTGGTGTTGGACACCCCTAAAAGCTTCCCTCCACCGGGCCAAGAAGGAGGGTCCTGCTGTGCCCGGTACGGCCTTTCATCTTCACCTTCCCCATGAGGTGCCAAGTGTCCTTGCCGGGTGGCTCTTCCCTGGTATTCTCTGTGCTGCAGGAAAACGGGGCAGGCGTTTAGGGACGTGCTTTGCTCTCTCCATGGAGTTCTGGTTGTTCTGCTCAGAGACCACTGGACCACTGGTGTCCTGATCGTGCTGAAGATTGATTGGCTTCCTCACAGGTTAGGGAGAAATTCACATATTTGAAAATTATTATACCTATGGATAACCTAATTTGTGAAGATGGAAAAGATTTCACTATGGGGAGCTGAAAAGCCTCTGCTGGATTTTGGCTCCTGGATTGCTGCTATAACCATAATGTTTTAAAGTACAAAACAGACACACTCAGAAAGCAAGTTTTGGGAGTCTGAGTGTGGGCGATGCTTTGAGTCTATGAACAGGAGCGAACGGTGGTGACGTGCATGTCCCAGTGCAGACGGTGCTGTCCTGACCTTGTTCAATTCCTGTGCTGCATGCATGAGCTTATTAACAGAATTCTGTGTTTGTGGGTTTCAGAATGGTCTGGAGTGTATGAAAATAATGATTCCTGGCGTCCTGTCCTTTTGTTTCCTGTCTCTGTTCTTACTTCTGCTGCATCCACTGGATCTGGAAACTGCTGCTCACACAGGGAGGTCTGGCCAGTGCCTCAGCTGAGTCCATCCAGGACAGTGAGTGCCTGCCCGTCGCAGGTGACAGGCGTCATGCCGGCCCCTGCCATGACCCTTGAGGAGCCACCCAGAGGTTGCGGGTGTAGAGGGGCCATGGTGGCAGCCCCCCGCAGTGCAGTGCCCCAAACCTGTGTCATATCTGGATAACTTTCTGCTGGGAAGGCCCAGGAGGACTCCTGTGTTCAAGGCCGTGGGTGACCACAGCTCCAGCTCCCAGCAGGGTGCTCCTGGACTTGGGTGACATCAATATTTAACATGCAACGTGGACTTTGAAAATGAACACAGTAAACATCCTGCCCAGGGCAGGAAATGTGGTGACAAATGTATAGGTTTGACCAGGCCGTAGCTCTGGGGTTACCCTACCTAGCAAACCTGGACTTTATCCCTTTTTATCACAGTTCTACCAGAGTAATAATATTAATTTTTTGTTCTTCAGAAACTCCCTGCAAAGTAGACATTAAGAGGTGGGTATTTAAAATACTGAGCATTTGAAATAGCGATGTATGTTATGAATAATACTTTTCACTACAAGATATTTTAATTTAAGCCAGCTTTTTTTTTTTTTGAGAAAGGAGACAGAATATTTTAATTATCTGGTACAGGACATAGGTGGGGGAACTCTTTCTGTTTGTATAATTAACCACCATACCTTGCTGCTACAATCAAACTCACTTTGAGAAAAAGGAATTAGGGCTCACAGTCTAAACATCCCCACAGGTGTGTGTTTAGCGACCTTCTGGTCCAGTGCTCTTTCCTTGAAACCATCTGCCTGTTTTTGGTTTAGATGATTTTAACAAAATGGCTGCCTCATTTCTTAATTTTTTTTTTAACTCAACAACTGTTTTTTGTTTATTTACTCCAAATGATTAGAGGTGTTAGCCTGGCAATTACGTTATGTTTCATATTTTGACTTAGTTTACTCAATTTTGATCAGGAGAATTGAAGTGCTGTATTCATATTACTATGATAACTTCCCACATCATGAGCCCTAAGAACTTGAGAAGTCCTTTAAACCAAGAAACAAACACTTCACCTAATTAGAGGTAAGTCTGAATTATTCACGGGGCCATTGGTGTCCTGGTTAGTGTACGCACAGCACCTGCTACCTGCCGACAGCGAGTCACCGAAGGTCAGAGTTGTTGTGTAACCTCCTCAGAAAAACACGATGAAGGGAGTGAAGCCCGGCCCGTTGGCGCTGGCCCCGCAGTTTTCGCGCTGTGAGGCGCAGTGAGGAACCGGGACAACGGGCGGTAGCTTGGGTCTAGCTCGGCCCTAACTCCCAGCAGAGAGTAAAGTCACGACCGTTTTGGTTTTTCTTTCTTTCTTCCCTCGCCCTCAGACTCTCTGCACGTACTAACTCACCTGATTCTGACACCCGGGCAGGCGCGAGGGCTGCCGTCTTACAGGCGCCACTCAGCTGCTTTTCGCCTCCGCCGAGCAAACTTCAGTCTCATGCCCAGGATTCGGGTTCCGGAGCCACACCTGACCCACCGACAGAGCCTGGGGGCGAGGACAGGAACCAGCCGAGCGTCTGCTGTGCCCAGGTGCCACGCCAGCACTCTCTCATTGCCTGGCTGTGCCTCCATTTTCTGAAAATGAATGGTTTGAAAATGTATAAGTGAGAGAAATTGTTATATTTTATGTTTGATTTATCTGTGTGGCTGAATTATTGTCTTATTTGCACCATGTATTCCGGTGCCCTAAGCCACAGGCCCTTGGGAGCACCTGCCATGGCACAGCGTGGGGACTTAGTGGCTTTCCTTAGGAGCTGTCACGCCGCAGCCTGGCTTTTCTTCCTGGACCCTCTAAACAGGCCCGTGAAGGTTGGCGTCCAGGCCCCTCCCGGGTTTCCACGCTAACCCGGGGACCCTTCCTCACGGGGCTGGCCACCTGACGGGCCTGCAGACCCCAGGGGAAGGAGCCGCAAACACAACGCCAGACTCTGGCCAAATGCCCCTCACTCCCGAGCCAAGGGCGGGGGCCCACTGGGTTTAATGAGGTGCGAGGACCCCTCCTGCTCCTTGTACGCTCCAGGCAAGTGTCTGGTCTATGCCTCTCCCCTCCGATGTGGGGCGTCCTCCAAGGCCCAGCTCGGGTGCTCTGTCCTCGTGAAGCTGCCCACCCCGTGCCCCAGCCTTCCAGCAGACAGCATCCTGCTCATCAGTGCTCCTAGGTGGATGGCTCCACCTGCCTGTCGGCCTTTTGCTTTTAGGTAAAATGGACATGCAGCAGAAAGCACAGGTGTCAAGCGTGCACGTCAACAAGACTTTATGCATAGAGTGACCCACACCTGGGCAAAGCACAGCACACCCCTCATCGCCAGGGAGCCCCTGCACGCCCTTGTGGGAACACCCACCCCCTCCGTCCTGCCTGCCCAGGCAGTTACATGTGCCTGTCCTTGGACGTCAGGGATGGGAAGCACAGCGTGCATTTCTTTGTGTCCAGTTTCTTTTGTTCTGTGATCCATTTTTGTGGTACGTCCATGTTGTTGCATGAATCAGTAGTTCATTGTTTTTAGTGATGACTACTACTCCACTGCACAGATACACCACAGTTTGTTCATCCATTAACCTGCCGGTGGACATTTGGGCTGTTTTCAGTTTGTATGATGAACAAGGCTGCCGTGAATGTTTGCGAGTATTTTTTGTGGACATGTTTTCATTTCTCTCAGGCAAACACCCAGGAGTGGAATGCCTGGGCCAAAGGAATGGTACACATCTAACTTTTTAAGAAACTGCCAACTGTTAAAAATGTGCTCACATCATTTTATGCTGCACCCAACGTTGTAGAGTTCCTGGTGCCCCACAACCCTAACAACATTCGGTGTGATCAGTCTGCTTCGTTTTAGCCATTCCCGTGAGAGTAAAGTAGTATCTCATTGTGGAGTTATGCATTTTGTAATGAAACGCACAGTTTTGCATTTTTGCATTTGCATGAAGAACTGGTGATGTTGACCACCTTGTGTGTTTTTTGTCCATTCAAATATCTTCTTTCGCAACGTATCTGTTCAAGTGCTTTGCCTTTTTCTTAAAGTGGGTTACATGCCTTTTGATTGTTGAGTTGAGCAGTTCTTCATATATTCTAAATGCATGTGCTTTATCAGAGGACACACTATATATGTTACAATGAATATATTATTGTCTGAAAATATTTTCTCTAAGTTTGTATGCAGAGGTTTTGATTTTGATAAAGTACAATTCATACTTTTAAATTTTGTTAGTATTTTTTGTGTCCTGTCTAATGTATGTTTGCCTAATCCAGGTTTGCAAAAGTTTTCTCCTACTTTTTTGTAGTTTCTATCTTTCACTTTATTCTTAAGTGGATGGTCCATCTCCAGTTAATGTCTGTGCATGGGTGAAGTGGGCTTGAGGCCCATCTTTTCTGTGTGAACACCTACTTGTTCCAGCATCACCATTCCCTGTGGAATCGCCTCAGTAGGGAATGTTGAAAATCAACTGACTGTATATTACGACTGAAATTCTTCCAGCCCATGAACAAGGCATGTCCCTTTATTTGTGTACGTCATCTACAGTTTGTTTCAGCGATGTCTTGAATTTTCACTGTAGAGGTTCTAGAGATCTTTTGTTAAATTAATCTAAAAGAATTGCATATTTTTATACTATTATAAATGATGTTTTTAGAATATCATTTTTCAATAGATTGCTGCTTGTATAAATATTCAATTTTTAAAAATTATCTTGTGTCCTGTGACCTTAATATATTCCCTTACTAGTTCCAGTAGTTATTTGTGGATACCTCAGGGTTTTCTATGTAAATAACCATCTTACGTGATTGTTTACATGGAATGAAAATGACTTGTCTTTCTAAATTTTATGCATTTCATCTGTTTTTCTGTCAGTACAGCTGGGGAGACATGTGGGGGCAGCCTCTGCCCCTGCGCCGTGCCCAGGGAAAGCGCCCAGCGCCTCGCCACGGGACAGGGTGCCCATGTACTGTGGATTCTTTACACATGACGTCATCACACGATGTTCTCTTCTGTTGCTAATTTGCTGAGAGTTTTTAATCCCAAATGAGTGCTGCATTTTGCCAAATATTTTTTCTCCATCTATTGAGATGATCGTATATTTTCTTTTTCTGTTAATACGGGGAATTACAATGGTTGATTTTCAAATGTTAAACTAACCTTGAATTCTTAGCATGTACGATACTCATATATCGATGAATTTGGTTTGCTCGCATTTGTTAAGGATTTTTGCATCTTAGTTCATGAGGGGGATGAATCCTGGTTATTTTCAACGTATTAAATGGCCTTGTCTGTTTTTGAGATAGGAAACCTGCCGGCCAAACTCCTTAAAAAGCTGCAAGACTCGAACCAAGTTCTCTGACAAAAACAGGAGAGCAGGATGCAGTGAAGAGGCTGGTTAAGACCGGTAAGAGCCAAGATGGCAAGAACGGCCCTGCCCGCCCTTGTCGCTCGTTCTACCCTGTTGTAATGTGTCAGCGCTAAAAACAACTGCCACCAGCACCGTGACAGTTTATAATCACCGTGACAACCCTGGCAGTTACCTCATGGCATGAAAGAGGAGGAGCCCCCACCCCTGGGAATTTCCACCCCTTCCCAGAAGACTCATGGATAATCCGCCCCTCCTTCAGCACGCGCTCAAGGGCCGCGGGTGGAGCCTGTCGGCAGCGTGCTCTGCCCACCGGTGGGGCGGCCTGCCTGCTGCTGTTTGAACAACGCTGCTTTCGTTTCTCGCCTGAGTTCCTTCCCGCACAGACAGAGCCAAGAACCCTCTTGGCCTCCAGGCTGGCCCCCGGTTTTGGGGTCCACTTTCTGGGGTCATTTTGGCATCAGGGTAATGCTGGTCTCAAAGTCATTTTAGGAGTGTTCCACCACCCCACAGTTTGTGGAAAAGAGGGTAGGATTTCTCAGATGTCTGACGGAATTACCAGTGCCATCTTTGGGCCTTGTGATTTAGGTGTAGGCAGGTTTTTGATTATGAGATTAATTTCATTAATCGATACAAAGTTCTTCAGATTTTCTTTCTCCTTTTGATATTTATGATGCTTTGGATTTTCAAGGAACATTCCCATTTTATCTGTTTATCAGAATAAACTTGTTTATAATATTCTTTTATCAACCTCTCAGTAAGAGTAGGATTTGCATCTTTTATTCTTGACACTGGTAATGTGAGTCCTTTCTCTCTTTCTATTTAATTTCTCTCTGCTCATGTCTGTATCGTTTCCTTATTTCCACTGACTTTTTGCTGAATTTGCTCTTCTTTTTCTGGCTTCCTAAGGTAGAAAGTTATATAACTGTTCTTTAAGCACATTTGTTTTCTAATATGTGCACTTGTATATTTCTCTGTAGGTAACACTTTACTGTTTAACAGTTATATGCCATAAGTTTTGATGCCTTATTTTATTATAATCATTCAGTTCAATATATTTCTTCTTTGACTCATTGTTTTTTTAGAAGCATGTGGCTTAATTTCCAAGTATTTGGGGAATTTTCCAAGTATCTTTTTGTTACTGATTTCTAAATTAGTTCCATTGCAGTCAGACGATATGTTCTATTTGATTTCAAACCTTTTGTATTCACTGGGACATATTTCATGGCCCAACGTATGGTCCTTCTGGTGCGTGTGCCACGTGCACCTGGGGACACCACTGTGCCCCCGCTGGGGGCCGTGCTCTCTCGCCACCCACGCCCAGGTGGTGGATGGCGCCGCTCACGTCCTCTGTGCGTTTGCTGCTGCTTTTCTTTTTGTCTATGTGCTCATCAGGTAAAGGAGTATTGAATTGAAATCTCCAATGACAACTGTGCATTTGTTATTTCCCTCATTAGTCCTTTCGGTTTTCTGTGGTGTGTTTCAAGGCCTGCAGTCCAGGTTTGTCACGTCTGCCGGTTGAGTCGGCTCATTATTATGAAATGTTCCTTTTTGTTCTTGGCAATATTCTTAGTCCTTAATTATGCTTTTCCTGCTATTATTACAGCCACTCCAGCTCACTCATGATTAGTGTTGTCATGGCAAACTTTAAAAAATTATTTTACTTTCAAAACAAATGTGCCTTTATTTTTAAAGCATGTACATTATAAATAGCATGTAAGTGGGTCTGGCTCTTTTATACAATCATTTTTCCTTCTTTCTAGTATTTTTTGGATTAATTGAGTATTTTTTACGACTCCATTTCATCTCCTGGTGACCTCGCAGGTCTGACCCTTCCTAACCTGGTGTAACTGACAGTTGCCTCCTGTCTCGCGAGTCCTGCGCCGCACGCCCACCTGCGCTCCTGCGGCGTCTTCAAGTCCTGTTCACCTCCACGCACCTCGCGGTCTCCTCAACACAGTGCTATCACTTCTGCTACACCTGAGCCATTCTCCCCCAAGAAATTACAGACAAAAAGGTCTTTTACGTTCACCCACGTTGCCGTTTCTGTCCCTCCTGATAGCTCTTATTTAAGTCTGTGTCCGTCTGTTGTCATCTCCCTTCAGCCTGAAAAACTTCCCTGAACGTCTCCGGCCAGCGAAGCTCTCAGCTTCTGTTTGTCTGAAAGTGACCTCGCTTCACCTTTGCTGTTGGAGGATATTTTTGGGTGAGGGCCACGTGTTGGGAGGTTTTTCCCGTCGGTACTTGAAGACAGCTTTCCGTTGTCTCCGGGCTTGTGTTTCTTCCTGATGAGAAATCAAGAGTTATTCATATTTTCCCCTTTTGTCTTTGATGTCGGTCCTTGTAAGATTTTATTTTTATCATTGGTTTTGGCAATTTGGTGGTGGGTGCCCCGGAAGAGTTCCCTTTGTTCATCGCGCATGGGCTTCTGAGCGTCCCTGGTGTGCGTAACTAAGTCTGACCACATTTGAGAATGATTTACCTATCACCTCCTTATGTATGTCTTTTCTGGCCCAATTTGTTTGTTGTCTCCTTCTGAGACCCCAACTGCACGTATGTTGGATATCTTGGTGTTGTTCCAAGCGTCCCTGCGTCTTTGCTCATTTAACTTCAGCCTATTTTTCTTTGTGTGCCAGCTGGGTGTGGTAGCTGGGCCCCTCCCAGACGGCAGTTCCCGGCGCTGGGGGCCAGCCCTCAGCCCTCAGCGAGACCTGGCGCCAGCGCGGGCCCTCGGAGGACGGACTTCCCTCCCCCAGGGCCTTCTCCCCGGCTCTGCACCTTCGTGGCTGTTCCCGGTGCTCAGGGGGCCTCTGCCTCCTCGGTGATCACTGCTGTGATGCTTCCAACCTCCCCCACCCTTTCAGTTGTGCCTCGTTAACGTTCTACATGGTGATCTCCTTTGTTAAAATAACTGGTAGCTGGCGGGGTGGCGTGCTCCTGTAATCCCAGCCACTCGGGAGGCCGAGGTGGGAGGGTTGCTTGAGGCCTGGAGTTTGAAACCAGCCTGGGCAGCACAGTGAGACCCCATCTCTACAAAAAACCACTAACTGGTGGTTTCTGTCTGGGGCTGGGCCTGCCACGTGTGACTCCCCACACCATTAGTGTGATGGGACTGGATCGAGGTGGGCGTGGACCAGCTGTCTGTGTCTGTCTGCGTCTGTCCCCATCTATCTGCATCTGTCCCCGCCTGTCCCACGTCTGTCACTGTCTGCTCTGTGTCTGTCCACGTCTGTCTGCATTTGTCCCCATCTGTCCCCTGTCTGTTCACATCTGTCCATGTCTGTCACTGTCTGTCCCCACCTGTCCCGTGTCTGTCTGTGCAGTGGGAAGCACCTCCTGTGTGCAGCATGTCTGAGTGCTGGTGACTTTTCCTGCTACTGTGTCGGGGATCCCCCTGTGCCGAGGGCCTGTCGCAGATGTTTTGGGACAGGCCTCCAGAGCACCTCGCAGCCTGGGGGTGGCAGGCTGGCTGGGCAGGGTCTGGGTGGTCAGTGGAGTGAGGGGTGGTCCCCAGGTGGTGGGCCAGCAAAGCCTTGCCTCTCCCCCGACCTCAGCTTCCCCTCGGAGGAGCAGCCGGGGACACGAGGCCTTCAGGGAAGCCTCCCACGGGAAGGCGAGGCCCAGGAAACAGTGACGTGGCGGCTCAGGGAAGAGGAGGAGCCCTAGGGAGGTGATTCTTCTAAAACCGACAGGGTGTTCTCTGTGGCCGGAAAGGCAGCCTCACGGCCGTCCGGAATCACTGCCTCCGAGGGATCTGGGGAGATGGGCACACACTAAGATGATTAAACGAGGGCTTTAGAGAGCAAGGTGGGCTCTTGGAAATAAAAATATGATAACAAAAGAGTTCTCGACAGCCAGTGAAACAACATAAACACAGATATCGGCTCAAGGTTGCAAATACATCGTGTGGAGAAGTGAACCCGGCGCTACGGCTGTGGGGGCGGGGTCGGGGCTGGAGTCGCGCTGTCCTCGTGGGGAGCCAGTTAGAGACGCGTCCGGGACCGGGGGCGTATTTACACCCTGCAGTCTCTACGCAGTCGCCTGCCTCCTTTCGTTTTACCAAGAATAGTTTTCCCTGGGTTTATACAACCAACATTGCCCAAAATTTTGCAATAATGCCGTGGCTGGTGTCGGTTTAGGAGACCCCCGAGGAGGAGCCGGGGTGGTGGAGGATGGGGGAGCCGGGGCCTCGCGAGGGAGGGCTGGGGGGCCCCGGCCGCCGTGGAAGGCGGCCCAGCAGCCCACCTGACAGAGGGACAGACGAACAGGAAGCCGGGGAGGTAAACCCAGCACACAACTGCCCTTGTTCAGTTGCAACACCTGTGGCCTGACTTGTCTCTGAGTTCTGTCTCAGCCTTGCAGGGCCCTAAGCGGGCAGCAGGGTACCAGCTCCCCGCTCCTGGTCTCGGCCTCAGTTCCTGCCACAAAAGCAGACTCCGAGGACTCAGACAACCCGGCCTCACAGAGAAAAGTAAGGAACTCGTGCATCCGCTTCGCCACTTCTGTTATCAGCCTGCTGAAGCAGAGGGAAAAAAGCCACTTTTACCCTTTAAAACTCTAAGCAACTGTCCCTCAGCTGCCCGGTACTTTCTTCCTCCTTCTGTGTGCCGTGGCCACCCCCTCCCTCTCTCTCTCTCGGGAAAATAAATAAACCTTTACCTCTGAGTATCCTAATCACTGCGTGAGAAACCTCCACCCTTTCTCTCCGAGCCTGCCCTCCCCGCAGCCTCCAGAGCTGGCGTCCAGTCCCTGAGACAAGCCTGGTGTCCAGAGTGGGGCAGGCCCTGGTGGTCTCCTTCCGCCAGCCGCACGCGGCCCCTCTGGCAGGGCTCCCATGTGTCTTATTTTCCAAGCTGGCCACCTGGGGCCTGGAGTGACCCGTCCTCGGGTGCTTCGGCCCCTGGCCAAGGCTCTGTTCTGGATCAACGGGAGGCTCAGGAGGAGCAAATGAGGGAAGGGGCGAGAGCTGGGACCACGTGCAATGAAACCTTAAAGTTGGAGACGTTGTGTAGTCAGCAGGGATTGCACCACTCGCTCTGCTCGCTGCTGTCTCTATAAAAGAAATAGGATATTGACTAGCCGACTGCTTGCTGTGTAGGTAGACAACTCAGGTAGCTTTTTGTAAGCAAGAAAAGAAAGAAAAAATATATTTAAATTTGTTTCTATATGTGGTCTATTGGGGAGCACAGGGAAGGCCACTGTGATGGGAATTAGGAAATGACCCCTTTTTCCTCTTGCTGTGGAGTGCAGGTGTGCTCTGGCGGAGTTGGTGCTCCTGAGCACTGCACGCCAAGGGTGGGAGCCAGACCCTGAAGTATGTCCTTCACGGCGTGGCACAGGGACAGAGCGTCTCAGAAGCTGCGGTGATGCCCCAGTAGGTTATTACTTCAATTAGAAAGTAATTCAGAGACGTAGCTTCACAGATGAACACCCTAAGGAAACGAGAAATCACATTAACTGAAACATAAGTGATACTATTTTTCTTAAAACAAAAATAGGTAATTTAAATTTATTAGTTTTATTATTGGATGTTTTGTAATTCAGTTGAATTGTCAAGATACATATTATATAGAACCACATGGAAAAATAAATTTGGACAAAAAGGGAAAATGTGAACCTAAACATTTGAATATGCATAATTTACATAGATATTCATTTTAATAAAGTAGATCTTTTGGGGCATTAAAAACATCTATAGGTGGAACATCTGGTAATTGCAGAATGATGAAGCCCGTGATCAAAACAGATACTGTTATTAAAGACAACTGCTCGAAGGCAGGGGAGAATGAACAAAGTTTGAGAGAAACTGAGCAGACTGTGCTTGGAAAACGGCTGCATCAGGTGAGAACGGGGGGCTCATGGCTCTTTCCTGTTCCGCCAGCCTGTCCCTGCAGCTGTGGCCGTGGGAAGTCACAGCCTCACTGTGACAGAGTTGGGAGGCCTGTGGCTGCTGGAAATTTGCAGGGGGCATCTGGGACTGAGGTCCAAAGTCCGAGGGCGCGTGGACATGTGGGAGGCTCCAGGCGCCTGGTGCAGATGCCGGAGGAAAGGGGTGGTGCTCTCAGAGGACAGAGCGGCTCCTGGGGGGCTCTCGAGTTCCTGAGCCTTTGGCCGAGGGTGTGTCCAGCCTGTGGGGCTCCGCTGCAGAGAGGAAGGGGTGCTGTGGGTGGCACAGTGGGGCAGAGTGACTGGACGTCCAGCTATGGGTGTGAGGGGTCCACGGAAAGGCATCGCTGAGCCCTGAGTACAACCTTCGCCCACACCCTCAGCTGCCTGATGAACTCTGAAGACACAGACATGGCCCCAGAAAACCAGTCAAACAAAATAAAACAAAACAAAAACCAGGCAGCCAGGAGCCAAAAATAGACAATCTGACAATTGTGGCTGGAGATTGTGACAGCTCTCTCTCGGGAACTGACAGAGCACGTGGCCCGAGTGCACTCGAGGTCCTGGACCTCCAGCTGCTCTGCCAGCCCTGCGCGCTGCCCCTAGCACCTCCGACCTGTCCGGTGCCTGCTTTCTGTCACCTGAGCTGTGCAGTGTGACCAAGTAGCCCAGTGTCAAAGTGAAACTCAGTCACACGCTCAGCGGAGGGCTCAGTAACCTCAGCAGTCCAGCTGGGACCAGTTCTGCCAATCGGCCCGACTATGCCCGCGTACACACCTCTCCCCCAACAGCAGCAGGACTCGCCCGGGCAGACGACGTGCTGGGCCGTAAAACACATCTCAATGCGTTGAAAAGGGCGGGCATCATACCAAGCGTGTCTAAAATTAATTATGTAGCTTCCTTTCCACTTTTACAAGTTAGAAAAAGTAGAGCAAATTAAGTCCAAAATAATAATAAGGAAGCAAATAATAACAGCAAGTGCAGAAATCAATGAAATGGAAAGTGGACAAATAAATAAAGGAGAAAAGTCAATGAAGCCAAAACCTGGTTCTTCGAATAGATCAATGACATTGATAAACTTCTAGAGAGAGAGAGAAGGGGACACGCACACAGAATGTGCACAAACTACCAGCCTCAGGAAGAGAGGGCCGTCACTGCAGATGCCACAGACATGGAACGGATCAGAAGGGAGTTTGTCCCTCTGGCCTCTGCGGGGTGGTTGCTGCTCTGTCGCCTCTGGCTCTGGCGCTCAGCGGGGAGGGAGCGGGGCCCGTGGGTGTTCAGAGGCTGGTGGGGTTCCGCAGAGCTGTGGGGAAGGTTCTGGGAGGTGACTCAGGCCAGCGGCAACCCCAAAGACCACCTGCGGTGGCCACGTCAGGAAGGACATTTCCAGTGCTGCACCAAGGGAGCAAGCTGGGTGCGCCCTGGAAACCCAAGTTCCTGGAGCACTGGCTTCACAAAACGCTGGGAGTGACGCCTCCTTCCATCGCATCCCCCGAGTCCCATCATCTTGTGTGTCAGAGGGATATCGAGGCACCACGGACAGCTCCTTTGTGACGTGCGCTGCAGACTCTTCCCTGCTGAACTCCCACTGCCAGAGATATTCTGGGGCAAAAATTTGAACATGTTTCCTCTGATGGTGGTAAAGATGCTTTCTCTGTTGTTTTTAAAGAAACACCTGCGATAGTTAGTGCTCTTCCTCACGACAGCCCCTCCATTCGGGGCCACGGTGAGGGACCCTTGACACCACAGGGCAGGCTGGGACAGCCGGACGGGAGCACAGTTGTGTGGAGTCTCGGGTGTCCCCTGGGGTTGTCTGTGCCGTCCTCGTGGGCACACGTCCCGCACTGAGCTCACAGGGTGGCTTTGCAGAGCGAGGAGGGTTGTTGAAAGCTGCCAGAGCTCCCCAAAGGCGAAGCCAGGTGATGACTCCACAGCAGTCTCCCACCTCACTGTCACATTTGGTGGGTCCACCTGCAGACCTGCTCCTCTCGGAAGCTGAAGACTGACTTGATGTTCCCCTCCCCCGTGGAAAGAGGTTGTGCTGAGCCCGGAGACCTTGCCCTGGGCGGTCCCTGACGCCCATGGCACCGCCTCGTCTTGGGGCTGGGGCGGGTTTCAGCGTGGATCTGCCCGACGTTGCTGGCACCTTTCCCAATTCTGAGGACAGAAAAATTAAATCTAGAGAGATCGCAAGTAAAATCGATCAAGTGTTGCGCAAGTGTTCTCCTTCAGACTCCGGTGTGAAAATTGTAGCTATCATAGTGCACCAGCTTTCACACTTGCTGTAAAGACCTTTGCCAAAAAAAGTGCAGGAAAGATAAAGACAGCTTCGTGATGAAGCTGAATTGGTAGATATGCGGAACATTTAATTACATCTGCTATGATCACATGCGTGCTGAGCTCCTCCTACAAAAGAGAACCAAATGGCATGAGAGGTTTTATTCTTCCGGGATGGGGAGCTGCACGGTGCGCCTTGGTCGGCCTGGGGTGTGTGTCTTGTGATGAGATGTGACTGAGGACAAGGCGCACACCCTGCTGTTTCTGTCGTCCTGGATTTTGGAAGCCAACCTGGCATTTGTGCAGCCATAAGGCACAGAGAGGTCCCGTCAGGCACAGGGAGGTCCCGTCAGGCACTGGGAGGTCCCATCTGGAGCGCAGGAATGGAAACTCAACACATTGTCTGCTATGTGCCAGGGAAGTGGGGGGGCTTCACCCACCAATCTGGGCCTCAGCTATTATTAATATGTAGATATAATTTTTGTAGTGATTAGCTGTGACTTTATCTTGCGTTTGGGGCATTTGGGGAAAAAATTACTGCTAGTTTTTAAATGTCTTTGTAAGAGCAGGTTGGAGCAGATATAACAAAACAGCAGACTAGGCAATGGGGTCCCACTTGTCAGAGATCCTAAGGCAGCTATGTGGATACTTGTTTCACGTGGGTTTTTGTTAACTTCTCAGACATGTTAAAGACTGAACCTCAGCTATTGAACAAGCGTTTGCGGTTTGTGCGATGGCAGTGTGCACTGATGCCTAATGTTATGACCTGCCATTGAAATATAGTATTTTGAAATAAAAAAGAGCAATAAAGGAATATTGTGAACACATTCATGCCGATGAACTTGACAACGTAAATGAAATGGGCACAATTTACCAAAAATTTGCCCAAGAAGAAATAGAAAACCTAACTTTAAAAACCCTCTATTAATTAAAGATGTAGAAATAACAACAAAAAACTTTACAACACAGAAAAATCCAGATCCAGATGGATTCCCTGGTAATTCCATAAAATAAGGGAGAAATATTATCAGTCCTAAACAGACTCTTTGAGAAAATAGAGTAGAAGGGAACAATTGCTTGATAATTTTATGAGATCAGGATTAGCCTGGTACCAAAATAAGACAGACAAATTAAAAGAAGAGAAACTGGACTTCAACAAAATTAAACACTTTTGACTTTGAAAGATAACATTAAGTAAATGAAAAGGTAAACCACCAACTGCAGGTGTATTTGTGAAGCTTGTGTCTGACAAAGGACTCATATCTAAAATAAATAAATAACCCTTACAACTTCATAAGAAAAAACAATTTAAAATATAGGCCACAGATTTGAACAGATAATTCACAAAAGATCATGAACGAATGACCAGTGAGCACATGACAGAATGCTAAACCTCGGCAGTCGTCAGAAATGTAGATCAAATGAGGGGACACACGCACTCCCTTGGACTGGCTGCGGTGGGAAAAGACTGACCATCTGTGTAGGAGAATGGGGACCCCCACACGGTGATCTTGGGAATTCAGAATGGTCCATCCACTTTGAAAGACCTTTTGGCAGTTCCTTGTAAAATAAACATACACTTACCAGACAGCATAACAATTCCAGTCCTAGATATTTATGCGAATAGAAATAAAAACATGCTCATGCAAAGCATACGTGCCTGTTCTTAGCAGCTTTACGAATAAGAGCCCAAAACTGGAGGCAGCGCCAACGACTATTAACTGGTGAACAGATAGACAAATCCTGTGTATTCAAACAAGGGACCACTCGCTACTCAGCAGTAAGAAGGAACAGGACTGATACTGCCACAACAGGGATGGATTTCAAAATTATTATGCTAAGTGAAAGAAGCCAGATGCAGAGGACCACACACTGTGTGCACATTCCTATGAAATTCCAGACATCCAAACTCTAGACTCCACAGAGACTAGACCTGTGGTTTCCTGGGGTGGGGGAGGAACATCGACCGCAAAGGGCCAGGAGGGGTTCCTTAGGCTGCAGTCCCCAATCCCTGGGGTGAGTACCTGTCCATGGCCTGTTAGGAGCCAGGCCGCACAGCAGGAGGTGAGCGGCGGCTGCTCCCCATCGCTGGCATCACCGCATAAGCCTCCTGTCAGATCAGCAGCATTAGATTCCCACGGGAGAGCGAACCCTGCTGTAAACTGCGCATGGAGGGATCCAGGTTGCGGCTCCTTATGAGAATCTAATGCCTGCTGGTCTGAGTGGAGCTGAGGTGGTGATGCTGGCACTGGGGAGCGGCTGAAAACACAGATTGTCATCAGCAGAGAGGTTTTGCTGCACAATAAATGTCATGCACTTGAATCATCCCGAAACCAGCCCCACTCTCTGGTCCATGGAAAAACCATCTTCCATGAAACCAGTCCCTGGTGCCAAAAGGGTTGGGGACCCCTGGCTTATGGTGATGGAGGTTTCCATGGTCTATATCGTCATTGTGGTGGTGGCCCCATGATAGCAGATATTTGTCTAAGCTCATCCAACTGTACCCTTCAAAGGTGTGAATTTTATTGCATGTAAATTATATTCCAACAAATATTTTTAAAAATTAAAAATGAAATATTATATACTATGATTTACAGGGTCCAGTGATTTGACAAATAATTTATAAAGAAGTATATATATGTATGAAGATTAATGCAATATTGATAAAAGAGAGAAAATTATTTCTAGAAGTTTATTATTATACCCACTTTTTTGATTTTGAAAATTTAGGCATTAAGAGAAGTTAATGGAGAAATGAAAGCAATTTGTAATAAGGCACGTATCAGTTTTCTCGATTTCCAGGTCAGTGTTCTTGTCAAGCAGACATTTGACACCCCCCCACCCCCCTGCCGCCCGGCGCCTGCCCCTGCCCCTGCCCCGTGCACTTTTGGTTCAATGCATCCAGGAGCTCAATCACACGTTTAACCAGTAGTTACTGAAGATCCTGTTCAGGCTTCTCCAGGTTGGAGTCGTGGCAGTGTGAGCCCTTGCGCAGAAGGAGGCCGGAGTGTCTGTCACTCCCTGCGACTGGGGGGCTCAGAGAGAGTCCCTGCTTTACTCAAGGCCCCAGAGCAACCCTGAGCCTCCCTCTTGTGTCCAGATCCAAAAGGCTGGAAAAAGCAGGTGCCTGCACTTGCAAAGGGAAGACACACTTCATTTCCCTCCGGCCAGGAGACACGGCTGCTGCTTCTCGCGTTTTGGTGGCCCACTCAGCCATCGGGCATCACTGCACAAGGTGATTTTCTACCACTGGAGTCTTTCCAGCCCGTGGCCGACTGCTGTGGGTTGTCCGTGGCACCTGGGAGCAGGGCGCACACAGGCAAATGCTCTCCTCGAGCTGGTGTTGGGATGTAGGTTCTTGGTGGTTTCTCAGATATTTGTTTGCATCTCCACAGGCTGAGCAGAGCAGGGTGGAAATGCAATCCAGGTGTGTTAATCGTCCCTTGCTGTGTTACCAAGTACTGCAAAACTCAGTGTCTTACCTGATAATAATCACTCATTACCTGGGCTTCTGTGGGCCGGGTGGGTGGCTCAGGAGCTTGTCCTGGGGCTGCTGCAGGCAGACATAGCCAGGCTGCCGTCCTGTGAAGATGTGCGGGCAGACCTGCTGCCTACGACTCTCGCTCACGTCCCGGCAACTTGGTTTCCCTCCCCGTGGGTATGTCTTGGGGCTGCGTGAGTGTCCTCACGACGTGGTGACCGACTTCCTCCAAGCCTGACATCCGAAGTGCGAGGAGGCCAGGTGAGCTGTATCTCTTATGATCTGGCCTTGGAAGTCAGAGCGTTGTTTCCACCGTAGCACTGGAAGTGAGGCACTAAGACTGGTCCACGTTCAAGGGGAGGGGAATTAAACTCTGGCTCTTTATGTATGAGTGCCAAAGAGTTTATGGACATATTTTAAAATCGCCACATCAGGCAAGTCTGTCAAAGAGGGGAGGTGACTTCAGTTGGCATTGCTGATTAAGATTTTGTTTGGTGGCAACGTCTAGATTTCAAAATTGGGGTATTGCAGGAAGGTTCCCTGAACTCTGCTGCTCTTTACTTCTGCAGAGAAACAGACAGAAATAAATAAAGTCCCACACTTCTGCAAAAGACACTTTCCTCCCTGGATCTTTGGATAAGATGGTGTCTTTCTGGGAAGATGGTTGTCATCGCGTGCACTTCTGTGAGCGTGTGATGATGACACGGGTCACACACAAATGCACACATGCACACACACATCCCACACGGTTCACTCTCTTTCACTGACTGCTGCTTAACACCTCGCGCTGCCCCTGGGACTTAGGAAACCTGGACTGCAAGGTGAGCTGCACATGAGCGTCACCTGGGGCTGTAAAAGATCCTGATGCTCAGGCTCCCCCCAGGCCAGTTAAATCAGAATCTCTGTTTGTGGGGCCCAGTGTCAGTATTTTTAAGCTCGCCGGGGTATCCTAAAGTGCATCCAAGGTTGGGACCCACGATTTAACCTGAGTCCAGCTCTTCACCTGTGAAATAATGGACTTGAAGTAGACTATTTATAACCCTTGATTTTACTCAGACATAGAATGTTTTATCGCTATTTGTCCAGCCACCCTCGCCTCCTCGGAGGTCACCCAGCACCTGGCCCTTTGTGTTACTAGAGAAAGGGGCGTCTTCATCCCCTCAAATTATAAGCTCCTGGAGTTTGCTTAGGACAATCATTACAAATTACGGTCAGTAAGTACGTGGAAATTAGACAAATTTAAGAATTTTCCTTCATATTAGGTTGTGTTCTAATTGTACGGAGAAATATAGATAACAATTCGTACTACTTCGGATCAAATTGCCTTATAAAGAACGAAGCTGTGTGATAAAATTGCACCTTGTTCTTTCTTCTTTAATGTCCATTGTTGGGCTTGGGTATATCAATATACCATTTAAATTGAAGTTTTACAGCTGTGTCTTAGGGCTCAGGCTCCATAGCTGAGTGATAACAATGTGGGGGCTAATTTCTCTATGTTCTCTTATGCCATAATGTTTTGAATTTTCGTTTGAATTTTGACATCTAACGCTTATACACACATACTCACAAGCACACAGCATTTGTAGGAACAGTTCAATGAGCCATGCAGAACAAGCCCTGATGTGCGCTTCACCCAAGTCAAGCCACAGAACAAGATGTGGCTCGGCCACCCCAGAGGCGCCCAGCCCCGGCTTTTGGGTCCTGTTCCAATCACAAGTCTTCCCTCTTCCCCAAAGGTAACCAGTAACTTGACTTCCAACCCTGTTGTTGTTTTGCCTGTTTTTGAACATCAAAAAAATGAACTTGTGTGCTTTCTTTAGTGTCAGTTAAGTCCAGTTGGTTAATAGTGTCGTTCAGGTCTTCTACATCCTTTTGATCATTTTGCTTATTTGTTCTATATACATTTCTGAGACAGAAAGATTAAAATTTGCAATGGTAATTGTGGATTTTAAAATGTAACCTTTCAGTTCTACAAGTTCATGCTTCCTGTACTTGAAGCTGTTATCAGGTGCATGTACCTTCAGTGTTGTTATGTCTTCCAGATGATTCAACCTTTTTAACCTCACGCAATGTCTCTCCTCACCTCGGCCGGTGCTGACTGTCTTGAGGTCCGTGTGGTCAGATAATCGCAGGTCACATCAGCTCTCTCAAGGTTAGTGTTCTCACGGTGTGTCTATTCTGCTGTTCCTTCAACCTGTTTCTTTATATTCAAAATTGCTTATTATAAACAGCATAAAGTTGTTTTAATTTTTCATCTAGTCCAGATATCACTACCTTTTAATTTTAGTGCTGGCTTCATTTACATTTATATAATTACTGATACCTTTCATTTAAGTATACTACGTAGCTCTTGGATTTATATTTTCCCTCTTTTTTGTTTCTTGTTCTTCCTTTCCTGCCTCCTTTTGGATTACAAATACATTTTTAGGAACCCATTTAACCCTTCTCTTGGCTTTTAAGCTGTATTTCTTTGCTTTATTTTACTCATGGCGACTCCAGGAATTACAACATGTGTTTTAAACTGATCTCAGTCTGACTTGAATTGATATGATACTATTTCATCTACAGTGGAAGCCCTTAAAACAGCACAAGCTCACTTACCATTTCTCCCACGCTTTGTGTGGTCAAAAGTTTATCCTGTCTGAAGTTGCCGAGCTTCTTGGATCTTTGAGTTGGCATCTTTCAGCAATTTGGAAAATTCTTCTGCACTGTCTCTTCAATTGTCTCCTAACTAGTTATTTTTTGAGCATATGAATACTGGTAATTTCTCATTTTAAGTTTGTGTCCTGCTACATAACTCTTTCATTGCTTTAATTAGATTTAACATTGGTTTCCTAGGGCTTTCCAGGTATATGCTCATGTCATTTGCAAATAATGACGTTTTAATTCTTTTCCAATGCTTGTACTTCTAATTATTTTCTTTTGTCTAATTCCGTTGGCTAATGACCCTACACAATGTTGAATGACAGTGGAGATGGCGGGTGTACGGTTGTTTGGGCTGCCACAGCAGAGCACCACAGACTGGGCAGTTTAAACAACAGAAACTTATTTTCTCACAGTTCTGGAGGATGCGAGTCCAGGGTCCAGGTGACAGCAGAGTTGGTGTCTGCTGAGGTCTTTCTTCCCGGCTTGCGGATGGCGCCTCACCGTGCCCTCGCATGGCTGTCCCTCTGTGCACGCTCACTCCTGCCGTCTCCTTGTCTTCTTATAAGGACACCAGTTCTGTAAGTGCCCACCCCATGTCCTCATTTCACCTGATTACTCCCTCAAAGACCAGACACAGCCACACTGGGGCTAGGGCTCCAGCACAGGAATTTGGGGGGTGGTACATTCAGCACACTAAGGGGGCATCTTGTTTTCTCCAATCTTAGTGGAGATGCCCCAAGTCTTTCTCCATTAGACAAGATTCTGGCTTTAGGAATTTATTATCTTCATGAGCTATCCTTCAATTCTGAAGTTCTTGCTTTTTAAAAAAAATCTGGAATTGATATTAAATGTTGTCGAAAGTTTTCCAGAATCTACGGAGAGAGTCATATTTTTCTCTTTAGACCTATTAATATGTTTTAATATAACAATGGATTTCCTAATATTGAACCAACATTCAAGGCATGATATAGTATATTATTTTCTAACAGTAGTTTTGGATTCTTATACTAATATTTTATTTAGTATTTTTTCATTATTAATTATAATTGCTATTGGTCAACAGTTTTTTTGGACTATCTCTGTTATCAATGTTATATTTGCATTATAAACTCAATTTAGAAGTTTTCCTTCATTTTCTCTGCTCTGGAACATTTTGTGTAACATTAGGTCTAGTATTTCTTTTCTTTTTTTTAAATTTTCATAGAATTCCGTGCAACCTTCTGACCTGGAGTTTTTTTCATGGGGGCATTTCCTCGATAAGGTTCTTATTTCTTCTATAGAAATTGATCTGTTTAAACTTTTTTCCTGAACTGGGGAAAATTTCAGTAGACTGTATTTTTCTAGTGAATTATCCATTTTATTTAGGTTTTTATACATATTTGTACAGAGAGAGGTCACATGTTTTTGTTTTTCTGTTTTTCCCAATGGTTATTTTTACCTTGTCATTTCTTATTGTGTATTTTTGTACATTCTGGGCATTTTTCTTGATCATGCTAGTTAGTGATTTGTCAACATCCTCTTTTATTAAAGCCAGGATTTTGATTTAGTCATTGGATATGCTATTTAAAAATTATTTTTAAAATTAACTTATGCCTTTTTCTTATGATTTTCTTCCTTTTTCTTTCTTTTAATCTATTTTGCTGTTCTTTTTCTCAATTATTGAGTTGGAAATTTAATTTATTTATTTTTGATTCTTTCATTGTTATTTCATTGTTCAGGTTAGAAACTTTCCTCTGATTATTGCTTTATTTCCCATAATGCTGATGTGTGCCTTTTCTATCATCATTGACTTTCAAAAATTCTATAATTTCAGTTGGTGTTTTCCCTATGACTTAAGAGATGCCAAGAGATGTTTAGTAGAATTGTTTTTGATTATTGTTAATTTTCTTGAAAGGGTTTTTTTGCCTTTGATTTTGTTATTTCTCTCTAGTCTTACTGCGTTTTGATCAGAGATTATTGTTCATAACAGTTTTACATTATGAAACTTACTGATGCCTTCTTTGTGACCAAATATACAGTCTTTTTTTTTTTTTGGTTATGTTCACCGCGTGCGATTGACAGAAATGTGCTTTCTCTGTCACGTGCTTTGAATATATATTCCACAGGTACACTGTGTCGGTTGTGCTGCCTAGATAATCTGTGTTCCTTTTTGTCCACTTGATCTTCATTTTACCAAGAGGGATAAAATATTATAAGTCTATTTCTATATTTCTCGTTGCGTCTTCTGTAGTTTTTGTCTTGTGAACATGGCTGTGCTGTGGTTTGGCACCTGGATGTCCATACCCGACACCCCTTCGCTGTGTTTGTGGCATTTGGCATTATTTCCTTTTAGGTGTGTCTCCTGTATACGTCATTGGGTTGGGAGGTTTTTATGCCAAATTGAAAATCTTTGCTTATAACAAGCGAAGCAAGCTCATTTACTGACATGACTAATGCGTGTGCTCTATTGTATGACGACCAGAGATGAGAACTAAGGGGTCATGTTTGCTGTTTCTTTCTCTGCGTCATGTATGTGTTTTCTCCTTTCCTTTCTTGAATTCCTTTTAGCATTTATTTATGACAGTTTGCATTTTTTGTTCTAGCGCTTTCATTTCTACTTGTACCCCTAGTATTGGTCTTAGCGCTCTACTTTGTAATTTGACCTTTAATTTCTGTTTTTTCAGTTTTCAATGGAATGATTTGACTCCTATATAAAAACCAAGAGCTCACTGTACTTTTCTCTTTCCTGCTTCCTTATCGGCCCATTTAGTAGCTGCACCTTTTCTGCTTTGTCAGGACACATTGAGTTTACATGTTATTCTCCTGCCTTTACCCACTTAAAGCAGTCTGGACCTACGACTACATGCCCCGAGTGATCACTGTCAGTCCTTTTGCCAGGTCCCCCCATTTGCCTCCTGCGTACACTTCTCCTGCTCCCATGAATGTCTAAAACTGCTGTCCTGTAGTCTTGGTGTTTGAAGGAAAGCTTAGGTAGATATAACATACTTGGTTCACACTTTCCAGCGTTGCTTGAAAATGAGATTCATTGTTTTCTTGCTTTGTGTGTTGTATGTTGCTTATGCTGCCTTATAAATTATGTGACCTTTTTCTTTAAAGTCATCTGGTTTTACTAGGTGATGTCTCAGAGCAGATGATTCTGGGTCAAGTTTCTCGGGTACCTGTAAGCCTTAGGATTCAGGTCTTCTTTTATTTCCAAAAAAACTTTTCTGGGATTATAATTTTATGTATATATGTATTTATTTATTTTGAGACAGGGCCTCACTCTGTCACCCAGGCTGGAGTGCAGTGGCGTGATCACAGCTCACTGCAACCTCCAACTCCTGGGCTCAAGCGATCCTCCTGCCTCAGCCTCCTGAGTAGTTGGGGGCCACAGGTGTGCACCACCACACCCAGCTAATTTTTATTTTTATTTTTTTGTAGAGATGGGGTCTTGTTATGTTGCCCAGGCTGGTCTCAAACTCCTGGCCTCAAGCCATCCTCCCACCTTGGCCTCCCAAAGCACTGGGATTACAGGCATGAGCCACTGCACCTGGCCAGATTATAGTTTTAAGCATTAGTTCTGTTGCATTGTTTTGTTCTTCTTCGGGGAACGCAGCCTCGGCCTGCTGGGCGTCACTTCATGCCAGCCTCCCGCTGTGCCCTGCTGGAGGCTTTTCTCTCCTTGCTTAGCACCTCCCAGCATGTTTTCATTCAAGCTTTCCTTCTCTGGGTACTTTTCAATTTAATCTTAATCTATAATGTGATTTTGTCATTTTTATACATTTCTTTCATGAGTTCAATCAATGTTTGTGTCATTTCTTTCCAATATTTGTGTCCATTTATTCTGATTTAAGGTATTTTCTAATATTTTGAAATGACTGGGGTCTTTAGTTTGGAACGTTACGGGTCAGTGTGTTCTTCTGTTCACGGTTACTGGGGGGAGGGAGAGAGTTACGTCGGCTGGAGGATTTTCATCCTCATTTTTACTTTATTCTCATAGACGTTTCGCATAAATGGAGTCTCTGTCTAGGGCTTGGCCACTTGGGCTGTTTACAGGTCCTTGGCTGAAGCGCGGCTCCTCCGCGAGTGCGGCAAAGTGCGGTTCCTCCGATGGGCGTCCTGTGGGTGCGGCAGGCAGGGCCGCTTGCCCTGGACTTTTCGGTTCTCTGCCGTCCTGCACCATGTCCCTTCCCGCCTCCCTTTCCCCCAGGGGTGCGCTCCCTTCCTCTCACCCTCCTGAGCGGGCGAGAACCTCAAACACGGGGCTTACCTCCTTTTGTCCTGGATCCGGGCACCTCACGACCGTTCACTGCCTTGTCAGAGCCGCGATGTCACCCAGCGCACGTTTAAGCTCATGTTTTGAGTATCTGTTCTAGCTGCTCTCCGTCGGATGGGCGTCCGAATCAAGCAGCTTGCTGTTTCTGTAAGTGGAAGCCCCTCTGCGACATTTCTCCTCAGAAGCACTCACGCCACAGAGCAGGGCTCCAGGTGATCATTAAGTGAAACTGTATTCAAGGTGGTGTCAGCAGTTTTGATAATTAGAATCCTGCTGTGACTTCGGGAGCAATAGGAGAATCATCTGTGCAGAGAGGGCCCCTTTGAAGGCTGCACTAACAACACACTCTAACAATCTGACAGTGCCATCTGGGGGGACCTGTTTTCGCCGGGGATTGCACTGACCTTCAAATGTTCCCACTTCCATCTTGATAGTTTCCAGGAACCAGGTTGTTCTATTGGCCACACTTACTCTGTCACCCTCATCGTGGGTCCTGTTTCAGATTTCCTGGGAAAAGTATGTTCTTCCCTGCTGCACGCAGAGCTGCCCTGTACCTCTGCACCCCACTCTGCCCCTCCCGTGGCGATGGAGCAGACCAAAACCGCTGGTGTTCCATGGTAAGTTATGGTCAACCTGCCCTCCCTATATTCCTAAGTAATTGACATGCCATATATATATCTTTTAACTTCAATCCTGATTAGGTGGTTTAATTTCAAATGATGAAGAGCTCTTCCAAATCACTTACAAGTTTGTGGGCTGTTTAAGTGCAGCCTCTTATATCATGTGCATCAAGAACTATTTCCAGTGTAAATCACACGGAAGACATTTTGATATTGTAGAAATAAAAATACCCTGATTTAATATGTTATAACAGTGTGAAAAGGGTTATTTTTTTTGGGGGGGTGAGTGGGTGGAATACTTGGCACTTAATATTTTCAGAGGCAAAAACCGTTTGCTGTTTAATAGAAACAGGACAAAAGAGTGTATCTTATTCATTGTTTCTAATATTTGTGCCCATGAGCTATATCCACCATACTTCATACTCAGTTTGTGCAGCGTAACCAGCGGATTTCTAAACATCCCTTCTTGTCTTATAACCAGCTCAGTCTGTGTAGATATGGTTGATTTTGCTTGATTCACTGGTCCTTTTAATGTTAACTTAAAGTATTCATCCTAAGATAAGTCAATTAGCCGGTCAAAGAGAGACCCGGTGGTGCGCAGACTCGTGGCTCGTCCAGGGACGACCATAACTGGGTCAGCCACTGTGAGGAAAGCAAGGTGCAGAAACCAGTGTCGGCATCGCGGCACTGTAGCTTCCTTCTCACGCTGTCTGGCCACAGCTCATGCGGTGGATCACTAAGACAGGTTGGGGAGCACCTCCCGGAACTTGAGACTTTCTGAGTAATTAGCTGTTGCCGTGGAGCATCTGGGAGCAGACGTTTTGTTGGCTACCTGCTGCATCCCATTTGACGTGCGCATCAAGGCAGCTGTGCAGAAAGGAATCGCACCCTTGCCTTTCTCTGATTCACGCGTAGCGCAAATCCCTTTATGGATGCTGTTGAGCACATTAAGGGTAGAGATGGAGCCATGAAATATGAAAAACCCAGCTGTCCTGTTGCACACACCCAGACCTTGAGTCCCCTGCTGGAAACCCAGTCTTTACAAGGCTGGATACGTGAGGACTAAGACTGACTGGCCTGCCCCAAGTCCAAGTCACATGAATTCAGTCATGAAATTCTCAAATTTGGTTTTCATTTCAAGCATATCAGCTGATAATTTTAAAATGGTAGGAAAAAGGCAGAGAGAAAAGTAACTTCAGAAAAAATCTATGTAGCAAAACAAACCAAGAGTTCCTTCCTATTAAGGAGGGGACCTCACGCATAGCTGTGTGTGTGTCTGGTGTGGTGTGTGTGGGTGTGTGTGGCATGTCTGTGGTGTGTGTTTGTGGGTGTTGGTTGTTGTGCTCCTTCCACGGAAACCAGGATCGAGGGGCTGGGAGCCGGGAAGCAGAAGCCTCAGGCACAGCCAAGGGAAGGCATGATGTGCACTTAGATTCGGCCCCTGCTCTTGCCAACTGCTATTGGCTAATTTTACTACCGCATAATTCAGGACAAATTCACAGAATAAAATTTTTATTCCTGCTTGTGGCCCAAAGAAAAGCAGAAATAGAGTTTGAATTGAACTTGGTGTTGACAAGGAAGAAATTGTAAAGAGCAACGACAGACCGCATGTACGACAGGGGTCCCTGTGAGATTATAGTGGAACTGAAACCCCTGTCACCTAGTGATGTTGTAGCCTTTGTAATGCTGTAGTACAATGTGATACCTTTTCTATGTTTAGATATGATTAGATACACAAATACTCCCCACTGTGTTACAATTGCCTGCAGTATTCAGCACGGTAACACAGTAACACGCTGTACAGGTGTGCAGCCTAAGAGCAATAGGCTATACTGTATAGCCTAGGTGTGTATCAGGCTGTACATCTAGCTTTGTGTAAGTGCACTTTATGATGTTCATACAATGATAAAATTGCCTAACAACACATTTCTCAGGACCTGTCCCCATTACGAAGTGATGCATGACTGTAATATTCTTTTGAGACACAAAACACATTACATATTCAGTGCATTGCAGGTTTGTGGCAGTGAGGTGTGTGCTGTGCTGGAGGACAGGGCTGCAGGATCTGGGGCAAGGATTCCCCTTGGCTGGGGCGGCCTGAGGACAGGGGTCCTGTGTCCTCATAGATGCTGGAACTTCACTTCTAAGGAGGGTGAGAGTGGCTCAGGGGACAGGGAGGAGAAGGTGGTTCAGGTGGGGCAAAGGCCTCAGCCGTGGCAGACAGTTGAGTGTGGACAGCACATGTGCTAGAAAAAGGCACAGGTTTCAGGTGTGCAGGCTTCTGTTGTGGGTGCCCTCCTTGTCTTGGACTTCTAAGGTCCCATTTTCTGATTCTAAGACAGCCCTCATCATCGAGAAATATTTAGAAAATATTTTTCAAAAGTGTTTATGGTTGGAGGAAAATCGAGAGGAATTTGAATCCAGCCTCTGATTTTTGTTTGTTTGTTTGTCTTTGGAAGAAGAAACTGAGATTTATTGGTCTGCCAAAGTCCCATGGATTTTCTTACGAACTTCTCAAGTCATGGTTTGCACACAAAGTGCCTCAACTGGCCACTTAAAAATGGTAGAAAAAGGCAGAGAGAAAACATTCTGTATAGCTAAACCTATTTCTCTGACATTCTCTGAATTTCACACCTTGTAAATTTTGACAGATGTATTATGATTTAATTCTATTTCAGCCACTATTTGACAAACTTTTTTAGAATTGTGAATGTTTTGGTGTAGTTCTCTCTCTGCTTGTTTCACTACTTTGCGATACCCTTCTAACTTTTTATTTGAAGTAATTTTGGACTTACGGAAGAGTTGCAAAGACAGAACAAAGACATATTCTTTACCTGAATGCTGAAATCTTACATAACCAGCGTTAAGTATCAAAACTAAAGGTTAACGTTGGTATAGTACCATTAACTAAATTGCAGATTTTATTCCGCTCTCACCTGGTTTTCCACCGATGCTCTTTCTGTCCAGGAGCTGATCCTGGGTCAACGTGGGATTAGCTGTCCCGCCTCCTCCAACACGTCCAGGCGGTGGCAGCATCCCCTCGTCTTTATGATCCTGATGTGTTTGGAACGTGTTGGTAAGTTGTTTTGTGGAATACTCCTTAATTTGGGTTTGTGGTGCTTTCTCATGGTTAGACTGGCGCTATGCTTTTTTTTTTTTTTTTTTGCAAGAGTACCACAAACATTATGTGTGTCCTTCTCAGTGCATCATATTAGGGGTGCTTGATATCAACATGTCTTATTGATGGTGATGTTGACCTTGATTGCCTGATTAAGAGGTGTCTGCCAGGTTTCTCTACTGCAAGTTACTATTTTTTCCTTTTCTTTTTGTTTTTGAGACAGGGTCTCGCTCTCTTGCCTGGGCTAGAGTGCAGTGGTGTCATCACAGCTCACTGCAGCCTCAAACTCCTGAGCTCAAGTGATCCTCCTGCCTCAGCCTCCCATGTAGCTGGGACTACAGGCACGCACCACTATGCCTGGCTAAGTTTTCTATTTTTGGTAGAGACGGGGTCTTGCTTTTGCTCAGGCTGGTCTCGAACTCCTGAGCTCAAGTGATCCTCCTGCCTCGGCCTCCCAGAGTGCTGGGATTATAGGTGTGAGCTGCTGCGCCCAGCCTGCTTTTCCCTTTTGTAATTAATAAACATATTAAGGGAACTACTTTAATTAATTAATTAATTAAATTTTCTCCTAAATATCTTGATTCTTTAAAAACTTTTTTTTCTCCATTTGTTCTTTATTTGCATATATTCCTGGGGTACAAGTGCAGTTTTGCTCCATTGACATGTGGCATCGTGGTGCAGTCAGGGCCTTTGCTGTAGAACACACGTGGTGCCCCCCGAACACCTCCCACTCCCCGCCCCCCGAGTCCCTATCGGCCATCTCCACACTCTGCGTACATTACTTAGCTTTCGCTTATAAGTGAGAAGATGTGATATTTGTCTTTCTGTCTGAGTGGCTTCACTTAAGATAACGGCTTCCAGTTCCATCCTTGTTGCTGCAAAAGACCTGCTCTCACTTTTTTTGTGGCTGAGTAGTGTCCATGGTGTGCGTGTGTGTGTGACATTGTGTCTATCCAGTCACCTGTCGATGGACACTTGGGTGGATTCCATATCTTTGCTATTGTGACAGTACAGCAATAAACATACGGATACAGGTATCTTTTATACATATTGATTTCTTTTCCTTTGGGTAGACACCCAGAAATGGGATTGCTGGATCATATGGTAGTTCTATTCTTAGTTCTTTGAGGAATCTCCACACTGTTTTCCATAGGGGCTGCACTAATTTACATCCCCCTTTTCTCTGGCTCCTCTCCAGCATCTGTTATTTTTTGTCTTTTTAACAATAGCCACTCTAATTGGTGCAAGATGATATCTCATTGTGGTTTTAATTTGCATTTCTCTGATGATTAGTGATGTCAAATATTTTTTCATGTGCTTGTTGACCATTTGTTTGTCTTCTTTTGAAAAATGTCTATTCATGTCCTTAGCCTGCTTTTAATGGGGTTAATTGTTTTTGTTGTTAAGTTGTTTGAGTTCCTTGTAAATTTTGGATATTAGTCCCCTGCTGGATGTATAGTTTGCAAATATCTTCTCCCATTCTGCAGGTTGTCTTTTCATTCTGTTGATTATTTCTTTTGCTGTGCAAAATCTTTGCATTTTAACTAAATCCCATTTGTTTATTTTTGTTTTTGTTGCCTGTGCTTTTGGGGTCTTAGTTATAGATTCTTTGCCTAAGCCAATGTCCAGAAGAGTTTTCCGTAGGTTTTCTTGTAGTATTTTTATAACTTCAGGTCTTACACTCAAGTCTTTAATCCATCTTGAGTTGATTTTTGTGTATGGTGTGAGATAGGGGTCCAGTTTAATTATTCTGCGTGTGGCTGTCCAATTTCCCCAGCAGCATTTATTGAAAAGGGTGTATGTTCTTGTCTCCTTTGCCTGAGAGCAGCTGGCTGTGGACATGTGGCTTTATTCCTGGGTTCTCTGCTCTGTTCTGTCGATCTGTGGGATCAGTAGGACCAGCGGGAGTGTGGCGATTAGTGAGTCCACTGTGCTGTCTGATGCCCCTGCTCCCTGTTCCGCTAGACTTCCAGCAAGGGAAAATAAAAAGAACAATAACCCTAAAAGTTGATAGCAAGAGAAAATGGAGAGCACACCGAGAAGTAGAGGCACAAGCTGTGGGATGAGAGCAGCAGAAGCACACAGTGGGGCGGCACCAGCGCCAGGACTCGTGGACTCTGGCTGCTGCAGGGATGCGGTCCCCAGGGTCCTGATGCTGCCCTGAATTCTAGGTGTGACTCTTCCTTGTTTCCTTTGGGATGCGGAACCCTTAACACACTTTACCTGAGTACTTGAGGCATTTCTGTTTCTAGCAGCCAAAGTACTCAGTTGTGTTTTTCAAAAAATTAGAAATTTTAACAACCATGATAGTATTAGAGAGAGGCTATGCCTTTAGTGGGGATTGATTCTTAAAATCTACAATCACCTATATGTTAAAAGTTCTGTATCTACAAACCTACCCTTAAATATACTACTCAGAAAGTCCAACACAGGATTATCCCTCTGTCATTGGAATACATCATGGTTCCTTTGGTTGAACAACAGAGGAAACAGTAGGTGTGTGCATTTATGAGCCATGTTGCATGAAAAAAAATTCCATCTTTAGCAGTAGGGTTGTACTTGGTCTGACTAAATGATAACTCTAGTAGGATCAACTTTAAACTTTAAAACTGTAGAGTGAGTTCCACTAGGTCTATATGTTAGCATGTTAGGATCGATGTATATAAAAATAATAAGATGAAAATCTGAAATATAGTAGATCATTTGACTTACAGCCTCATGATATTATTGGTCATCATCAATGTTAACCTGTTGTATAGTTCTTAGTTTTATGTTCATTGTTTGAATTCTTTTAGGCAATGCATATCATGTCATAATTTTTGTTTAAAGGAAAGCTGTTTATTAGAAGAACAGTTGTTTGAAACATATGGAGGACTCTAACAAACATTGAGAAACCAGAAATAAGTGTCTTGCAGCTTTTCAAAAATTGTGCTTCAAATCTCCATATGGGAAGGTAAAGCTTGAAGCACCTTCATTACTTCTGTTGAGGACTACAGGAAAAGACTGACAAAATGCAGACATTATTTGAAGCCATCAGAGAGACGCTGAGCATTAATAACAGGAAGGCCTATCATTTTGGAGAAGGAAGGGAAAAATCTAAAAATAATGACTTTGCACATCTGAGAGCCACTGATGGAGAACAGGAAATACCTAGAGTTTTGATGCAGAAGTCTCAAGGATAAGACTGATTTTCCTCTCAGAATATGAAAATATATGTAGTTGAATTCTGGAGGGTAGGATGTTAAAAACCTGAAGGAAAAGCAGCCTGGAGTTTTGGCAGTCTTGTGAAACACAGACTGGGTTTGGGACCTGCTTGGAGAGAGGATCCCAAAACAAAACAGCATTTCAGTTGGAAACATGTAGGACCAAACCATAGGACTAGGGGATGAGCTAAAGTTAGACTACGGCTACCGCCCAGACTGAGTTAGCAGAATCACTGGGACAAGGAAAAGTGAACACTCTCTGCATGAAATATTAATAACATAATCTCAAACCACTACAATTTTCTATATACAAAGATTAATGGACACACCAAACGACATGATCAGATTACTGAAAAACAAAAGAAAACAGACAATAGAAACAGACCCATAGGTGATCAAGATATTTGAGCTGGTGGACAAGGATTTAAAAATAATTATGATTCAATATGTCTAAAACATTTAGGGGAACAGATGGAGAAATGAGTTAAAAAATGAAGAAAGTATAAAATAAATCAACAGAACATTCAGGAGTGGAAAAATAAAATGTCTAAAATTAATAACCCATTAAGTTGACTTAATCACAGATTAGTAACAGCAAAAAGACAGGTTTTATGAAGTAGAAAAGAGGTTAATAGGAAAATATTGAATAGAAGCTTTAAGAATAAAAAAATATAGAATAATGGAAAATGTGTTAAAGATGTTAGTGACAGAGTGAAAGGCCTAATGTGTGTTTAAATGGATTTCCAGAAGGAGAGAGAAGGGAGTTTAGTAGAGAGGGGAAATTGAAGAGTTACTGGCCGGACACCGGCTGGGGATTCTCAAAACTGATGAAAGACGTGGAAAGAGCAAACCGCACCGAGGCTCCTCTTGGTAAGACTGACAAGAGCCAAAAACAAGGATAAAACTTAAAAGGAGCGAGCGGCGGGGGAGAGGCGCTTTGCTTCGATAAGATCACAACTGGTTTTCAGCGGAAGCCACGGAAGTCAAGAGACGATGGGATGGCACCCTCCAGGCGCCAAAAGGAAGTGACTACAGGATTTTATTCCCAGGGAAATAGTCTTCAGAAAGGATGCGAGCCAGCGTGAGGAAACTGAAACTCAGAACACTTGTCACCACGTATCTAAAGTAGAACAGTCCTGGAGGGAGTTCTTCAGACAGAAGACATTGGTTACAGAGGGACACGGAGCAGTGCGAGGGGTGCGTGAGCAGGATGGAGCGGATAAGAGCAGCAGCGTCTTGTGGAGTTTAATTAAATACATTTTAAATATATGACAAGAATAATGAAAAACCTGGGAGGTAAGTGAGGTTAAACTGTTTTAAGATTCTTGCTTTACCAGGAAAGTGGTAGGAGTAATGCTATGAATTAGAATGTAAATTGTCAAGGATGCATTTTGAATCTCTGGGATCACCACTTCAATTTTCATAAAATAATTACGGTAAAATAATTGCTAAAGGGAAAACGGAATAAAATTAGATTAACTGAAAAGAAGGAAAGAGAGGGGAAAGAACATAAAAACAGGTATAAAATACACAGATAATGGTTATGAGTTAAATGATGTTTGTAATTATATTAAATGTAAACAGACTAAATACTCAAATTAAAGGTCTTAGTTTGTCAGAGTGGACAGAAGAGCAAAACAAACTGGACCCTGCTTATGAGAGGTAAACCACTGTACTCGGGGAACCGAAAAGGCTGAAATTAAAAATCGTGGCAATCGATAACAATTTTTTAAATTGTTCAGAAAGAAACAATTGTTCTAATATCAGAAAGAATTGGCTTTAAATTGAGAAGCCTTTCTGGGGATGAAAAAGAAAGTTTTATAACTAAAAAAGGTGTCAAGCCATCAGGGAGATGTCATTTCCTAAGTGAGCACGGGATAACAAAATAAAACAAAAACAACAAAAATAAATGACAGCAGAAATAGACAAGTCCACGATCAGAGTGGGAGACTTAACATACCTGTCTCAATATCTGTGAGTATTACTATGTGCAGATAAAAAAAATCAATAAGCATAAAATATCTGAGCACATTTGACCTTGTTAATCTACATAGAGCACTTTAACAGCCACCAACAATAACAAACAGCAGAATTCACTTTCTTTTCAAGTGAAAATTGGAACAATTATCTAAAGTAACCATATGTCGCAAGGCCTCAGCAGATTTCAAAGGATTTAAATCAGAGTACATTCCCTGAACACCATGTAGTTCAACTATTAGAAAGTCTCCAATTGCTTCGAAATCAATTTATAGCTTTTCAAGCAGTTCATGGGTCAATTAATAAATCACAGTAAAAATTAGAGAATATTTTGAACCAAATAAAATGATATGACTTGTGAGATGTGCACCTAAATGAGGGTTTAAAAGGAAATTTATACCTTGAATAATGTATTACATTTTAAAAAAGGCTGAAAAGCAGTTATCTAAGTTTTTGCCTCACAAATCTAGAAAAAGAACAGAAAGTAGAAACAGAAGAAGTAGGAGTGACAAATGTAAGAACTTCACTTTTCCTTGTGCACATCAATTTCTGAGTTCAGTGATTTTGGCTTTTATCTTAATGATCTATCTCTATCAGCATAAACTTGACACAAAACTCTGACAAGGACCTTGAAACAAAGAAAAATTACAGACCACTGTCTCTCATGATCATAAATGAAAAAATCCTAGACAAAATATTACCAAAATTATGTACAAAGGCTAATACATCATGACGCTTTGGGGTGTGTTCCAGGAATATAATGGTGGTTTAACGCTAAAAAAATCAATGCCGTTTACCACATTATCAAAATGAAGAAGAAAAACCATCACCTCAATAGATGCAGAAAAAGCATTGATAAAATACAAGCACCTTTCATTATAAAAAACTTAACAAACTGTAGGAATAAAAGGGAACTTCCTTAACCTGATAAAGAGTGCATATGAATGTCCTGCAGCACACACCACACATGATGGTGAATCGGTAAATGCCAGTATCATGTCTGTTTACTAGTCGCATAGGCAAGAAAAAAATGCATGAGGATTTGAAAGGAAGAAATAAAACTGTCATTTCCCACTGATGATTGTATACATAGAAAAATGAATCCAGTAAAAAACTCTTAAAATTAAGAAGACTACAGATCAATATTCAAAAATCAATTGTACTTTTACGTACTGGCAACAAGTAGGCAATGTGATCAAAAAGTAATAGCCTTTGCAATGGTGCAAAAAATACTCAGCAATGTGTGCAGGTCCTCTGCATATATTCACTGAGGAAAATGAAATAAAAACGAAATAAAAGACTGAGTATTTTTAAGATGCCAATTTTCCCCAAACTGATTACAAATTTAATGCAATTCTAGTCAATATTCCCAAAGTAGATTCTTTTCTTGGAAATTAACAGGCTTATTTAAAAATGTCCCTGGGTGTGGTTGTGGCGTCTGAGATGGCCTCCGACAGTCTCCACCTCCTGAAAGCCAGGCCCTTCCTTGATCCACTCCCTAGCGACTCACTTCTGATGACTGGAATTTGGGAAAGTGGTGCAGTTAGGTCACAGCAAGCTGGGGCTTCCGCCTCGGGTGCCCTCTGCGGGCTCTCTTGGGTCTCCAGGGGCGTGTCCTGTGGACATTCGAGCAGCCTGGAGGGGTCCCGCGTGGTGTGGCGCTGAGGCCTCCAGCAACCGTGTGAGGGAGTTTTGAAGGGACCCCCCCCAGCCAAGCCTTCGGATGTGACTGTGGCCCCGGCACACAGCCTGACTGCAGTGTCCTGAGAAACCGTGGGCGAGACACCCAGGTCAGCCCCACCCAGATTCCTGGTCCTGCAGAAATGTAGAGATCATAAACATTTGCTTCACACTGCTAGGTTTTGGGGTAATTTCTTATGCGGCAATAGATGACCAATACCATGTGGAAAAGTGAAAGGTCAGGAAGAGCCTGGGCCATTTGAGGACAAAGCTGGAGCATTTATCACGAAGCTGCAGAGATTAGTACACTGTGGTGTTCGTGTAAAAGCACAAACCCACCCAGCAGGACAGAGAGAGACAGTACAGAAAGTGTCACCGGATGCATGACAAAGTGTGGCCTGGCCGTGGAGGTAAGGACATTTTTAAAATAAAATGTGCTGCATCAGTTGAGTCAAATGGAAAAAAAAAACGAATGCTGACTTTTTCCACATTCCATTCAAACCACTCCCCGTTCCAGGTGCGCTGTAGGTCTGCATGCGAGTGGCCAAACAATCAAGCTTTAAGAAGAAAACAGAGAATATCTTCATTTCTTTGGGGAGGCAAAGATGTCTTAAGCAGGACATACGCACACAAAACATGAGGAACAGATTGGCTAATTGGACTACATCGTAATTAGGAACATCTGTTCACCAAAAGACACAATCCAGAAAGCTAAAGTGTAGGTTACAGAACCAGGAGAAGATTTTATATCTATATACCTATGGCTATTTCTCTGTCTGTACATTCATATGTCAAAGGACGCCAGTCCAGTATATACAAAGAACTTCTATAAATCAATAAGTAAAAGACATACAGCTCAGTAGCAAAATAGTTAAAATACTTGTACAGGCACTTCACGCCCACACACACACACACACACACACATGCACAATATCCAAATAGCTAGTCAATGCTAAAAAAAGAGTTCCTGTCATTACTCATTAAGGAATAAGGGTTGAAACCCAAATGTGATGCCACTGTATACCCACCAAATGGCCAAAACAAAAAAGACAGGCAATCTGAAGAGCTGGCAGGGGCAGGAAGGGCTAGAAGTCTCATGTGCTATTGGAGGCAGTGGAAACCATTGCAAGCTTTGGAAAACCACCTGCCAGAATCTATAAAGTTGCACGTGTGCTGACCCTGTGACCCAGCACATGCCCTCCTCAGCATCTGCCTTGCCGATGTGTGTCGTGTGCACTGCAGACATGTGCAAGAGTGTCTACAGCAGCACTGCTCACAGACCCCAGCTGGAAGCCAGCACAGTGGCCACGTGCAGGGGATAGAGTGTCTGAAGTGGAAAGAGTTACCGAGGATGTAACAGAAACTGATCATCTGGATATTCTGCTCAAGGGAAGAGAGTAAAAAATTCTTTTCATAAAGAGAATAGCAGACCTTTCAAAAATGAAATTGTTATGTAAGTGTTTTAACATATTTTTTCCATTTGAAAAATCAAAATTGAACTAGGAATTTTTAAAGCATAACTTAAAACCGACAGCTGTGTCATGGACGTCTCAGAAGCCGATGGAAGACACGTGAACGCAGGGCTGACTTCGCAGGTACTTTCGAGGTTCATGCTGGAACTCGTGGGCAGATGTTGAGTAATCCCACTAGTCACCACATCTTCCACGAGGGAGAACATTGCCAATAACATTTGCTTAATCATACTTGTTGATTTGTCAAGCTGAAGACTTTTTAGCATGAAACAACTGAGTAGATGAATATAATTAAACCCATGGCAAATACTTTTGATTTAATATTTTTTCCTCTCTAATACGGTTATAAAGAGCCTAAGCTTTTTCCCCACTTAACCTAAATGTTATTAACTTCAATGCCTGTGTACTAACTATAGTGTTTTGCCTATAAGACTTCAAACTCTATTCAATTTTAATCAGGGTCAAAAATCAAATTTTATTACAGCTTGTGGGTATTTCACTGAATTAAATAGCCAATGCTAGCAAAAAGTCATAAATAGTATGCACCTTTAGATTACTTAAAAATAATGTATTTAATCTTGTTCAAACGATTGACCAACCATTAATGGAGGCATTAAATTTTGTTTTTTATATTGGACAGTGTCTCAGCACTCAATACAATTGTTCAAGCAATGTTAAAGTCTGGAATTTATGACAATAATAAATGCTGTTTTATTGAACTACTAGAGAAAAATGAGTTACAAGAAAAAAAACATGATGAACAGTAAGTTGGACAAGTGTTACACAATCATTCATTTTCGGGGCAACATTTACCACTCTGGAATTAAGAAAAGGTTATGACATTGTCAGATTGAAACCAGACTCGTCCTACAAGCTCAGGACGACACCAGGGATAGATAATGCCTGAGCCTAAAATAAAGGGTTAAAGGTGGTGCGTGAAATGCCCCTGGTTACAGGTTCGCTCCTTGCTTAGAGCTTGTGCCTGCGGAGGTGCTGGGAGGGGAGGTGTCTCTGGGCCGCCTTCCTTCTCTGCCGGCCTCTGACCCATTCTGCTTTCACCTTGGACACCCCAAAGGAACCTCCAACGTTTTTAGGACCTGTTCACCTATCAACTTGATGGGTTTTCAACAAAACAAACAAACAAAATGACCCTTTTGTCATGGGACTGGAGAAGCAGGGCTGATGAATCCCAACGTTCCTGGTGGACAATTTGGCAAAATGGAACACAAGTCTGAGTCTTTCATCCTCATACACTTGCAACTCCTTATCCAGGAAGTTCCCCCCAAATAATCCTAAATGTGCAGCTACACTGAACCAAACCACAGCACTGGTGTTAGTGCTGGAATTATGTTAAACTGTCACATTGAATAAGAGTGTTTAATGACATCGAAAACTATAACTGGACTGTGCTAAATGGATTCTTCCTGCCTTGGTTCTGGTCAAACCCAGCAGCCTGAGAGCAGACGTGGACGGCAGGGCTCCTACGCTGCAGTCACACTCGGCCACCTCGGCAGCGATTAAGACAGGGGTGGCAAAACCTGGCGTTGCAGCTGGCCCTGGGCTGGGGGGCTGCCCGCACCACAACCCAGGACTGAGGTAGAGGCAGGGCCCAGGGGCAAGGCACACAGAGGGGCCACGGCATGGTCACCACTTGGTGGGGTAAGGCCCAAGCCCCTGTGCTCAGCAGACCCGGGGTGAGGGGGTGGGGATGGGGTCATGGGGGCAGCAGACAGCACAAGCTGCGGATGTGGCAGGGGAGGGTGGAGCCATGAGGAGGGACCACACAGAGTCCCCGAGGTCTCCCCGTTGCCCCTTCCTGGCAGGCCTGGGGGAAGGTCGTGGCTGTGGGTCCAGGTGGGGACACATCCTCGTGCTGGTTCTCACCCCAAGAGTACCCCCAAACTCGGGACCCTGGACGAGCACAGCCTCTGTGTCCCCAGTTTACAGCAGGGTCAGGTGTTGCTGCCTCACTTGCAAGTTGAGAGGGCCGTGCTCCTGCCACTGGTCCTGGGCAGATGTGCCTGGTCGTGCCGGCTCCCCGTGCGTACACGCCCCGTGCTGTGCCTCTGTGCTGGCTGCGGCTTCCACGGGAGTAGATACGTTGATTGTGATGAAAACTGTCTGAGCTGGTCCAGGCTTTCATGCAAGAGAGGAGCGGAGGAGGCCAGCTGGGCAGGCGAGAGAAGAGCATGTTGCTTGGGGACTGTTCCCAGCCGGGGGCTGACCGGGCGTCACACAGCAGCAGTCACAGTTGGTACCAGCTTTTATGAAGCAGCTGCTCTGATCTGCAACTACTTCTGCCACTAGAGGTTCAGGCTCTAAAGCGCATGTGTACACACATGCCTACACACAGGCACTGCACACAGGCACACATGCACGGGTGCACATGAATGCACACATGTGCACACACGAGCGCTCAGCTCCAGGAGGTTTCTGCAGTGTCCTTGGAACATGACGGGCCCTTGCGTGCCGTCAGCCTCAGGAGAGCTGGTTCCCATCGCGTGGATGGACCGATGGCTGACGCTGGCCCACAGGAGTGCAGGCGAGAGGGCGGGTGAGAGCCAGGCAGGAGCCCAGCCGCCGAGTCAGGGGCTCTTACTCAGGAGGGGCCTCCTCAGGGCCCCCGGCCCCCCAGGTCTCCCTAAGGAACTGTTGCTCCCTTCTTGCGATAAACCAAGACGAATCGACAGAGCTGAGACAGCAATCATAGTGTCTGATGCCAATGCGTGAAATTTATTGCTCGTAATACTGCTTGCTTTTAACAGAAAAATGAAATGATGTATAAAAATAAAGCTTTAGGGAGACACAAAAAGTTAGTAGAAAAGATAAAGTTGACAATTGCAGTCACATGCAACAAAAAAAATCCTATGAGAAACAATTGTTACAGAAAAAAGAATAGAATTAATCAAAGGAAATTCTGTAGCTGAGAAGAGAATGTAAACAATCTATTGTGGTTTTCAGACTTAATTTTGTGTAAACACATATTAAGTTTTGCAGATTGCATTCCTTAAGCACATATTTTGTAGATCTGAGCTGCAAACATTGAATTAAAACAGACTAAATCTAACTATAGCATTTCTATTAAAGAATCTAACTCTTACAAAAGTTAACTTTTCTTTTGTTTGTAGATGTGAAATCTACAACGTTAAAATGCTGTGAGAGAACATCCAGAAACGGTGCACTGTTCACGCTCATCCCTAAGTGCCTCTTTCCTTTTTTGACAAAAAAGTATACTTATACACAAGTGGCAGAAATTTACCATTTCTTGAGGAGGTTGAGTTAACGTATGAATTGATAATTTGGAAACCCTTATTCCTCAAAAGATCTCAAATTTTCAAGAACAAGTACGTACCGTTGTTTGGGAAACGGAGAATAAGCAAGTGTTTCTGAAAGCGGGAGAGGACCTGTGGCTTCAAAATCTGGTGCATTTTGTGGGCATGTTCCTATTTCTGTTTTCTTTTGTATCATGGTTTTAATACTGTACACTAAAGTACACGCTAAACAAACACGTCTACGTCTTACCATTGCCAAGTGTATGAAGTGTCTCGTCTGTGGCCCGGCTGGGCGACCGCAGCTGCGTGAACCACTCACATCCCGGCAGTTCACAAGCAGCGCGGGGCGTGTGAGGGACCGTGCCTTCTGCTGCGGGGCCATGCCCACTTCCCCTCCATGGCTGCAATATTGTGCTTCCCCTGGGGATGACAGGGCCATCACCAGGTGTCCAGACCAATGTGGCCTTATTTTCTCACCTTGAGTTCTTACCTGAGAGAATTAAAAATTGGCATATTATTATTGCTCAAAAAGAGTGTTTTTAAAGCAAATGTATAGATAATGTGGACAGACACATAGGGCGTCATTAGGTTTCCCTGTGAGCAGACACCAAGATGGAGCCAGGGGAGGAGAGAAAGTCTGTGTCAAAGTCAAGGCCAAGGTCAAGGCCAAGAACGGGGTTTGGGCAGGGAAGCCTCAGACTGCGCAGATGTGGCTGGCCCCCAGGGAGCCCACGGCTGGTGCCAGGGAGGGAGCCCAGGACAGAAAGGGCCTGGCCGGTACCCCACTAACCGCTGTCAGGAAGGGCGCTGTGCTCAGTGGGGCTGGAGGCTCACTGGCCTCCTCGCGGCTGACCGGATGGCTCTCTTGAAGGTGGTCTGAGTGGTGCAGCTCCGCGAGAAAGGCCAGCATCTGATATGGGCCTTGAGTGAGGAAACGGCAGTGCCCTGTGTGCATACACGGCAGGTGTGGGGAGGGCCTGGTTAGAACTGCTGCTCTTTCTTCAGGGCCCGGCTGCGGGGTTGTCCTGCCTTGTGTTGGCACAGTGACCATTGTCCATGGAGACTTGGCAACCAGGAGTACCTGTGCCAGGGGCAGTTGGCTCGGCCCAGCCTAGACCCTTCTGTTGTATTCACCCAGCTCTGCCTCGTCTTCAGCCCTGGACAAGGACCAGAGTGTGGTGTGATGAGGATGCAGCACTCCAGCTGCGTGGGCTGCTTGAGGCTCCAAGTTTCCATGACTTGTTAAAAATTGTTTTATTTTGAAATTGTTACAGGATTACAGAAAATGTTCTTAAAATAGCACAAATAATCCCTGTATACTCTCCACCCAGATTTCCTGAATGTTACCATCATGCAACATTGGATTTATTATTCCTGTGTGTGAATGTGTGTATTCAGACAGACAGAAACATGGACGATGGGTGGGTAGAAGGCAGATGTGTAGACAGATGGGTAGATGGGTAGATGGGCAAGTAGATGGGTAGACAGATGAATAGACAGGTAGGTAGATGTGTAGATGGATGAGTAGATGGGTAGACAGGTGGAGAGATGGGTAGATGGGCATGTAGGTGAATAGATGGGTGTGTAGATGGGTAGATGAATGACTAAATGGGTAGGTAAATGAGTAGATGGGTAGACAGGTGGAGAGATAGGTAGATGGGTAGATGGGTGGGTGGATGGGTAGGTGGGTGGGCAGATGGGTGGGTGGATGGGTAGGTGGATGAGTAGATGGGTAGACAGGTGGAGAGATGGTAGATGGGTAGATGGGTGGGTAGATGAATAGATGGGTGCGTAGATGGGTAGATGGGTGGGTGGATGGGTAGGTGGATGAGTAGATGGGTAGACAGGTGGAGAGATGGGTAGATGGGTAGATGGGTCAGTGGATGGGTAGGTGGGTGGGCAGATGGGTGGGTGGATGGGTAGGTAGATGTACAGATATTGGTAGATGGGTGGGCAGATGGTAGGTAGAGCGATGTATGTGTTTAATTCATCCCTGCAGACTTCCCAATGTGCTTGTTATTTCAGAAATTTCTTAATTACTAGAGTTGCAGTTCACCTAGATCCATGTTGAAGCATCCATATTATGAATATTTTAACAATGATGAATCCTGTTAATTGACCTTGTTTATATTTTTTTACACATATAAAACTTCAATATTCTTTTCTTTCATATTTAATATGTCAGCCCTCAAGCCTCTGCCTTTTGTGGCGTTATATGCCTGCTCTACTTAAAAGTGTTTTGGAATGAACATGCAGTCATGTGTGGCCTGCTCTTCCAAGGGTTGAAGCTTCATGTCTGCTCCCCATTTCTGATGAAGCAATGCTTTACATGGAAACATGCTAAAGTTGCACCCTGTCCTCCCTGGGCCGTGCTCCCCACCCCATCCCCCATCCTCCCTGAGAGGGGCCGTGCTCCTGCGAGTCCCTGGAGTTGACTGTCTTTGGCTGCAGGTGCTCCACCTGGCCAGGTGGACAGTGGGGGGGACAATGGCAGGTTGGCCCAGGCCTCACAGCCCTGAGGTCCTCCCCGGGAGGTGCTGTCCCGTCTTTGCCTCCTCCCTGAGTGTCCATCTCCCCCCCTCTAATCCCTCCTTGACCTTGGACAGGACAGAGTTGGGGAGGGGGGACATGCAGGTGGGGTGGGTGATCTGGCGGGTCCCACCGTGCATGCTGGTCCCTCACTGCCCGTCAGTTCACACTAACGCTGGTGGTGCCCCTGGGCAGGAGGTCTGGGCAGCAGGACAGGGGAGCCCCGGGGGGGCTGGGGGGTCAACTTGAGAAGGGGAGTGTGTGTGTGTGTTAGCGTGTGTGTTAGCATGCATGTGCGTGCACGTGTGTGCACAAATACATGTCTGTGTGGGCTTGTCTGTGTGTCTCGTGGGTGCTTCTATGCATGTGTGTGTGTGTATCTGCTTCACAGTCTTGCCTGTGATCCATTGGGTCATTCTTACGCACCGCTGGCCTATTTTTGAAACTGACTGGGACAGTGAGTAATGTGTTTCATTGGTTTTAATACAACCGTGGTTGCAGAGCCAGTGCGGATTCGGGGAGCCCTTCCTCACGGCCATCCTGTCCCAGCTCGGTGGGCAGGGGACGCAGAGCAGGATCTACACCTCTGCATGCACCTGTGGACCTGCTGCCAGGACCCTGCCTCTGTAAGGCAAATGAACCTGGCTGCGTGGGCCATTCACGGAAGCTCGAGTGGTCACCAGCCTGCGGCGCAGAGGTGCGCGTCTCGGGTGTGTGGAGCCACCATGACGTCTTCCCCACGCCGCCTACCCATATGTCAGCGGGGTGGAGCAGAGCCCAGTGGGGAGACAGAGCAAGAGACAGAGCAAGGACGCCCAGGCCTGACTGCCAGGACAGGAGGCGAGCCACTGCGAATGTCCTCACAGACAGCTTGGGAAATGCAGCCCCCTGGTTCTCCACCCACCAGATGGAGCATGTGCATGTGTGCAGTCCAGTCTCCCCAGCATTTAAAGGCAAGGTATTTACCAATCAGAGCTGTTTTGGCTGAAAAAATGGAAGGGCAAAGTCACTGAATGTTCTACGGGGAATGGAGCTGGCACCAGACCGGGGCTGCCTGGTCGGGTGCAGCCTCCAGGCTCATGGCGGCCGGGGTGAGGCCGTGGGGGCCCGGCCAGCTCTCGGCCGCGCTGTCTGTCCTTTCCCTCCTAAGTCTCCCCGTGCAGTGTGAACCCCACGGGGCTGGAGCCTCGTGTCTTCTGGTCCTGCTTCCTGAGCTGAGAGTATTTACTTAAAAACAATGCTTAAAGCTGCCCAGGTGTTTGACGAAATAAATCTAGTGAAAAACAGGAGGTTTTGCCCCAAAGCAGTTAAGGCTACTGTGAGAAATTATCTCCATCCTTGAAAGACTCCAGATGTTTGAAATGCCTGTTTTGCGTCAGATAGCAACAACAAAAAAAGCAAAAACAAAATGGGGGAAAACAAAAACCTTCATACAGATTGTTTTCCGTTCACATGCTTCACTATGTTTGACCTCACAGTTGGGAGTACCCTAAACTCATACTGGTGACAACTTTAATGGGATTCTTGTTTGCAGTTATCAGGAATCCAATTCAAGCTTATACAAATAAAAAATACCATTGAAGAGGTTGCTGACTTACGCAATTACGAAATGCAGGAAGTTCCAAGTGTCCAGAGGGTCTGAGGGCTCCTGCAGAGTCCCAGTGGGTCGCAGTGGCCGCCTGGGCACTAGGGCGGGGTGGAGGGAGGGAATTGTCCACGCCGGCCCCCACACTCACAGGGCGGTGCTGGGTCTCCCCTGCCCCAGCCAACCTCACCACGTGTTTCTGGGGGGTCTGCATGCTCAGGCCCTCCGGGGTTGGCGTCACTCACTGCACCCTCTCTTGGGAGGAGGTCTCTTGCTAACAGCCACAATATATAAACTGGGGGAAAAACAGAATTTGGGGTCCGAGTTCACATGCGCAGAGCCAGGCGCTGACCCAGAGGGGCCTTGGACACGACACTGAGGAGTCGGAAGCTGCAGAATGAGCTCAGGGCTGTCAACACGGACGTGATTCAAACGAGCGACACCGTGGTCCGCCTGTGTCTCCGGGGCTGATGGCCAGAATCCCAGTAACACGGCGGGCAGCTTCCAGAGGCCTGGTCTCGTCTTCAGTGGCCTGTGCACCTGCTCTCCCCAGCACCCCCACGAGGGCGTCCCCCTCTGCCGGGTTTCTTTCTTATTATTTAGGGTCCAGATGCATCAGGGCTGTCTCCGACTTACAGTCCAGCAAGAATTTGGAGCCTGCAGAGTCTGGTTTCCGCGCTGGCCCAGCCTCCTCAGCCCCTTGTTTTCTTCCTTGTAGCGGCTGTGACTTGCATTTCCTTACAGAAAGTGCCCGTCTCAGACTTTGATTAGTGTCCTGTGGCTGCCACAACAAAGTCACAGACTGGGTGGCTTTAACAGAAGAAAATTATTCTTTCACAGTTTTGGAGGCCAGAAATCTGAGACCCAGGTGTTGGGGGCCACACTCCCTCCAAAGGCTCAAATGGAGGGTCCTGCTGGCTTCTTCCAGCTTCTGGTGGCCCCCGGTGTCCTCAGCTTGTGTCCACATCACTCCAGTTTCTACCTCTGTCTTCACGTGGCCTCCCCGACTTTCCTCTGTCTGTGTCAATGTCCCTCTTCCTCTCTCTTACAGGGACACCAGTCATTGGATTTAGGGTCCACCTGGACAATCAGGAATAATCTCATCTCTTCATCTGCAAAGACCTTATTATAAGGTCACATTCACAGATGCTGGGGTTGGGACTTGGACATATTTTTGGGGAGACATAATTTGACCTACTACACAAGTCCTCCCAACTTGGCTGTACATGTGACCCTCCTGGGGATCTTCTAAAAGATGCAAATTCCAGTGCCCTACGTGGATTTACGGGGTAGAATGTTTGGGGCAGAGGCTGGCAATCTCCATGGTTGATAAACATCCCAGGGATACCTTAGCAATAATCAATAGTTACGTGACCACCATCTTAGTCCAAATGAACACCACCCACAGCGCCAACTCCACATTCCTTTGCATTTTCCCCAGTGTCCTGAGTGTTCCGTATATCCCGTAGAAAAACCCATGCTGGGTCACTAATTCTATTAACTTAAAGACAACTTGGTGGTGATCTTGCCTTCAGTCTGTCCACACCTGCCCATCTCCCGGCTGTGCCTGCCATACGTGGTGTCGTCATTTTTGTCCCACAATCCCAGTAAATTGCTTGGTGCCTGGCTCTGGCACCAACCTCCAAAGCCCTGTGAAAGCTGCTGAGAGTCGCCCACGTCAGACCCAGACCGGAGCAGAGCGGGAGGTCGTGAGGAGGGGTGTCATGCTGGCGTGTCTGAGACAGGAACTCTCACAAAGCCTCTCCGGGGTCATGCACGCGTGCCTATGGCAAGAACCGTTCCCAGAACTCTCTGCCAGCAGCAGACGCTCCAGACGAGCTGATTGTGTGAGGACACCTCCCTGGCAACAGTCAGCACTACACGGAGTAGTCGCTGCTCCTGCACTGAGCCCCTGCGACTCGTGGACTTCGTTCCCAAAAAGCTTCTACGAACTTTTCCTTTGTGCCTTTAAAAGCTTCCTTTTGCCTGGGTTACGATCCCCTGTATTGCCACATACACACATTTATCTTGGGAGCTGCTCCCTTTCTGTTGGTATTTAGGATGACGTAGTCTGGTGCCAGAAGTGGGGTCTGAAGCACGACCCTTCAGAAGGCGTTGGCGACTGGGGGATTGGTGTGCGGCACCCACTGGGGCCCTTTCGGCTCTTTTGTCTCCCTTGCTCTGGGGCCTTCTCTCAGGTTGGGCTCCCGCTGCGCGGTGGAAGCTGCTTGACCTTCTTGGGGTCTGGTTTGGACAAGGCTGACTTAACAAAGGGCCCTGCATCCCTCCTGGGACTGTAGAAGCCTTTTTTATTTTTTCTGGCAAGTCCTTGGCGGTTTATCTTTCTGGTTCTGGGGAGCACTCTGGTCTGCTTGTTTACACGTGTCTGTAAATGATGTGGCTTTTTTACCTTTTTTCTCTCTCCCTGCTTGTTTCTGAAATATCTTTAAAGAGCAAAGACGACATACGGGGCTGACCGCGATTTCTTTTTGCCCTGGGGAGACGAATAGGAAGCAGAGTGGGGTTCTCAGACGCTGAGGCAGGCCAGGCCCGCAGGCTCCAGCTCATTGTACCTTCAAGCATTGTGGCCCTTCTCTGTGTGTGGTTTTCATCCAGCAGACGGACCACATCAAGGGTAACTTAGAATTCCAGTGGCCCCTGGGGCTCATTCCAACTCCCCAAACTTGTTTTTATTACAACTAAATTAGAAAATGGAAGCTATTTGGTTAAATAGTCTGAATGAGACACATTTTTAATTGGTATCTTGAGGTTTTGGAGCACATTCGGGACTCAAAAACCGCCTCACTGCAGAACAGGGTCTCAAGCCGGCTGAGAGTCTGCCCTCCCCTCCCGGCACTGCCCTGCTTATCCTTCCCGGCTGAAGCCCCTCACTCAAAACTCCTTCTCTCCACAAACACCAGCTCAACCGTCAACATAAACTCTGTCTTATAAACTCTGGCACTGTGGGGTGTGCAGTAGCATTTATTTCATTGGTGTTTAAATTAAATCTTCCTGGTGCTGAAGCATGTGGAACACTTTTTCATGTGTTTATTTGCCATCACTTGTCGAAGTATTTGTTCAAATCTTTTGTTCAAATCATTGTTTTATAGAGTTGTTTTATTACTGAATTTTAGGAGTTATTTATTCTGGATATCAGCACTTTTTAAATATAGGTTTTTGAGAGTTTTTTTGCAGTCAGTGGCTTACCATTTTATTTGTGTGAAGAGAAGATCTTAATTTGGTGGCAGAATGCTAATTTAAAAATCTCTGTTCTTCAAATAGAGAATGCTTTAAATAATTCAGCACAATCTTTGCATAAATCACACTTTTGGCTGAGGTGCCCTGTAAGCAGTCAAGTGATTCTGATAACAAACACCCCAAAGACGCAGCCCACTTGCCTCTGGAGATGGGCACCGCCTGCGGAACAAACGCCAACTGCAGCACCTAAATGTTTAAAAAACTCATCCTGTGAAGCCCTTTGTTTGTTACGGGGAGTGGCCTGTTTCCTAGGAACGAGGTTGGATGGGGAACCGTGGACATGCTCCGGCTTCCGCAGCCTGGAAACCACTGGAGGTGGAGCCGTGGCGCAAGGGAATATTCTTGCACCAAATTCCGTCCCACTGCCTTCTGGGCTGCGCCTCTGGGACCCAGCTAGACTCACAGGGCTTGACATCCGACTTTGTTAAATGTTTCCTCTAATGGTTCTGGCTATTCTACTGGGCCACTGAAAGGCAGCTCAAAGGCCCAGGAGTATGAAAATGGTTGGCCAGTATGTGTCCCTTCTGCGGAGGGCAGGCTGCATAGTAATTGCTTTTCTAGTGGTTTTCAGTTTATGTTGACATAGACTAAGTCAACCTGTTGGAAGAATAGCGACTTGAAAATGAACTAGACTATATTTCCCACATGCTCTGATATAATTAACATTTTCTTTCCAACCTTTTAACTTTTCAAGCAAAGTGGTATTTTAGTTATTAAATGTTTGACAGTTTAATAGAAGTTCTGATTAGAAATTTCAGGATATGGCATTGTTATGCTACTCCAGGTTTCTGTGGGAACAATGGCTTCGGCATATGAAGGGCACATAAAATCTTAACATTTATTGGAGTGCAAGCTCGGCTGCGTTTTTTGAGGTATGGGCTTTATGATGGTTTGTCCAAGATTAAGCAACGTGAGCAAGTCCCAAGTACCCCTTTCCTTGAAGAATATGGTGAGAGTGACCAAAATCACTTCCACTGACATTTTTCTTAAAATCATTGAAATGGACGAATTAATGTTGTTTGATGGGTACATTAATAGAGGCCAAGGGTATTGGCGTTAAAAGGAGCCTGGGTGTTAAAAGGAGCTCCTTGAAGACACATCTCAGTAGGATGGGCCACCTCTGGGCAGGTGCGTTTCTATCTCTGCATCAGAATCAATTTCTTCCTAATTGATCTGTGGATGTTAATGTGGCCAGAGACCTGCTGGTCCCTCTTCCTGCAAGAAAGGGAAAGAAGACCAAGCCCACAGCCGAGCCCCTGCAGAGAAGTGTAGGAGAAGAGTGGGCAGAGCTGGGGTGCTGTGCCCCCACAATTCCCACGTCGGAACCCTCGCCCCCAGTGGTGGTGCTTGAGACGGGTCCTGGGAGTGGAGCCCCGCGGGGGGATTAGCGCCCTTGCAAGAAGAAACCCGAGAGGTCACAGCCTCACTCAACTGTCCCCTGTGGGGACCGAGGGAAGACAACCGGCTGTATCCAGGAGGCAGGCCCCCCGCCCCCGACAGCGGACCTGCCTCCAGAACTGTGGGGAGAACCGCGGCCCAGCTGACGGGAGCGGGGAGCAGGGAGCACGGACAGGCCGGTCCTGGACCCGCCTCCGGGAAGTGGGAAGAGGTGGTGGGGGAGGGGCATTTGAGCCTGTTAATTTCTCAAATTAGGTGTTCAATGCAGAAGAGGAGTAGGAACACCTAGTAAGCTTTGTGATCGCCAGCTCGTTGATCAATTCTCACGGGAAGTTGTAAAACTTCCTCTTCTGGTACATTCCTGCTAAAAACAAAATTGTCTTTTCAATTTCATGTTTTATGGTTTATTTTTTCCATACTCATTATAATCCATATTTCATATATTTTTACTTCCAGTTAATCCTACTACTTGCTGATAGGAAAGAGTGAGTGGTTACATTCATTTTCAGAGTTTCTGATTTTCACATCCCATTGCCTGGGACGGTGGATGGTTCCGTCACCATTAATTGTCTCTGAAAATCAGCTGTGTCCTTAGAGCCTGTTTGTCCCCCCCACCTGCTCCATAGGCAGGTGTGACAGCCATACAGATGCAATTGGCTCGAATTAACTCTCTCTTCTCACTTGGAGTTAGAAGCACAAAAATCAGGGAATTTTAGGAAACAGTTCCACAACCCTGTTGCCGGGGCGAGCACATGAGGCGTTTACGGACGTGCATGTAGCTGTTTCTGTGGCTGTGCTACACCCCCGTCAGGAGGCTTGGAAGCCACAGCTTTGAGTTTTTGACTCCTATGACAGGAGTTGTTGGTGACCGTCACAGTCAGGAGGCTGGAAGTCCGAGATCAAGGTGTTGGCAGGGCCGGTTCCTCCTGGAGGCTCCCAGGGAGAACCCCTTCTGGGTCTTTCCCCTACCTTCTGGGAGTTGCCGGCAATCCCTGGCCTTCCTTCACCTGTGAACGCATCACCCCATCTCTGGCTCTCTGCCTCCACTTTACACGGTGGTATCCCTGCTTCTGTGCCCAAACCGCTCTCTCATTGTAAGGACACCAAGCATTGGATTAGGGCCCACCCGATGACCTCATCTCAACTTGATCACATCTGCAAAGACCCTATTTCCGAGTAACATCACATCTTCAGGTACTGAGGTTGGGATGTTGATGTATCTTTTTGGGGGACACCACCCACAGTGATGATGTCACACAAGCACAGCCCGGGACTGGCCAGGCTCCTGCAGTGGGACGGGGGTGCACAGACAAATCGTATCTTTTCTATTTTGCCACTTCCCAGGTATCTCCTATTTGCTACCTTAGGTTAACCATCTATGACAAACTACAGAATGAAGGAAAGACAAACGTAGGAGGAAGGAAATCTTGGCCAACCATCAGGGAGATCGTTCATTTCCTGCATGAGTAACCAATTGATTGATTGTAACTTACAACTTCAGCCTTGGAAAAAATGTGCACAATAATCTTTGGTCTTTATAAAGGAAAACGTTCAAAAAGGCACTCGTGGAGAGTGGGTGCCGATTCGGGAGCTGCTGTGGGGCCGCTCCACCTCCAGGGTGGAGAGAGATGAGCAGGTGCTCCAGGGAGGCCAAGGCTGACGGTCTTAGGAGCAGCCTCGGCTGCCGCTGAGTTAACTTCCTGGAAGCCGGTGGTGCCTGGGAGCTGCTTCTCCGAGCTGGGGAGTCAGGGACAGCGGCACTGGGCTCCCTGTGTGACCTGGGGTCGGGCTGTGGCTCCGAACCCTCAGGCATAGCTGGCGTTGGCCAGTGACGGTCCTCCGAGGGGTGGCTCGAGGGGTGTCCCCAGAACGGGCAGTCAGAGGGCCTGGTGCCCGCCCTGTCACGATGGAGAGGACCTGGGAGACACCTCCCCCCTCTGGCCCGAGGCCCCCTTGCTGGGAAGTCAGAGCTTCATCCTGTCTCCAGGGGCCTCCCCTCTGGCCTCTGAGATATCTGGGCGATGTTTGCCGTGGGGTCATGTAGTCTTTGGGGAAGGTTAGTGTAATGGGGTCATGTAGTCTTTGGGGAAGGTTAGTGTAATGAGGGAGTCAGGGAATACGGGGGAGGGGCCACCCCTGCTGACCAGGTGTTTCCTGAGCCCCGGCCCAGCACTGCAGCTGTGGGCGCCTGTCCCTCTGTCGCACCTGGTGGGGCTCCAGTGTGGCCCGGCTGGCCCAGGTGGTGCTGTGATGGGACAGCTCGGTGCCAGGGCCCAGGGCGAGGCTGGCAGGGGGCCCAGGCGGTCAGAGGCCTGAGGGACTTGGCCAAGCAGCTGGAGTGGGGTGCCGGGAGCAAGTCTGCAGAGGGCAGTGCTGGGTGCTAGAGAGGAGGGCAGCTGGGGGAGGGGCGTCCAGGAGAAAGGGAAGCTGCTTTTTAAGGGGTTGGGTGGTCAGGGCCGTATTCTGGAAGGACCAGTCGAAAGAGAGTGGAGGGGACGGGGGGAAGGGGTGCCATTGCGGCAGGAATCAGGCAAGAGAGACAGGCAAGAGAGGCAGGAGAAGATGCTGCACCCCGGGCCTCCTAGGTGGAGTGACCAGACCCTTGACCACCGTCCTCCCTCCTCCTGGAGCCAGAGTGGGCCCGGATTGAAAAATCACTGCCCAGCCCCACGGCAGGGAGTGAGGGGTGACCACAGTGCCCCCGGGGGAGCTGTGTGCTGGGGAGCTCTGCTGTGCTCATGCTGGGTGGGTCCCAGCCTCCTGCCTGCTGGGAGCCGGGACGGAGCCCGCCTGGGCCCGCACAGCCCTGGCCCCTGCCCGATGCCAGCAGCGAGCTTCTGATGCAGGCTGCGCTGCACTGAACTGCTGGTCCACGGTTTTACAGAGGCTGCACCTTGGGCAGGTTGTACCTTGGGCAGGCTGCGCCCGGCGCTTCATGCGGGCTCCCTCTTGCTGCTCCCACCCAAAGGGCCGAGCCCCTGGGACCTGCACCTGTCTCCCCTCCCTGACCCATAGACTGACTCTGCTTCTCTAATTCATTAAGACGTCAAGAATATTAGCAGAGGGCCATAGCTGGGGATGTCGTTTCGGTTATGCTACATTCCGCTGGGTGTGGCAACAGGGTGTTCTAATTCTAGTTCTAAGCCACCAGGCTAAAAGCAGACAACAAAGGTGGGTGCTGTCCCGGTGCCGCGGCAGCCGTGGTGGGTGTGGTGGTGTGTTCCTGACGCCCACACACCAGCGTCGCTGTGGAATCCACGGGTGATGAGTGCACCTGCCGTTTCCCACCACTACCGGGGCGTCCATCTGCTCCACGTCACACGCTGCTGTCAGCTCCTGGCCTCGCGGCCACTCCGTCTCCATGGACCTCCGCCCCACCCTCCAGTCCGGAAGTGACTGGGGTGGGATGGGTGTGGAGGACCCCAAGGAGGAGGAGCCTTGGCCCCGGGCGCTCTGGGCGGCCTGACGTCCCCTGGAGACTGCCCGGTGCCCCCTCCGACAGTCCCCAGCCCAAGGCACTGCACCCGCCCCTGTCGGATCTCTGGTGACGGGCGGAGTTCAGGAGAGTCCTCCGACACCTGCAGGCCAGCCTTGCACCCGCCCCCGTAATTCCTTCGAGCCCCTTTCCCCGCTTGCGGCTCTGGGCACCACTGCCCCAGGCCCCTTGGCTGCCTTCCCACTGGTCCTGTTGGGTCGGCCCCTCGAATCCTCTGCATGGACACGTGCCAGCCACAGGTCACCACCAGGACGCATTTGACTGAGTCCGGGAGAAACCCAGGGCTGCGGAAGGTTTTGGAGGATAAAATGCTCCCGAGGGAGCATTTGATAACAAATGGGTACATCCAGGCTTAAACTACTGCCCTCCAACAGCTGCCCACTGGGCGGGGCACTCACTGGGCAGCCCCTCGGGGGGCCACCTCCCGCCCTCCCTCCTACCCAGGCCTATTTTAAATTCGGGTCCTTCTCAGAACAGACGAAAGGAGCAGGTCACGCTGACAGAATTCCAGAGGTGAGGGCAGAACTCTGACCTGGTTTTTTCTTTTGTCCAAGTTCCTTTCTAAGAGGCCTCGTGAGTCACACCTACAAACAATAAAATCTCATTAAATGGGTTTTTATTAACCTAGTATAACGTGGCTTACTTTCCAAACTAATTCCAGATAAAAGACCCCCTCCCTCAACTCCAGCATCCTAGTACACCCTCCCTCAACTCCAGCATCCTAGCAGACACTACCTTAACTCCAGCATCCTAGCAGGACCTATCTTAACTCAAGCAATTCTTCCACTGACTCCAGGTCTTTAGACAAACCTTAACTCTTTCAAAAATTGGCAACTAAGGAATCCCTAAAACCCACCTATGACTTGTAAGCCCTCACTTCGAGATATCCCACCTTTTTGGGATGAACCAATGTACACCTTCCATGTATTGGTTTATGGTTTTACCTATAATTCTTGTCCCCATGAATGTATAAAACCAAATTGTAGCCTGGCTGCCTCAGGCCCATTTTCTCAGGACCTCTCGAGACAGTGCTCCCCTGGCCTTGGTTGCATGTGTTCGGCTCAGAATAAGCCTCTTTAAGTTATTTTGCAGAGTTTGGGTTTTTTTCCATTAACAGAGGTGATAATGCACCTTCATAGCATCTGTGCCCTCCCCTGCTGGGCGGGTCCACAACTCCTCACAAGGACCTGGGTCTCCAAATCTGGGCAGATCTGGGCTCCACAGCAAGCATTGTGATGAGAAAGCCGCTGCTGCAAGTGCCCAAACACTTGTTTTGACAGCACCTTGTCACTGAAAGGTACTGACCAGGCAGCACTCTTCCCACTAGCCGTGGGACTTGGACAGCCTGGGGATGTCCCTCCAGCCTCAGTGACCCCAGGGAGGGATCCACAGACAGCGGCTCCGACCTCCCAAGGCTGCTTAGAAGGCCAAACTAGGGCACCTTCATGGATGAAGTGCCATGGCCCAGTCTCACCTGGCCTTGCAGTCCAGGCCAGACTCTTCACTCCCTGCGCTCCCCAGGGGTACCCGGGTCATCTCAGAGCTCCAGCTCTCACAGCAGAAGGTAAGAATCTTACTGTTCTCACTTTGTGTCTGAACAAAGTGAGACATGCACTTTCCAAGGTCACCCAGCTGCCAGCAGCTGCTCTGGGTCAAATTGACAAGAGAAGCTTCTGGAACCACCACAAAGTTTAGAGCATGGCAGGAAAACCCTGACCCCAGGGATAGGAGCTCTGCGTTGTCGCTGGGCATCTTGGCTTGAGGTGGTCTTTGTGCTGCTGGCACTTGCAGACCAGGGTGTGGGGGAGAATCGAGGCTCTGGAGAAGCAGAACCAGGACAGGTGGGAACCAGGCGCAGGTGAGGGTCAGCCGCCCTGAGGGAGGCTGTGGCAATCCCGGCAGGACTGAGGGAGCAGAAGCAGACAGGTCTGCCAGGGCGTTTTGCACCTTGCAATGTGCATTGTGATTCTGTTAATGTTCCCAGGAAACCCATCGTCCCCTGGGGACATAAGGATGGAGGCTCCCAGGGGCCTTTGCCGGGGTCACAGGACTTTTGGTTGAGCTCAGGACCCCCCCGCCCAGGTCTGGACATAGCCACATGTTCCGTTAGTGCCATTTCTGGGCCATATATCTTTGAAGACATGATTAAATGTCTTTTTATTTTAATTAATTAATTAATTTTGCATAAGGAAGTTGCTAAGTTTTTACTCTCCTTGAGAGTTCTTAGTTTCCCAAATAAGTGTGAATTATCAAGCCCATTTCCAGTCATGGGGGTGGTCCAAAAGGAGATGTTGTAATTGCTAATTATTTGGAATAATTTGAATGGCAATCACTTGATTTGCAAATGATTTATGCAAAGTCTTAGAGCCTTGGAGCTTGACTTGGAAATCTGACAAATCCAGGCTGGGAATGGCCCCCTGCCTTCCGAGAGAGAGAGCTGTGGTGCATCTGTCACACTGAGAAAGCAGTGTTGGCTGCTGTGAACTAAATCCAGACTGTCTGGATTTCAGCCTTTCCCATTAGCATCCTCTCTGCTGCAGGACCCCACCTGGGGCACCACAATGCGCTTGGTCCTCTTGTGCCCTTGGCATCTTTGGTCTGCGATGGTCTCTCAGCCTTTCCTGTTTGCCACGACCCTGGCAGTGTTGAGGAGGACTGTTGTGTGGCCAGTGGGTGCCCCTCAATCTGAGTATACCTGTCCTTTTTCTCAGGATTAGGCTGGGCTTATGGGCTTTTGGAAAGAATACGACAGAGGTGAAGTGTTCTTCCCATCACAGCATCTCAGGGGACACACAATATCCTCATGACCTCCTGGGTGATGCTAACCTAATTATTGTGTGACAATAACTAATTGGCAGGCTGTTAGGCTGAGACAGCACCAGCACCTTGGAAGCAAATCCAGTTCCTACATAAGCAACTGAAACCCCAGTCCAGGGTAAGTGGTCCTATCCTAGGAAACAGAATTTAAGTTTAACTGATGAGAAACTGCCAACTCGCCTCTAAATAGGGGCTTTAAGTCTGCTGTTCCACTTTAACCGATCAATTTTTTTGGTCTTACTTCTGAAAATACCTTGTAAGTTTTCCCCTCATGCACCCTTGGTGGAGCCCACACTGCTATGGTTTGGTGCTGCCCGATTCACGAATTGATGTCTGCTCAGATAAGCTCTTTAACATTTTGATGTGCTAAAGTTTATCTTTTAACACTTGCATGAAGTGGCATCTGCCAGGTTTCTCCACTGCACAGTCACTGTTTTTCTTTCCTGGTGCTCCACTGTCTGGGAGTGAGGCGTTAAGTCTGCACCACCTTCCAGGAGGGGCTGTGTGGGGAGCAAGCTCCACCTCCCGGGGGATCTGCAAATGTTATCTGGAATTCTTCAGCAGGAGAGATTTGCCTCTTCTCCCCATTTATGTCTTTATCCAATTATTTATTTACATCAGTGTGGGCTCATGCATATTTATTTAATATTTTGGTTATAATCTAACACTGCATTATTTCTTTTGTTGTTCAAATCTTTCCATGTTTGGCCACTGGGAGCTCTTTTGGGCCGGCTCCTATGTCACTTTGACAGTCCCCCATCCTTTTTTTTTTCCTGAGCAATTGCTTACTTTTTGATACCATGAAATACTCCAGGCTCATCTTGTGTTTTCTCTGATCCAGCCCTATAATCAGTCCTGGCTCCCACCATTGGAGAAGGGTATTTAGAAACCAAAATCTGAGCGTTGGGTGTGCCCAGTGGCACTGGGGGGTCATTGCCTCCAGCCCTCTGGTGAAGAAAGGCAGAGAGCTGGGTGATGTATGTGCTGATAGCAACCTGCACATGAACACACACGTGGGACTGTTTCCGACTCTGTCCATCCGTGTGTCTATACTCAGGTAAACATGAGTCCACACTGATGTCTCAGTTCTAGTCTGGTACTACAGGCTCACGCTAACCTTCCTAGCTTATGTATAAGTAACTTCCCTCCCCAGCATGAGGACTGGTGCCCACGTGCTTGTTTGTTCAGCTCCAGTGTGTGTGAACTGCTAATCTACACCCTGATAAGAAACAAATTTACCAACTAGGAACAATATTTAGGCACAGTTCTTTTTGTCTTTAGCCTTATAGTTTCCAACTGAAACACCATTTTCTGAAGTTACTTAGGTCAGCTTCCTTTTCTTTAATTTTGCCTGCGTTATAGTTCCTCCTTTGTAATGTGTGGTTCTTTGGGTTCCGACAAATGCATAGTCATGTGTGGCCACCCAGGGCCTTACAGAAAAGTTCCCTGTGTGTCCCCTGAGAGCCAACCACCCTCCCTCCCCAGTCCCTGGCAACACTAGTCTCTTCATTCTCAGGGTTCTGATTTCTCCAGAGTATCGCACAATTGGAATCGCATAATATGTAGCCTTTGGGCCTGGGCTTTTTCACTTAGTAAAACACATTCAAGGAGCTTCCACATCGTGTGTGAGTCAATGGCCTATTCCTTTCGTCTCTGTGCAGCGTCCAGTTGTGCTGATGCTTCTCCATCCGCTGCTGAAGACCATTGCATTAGTCAGTTCCAGCTGCCATGGCGAAAAACCATTGCTGGGGTGGCTTAAACAACAGAAATTTATTTCTCATACTTTTGGAGGCTGGGAAGTTCAAGACCAAGGTGCTAGCAGGGTGTTTCACTCTGAGGCCTCATTTCTTGGCTTGCAGGTGGCCACCTTCTCCATGGTGCTCACATAACCTCTTCCTTGTGTGCACACAGGAGAGAGAAGGTGAGCTTTGGGGTGTCTTCTTAGAAGGGCATGAATCCCATCACTGGGGCCCACCCCCAGGACCTCATCTAACCCTAATCACCTCCCAAAGTTCCCACCTCGGAATACCATCCCACAAGGGGTTAGGGCTTCAGTGTATGAATTTTGGGGGGATACAAACATTTAGTTCATAACAGACATCTTGGCTGCTGTCAGTTTTTAGCGATTAATAACAAAACTGCTATAAACATGTTCACATGCAGTTGTGAACATACTTTTTCAAGTCAGTTGGGTAAATAGCTAGGGGTGTGATTGCCAGGTCCTGTGGTTCTTCCTAATAGCAATATTGTAAAAGACCCGAGAGGCCATGCGCAGGCTGAGTACACGGTGGTGCGCAGGCTGAGTACATGGTGGTGCACAGGCTGAGTACACGGTGGTACGCAAGCTGAGTACACGGTGGTGCGCAGGCTGAGTACACGGTGGTGCGCAGGCTGAGTACACGGTGGTGCGCAGGCGTGGTGGGTGCAATGTAACCAGCAAGAATGGTGAGGAAGGTTCCCACAGACGGAGAGCAAAGGAAGCCAAAGGTGAGCAGATTCATGTCCTGCCGCCTCTTGCTTCAGAAGGAAAACAGAGCCAGAAACGAATGGAAATTTTTACTCCCGGGGGTGCCTGGAAATGGATTAGAATGGCAGGGACACCTCTCTGAGTACTTTCTGTGTGTGTGTATACATATGTATACACACACACATACATATATATATGTGTGTGTGTATATATAAGCTTGACTTTTGAACATGTAAATATATTAGATATTTAAAAAATAAAACTTAAAGATGATTAAAAGGCACAAACCATAATTTTGAATACAAACAGAAAGAAATAAACCTCACTGTATACAAATTGAAAGGATACACACAGACAAAAAATTATTCCAGGGACTCTTAAACACAGCACCTCAATGCTGCACTGTCCAAGGACACAAAGAACTGCAAAGAAATCTTAAGCTTTGCTAGAGGCTTGTTGTTGACAGTGGTACACGAGTGACAGCTATGGAACTGTGTGTGAGTGGGTAGCGTAAGAAAGTGGGTGAGTAAATTTGGCAAACAATATGGGCAGGTGGGGAAGGACCCTATGGCCCTGCTTTGAGCTCCTGGTGCACACACACCCAGCTCAGCCACTAACAGGGTCTAGAACCCATGGCCTCCCAATCCCGCTGGCGGTGGGCATGTCCAGCATCTGGGTCTTTGTAAACACCATTCCCTGGAACCAGGACCCTTGGAGAAATGTCCAACTCCATGTCTGGGGTCGGGGAAGCACAGACTGACCTTGGGAGAATCTTCCTGTGCTCTCAAAGCTAAGATGCCTGAAAGATTCATTGTGGTGGGGTCAGAAGGACACAGGCGTCAGCTTCATGGGCTGCCAAAATGGGAACAGCTTGACATCAAGAAGAAAGATGCCGGCGAGGGGCTAACGCAGGGAACACAGGGAGAACCAAACAGTCTGTTGTGATAGTTGAAGAGAGAGAGAGGAAAATCTACGGAGGATGCCAGCTAGAAGTCAGAGAAGGGCTCCTCACCCCTGGTGGAACAACCGATGCAGGCAAGGTTCCAAGTGGTGCTAAGCCATCGGTGGCAGTGCTGGGGGCCAGCGTGAGCACAGGGTCTCGGGGTCTCGCCCACAGACCCTTCTCCAAGAAGAGCTGAGAGACGCCATCCGACCACGTGACCAGACCCGGCATCACCTGCCACGACACGGACTGGTACCTTCTGAGGGTCGTCGGGGGATTCTTGCCGAAAATGTTTCCCCTGAATCTGTTCACGAGGATACAACGAAACAAATCCAGACTGGTGGATGTTCTACAATAAAATGGCCCGTATTCTTTGAAAAATGTGGATATCATTTAAAGAAAAGGTCAGGACTGCTTTCGATTAAAGGAGGTTAGAGAGAAACGGTGACCAACTGCTGTGTTCGAACCTCGTTCGGATCTTTGACCTGAAAAAGCTGATGCCAATATTGAGGGGTGATTGGGGGTATTTGAAGCGGACTGTGCAGTTGACACTTTGAATCCCTGTGAAGTTGCTCAGGCGTGATGACAGTCACTTGGCTCTGTCCACGGATGTCCTTGCTTTGATGAGCTCGTGCCCAAGTCACTGGGGGGAAGTGACATCGTCTGGATTTATTTTCAAATTGTTCAGAAAGTAAAGTACGTGTGTCTGTATCTGTAAAGGGTGAATTTTCAATGGTTGAATCTAAGTGGAAAGCATTATATAATTCTTTCAACTTTTGTAGAGCTTAGATGTTTTTCAAATGAAAAATGTCAACATGAAATATGTAAATGGTATTTTTCTGTGAAAATGCTTGAAGAATATATTTATCTTCATTTCTAAAGAGATCCTGACACACTGGTTTACTGTTAATAAGAGTGCTTTGGATTCTAGTCTTAATTTGATTACAAGATATTTTCATATACACTTGTCCATGTTGTTTGTTGCTGGGGCTGTACCGTAGGAAACGAAGAGAAATAAACACCCAGGAGACCTATTTATAGCAGAAGGTACAGGAAAGGGAAAGAACCAGGGAGTGGAGTGTCTGAGGAACTGTCTAAACACAAAGTTCCTAACCACTGTTGCCGTGAAAACCCACGTCAAATAGGAACATAACCACAGTGTTCGCACCAGGACTTCAATTACGGGATGCACTGCAACATAAAGCAGGAGACAATTTGGAGCAATTCAGCTTGTTCAAAGTTTAATATGTACAGGGCTCTTTTTCAGTAAAACTGCTCGAGTTACGGTTAAGACACAGACACGTGTCTGTTCTGTGTAGGGTCAGTGGATCTCCAGGCTTGTCAGGCAAACGGCACAATGAAATAGACTGAATTCTCTTTGCAGACCACCCCTGCACTGGTGGGGTGAGCTCATGCAGAGAAAATGTCAGTCTTCCTTGGGATCTTGACAATGATGTCCCAGTGCTATTTCATTTTGGGTGATTAGCAATTACATGCAAAGGCACAGACAGAACCATTTTTCATCTCTAGAGGCAGCTTCTTTGAAATACTGACGAAAGCTGTCTGCATCTGGGAGCGTGCCGCTATTTCATGCTTTGAGCAGGGCACTGTGGTCTCACTTGTGTCCTTGGTACACCCACTGAATGACTGTCTATGCTGCAGTTCCTCCGCTTGTGAAATTGCATTTTAAAGTGCTGTAATTTTGATCTCTCTTGGTTGGTCGATAAGAGTGAGAACAATTATTTTTAGAAGTACAATGTTGCTGACCTGTTTACACACCCCAATTCTCAGACGTCATACATGTGGTGTGACTTGAGTGGTGGCCAGAGTAACAACGGTAACCAGTGGAAACGTGATTAAAATCCGGGTCACAGGCGGATTGGGCAATGAGTGTAACTATAAATTGGAAATCAACTACATTGCAAAAGAGGCCCCTGTGGGAATTTAAGAGGATATTGATAACTGTGCATTTTTCAAATAAGTCTTACTTTTACACTCTACATAATAAAACTAGAGGTACATCTTTTCAAACCTGCTTTTTTGTTTGTATGGATTTTCGTAAAGCCATGAAAATATATGAAGATTTGCTTACTCAGAATTCAGCCTGCTTTGCTATGAAATTTAATTTAATGCACACTCCCGAAGGTTTATAACATGCAGGCACGTACACAAGCGATTCCATGAAGACAAGGAGGTGGTGAGTGTGGAGAGGGTCACGGGGCCAGTGGCAGAACGCACGGGAAAGCAGGAAGGCACAGCACCTGCAGGAAGGGCCTAAAGTCTCCACCCTCCCGAGGACGGCCAGGCCTGGCCTCTGTCTCCTGCTGGGGAGGGACATGCCCAGGCCCACCTTGGCTCTGGCCCCTGCCCGGGCTCTCCAAAAGCTCTGTGACAGAAGGGCACTGACTTACAAGGTAAACAGAATATTAAAGAATTTGAGTACCCTTCTGAGACAGAGTGGCACCAATCAATCTCCCAACAAGGGGGAATGTGGTAGTTACTATAAAAATAAGTGACTCAAGAAAGGTTTAGCTTTGTTCTGTAAGCTATGATTCCGGGAAGAAAGGGTTGCAAATTTAGTGCATTTCTCTGGGAATGTAAGGTTGCCCCACTGACCTGTGTTTAGATGCATTGTTGCCACTTAGTGATACATATTTCAGGAAAGCAAATGGCTGAAGGAGGCAGAATCTCAGTTAGACAGGTGACGGGCAACCTCAGGGACGCGTTTCTCTAAGGCGGTGTCCAGCATTCAGCCTGCAGTCACGTGGACAGGTCGTCCCCTGTCCCTCTGGACCGCGTGTTCAGTGACACCGAGTCCTCGAGCCACCCTGACTTGGGATTTTCTTTTTGGAAGCTGAAGGCCCTTAACTTTCCTCCTGGGAATGACACAGTAATTTTATTACTTTATATCTCTCATTATGTTTTTTATAATGACACAAATTTGTAAATGCATTTTGAAGAAAAACACAGAGATGCATTTTAGACTAAGAAGAACAGAGAACCGAGGAGAATGAGGAGGATGTAATCAGCCTCCCGGTCCCGGGTGGGCAGCCTGACCCCGCTCTGCGATGAGATGCCCGCGGGCACCGGGCTGCTCACCCCAGCCCAAGCCCAGGAGGTGAGTCCCCGCCCCTGTCCAGTCTCGGGGACCACCCTGTGACCTCCACCCCAGCCCTGGTGGGCCCAGACGCTGGCCCTTCATTTCTGGATTGTTCCCCCACCTTCGAGAGGTGCCCTGACTCTGGGCGCCTCCTCCGAGCTCTGCTCAGCAGCATTGTTGCTCGGGAGCACAGTCTGGTCAGGAGCACTGTTGCTTGGGAGCACTATCTGGTTGGGAGCACAGTCTGGTCAGGAGCACTGTTGCTTGGGAGCACTATCTGGTTGGGAGCAGTGTTGCTTGGGAGCTCCCTTGCTCTGGACACTGTCTGGTTAGCTCTTCTTTGCCCACCTGAAGATCACTAGGGTCTAGGGGCGTCTATACCATGTGTGGGGCCATCCTTGCCAAATTCATGGAGAACCAGCCCGTTGGCAGTTCTCACTATTCACTCTGCGTGATGGCCGGGACCCTCGGCCCGAGAGGCCCTCCTGCTCCTGGGACCCCGTGTGCACCCTCCCCACCCCTTCTACAACCTCCTCCCTCACCTGGATTCACCTGCCCAGCGTCTAGGGGTCGCCCTGAGCTTCTGTATTCTCTCTCGGCATTTTCCCCAGCTGGTTCCATCCCTTCCTGGGTGTCTGTGTACCCCATATACAGATGGCCCCAAACTGCACCTGAGGGACCCTCAGCCCCAGCTCCCACTCGCTGTGGCTCCTGGGGTCTGGAAGGCACCTGGCTGAAGGTGCAGCCTGTGGCCAGCTGAACCCCGAGTGCTGCACCCCTGCTGGTTTCTGAGCAGGGAGGGGGCGCGTCCTTGTCCCTAGAAATCTGCAGCCCCCAACCATGCAGTGGATTTTCCAGAATGTCTGTGATGCATGACAGAAAAGCTGGGGCTTGGTGGAGGGCTGTGTGGGGGTTTCTGCTTAATTACGAAACATGCCTGGAGGGGCCCTTGGGAGATGGAATGTGGAACTGAGCTTTGCACACAGACGTTGCTGACATTTGAAGGGGAAACTTACCTTCTTGTCACACATTTTGGCATTTTAACTTTCTCAAATTTCCATTTTTCATTCAGATGGTTTGCTGCCTTTCTGCATTTTATTCATGTGCTGGTTGAACTTTTCCTGAGGTTCACTCCAGACTGAGACCTTTGAGTGGATATCCTTTCCTTTGTGTCCTAAACAATTACTTTTGGCTTTGTTCTTTATCTTATTTGAAGGTCAAATCTTAAAATACTTGTTGGTCTAGCATCAGTGGCCCAGCAATAATTTTCTGCCCTGAGGCTTTTCCTTGTGCAATCAATGCCTCGCAATATCATAAAGGTCTGCGCTTATTCCTGTTTGTCCTTCAGGTGACTGGAGGGTGGCGGCTCCATCTGCTTGTTGGTTTTAATTCACAAATGGTTTCATTTATGTCGCACCAAAATCAAAGCTGCTGTGTCCAGGGGTATGCGGGCAGCTCGTGCGGCACTCTCCTCCAATTAAGGGGTGTGTGGTCTGCGCTTAAATGTTCTTGACAGCAGAACACGATCCCCGGTCCATGGCCGGGTGTTTTAATCTCCATTTCTGCTACCCCAAGGAACGCAAAGACGAGCCGAGAGAGAAGTTGGTGTTGACGCTGGACGCACTTCTTTGAGAACCACGGGGCTGGAGTTTGGGGTGGAAGCGCTCAGACATCCAGACACCCTCTGTCTTTTTAAATTCGGCTTCCCTGTAGACAAAGTCAGGGGAATGGCCTGTGTCTGTAACTCTCTCTTGATTTACCCCTCAGCAATGCCTGTGGTCAGTAGCTGTGTCCGTCTGCTCAACAAAGCCCCACAGACTCGGTGGCTTAAACCTGCGGTCCCCACCCCTGGGCCGCGGCCTGGCACCAGCTCACGGCCCGTTAGGAACCGGCTGCGCATCACCGCCTGGGCCCCACCCTGTCCCCGTCACACCCCACCCGCGTCACCGTGGAAGAACCGTCTCCGTGAAACTTAGGAGCCGCCGCACAGCCGGAGGTGAGTGGCGGGTGAGCGAGTGGAGCGTCACCTGTGTTTGCAGCTGCTCCCCGTCACTCGCCGCTCGTCATATTCACCTGTAGTCATTTTATTTTCTCTAAGGTTAGTCATGCCATCCGTTTTTCAATCTTATTTTTGATAATTTTTTGTCTCTTTTTGTAATAGCCAGATGAGCTAAAGGTCTGTTAATTTGATGACCTTTGGAAATAATCAACTTTTAATTTCTTTGCCTTTTTCTATTGATTTTTTGTTTTATATTTCATTGATTTCTCTTCTAATCTGTATTATTCCCTCTTTCATACTTGCTTGGGGTTTAGTTTGCTCCTTTTTCCTTAGATTCTTAAGACGAAGCTTGGGTTGTTAGTTCAAGACCCTTTCTATGGTGTGGGCATTTGAAGCTATAAATTCTCTTCTATGCCCTGCTTTACCTGCATCGCATGAACCTGATGTGCCGTTTTTATTTTCACTCAGTTCAAAATATTTTCTAAATTGCATTTTGACTTCTCTTTGACCATGGCTATTTAGAAATTTGTTGTTTATTTTCCAAAACGTCGAGAATGTCCCAGGCTGACTGACATCGTCTGCTTGTCAGAAGCTCCATTTTCCTCCAGTCTTTTCTCTGCTGTTCAGATTAGGCGACTTTTTTGACCTGTCCCAATTCCCTGATTCTCTCTTCTGCCGTCTTGGATCTACTTTCGATCCCCTCTAGTGAATTTTTCATTTCCATTATTTGTACTTTTGAATTCCAGAATTTCCATGTGGAGTGTGTATGTTTATGCATATAAATCTCCACATCTTTATTGAGAATCTCTATTTTTTATTCACAGTCTTACTTTAAGTCTTTTTTTAATTAATAATGTCCTGGTATTGTCTTTAATTCTTTAAACACAGTTTCCTTTAGCTATTTGAGCTAGGTACGTGCTTAGGCTGGTGACAGCGTCCAGGCGTCTTTGTCTGCCAAGCTGTGCCTGGGGGACGCCAGGGAAAGTTTGCACCGACGGCCTTTGTCCTGAGCACGGTTATGCTCCTCTTCCTCCTCTTCATGTTTGTGTTGTTATTGCTGTTGAACTAGACGTTTCAGACAAGACATCGTAGCAACTCTGGATTCTGACGTTTTCCCCTGAAAGTTGTTGCTGCTGCTTCATTTTTTGTTTACTTCTTTGTTTTGTAAATTTCCAGGGCCAAATCTGTGCCATCCGTGTCTGTCCCCTGCCGCCTCTGCTAAAGTTAGATGAATAGTCTTGCCCTTGTTTATGGTTTTAAGCCCGGTCCTCTAGGGGTTGCCCCTGTGTCTCAGACAGGCGCCCGCTCAGCCTGGAGCCGGTGAGCCTCCTCCCTCTGCTGGCGGCGCCGCGCGTGCTGGGAGGGCTCAGCCAGGACTCAGACTTTTCCCATCTCGGGTCCCCTGGCGTCTCTGCGTCCATGTGCGCAGCCCTGGGGTCATCGGGAAGTGTGTGAACGGCCCAAGCGGCCACCAGTCTTTGTGCACGGCCCCAGCCAGGACACGCCGCCCCGACCACACCACAGCCAGCACTGCAGAGCTGTCGGCCCCTGGAGCCGTCCCTTCCCCCCACCCCTGAGTGAGTCTCCTTCTCCCCGGGCGGAGGAAGGCCAGACGTCACGGCCCTGCCACCAGAGCCCCGAGCCCCGTGTCAGACGGAGGGGGCCCCTCCCAGGAGACCCACTGTCCTGTTCACACCACGATGCTTCTCACGCCAAAAGGCCTTCCAGACTGTCCAGTGTCTTGGCTGGTTTCCAGAGCACTGATACGGTTGCTTTTTGGGGAGGATTTGCCGATGTCCTGGCTCTGCCACAGCTGGAAGTCCCTCCCTAGCTCTTCCTTCTACCAATTACTTTTTGTCAGTTTATTCACTGCCCAGCTTTGCAACAGGCAGGCCACACTGATGTTCCCCCTAGAACATTTATGGGGCCTCGGGGTTCAGTCAATGTGAGTTCCTTCTGATTCACAAATCCCCATTAGACATCCATAGTCTCCCAGGACACTCCAGCAACAGAGAGCCCCTGCCCCTTCCACCTGCAGCTATTTCTGACTAATCTGATTATTAACAACAAAGTAACTTTTTTTAGTTTATTTTATTTCTATACAGTCAGCCCCTCCGTGTCTGTGGGTTCCACATCCCTGGATTCCACCATGTGTTGAAAATATAAAAAAAATGGATGGTTGCATCTGTGCTGACCACGTACAGTGTTGTCATTATTCCACAGACAATACGGGGTAGCAACCACTGACATGGCATTTGTGCTGTGTTAGGTCTTACAAGTAATCCGGTGGTGATTTTAAGTACACGGGGGGATGCATGTAAGTTGTACGCAAACGCAACACCATTTTATATCAGAGCCTTGAGCGTCCCTGGACTTTGGTGTCCACGGGGGTCCTGGAGCCCACCCCACGGACACCGAGGGACGAGTGCGTCGGGAGCGGGCTCGAGTCGTGGCAGTGGATGACTCTTGGCCATGTCTGACTTTTCTGACAATCTGCTGAGCTGCATTCTGTAGTTCTTTACCTGTTTACGATCTATTCTTCCTTGTCGAGCACGGGAGAAATGTTTCCTGAAGAGTTCTGCCACGTGTGGCATCCCGTTGTACCTGACACGAGCCTGTAGTGTATTCAATTTCTGGAACTGCAAGCTCTGCACACAGACAGTGAAGCAAAGAGGAGATGACACTTGATTTATCTACTGTCCTGGTAAAGACTTTGACAAAAATAGGAAAGGATACAAAACTAAACTCTCCCGTTAGAGTTCCGGGCTCTGACGCCGGACCCTGTTCTATCTGATTTCATCTCCCAGATGGGCCACTCAAAGACTTGTCTTTAGCAGTGAAAATTTTGATGTTGAAAAGGATGGTGGAAAAAAGTTATCTCCCTGATGGTTCGATAACTCAAGAAATACCTGTTATTCACACTGGCCTATGAGAGTTCCACAGACCACTCAGGCTAAGGGACAAAGCAGTCCTCAGTGTGCTGCTTTCCTTTGTGACATTCTTTACAAGTGATGGGGTTACTGTCCCGATGGGTACACAACTCACCATGAACACAGAAGGAGAACTTTTCTGCAGAAGACGTGGTGGGGTGAGGCAATTCGCTGATTGTTAAGGGAAAAGGATCAGAGAATGTTGTTTTGGAAGGGCCAGTATCTGGGTGATGCAGCTGAGGGAACAGGTAAGTGTTTGCAAAGCCGGTGCTGAGGATGGGGGGGAGAGAGCCCGGGCCGTGTGCTCCAGAGGGAACCTGTGTGCCGGGGACTCTCCCTTCCTCTTCACACTCGCCTCTCCCCGTAGTGACTCAGACTTGCCTCGGTCCTCCCGCAAGAGGAGCCAGTCTACTGATATAAGCAGGGCCCTGGCGATGCCGTGGGGCCCTGATGCCATGGGGCTGGTCCTCGGAGGAGGAGGTGGCACCGGGATGTGCCACATGGGGGGAGAGTCCTGGAGCAGAGCCGGGCCCAGGGAAGGCGGACCCCCCCACAAGCTCCTGGATGCACCTGCAGGGCCGCGGACCGCCCCCCCCCAACTCCCGCCCGAGCTCCCGGCTGCAAAGGTCAGACCGGAACATGTGCGGGCTCAGCTGGAAAAGTAGCTACTAAAGGCAGCAGATATTTCCAGTTAAAAAAAGACATTACCTTTCTACCAGAATTGTGGTTGTGGTATTTATGGAGTTTTATCATTTCAATCAGAGGCTTTATTGGAGGTTATGAATTTCGAGCATCTATACTGCTTTACATAAATTCGTTTTCTTCTCTGCAGGCTGCCCCGAGGTGGGTGTGGTATTGAGAACACAGACATCCTTTACCAATAAGCATGACTGTGACTGATACTCCCTCCGCTACCCGGTCAACACGAGGGACTTAAACGTCTGATTCGGATGGAAAAAGCAGGTAAAAGAAGGAAAATCTCCCACTGTAATTAAGAACATTTTAAAATGGGGCAACTGGTTATTCTAGGAAAGAGAAATGCCTCCTCTGTCTCATTTTGTAAGAGACGGTTTGGCCAGGGCCCTGCTGGGAGGGAGGGAGGGAGGAGGGCAGAGGGCAGAGGGCAGGGGGCATCCTAGGGCAGGGGGCTGGCAAGGGCTCCGGGTGTCTCCGGGGGACGAGGGCACCTGTGGGTGGGACCAGGACGCCCAACCCCAGGGGCAGCCATTTGGTGAAGCCCCTTGTCGCCCGGGTCCACAGCGTGAAAACAGTGCCAGTCCTGGAGAGGGCACCGAGGGGCCCTGTGTGGCCCTGAGACCCCACACTCACACTCAGACCCCTTGGGGAGGGTCCCGCGGCCTTGCCCCTGGTGGACTCGCGGCCAGGGGCCCCTCGCTGCCCACGGGTCCTCCGGCTCAATTCCCAGGAACAAGCACCCATCGACCAGACACGGGGTGAAAAATGATCCATGCACATGAAAATATGGGTGTTTTTATCATAACTCCAGTAAATAAATCATGCACCAAAAAATCTATCACACGTGATTAGCAGCATACAGGATTTGGTTTAAAACAGAATTTACAGTCAAAGGTTACAGTCCATATTAGCTCAGATGAAAGTACAACAGACTCTGTTTGGCGCTTCCCATTCTATTTACTCAACAAAAGGCCTGAAATCTCCTTTAGAGGAGACTTAAACTTGTAATAATCATTTCAAATGAAAAGTGCACAGAAGAAGGTGAATCTCCTGAAGATGAAGACGCAGACCCGTGTTGGCATCTTTCCCTGCGTGTTTGCTGCTCCGCCCGCCTTTCCTGGTCCCAGCGCCTGGGGCTCCTGCAGGCCCCCTGGGGCCCCCACGGTTGGGGGTGGGGTGGGCCTTTGTTCCAGAGGAAGGAGGAGAGGAGGGGAAGGCAGCTCGGGACTGGGCCTGGACTATGCAGGTGGATGCAGGCGTGTGGGGTGGGGGTGCTGCCCTAACTCCAGGTGGGCCAGGGGGTCAGAGGTGGGGACTGATGGAGACGCCCTGTGTCCTGTCCTGGGCTGGTGGCTGGGACCTGGCGAGGCAGGGGCTGGGTGAGGGACTGGGGCAGCTGGAGGGCCCCACCCCGGCCAGGGCAGGCAGAGAGCAGGTTCACAAGAGAGGGGTGTCCGTGAGGGGCCCAGAGTGGCCAGGAGGGCAGGTCCAGAGGGTGAGGGCCCTGGGTGGGGTGGAGCAGCGGGGAGAGGCTTGGTGGCGGTGTGGCAGGGCAGGCTCCCGCCAGGGCCTGAGGTCCAGGTCTCCCCAGGGCACATTGGCCAGGAATGTGGGCAGTGAGGCCTGTGTGCCCCAGATGCATTTGGGCTCCACGAGGGGCTGGCCCCACCCTCTTCCTATTACCATCCCTCACCCTCCTCCCTAACATCCCTCACCCTCCTCCTTAACATCCCTCCCCTCCCCCTAACATCCCTCACCCTCCTCCTAACTCCCTACCCTCCTCCTTAACATCCCTCCCCTCCCCCTAACATCACTCACCCTCCTCCTTAACATCCCTCACCCTCCTCCCCAACATCCCTCACCCTCCTCCCTACCATCCCCTGAGCTGCTCTTGTGCTTCTTCCTGGTACTTGGTGCCATCGGTGTTTTACACGTTACTGTTCACTTACCACCTCTCACGTCACACCACCAGGAGCACAGACTTCTGTCTTCCTTGAGGTTGGCCAAGGAACCTGGAGAGTGCAGAGAACCCGAGAGCACTAGGCAGAGGCCATTTGGGGAGGGCAGGTGATGTCTCAGGGAGGACTCGGGGCTGGGGTGGGCCTGCCCACAACAGGAGCCGATAGCCACAGGGCTATTTACATCCCTGTCTCAATTAGGAGGAAACACACTGAACCGTCTGTCTCCCCATCATGTGCCACATGCTCAGTAGCCACCCAAGGGGCGGCTCCTGTCACCGCAGGACGTTCCCCTGGGCAGCCTGGGCAGAGAGCACCAGCTGCACCTGATGGTGAGAGTTTTCATCTAAGCAGGGGGAAGCAGGAAGGCCCTGCAGGCAGTGCCCTGGGCCCAGCCTGGACTAGCAGCCGGGTTTCCTCTGCTCGTTTGGGCCGAGGGCTGAGTTGCTTCTGTTTCAGCAGCCGAGTTGCTCTCCGCACTTGCAAATCCAGTCCCAGGACCGCAGCGCGGAGCCCTCAGGCCTCATTAAGAAACTTTTCTCATTATCCTGACAACCTCCAAGTGCTGTATCAGCACTGGGGGAGCAAACCCCGTCCTGCCTTTTTATCATCCAGACACAATGAAATACTGAGCCACCCGCCTGGCACCAGACTCTGGTCGTGGGCGCGATGCGCTGGGCGCCTCTCTCCGGCCCTGGTACTTTACTGTCTTCCCGAGATATATATATATATATATATATATATTTAAATTGCTCATATCCTTTGCCCATTTTCTATTAAGGATTTGTGTTTTCTTCATAATTTGTTCCATGCTTTATAAGTTAAAGGAAGATTCTTCTTTAACATGATGATAAACATCTACTTCAAAACTGGCCAACAACACTGTCTTTAATGACGAAACTCTTCAAACGTTGTATTACAGTCCCCAGGGACACAGACACACCCTGTACCATGCTGACCATTTCCCTCCCATCTGGAAGTTCTGGCCAAGGTCCCGGAACGTAAAAAGAAGCAGCAACTCTCATGTTAATAGATGATACTTTTCTTGGAAAAGCTAATGAAATCTGAATAACGATTAGAACTCGTAAGCACAGGGTAAAGTCACAGTACACTGTTAGGTAAATCCTTTATTTTAGCAACATCCAGTGGAAAGTGCTGTGAATAGGCCTCCCCGGAGAGAGGAACCAAACCTCCCGAAAGGCTGAGGGACTCATGGTCCCAAGCAAGGTCTCCAGTTCCCGGGTGGGAGTTTCACTCTGTGGTACAATTTCTCACCTCCAACTCCACTGTAATTAGCTTATAAAACAATTTCTGTACTTAAAAACAATGCAAGAAAAAGTGTGATGAGGGCTTTGGGATAAACTTGGCTACAAGCCCCCCTGCTCCCCTGTGGGATGTCCTAGGAAGGGGCCGCACCCTCTGGGTGTCCTGAGCTGAGGGTCTGCCCCACACTGGGTTCAGGGTTCAGGGGTCACTCTGGGGGGTGTTTTTCCTGAGTTTCCAGGGCCTGAGCACCTTTGTCTCAGATGTTAATTTCTCCTCGTGAGACAGGAAGCAACCCCCAAAGAAGAGCCACCGGGGACCACCCCTCCCTGGTGGAGCGTCCCTTGGGGCGGTGGAAACTTGGCTTTTCCCTTTGTGTCCTGCAGAAATTCCTTCTCAGTGACACTTAGAGTCACACCTCAAACGATAACTCAGCAGATGCTCAACGGGTTCAAATAAGATGTCACTGCAAGAAGACCGGCTCTCATGTAGGAGTCAGCCGTAAACACTGAGTATCTTAGTGTAGTTGTACTACCCCAACTTCCCAAACTGGTTTGAGATGGTTTTCAATAAAATGCTCATCTAAATAACCAAAGTAAAATGGAAATATATACTAAAAATCACTGGTGAGGAAATAGCAACATCAAAGCAATATTGAGATCAGTTGCTGCGATTGGCAACTGACCTGGTGCTGACCTTTCAGCAATCAAGGCAAAGAAAGATAAATAATGTGCATAGATAAGTATACCAATTTTTAAATTCATTGCACCAAATAAGTTTTAGCCTGAGTCTGCTATGGGAAAGCAATCTTAACGCTAAAGAGTATTGAAGGCCAGGGTGTGTTTCAGTGTCTTGTTTTCTTCATGCGGCACGTTTGCCGTGTCCCACGTGGACCCGGGCTGGTGTCTGACCTGAGCAAATACACTTGCTCCTCAAGGGTCACTTATGTTTACAGTTGGTTATATCATGTTTGCCTAAAACACTGAACAGAACTGTTGGTACAATTAAGCTACATTCATCAAGAAAAATTTAACTGATCCAATGTTATTCTTATTTAAAAATTTGGCTTCTGTATGAATGTGGGTTACAGCATTATATGGAAATGGCCAATATCTGGGTCTTCTGACGGTAAAACTTCGGTGAATAGTTGGCAAATCTTTTACTCATAAGGACGGGAATGCTGGTTTGTGTTGCCACGTGTCTGCTGTGTGCTAGTCATACCCTCGTGTAGAGTAAAAATGCCTACTCGTCAGCGGAACCAAAGGGACCAGACACGTGGGTGCCATCAGCAGGCTCCAAGAAGCAGGCGATCACCTGGTGATGTAGGATATGTTTGCATTTTAAGTGCCAAAATTCTAGTGCGTGTTAATATTTATTGAATCAAATTAGCTTGTCTCTTTTTAACTGTCGCAGGGGTCGGCAGACAAAGGCCCGTGGCCCGAATCCCGCCCACCAATGTTTGTGTAAATAAAATCGTATTGGAGCACAGCCGCCCCAGCTCTTAGATGTTGTCTCTTGTGGCTTTTGAGCCCTGCTAAGGGCAGAGCAGAGTAGCTGCCACCGAGGCCGTGTGGCCCTCACAGAAGGGGCTGCCCCCCTCCTCGTGTCCCTGCAGACTCCCCGGGGTCTCATGAGCAGGTGCGTGTGCGGCCGCGGAGGCTCGGGTGAGCTGGGGCCCGGGAAGCCCCCCCGCCCCCCCCCCCCCCAGCTCGCTCCACGGCCTGAGGTGGACGCAGCAAAGCACCAGCACCGCTGGGCCAAGTGGCGTCTGCGCCTGCTGAGGCCGGGGAGCGGCCCGGAGTCGGAGGACGAGCGGGCACTCCCTAGAGCAGGAGGGGCCGGGGGGGAGGTGCTCCCTAGAGCGGGCGCGGCCCGGTGGACGCAGAAGGAAACAGGCAGCACGTTCGGGACCCGAGGAGGCTCCTCTATCCGGGAAACCCCTCGGGGAGGGCGGATGGGGGTTCAGCAGCGGCGGGCCGTGCCCAGCTCCAGAGAGGAAGGCGCTGGTGCCCCCCAAGCTCCGCTCTCACTTTGCGCGGCCGGAGCTGTCCCCTCCCCTCCCAGTAAAGCTGGGGCTGGGGGCTAAGAGCTGACCTGGGGGCTGGGTGTTCCTTCCCGCCAGGCCCTTGCTCACCCCTCGCTCAGGCCGCAGCCAGCGCAGGACCCTGTGCACACAGTAGGGACCAGGGAGGACACTCTGACCTGCCCCGATTGGGTGGAGGGTGGGGAACACACTGCACTGGCATCTTACGACCTTCTGAAATATGTCAAGTGTTTCCAGACACAAAACCTGAATGGAGGACTCTTAAGTGTCGGGGAGACTGTCTGCCATTTGCAACTGTTCTTCCTCAATCTCGCTGCCTGCGTGTGAGGTGCCCGATGCAGGCTGTGGCCCAGGTGACTCTTGGCTTCAGCGCGGGGACAGACTTTGGTTCACAGCCTCCCATCGTGGGGCAGTGGCCAGGCAGGACGTGTCCCCAGCACTTGTGAGCTCATCCCAGAGCCCCAGAGGGCCGACGCCCATGCTCCTGACCTTACCAAGGGTGTCCCGTGAGGCCCGTCTGTCCCCCTGCTGTCCCTGGTTCCGGCCTCAGCAGGAAGCCTGGAGTCGGGGCCCCGCCAAGCCCTCCGATGATGACTGTCCCTGCTAAACTTTCATGGGTGGCATCAGATTAAGCACGTGCCAGCAACTCTCGGTCAGTGGGGATGAAATGGGAATTAGTGACTTGAACACTTGCATGGTTTAGGTGTCCCACCTGATTCCCTGTCTGATCTTGGGAAACACGGATCTTCTCCCACCTTTGCTTGTGTGGCAGTGGGTTTGCTCGCACGTGCCCGTGCCTTCCAGCTGGGCCCTCTGTGGCCAGAGCCACTAGGCTGCAGAGGCCTGGAAGTGGCACCTGGGGCACAGGCTGACTTGAGCCTCCATGTAACGGGGCAGAGTTGGTTTCAGAGCAGGAGCTTCTCCGTAGCCTTTGAGCCCTGCTCTGGCCTAATGCACAAAACTCTCTGCAACGTGCAGCCTCATGCTGGGTGTCTCGGGGAGAACACAGGGCCTCCTGAGGGACCCCCATCTGCAAGGGACGCTCTCGCCGTGTGAGGAATCCAGGCCGCCACGGTCTCCCACCAGGCAGATCCTGCCACGAGTCTGGGTGTCCCCAGCCTGGTCCACTGGAGAGAGGACCTGAGCGTCTGTCTCCGGGGAACGGCTCGGATGCTGAGCGTCGTGTGTTCAGGCAGCCAGACCGTTCTTCGTTAAGCCTGAACTGAAGCCTCGATGTTCAGGGGCAGCCGGGGCCCCGGTTTCACGTGGTGCTGCAGGCGGGACAGTGCCCCATGTGCGGGGAGATGGTCAGGCCCTTTCTGCTTGATTTTAAAAAATCCTCTGTCTCTAACCTGGTGCAGTCGCTAATGGTTTCACATCCACATGTCAGGAAGTGTCTTCTCAGGGGTTCTGAGGGCTAAAATAGAGCAGATACACTCAGAGTCCCAGGACAGTTCATCATGACTCAGCTGTGATTGCCCAGAATTTGAGACACACATGCGGAAGAGACGCTGGCCAGGAAATGGCCCATAAAGCCAGGTGTCAGGCAGGGCGGCCTGGGGCCACGGTTCTGTCCAGAATAGTGTGTGGGGTGTCCACGGCTGTCCATGGGGTGTCCGTGGGGTGTCCATGGGGTGTCCATGGCTGTCCGTGGAGTGTCTGTGGGTGTCCGTGGGGTGTCCGTGGGGTGTCCGTGGGTGTCCGTGGCTGTCCGTGGGGTGTCTGTGGGTGTCCGTGGGTGTCCGTGGGGTGTCTGTGGGTGTTCACAGGTGTCCGTGGGTATTGGAAGTCAGGTGAGCCCAGTCACTGGCCAGTCTGTTACTTCCACTGAAGCAGAGTGTGCCCCAATGCACAGATTTAGTTAGGAAACCCTCAAGATGTGAAATGCACCTTCAGTTGCAATGATGTAGACTGCCTGACAGCTACATAAATGGGAGAGATCCTACAGAATGAGACAAATGTGCTTGTGTGTGTTTGCGTGTGTGTCTCTGTGCGTGTTTGTGTGTGTCTGTGTGTCTGTGCATGTGTGTCTGTGTGTGTCTCTGTGCGTGTTTGTGTGTGTGTGTCTCTGTGCATGTGTGTCTGTGCATGTGTGTCTCTATGTGTCTCTGTGCGTGTTTGTGTGTGTGTGTCTCTGTGCATGTGTGTCTGTGCATGTGTGTCTGTGCGTGTGTGTCTGTTGTCGTAGCCCAGGGACATACTTTCCGAAGGTAACAGAAGGGCCACAGACGTCGTTCCTGGGAGTGAAAACTGAAGGCACCTGCCGAGCCGGTGCCCCATGGGAAGCATGAAGTGTCCGGGTGGGACCAGTCCCCTGGTGTTCCACTGTCAGCTGTTTGAAGATCACATGGTTAAAATTGTGCCTCCCTTGACTGTCCCTCAACTGGTGAGGACTGAATTATTCAGGGCAATACACCTGATTAATATTTTTTACAAAAGCGAAAAACAAAGTCTTTGTCTGACGGGAAGCATTTGAACGTAATGATTTGGATCCGGGAGATGTGGACTGTTTTCCTCCTTGGTCTGCGACCCTGGACGGGCGGTGCTCCCACACTCCCCGCAGGACGGATGAGGAGTCCACGCCCGGCTGGCCAGGTGGAGCCTGGTGTCCCAGCCCGGGGGGCCGGGGCCTCCCGAGACCTCCGGCTGGGTGGTGCCTTCTCTTGTGGAGGAGCAACTTCAGGACCCCTCCAGGGACACCCGCCGGGCCCTCACAGGCGGGGCCGGCCACATTGGTGTCCTCCCTTCCTCCTTCTGCCACTGCCCACACCCGTGAGCACGTCCACCCGGCTGCAGCCTGGCACAAGGATGTGAGATGCAGCTGCTGGCCTCAGGCCAGCCTCTGTGCCGCGCGGTGGGCGTTTGTGGGGTGGAGACCCAGACTCAGGGCTGCCAAGCTGTCCCCTCTGTTGAACGCAGCCAGAAACATGTGTCAGCCAGGACTGTCCAGAGAAACAAACCAGTGGGGTGTGTGGGTGCATGTCGAGAGAGACAGAGAGAGAGAGATTGATTTGGTTTAAGGAGTGGGCTCCGTGGTTGCAGGTGTTGGCAGGTGTGAAGTGTGCAGGGCAGACTGGAGTCCCAAGAGACTTGATGCTGCAGCTCGAGTCTGAAGGCCGTCGGGAGACAGGACCCTTCTCCCTGGGTCCTTGGTCTTTTCTCTTAAGGCCTTCACCTGATTGGACATGGCCCACCCACTTTATGGAGGGTGATCTGCTGTACTCAAAGTCTACTGATTTAAACGTTAATCTCATCTAGAAAACACCTTCACACCAGCATCTAGACCGGTGTTTGACCAAAAACTGGGCACCATGGCCTAGCCAATTGACTCATAAAATTAACCATCACATATGGTTTAATTATCTTCTGATCTGAAATTTTTCCAACTAACCAAGAACCTTCTTGAGGCTGGGTTTGGCCTTCAGTGAGACAGTTTGCACCATCGTGGGGACAAAGGACTGGACACATGTGTGATCGCGGGGGGTGGGCGGAGCAGCCACGCTGAGCCCCGTTTGTTCCTACAGGTGCTTGTCGCAGGGCTGAGCCGCTGGCCCCGGGACACTGCCTGCGGCGGGCACGGGCGAGGGGGAGGAAGAGCTCACGCCTCCGTGACCACACTGCACAGCGGCGTTCCCTGCTCCCTCCCGGCATGGTGTTCCGGAAGGGGGGGGTGGACCCCCGAGTCCTGATGTCTGTCCCAGAGTTTGAGTCTTTGGTACCAGTTTCACCCGTGCTGAGGTCACGGACAGGATTGGTGCACGGCCACCGAGCGTGCGAGCCAGTGGGTTAAGAAATATTGGCTGACTGCTGTTCGCCGGCCGGCGGTGCCCCACGGTGGTGTCTGGCTGCGCGGTGGCGGCGGCAGCCCAGGCTGCATTCTCTTTGTCCCTGTTTTTATCAAAAATAAAATCAGATCAAGTTTAAAAAACGCAGAAGTTTGCCGTGTCCGAAAGAGCAGCGTGAGAAAGGAGAGACCTCGTCGCAGGTGGCGAAGCCCGGCTCACGGCGGTGTCGGCGCAGCCTAAGGCGCGAAGAGGACAACTCCGACCTGTTCCCTGACTGGCTGTTGCATGTCAACATTCTTTTTAGGGCACGTGGAGCCGCTCTGGGGTCAGCCAAACCAGCTAAGAATCCCGGCTCTGCCACGCAATAGCTGCGTGACTTTGGGCCGGTCATTGAAGCACTCTGGAGCACTCAAGTAGAGCTAGTACCTACCTCGCAGGGCTGCAGAGAGGATTAAGCCAGAGAACTTAATTTCACTGAGTCTTGCTGACCAGGACGTCAGCTTGCGTTTTGCTCCCCGTTTGTGTCAGAGCTAACATTCTGGGGAAATCCGGACGAGTTTGCTACGTGGTTACGCGTGGGTGTCCTGTGTGTCTAAACTGGGGCCACCGTTTTTATTCTTCTTGAGCAGTGTGACGGGACCCCCCAAAGAACACACAGACATAGGGAAACGCGTCTGTGGAGTCTGGTGAATTAACAAAGGAGCCTTTGAGGTACGGATGAGCTCATTTAAAAGGCAGCTTAAAATGACTAGTGAATTTGACTCATCGTGAGTGGGTCCCACTATCTAAAACATAATTACAGCAAAAAGTGAAAAGAATTCTTTTCCCAGAGAGTGGGCGAGCAGGGCTGGTTGAGGGAGGCCACCCTGACCGGGGGTGGCTCGGGTGGCGACGTGGGCCTGCAGGAGGGTGGCGAGACCCATGGTGCTCTGCGGGGTTCCCTGCGGCCCAGATGGAAGGCCACGCGCTCAGAGGCCACCAGCACGTTCTGCGGCGGCGCCGCCCGACAGCACGGGGCCGTCAACGTGCCGGGCACCGGCGAGCCACACACCCTCGGAGAGCAAACGCTTCACTGTCTCTCATTATCTTTTCTCTTTTCTTTCCCAAAGAAATAAAAGAGGAAAATATTAAAATCTTTCAAGGCTCACATTATATCTGAGGATTTATCTGTGAAAAAATATTAAATAAATAGTGTTTGCACCCAAAGGAAAGACATCGTATTTCCTCGCATCGAGAGTAATTAATTACTCTGTGTCTGGCGTTATGATATTAGGAAGTGGACCATAAAATATGCTGATTGAATATTATTTTTAAAACACGTGCATAAAAAATTTTAAAACATGTTGACACCCAGCTCTGGGCACCGAAGTATCTCGGGACCAACAAACAGGAGCTGCTGAGTGGATTCAAGGCTGTGGCCATGTGGTTGCAGGCATTCGGTGTCCCAGACCAGGGCAGCCAGGCGCCCGCAGCCTTGCGTGAGGTGTGACAGGTGGGCAGGGCCCCTGGGGAACTCAGAGCCCAACCCCAGCACAGGACCTGGGAGCTGTGGCTGAAGCCTGAAGCCCCTGTGATGCCGAGTGCCCCGATCGGGTCCCTGAACACAGGGTTGGCGTTCCCACCTCTGGGCTGCCTGGGGTGCAGCCGGGGCCTGGCCTCTGCCTCTCGGTGCAGGTCGCATCTCCTCACCTTTGCCTCCCCAGTCTCTGCTTCTGGAAGGTGGGATTCTCTCTGGTGCTTCTGGGGTCTCCCAGGGCTGCCCCAATCACGGCACCTGTCAGAGCTTCAGCGTCACAGGTGAGCACCCACCTGCCGGGAGGCTTCCCCATCACAGAGCCCCGGACCTCAGCACACGGTAGGTGCTTGCTAGGAGAGCACTCAGGGAACGGGATTGGAGTCTCTGTCTCCGGCACAGTAGATGTGCTGTGCGTCCAAGCATCTTTCATGAACTCTCTGATGGCGAAGGGAGGAGAGTATTGATGCATGGGTCGACGATGGGTCACAGGACAAATGGACATTCTTGCCATGTCCCCAGTGGCTGTAAATCTGAGCCCAGTGCTCATGTAGCCGGAAGAGTTCCTCAACTTCTTCCTTTTGTTACAAGCCTGCTAGTGTTTCCTGTTGGAATAGAATTCTTTGCCTGATATTCTCACATACCTGCAGCAAACCCACAGCTAAACCTGCAGGCCAAGGTCACTCACTTAAACTGTTAAGCTGACAAGCAAAACAGACAAACAACAGAGATGTGGCAATGGCGGGCCCGTGTGGGGGTGAGGCTAACCTCTGCAGGCGGAATTAAATGTGCAGGGTAGCCACGGTCTGATTGTTAGCTCACAGGGCAGGCTTGTTGAGGTGGCTTGAGGTTTTCCAGACAGACGGTTTTGTAGGTGGCCAGATCAAACGCCAAATAAAAATGAAGCCGTGGCAGGTTGGGGAAGGCTGGGCCAGGTGGGGGGGATGGGGGAGCCCCCAGTCCACTGCTGTCAGGAAGGTTCTCCCCGGGACAGTCCCAGAACCACCCGAGTTGGCCCAACAGAGGAGCCTGGTCTCTGGGATGGTCTGCCTCAGTCTCCCCAAGAACACCGCCCAAAATGCTGGGGATGGAGACGGGGTAGGGGCAGAAACCCCAGGCCCCTCTGGCTGTGCAGTGCACCAGGCAGCTCTGGGGGTGCAGGGGTGTCCCCAGAGAACAGCAGTGGGAGCTGGCAGGGCTGGGTTTGCTGGGGGTATGTGAGAACATCGGGTTAGAGGAAACCGTCAGAGACCTCAGATCGTCAAAGACTTCTTAAAAGGGAACACAAAAGCCCCCTTGAAGACACTGAACATAACCAAAAAGAGACGATAAATTGGGCTTTTTTAAATCTGGAAACTTCTGATACCAAAAGTTACCACTGAGAGGTGGAAATGTAGCCCGCAGAGCGGGAGAGGGTGTTGGGAAAACACGGGGGCAGCAAAGAACTTCACTCAGGTGTGCAACGTGCTCCTGAAAACCGCAAGAGCAATCCAGCCAGCCCAAAGGAGGACGGGCCAGAGGCTCGGAGACGCTTCCCAAAGGGGACTCCAGTGGCCGTGACGATGAGCTGATGGATGTCCTGACGCCTCACGGAGCTGCCACCACCCCAGCTCGGGGTGATGGGAGCGAAATGCCGCCCTTTGGCAAAGAAGCTCTTACGCGCTGCCTGTGGCGGTGCAGCGAGCCCGGGGCGCGCACCTGTCACGGTCCATGACCGCGTTGTTACAAAGACACACACACCGCAAGAGGGACTCATGATTACATGTTCATTACTGTTATACTCTTTTTTCTTCTAATTTTAAAAGAAATTAAAATTGAAACATTTTTGTGGGTCCCTAAAAGCATCCTGTGCACTAAACGCACGTGTGTGTTGCCAAGAGGGACATGAGAGCAGGCTTACAGGAGCCCTGTGCGTAGCAGCCCCAAACGGATACAAACGCCAACAGCCGTAGAATGGACAAGAAACCGGTGTATTTACACAGTGAAATTCCATGGCGAGTGTTTCTCAACCTTTCCTTCATCACCACCCTCCAAAGGGCACTATTTAGACGTATTTTCGCTAATTTGTTTTAATAGTCTCATTGAGATAAAACTGTCCTACCACCAAATTCACCCTTTCAAGCGTACAATTTAGCTGTTTTTTAGGCTATTCACAGGATTGTGCAGCGCTACCACCGTCTAAGTTTAGAACATGTCATCACCCCCAAAGGAAACCTCTGAACCCATTAGCAGGGACTCCGCACCGCAACCCCCTCCCCAGTCCTAGGCAGCCAAAAATCTACCTTCTGTTTCCATAGATTTGCGTATTCTGGACATTTCATGTGAATGAAATCAAGAATATGTGTCCTTTTGTGACTGGCTTCTGTGACTTAGCATCACGTGTTCCAGGTCCACCTATGCTGTAGCCGCTGTCAGTGTTTTGTTCTTTTCAATGATTAAATAACCTCCCGTTGTGTGGAAACACGACATGACGTTACCCACCCCTCAGCCGACGGGCACTGGGTCGACCCCCCTTCGGGCCACGAGATACTGCGGGGTGAACGTCGCGGCGGGTCCCTGCGTGGATGTCGCTTCTCCTGTCTCTCGAGGGCATCCCAGGACTGGGGTTGCGGGGCCAGACGGCGATTCTGCGTTACCGCTCTGAGGAACTGCCAGACAGCTTTCCACAGGGGCTGCATCGTTGCACTTTTCCACCAGAAATGCACGCGGCTTCCAGCTTCTCGCCAACACCTTTTACTCTCTGTACTTTTTACTCCCGAATCCTGACGGTGTGAAGCTGTTTCTCATGTGATTTTGGCTAGAATTCCCCTAACGACTAATGCTATCGAGTGTCTTTTCACGGCATGTTGGCTATTCTTTTCCCTTTGTTTAAACTCGGTTGTCTTTTGTTATTGAGTGGAAACGATTCTTTACGTATTCTGGGTACAAGTCCTTTATCAGATTTGCAAACATCTTCTGTCATCGTGTGGCTGCTTTTGACTTCCTTAATGCCAGTGATCGTTCAAAAGTCCAGTGATCTTTTCTGGTTGTTGACTGTGCTTTCGGTGTTGTATTTAGGAGACCACTGCCTAATCCGAGGTCACGGAGATTTACTCCTATGTTTTCTTCTAAAAGTTTTAAATCAGTGTTAATTCCTACACTTTTGTGATCTATTGTGAGCTATTCCATTGTGAGTTATTCCTTGTGTATGGTACAAGGTAAGGATCCTGCTCCAGTCTCGTGTGTGAGTATCTAGTTGTGCCAGTATCATTTATTAAAAGATTATTCTTTCCCACATTAAGTCGTCTTGGCACCCTTGTTGAAAATCCATTGACCATAAATATAGAGTTTATTTCTGGACTTTCACTTCTAGTCCATTGGTCTATATGACTGTCCTTATGCCAGTTCTACATTGTTTAGATTAATGGAGGTTTGTAATAAGTTTTGAAAGTGGAAATTGCGAGTCCTCCAATTTTTTTTCTTTTCAAGAATATTTTGCCATTCCAAGTCTATTGTATATTCATGTAAGTTTTACTGTCATCTTATAAATTTCTGCAAAAATTCCACTTGAGATTTTCATAGAGATTGCATTGAACCTTAGATAATTTGTGGAGTATTACTATATTAACAACATTAAGTCTTCCAATCTTTGAATGTGAGATGTATTTCCACTAATCTGGATCTTTACTAATTACTTTTAACAATTGTTTTTAGTTTACTGGTCTTGCACTCTTTAGCTTAATTTATTCCTATTCTATTATTTTTGATGCTATTACAAATGGAATTGTTTTCTTCATTTTATTTTTGGATTTTTCATTGTTGGGCATAGAAATACAGTAGATTTTTGTATATTGATACTTTGTCCTAAAGTCTATGGAACTTATCACTTCTAATAGTTTTTTAGTTGATTCCTTAGGATTTTCTACATACAAGATCATGTCATCTGCAAAGGAAAAAGAAAGCCACTTTTTCCTTTCTGATATGGATGGCTTTTATATTTTTTCTTACCGTATTTCTCCGGCTAGGAACTGCAGTACAACGTGTAGTAGAAGTGACAAGAGTAGACTTCCTGGTCCTGCTCCTCACCTCACAGGGAAGTACCCTTCCTTTCTCCAGTAAGTAAGATGCTGTGAGTTTTCATAGACGTCTTTCATCTATGGATGAAGGAAGTTCCATTCTCTTTGTAGGGTTTTCAGTATTTTGTCATGAAGATGTGTTGGGTTTTGTCAAAAGATTTTTTTCTTGTGACTGTTGAGATTTTTTTTGTTGTTCTTTATGCTATTATGATGGTGCCTTATAGTGACTGATTTTCAGGTATTAAACCAGCCTTGCATTCCTGAGATGAATCTTAATTGTTCCTGGTGTATAATTCTTTTTATACGTTGCTGGATTCAAATTGCTAGCTTGACATTGAGGATGTCTGTACCTGTGTTTGTAAGGGGTGTTGCTCTGCAGTTTTCTTTTCTGTGATGTCTTTATCTCGTTTGAGAGTCAGGATGACGCTGGCCGCAGAGAATGAGCAGGGAAACTGATTCTGCCACTTCTGCTCCTTTGCTGGAGTTTGTGAGGGTTCATATCACGTCTTCTCTGCATGTTTGGTAAAGTCCACCAGTGATGCCATCCGGTCACAGGCTTTTCTTTGCTGGCAGATTTTTGATTAGTGATTTAATCTCTTTACTTTTTATAGCTCTATTCAGATTTTCTGTTTCTTCTTGATTTAGTTTTGGCAGTTTGTGTCTTTCTATAAATTTTTACCATTTCATCTACGTTATACTACTTGTTGACATATGTATTAGTCAGGGTTCTTCAGAGAAACAGAATCAGTGGGATGTATATACACATCTATTAATGGGATATATACGCATCTGGAGGCAGCCCCGCAGGAGAAGTTGTTCCTGTGTCTGAACGTGAGCGCGGGCTTGGGTAGGGGCCGTGGGTCGGAAAGTGACCAGGCCCAGGGCCTGGGGGGGCCAACCCACGTCCCGCAGCCTCCGGTGGCTGTTTCCCAATTCTGCTTTGACTATGTCTCCACACAGGTGCTGTGTTGGGATTTCTGTCCTTGCTTTAGAAACCACTTTGGTTCAGCACCTCCTGTTTTGCATTTGCAAACTCTAATCTCTTTCCCTCGGGTTTTGCATATTTATGCAGCTGCCGGTGAACATTCAAGGAAGAGGATGGGTGCCCCCTGATCTTCCTCCCTCTCGAATGCACTTGGGTAATAAAACGCTCTGCATGGAAGAGGAGGGCAGGCTCGGCCGCTTTGACTTTGTGATGCTCACAGAGGTGTCCTCGGTTTCCAGGGAAAACACACCTGAGGGAGAGACAGGCAACATGTGAGGACACAGGTCCAGACTTCAGAAACTTAGCACTTTGTATCTACACTATCTCACAGGGAAACGTAGGATGGTTTTATGAATAAAATACAAGCATGGATAAAAGATTTCATTTACTCCGCTGGATCAGTGGTCAGAGAACTGTTCTGTAAAGGGCCAGATGGTAAATATTTCAGGCTTCTTGGGCCACACGGTCCAGTCAGGGCCACAGACAACACGTGGCTGTGTCCCCATGAAACTTTATTGACAAACACAGGCTGCAGCCGGGGTGGCCCACAGGCTGCGTTAGAGGATTTGGGGCATATCGTTTGACTTCTTTGGACTGCAGTCTTACCTGTAAGATTAGGGTTTTCTATGTGGTCTCTGTGGATGGCGAGGACCCTCCTGCATCGGCGACAGCAGAGATTCAGCTGCCGTGTCAGAGACCTGCGTTCAGGTGGGACCAAGATGGGCCCAGCTCCCGCCCCGCACCCGGGTTCCCTCTCCTTGTGGCCCCGACCACCTGCGCCCTGGTGCCCTGTGCACCTGAGCAACACGGGGAGGAGAGGGAAGGAGAAAGATGAGGGGCCCTGCCCCTCCCAGAACTGAGCATGGCGGCTGCATGGGGTGGTGGGGGTGTGGGGGGTGGTGTGGGATGGGGGTGGGGTGGGGGTGCGGGGGGCGTCTCCAGTCCTACGCACCTCGGGAGAGCAGCAGGGGCCGAAAGGCATGGGGCCTCGTCGCTGCAGGCTTGGCAGCCAGGACGTCGGGGCTCTGGGCAGCTCCAGCCCTGGGCACCTGCAGGACAGGACCGCAGGGTCCTGCTCAGACCCCAGGACTGGGAACAGCCTTGAGGCAGGTCAGAGCACTTCCCCGAGGAGGAGGAGGAGGAGGAGGAGGAGGAGGAGCTCCCTCCATTGGTGAGGGGCGCGGGGACAGGCCTCGGGGACAGGCCTCGAGGACGGTTGGGGGGGTTACGTGGGGGGAGAGGCGGGCCCTGGAGCCCTCCCGGGACCCCTGAGCACCTTCCCTGCTCTCACTCCGCTTTGTTCGCCTTCGTCCTACCGATAGCCTGCAGGTGCTTTGAGCTTTCAGTGAAAGGAGAGGATGTTTGCTGATAGTATTCATTCTCACGTTTTCTTAAAAATCCAGGGGTATAAACAGGCTCCAGCCAAGCCCAGGCCTTGAAGGTCACGAGTGTGTGCAGACGTTCAAGGTGGACTGGCCAGGCGAGGGCAGGCAAGGTATCCGTCCCCCTGCAAAGAGGACTTTTATTCCAGAGCCAATCAGACCAACTCTCCTGCTGAGAACAACTCAAAATGCAGGATAAAAGCAAAACACGCAAAGTCTTCAAGTCGTTGGAGGATTCACAGGGCAGCTGGGACTGGGGGGCCAAGAGGAGAGGGAAGGAAGGAACCACGCGGGGGGAGCCCAGCACCCAACTTGCCTTTGCTCTCAGCATTTGCCGATTCGTAGGCAGTGCAGGGCCGTGATGTTGGGTAGTTGAGTGGAGATTTTGACAATCCCATGGCAATGGGCGACCACACGTTTGAGTTCAGGGACACCAAGGCATCTAGGACTTGAAGGTCTGAGGTCCTGGATTGAGGAGGCATTCAGTGCACGCTCCCATTGGGATATTTGTGGATTTGTTAGCCATCTCAACTGGGTATCCATGGAGAGAAAAAAGAAATTTTCAAACCTTTTGTACATCATAGACCAAATAAATTCCAGATATACTGCAAATACCAATGTTCAAAGTAGCACAATACATTTCTAGAAGGTAGTAGAAGAGAATAGAACCCCAACCTGCGGAGGTGAAAATTTCTTAAACAAACTCCAAAAGCCCTACCCATGATACTGATAATTGGAGTGCATTAAAATGAAGACTTTCTGCTTCTGCTTCCCCTGAGGATGTGGAACATCTCTCCTATAACAGGGAGAATTTGTAGACAATCTGCAAAATCATATTTTGAGCCCCCAAGAGAGAGGAGGTCACAGGCAATCAGGTGAGATGAATTCCCTTGGCGACAATTCCCTGCAAAAGGAGACAGAATACACACAGAGTCACCTTTGACAGAGCAGGGAGGGAGAGGCAGCAACTCTGAAAGCAGATAAGAACAAGACACTAAAATTTTAATGAATTCTTACAGGCTGAATGTGGGAGAACATGAGAGCTGAGAACTCCTGATGACTTGGACAAAGGAGGGTCTGCACCCTCACACCCCCTTTCCCACGAGCGTCTGTGGTGTTCAGGGGAAGATGAGAGGTAGGATGGGCACCTGAGCAAGCCCCCAGGCATCACAGACATGGGGGGCAGGCGCACCTGAGAAGCCAGGTGACTTAAACCTCAACACAAAATTTATGTTCATTCAACAAAATTAAGAACTTATGTTAATCAGGAAAAAAAACCCATGAAGGGCATAGTGAGGCAAGCCACGGAAAGTGAGAATATGTTTACAGTATAGGTAGATGTGTGTGTGCACGTTTGGTAAAGGACGACTCATTTCAAATAGTATCTCTCTTAGAAATCAGTACAAGAGGCAGAGAACCAAACATACAACTGGACTAAAGTTTCCAAGAGACCCTTTCCAAAAGAAGGAAGCCACATGACCAGCAAACAGGAAAAGATGTTGAACTTCCTAAGTCATCGGGAAAATGCAAATTAAAACCACAACGAGAAGGGATCATGGACCAGCAGAAAGAAAAACTTAAAACACGACAGTACCAAGTGTCTGCAAGGATGGCGGGTGGCCCAGCGGGAGCGCCCTGCACTAACTGGCTTGCCTGCTAAGAGCGCACACCTGCGGCAAGACAAAAACAGCAGCAATGAAATGATAACTAAACGTATACAGGGATTATGCCCATGGCAGCACCATTCGTGACACCTCTGAACTGGAAATAACTCAGAAACTTGTGTACCCGCCAGGAATATGTTGGATAACTACACTGGTGTGTATTGTACAGTGTCATACTATTCAACCCCCAAAATGATAAACAGGACGCGTGGTGCATCTCAGCAACATGCCACGTGGGGAAAGAGGAGCAGCACCAGCAGACGCGTGCAGCAAGTCCCACCTGTGCCGCCTCGGGTCCTGAGGGTCACGTGTGCGCTGACTTTGTGAGGATCCTTCGAAAGGCACCCTTGTGATTTGTGCTGTCTTTTCCCTGAGTGTTTTATGCTTCAGTATGAAATGTGTTTTTAAAAAGGGTCTGTCAAGAAACTCATGGGGTTCGGTTGACTTCATTTAACATTAAATTTTACTAAGTTTAAGGATGCAAATAGGGTTACCGTATTGGCATTGCCTTCAGGAAAACAAACATAACGACCTTGATTCTGTGAACACAGCGACTGATGTGGATATCGTTTAAAAATACAGTAAGGCTCAAGGGAGGGCTCCTACAAATAGTCCATCTCCTCTGTGTGAAAAGCCAGTAGGGCCTCGTCCTCACGGGGGTCTGGGGACATACTCTGGATGTGATTTCATGGAGAATGTTCCTTCTGCCGAGCTAGAAAATGGAATACAGAAATGTGGTTAGGTTTGAATTTTTACCTAGTGATATTTTAGAGAAAGTATTACCATTTGTTGCACATATTACAGAACACAAATTTTTTGTGCTACTCTGATCAAGCAGAATTATTTGCAGGATTTCAGAATTTGTTTATAATAAAATGTATTGAATTAATGATGTGAGAAATGAATCCAAGTCTCTTATGACAAAGAAAGCTGCATAATTAGGGAAGCTAAATAAGAAATGTGAGGTGAGTCCCACAGCACCCTGGAAATTGTTTTGTTACTGCTGCAGTGGATGCGAGCGTCTTTGAAATGCGCACACAGCGAGATGTTTATGTGTGCTGCTCCCTACAAGCACTGTGTATTGTTTGAAATTCCAAACCTTCAAAACAATATAATGAAAGTGATAATTATTACAGTGAATAATATAGACACTTAAAACCTGTAAAAATGAAAAGAAGCTGTGTATGTTTTTTTTGAAAAATCATATGATATAAGAAGAACACTCTAATCTGCAAACAGGAAGCTGAGGTTGGGGATGACCTTGATGAAGTAGGATTTGCAAGGAGGACAGAGAAGGACAGAGCTGGCAGGACCCGGGCTGGGTGTGAGCCGGCGCTGACCGTCAGATGTGACCTATGACCTGCCAAGGTCGGAGGAACCATCTCCGAAAGGAGGAATTTGGGTTCTGGTCATCAAACCACCTGCCCGCTTACGTTCATGTCCTCGCATGGTGAATCAGTGTGTGGGTCACGCGGGTGAAGGGGCGCTGCAGCTCCTGCTCTGGCGGTAGGCGCCTGGGTAGAGGAACAAGGACGTGCATTGCTGAACCTGGCGTCCTAACGGCAACGCCCCCGAGGAGCACCTCCGCCTTTCCCACAGTTAACCAGTTTCAATTTCCGAATGTAATCGCGAGAGGTGTTGCAGTACTGTGCTGTCCCAGCATGAGTTCCACCGTGGACTGAACGTTTGTGTCCCTCCAGAAGCCCCATGTTGAAGCCCTAACCCCCAAGGTGATGGGGTTAGGAGGTGGGGCCTTTGGGAGGCGATTAGGGTTATACGAGGGCACGAGGGTGGGACCCCACGATGGGGTTAGTGCCCTTACGAGAAGAGACGTGAGAGCTCTTCCTCCCTCCCTTTGACCCATGAACACACAGCAGGAAGGCGTCTCTCATCAGACCCTGACCTGCCGGCACCCCAATCTCGGACTTCCAGCCTCCAGACAGCGAGAAAATAAATGTCTGTTGCTCAAGTCTCCAGTCTGTGTGATTTGCTGCAGCAGCTCCCAGCTGACCTTGACAAGTTCCCCACAAAGTCTAAGGCAAAGCTCCCTTTTTGGGAGCAAGCCCAGGTGGCAAAAGTAAGAGAGGGGAGGACAGGAAGCGAATGGCACGCGTGGGGTGGGGTGGCCTGAGACTCAGCCACTGGCTCAGCGCGTCCTGGAGGCATCGCCTGGCCCCACTGGCCCCTGGCTCAGAGCCGAGCTCACACCCTGTGGGGGTGCCCGGAGTCCAGACAACACAGCACGGTCTGCACGGGGCTGGCCAGACCCTGCAACAGCCCCAGCGCGGCAAAAGGCCAGGGAGGGGGAGAGGCCCAGAGCTGTGAGCCTCCCAGGCAGCTGCTTCTGCCTCTGGCTGCGCCCTGAAACCACCCAGGTGTGTGTCTGCATTTTCCCTGCTGGTCTTCCCCACTCAGGTTAGGAAGATGAGAGTGTGGTTTGTGTCTGCCTTGTTCCCTCCTCAGGGCTCAGTAAATGCAATTGCTTGAAGCAAATAGATGGGTCCTGATGCGCGTATTTATTGGAATTTGGCTTTTCAGCCTCTTTGGAGGATGACAACCTACCTGTGCTATCCCTGCAGAAAGACTGGCTTCCTCAAGGGGAAAAAGCCTCCTAAAAAATTGCCCTGAGCAAATTAGCAACGTAAGGGATGCTCTAATCAGGCACTGAGTTTCAAAGAAGCTGTTTTTATCAAATGGCTTAACGAGTCAGTCCACCACTGCTCCGGCCCCGGGCCCACGCCTGGTGTCCCGCACCGCGGTCAAGACCCTGCGCAGGTGACCCCCGTGGTGCGCCCGGAGCCCGTCTCCCGGGGAGGCAGCGCCGGGCAGGCAGCGGGTAGATGCGGGGAGGACGCGGACTGGGGGCCTTCGGGCTCCTCTGCCGCTCCCGGCGGTGCCCGGGACGGGGGCGAGGCCCTCCAGGGGCGCGGTGCGCGGTGCCGGGTGCGGGGCCGTGCGTGTCCCCACGAAGGCCACGTCCCCGCCCGTGGCTCCCTGGAGTGAGGGGCGGTCGTGGCGCCCGGGGTTGCCCGGCCGCCCTCGGGGTTGGGGCGCCCCAGCCGGCGAGCGGACACAGGCGTGCCAGGTGCGCCCGGCCGCGCGGGGCGGTCCCGGCGGGCTGGGGCGCGGATGGTCGCTCGCGGGTTTAGTCGAGTCACGGAGATGACGACGCGGGAGAACGTCGGTGCCGCCGCGCCGCTGCCTGCAGGTGCGGGAGGGCGCGCACCCCGGAGACCCCCGCGGATTTGGGGGCCCGGCGGCGCCTGCGGAAGGCCAAGTGCAGTGGAAAATTCTGTCACTGATCCTTGTAAAAGACCATTATCCTGTGAAATCACAAGTGATAAACCCGCAGTGGGCGTATGGAGACCATGTGAAATCAATGCTACCTTTGCACGTTTCTGAAATTATGCCGCGAGGACCAGAAAATTACTTTTTTTGCTACCTCATCCAGAATCAGACATTAACCTATCTTTCGTTCCCATTTCTACCCTAAATTTTTGTTTTGTGTCTTTTTAATATCTTTAATGTTTTGCATGTGATCTTTTAATCTTTCTCATATATTATACGTATTGCTGTCTTTCATATTTGTATCTATATTATCTGTCTCTCCCTTGATAGTTTTATAAAGAGAAGGAAAGGGAGGAAACATGCAAGAAAACCAAAGCTATTTGCATTTTTGTGTCGTATTTCTTCTTTCCACGTTCAGAAGACTATTAGCACTCAGTACAGGAGATACTATACACGGCACACTACGCATTTGATTTTTAATAAGCCTTTTTTCCCCATCAAAAGTGTTCTCCCTGTGGGTTTAGAGCTCCTGGCCTTGCTGCGTCCACTGGAAGGCGGATGAGGAGTGTCTGGAGCAGAGGCCACGTCCTTCCCGCTGTCTGGAGGAGATTCTGCTGATGTCTTTGTCTTTCCTGTACGTTCTCTGTAAACTAGCAAGTGAGCTCAAAGTCGCTCCCTCACCGCGGAGGTCTTAAATGAATCAAAGATCCAGCCTCTGTTGACGTGGCCCACTTTCCTTCAAGCTAGCCTCGCGGTTCTCGGGCTGCCTGTGAGAATTCGGATGTCAGATGAAAGACGCGCCTCTGATAATTATGCCAGGTCTTTACTGACGGTTCAAATCCCCAGTTTCCTGGGCTAATGTTGGAGCTGCATCCACCCTGCTCCTATGTGCTTCCTTATCAAGAGGAAATCCTATCTCATTAACAGGTGCCCAGGGCCTTGGGTACAGAATTCATTTGTAGAGAATGGATTGCCCTCTTGTTTGCCTTTGTCCCATTTTGAAATAGCTGTGGGGTTACTCACACTTAATAATCAGAATTATTATTGAGTGCCAACTTTGTGTGGGGAAAACAAGCATTAGAGAAGGATTAGAAAACACCTTCCAGACCTGAGGTCTCTTCAGGAACCCAAGACATTCCCCAAGTGGAGTAGCTGAGGGCACAGCATGGTTACGCCACCAGAGGATGGGCGCAGGCTGCAAGTGCTGTGCGAGCGTGTGTGTGTGGAGCGGGTGGAGGGAGTCTCCCAGGATGGTTTGATGAGGAAGGTTGCACAGAGGTCGGCTTGGGAGGGAATGGACTCTCTGAGTGTGCGGTGCCTAGTAGCCAGCCCCACAGCTTCTGTCTTGAGTCCCTGACACTTACTCTTGAGAGGATAAAGACACATTCCCAGATGTGAGTGGATCATTCACATGGCCAAGGAGCCAGCTGCCTCAGTGTGAAAACAAACAGCAACATGGTGATGTGTTGATCCCAAGTAAAACCGCATGCCAATCAGTGAAGATAAAGATAAAATTTCTACTCTGCAAAATGCTAGACATGTTCATAAGGAGAGGTCTGGCATTGTTATTTCTAACTATAGAATCTATTTTGGGTTCTCAGATCCTTCCATCTGCCTCTATTTGCTCAGACCACTTGTGGTCGCTGTTAGTCTCTTTGCCAACCTCCTGGTCCCCTCCCTACCCCCCCCCCCCCCGGTAGGACTGCCATTCCCTGCTGTAGCTGGGGCATTGTGACTAGTTCTGGCCGATGAGTTTGGAGCCTTTGTGTCAGTGGGAAACCTTCCGAATGCTGCCCTTTCTGGCACGGCTGCTACGCTGGTATGGGACAGTGGCTGCTCCAAGAGTCTGGGTCCCCGGGGACTCTGTGAGCTGAGGCTCCTGCCTACCTGACCCCAATAGGCATGTGGGAGGAGCAGCAATAGGCATTTTGTTTTAAGCCACTGAGTTTTGGGTGGTTTATAACTGTGATCTATCCCGACTAATACAGAAACTGGTACCAGAAGTGGGGTATTATATAGAGGAAAAAAGGAAGTGTGTGGGACTGGGTTAGTGGGCAGGCAGCAGGAAGCTGTGAAGGGTGCTGAGCAGGTGGACGTTAGCGTCACGCAGCAGCACAGCATTTGAAAAGCTCTCCCTTGAGATAACTTGGAAGGCAGGTAACGGTAGCTTTGTGGGGAGAGATTTAAAGACAGACGGTGGACAGAATTTCGAAAAGCAATATAAAGAAGAGATGGCTTGAGGAAAGACTTGTCCAAATTGCAAGCAGGATTGAAAGAGAGTAGAGAAAACCAGAAATTCGGGGACTTTCATCATTAGAAAAAAAGCAACTGCTTCCAACCCCTCACCAGAAAAATCTGGGGAGGCTGAGCTGGACACAGTGGTTAGAACTCGCCTTGGTCACTTCCACATGCTGTCAGAGCCTCTGGGTAAACTACCTTGTTTTAGAGAAAAGATCCAGTTAAGATTGTGGAGCTTAGTACATTCTTTCAACTGGACAGAATGGGCAGGACTTAAAGTGTGGGTTTTCCCAAAAAGGTGTAAGGTGACAGTACCTACCACCAGGTCAAGAAGCAGCTGAGAAACAGGCTAAATCAGAGAATCCCATCAAGAGAAAAACTGTGGGTGTAGAGCAGCATGGAAGCCGTTAAGAATTCCATGCAGTTTTTAAGGGAATTGTGCTTCCAGCGTACCCCAGCCACAAATAAAGAAGTCTGTGACCACTTGGGGGTTGCCACGACCCCTCTCCAGGTGGGGTCCAGCCAGATATGGCAGGGGGAGGGGTGAGGCTCTCAGAGGGCAAGAGCAAGAGTCAGAAAGCAGTGCTGCCCCAAGGGACAAAATGGGACCTGATCTGGAACGTTCCCTGTCTGTGGAGAACTATGTGCCCAGTGTGGTTTTGTCGTGGCCACTGGCAGTCCAGCCATGTGTTTCCCGTGCTTCCCCGGGACTTTTGGGGGTGGTTTACTGTCCTTTCCAATTCCCACCCCAGCCCAACTCACTCCTGTGAGCGCAAGCCCTACATCTCCTCACTGTCAGCCACCCTTGGTGCCACATCCAAGAGGCATTCCGCAGTCTGTCATTGCACAGTGACCCGTCACGCTCTCCCCTCCTTTGTGGTCTCCTGGAAAACGTCTAATCCAAATTCCCTCCTTCTCCACACTTGCATCAAGCTGTAGTCGTGGCTGAAATGAAATACGTAGTCATTTTATCTGTTCTCACTTTAACCTATGATGAGGAATTTCAAATGTACAGCTGACGAATTGTTGCGAAGTGAATGTTCACTTTCACGCACCACTCATGTTGAGAAACAGAGCGTGTTTAGAATCTCAGGCCCGTTGAGAGAGTGTCTGCTGGGTGCACCACCACCCCTTCCATAGTCAGCAGAGCAACGATGGGCCTGCTTATTAGGAAATAGCTGGTCTGGTACTTCTTTGAACTTTATATAAGGGAAATCGTATCATGTATTCCTTTGTTTCTGGTTTATTTTGTAAAACACGATGTTTGTGATAGTTGTATACATGGCTGCAATTCTTTCTTTTCTATTCATAGTACTCCGTTGAGTGAATATACCACAGTTTATTTATCTTGGACTCACAGAATGACATGGGAAAGAATATTTCTTTTTTATCCCTTGGAATAATTTGTGTATAATTGGTGCTATTTTTTCCCTTTGAATATTTAGCAGAATTTATCCGTAAAGCCATTTGTGCCCGAAGGTTGATTTGTGGGAAGGTTTTTCTATTATGGATTCATTTCCTTTCCTACATAGGACTATTCAGATTTTCTTTTCTTGCATCTGTTTTGGTGTATTTTGGATTATTCAGATTTTATTTCTTGTGTCTGTTTTTTGGTGAGGTGTGTTTTCCCAAATAACTTGATAATTTCCTTTAAAATTAGATATTTATGAGTGTATGTTTCCTTGTGACAATATGCTATACTTTGGTACCCCCCTTTTCTGTTCTGATGTTAGTTACTTGTTTCCTCTCATTTTTCTTAGTCTAACCTACAGTTTGTCAGTTTTATTAGTCTTTTCAAATATCCAACTTTTGGCTTTTCTCTTGTGTTATGTTATGCATGTTTCACTAATTTATACCGTTTATTTCCTTCATTCACTTTATTTGGATTTAATTTACTGCTGTCTTTCAAACTTGGTGAGAGATTGCTTGAATCACTGATTTCTTTTCTGTCTTCGTTCTTTTTTAATGTTTGCGTGTAAGGTAATATCATTGAGTTGCTCAGACTTACTGCTACCTCCAAATTAGTTTTTAAAAATCTGGTTTTTCCCTATTTCATGAGACTTCTTTCTTTTGGAGGTGCAAGTTTCTAGTTTCTTTTGAACAATATGCTGGAGAAAAGTTTGTTATTTTCTTCGTAATCTTCCACAACATTAGCCCAAGTCCATATTTCTGGCTGGGTTCATCTATTAAATAAGCTCTTGGGAACAAGACTAACTCTTAGAACCCACCAAAAGTTAGACCATGCTGAATCTGCAAGCCAGGATGTCCCACAGCTTGTCCACCTGTGGGGATCGCTGCATGGAGAACAGAGCGTTAGCATCAGGTGCACTCTAGGGACCACCTGAGGACCCCTCACTTTTCTCAGTGAAGGAAGATTGATTTCCCATTTGCGTTGTTTTGAACTGTAACTACTTCTCTGGAAACACAGGTAGGCTTTTTCTGAGTTGGATTTTCTGGGTTGCCTTCCTCACGCCACAAGGGAAAAAGTGAGATGTGTGGGAAACAGTCAACGTCGCAGGCCACGCCACTGCCAGCAGCTTCGCAAGCCCAGGCACTGCCTCCGTGAGCCTCCCGTTAAAGCACATCTTGCTGGGCTTAGGGAGTTGGCTTCAGGGTTGAAAACATATTCGCGTAGATGCAACTCGCCAGGGCTGTCCAAGCCCTGCTTGGGTTCTCCCCAACTCCCGGTTGCCTTTTGCCTGGTGTCCTGGGCCAGCATTCTCCCTCAGCGTGTTCAGTCTGTTTCTCACCAGGATGGGGGGCGGGACCCCCCGAGCAGCCTTTACAGCATGGCTGGCCCCTGCCTCTGCCTCGCTCCTCCCCACAGCCCTGTCCACCCGGCTGGGGGTGTACCCCGAGGCACTCCTGGTGCACCTGCTGGTTTGCTCCGAGGACACTGATCCCGGTATGTCATGGCCCTGCTGCCCATGAAGCCAGGCGTGTTCCTTGGTACCCCTGCCCGCCACCTTGGTGACCTGGCTCTGGCCCTTGTTCACCTGCCCTGAGTCCATCTACTGGCCTGTAGGGCGCCCTGAGAAAACACTGGGAAAGTTCATGTGCTGGTCACATGCTTTGATTGAGTGGACATCGAGGAGGACGTATTACTTATCTTTGTGGATGTCATCCTAAGGGGTAGCAGCTATTGGTGTAGACTTTATTTTCACTCACGTGAACTAAAGTAAGTAAAACAGGTAAACAGACACAAAGAAACAACACAGGGGAAAAGGTGACTCCATCAGTACTTTTCTTTTTCTTTTTTCCAGACTTGAATGCTGATCTATGTTCGTCACAATTCAGGCACACACTCCTGGAAATTACATTTATTTCACTGAAATGCATTTAAGCACTATAAATTGACTCTGGTTACTTATTGACGTCTCCTCCCTTTGGAAATGAAAACTTCCTACCCTATGAAAAGGTTGTTCTGAGGATTTTTAAGTAAATTAAGAACATCATTTGTGAAATAGCCCAACCTGCTAGCTCTAGATCAAGTGCTGACCTGCAACAAGTAGCCACCACTGACCACTTTTTTCTCTTTCACCCTCTCAGGACCATCTTCTCCAGATGCCATCTGCTTCGGGTCATGGAGGAGAAGGTAGTTACAGATGACAGAGATGGTCATAATGGCGGTGATGGTGACGGTGACTATGAAGATGGTGATGGTGGTGATGGTGATGATGATGGTGGTTATGATGGTGATGGTGATGATGATGATGGTGGTGGTGGTGGTGATGGTGATGATGGTGGTGATGGTGGTGATGATGGTGGTGATGGTGGTGATGTGATGGTGATGATGGTGATGATGATGATGGTGATGATGATGATGGTGGTGATGATGGTGGTGATGGTGATGATGGTGATGATGATGATGGTGGTGATGATGATGATGGTGATGGTGGTGATGGTGATGGTGATGGTGATGATGGTGATGATGGTGGTGATGATGATGGTGGTGATGGTGATGAAGGTGATGGCAGTATGGTTACAGTGATGAAAGAATATAAATTAAATGGACATTGACCTGCTATTTTGGATTCTGTTTAAATTCCAGAGGCATATATATTGCTCTTTGTGTAAAACTTTTTGGAATAGAACTTGGATGATTAATATGCTTATAAATTGGAATGAAGATATTAAAATTTATGTGGAATTTTAGAAGAAAGTTCAATTAATTTTTTATTGCAAATACGAACAAGATTATTGGATAGATTACTTATTGCTTTCAGCATTAGACACTGAAGTAATTAATTTGTTTTTATTGCAAACCAGAATTAAGTTAGTAGACGAATTGCCTTTTCAGGGACTGGAGCTCATTGTAGCTGATCTTGTTTGGGGAAAATGAAGCCTTGTGGGAAAGAATGATATTATTGAGTGAATTGCTTTTGCTTCTGACTGAAACAAAACAATTAAGTCAGTTGAGGTTTTCTCTTTTTCAAATGCAGAAAAATCCTGGTTTTCTGAAATTTGCTTCTGAAATTTAAAAAGATCATTCCTTAGCGTGAGTTTCCCACAACCCTATCTGTATGTCTATTGGCATAGATTATCAATAATTTTTGTTTTATACCTGCATTTTCCATTTTAGTTGTATTCTACTCTTATTGCCAAAAATTATGCATTCCCTTAAAATAAATATGAGAGGATAGCTTCCACTCTCCTCTCTGATTTCCCCTCTTTCTGATCTGAGTTCTCCAATTCAATGGGTGACCCCATGTTCAGGTGTGTCTGGGAGAGTCCAGGTTACACCTGGTGTCCTAGATGACTTGCTAGTGGTACCCACTTTCACACTTACAAGTGCTCGCTTGGGAAGGTAGGTCATTTGACCTCTTTAGTCATACAAGGCTGCACGCCTGTACTCCCCATGGCAGGACTGTTAAGGGCTCGATGGCTGGCCGCCTCCACAAAGCCAGCTCTTCCCCTTTCTGTGGCGATTGGCCCCTGAGAACGACTCCAGGAGCAGGAGGCAACTGCATCTCTGTTTAAGGCAGGACAATGGAAGATGCTAAACGTCTGGGATTGACCGACTGCCAGCATTCACGGGTGCCTTTCCCCCAGCCTCACCCTGGAGTTGTAGCTAAGCTTCTGAAAGTTTGCTAATCTGACAGGTCAGGAAGAGTGTTGCAGTGCAGATTTAACTGACATTTTATGGTAAGTAAAATGCAGATCATTTCATTTTCAAATACGTTTGTATATTTTGGAGGGAGAACTCTCTTTTCATGCCTTTAATCCCATTTTTCTATTTATTCTTTCTTATTTGAAATATTCCTTTATAAATTCATAAGTAAACTCTTTATGTCTGATTTATGTTGAACACATTTTCTCCCTGTCATCGTGTTTTCTTTCGTTTTGATTATTTTTCATGAAAAACTTTCATGTGCATTGAATTTTTAGTCTTTTGTTTATTGCATCTGGGCTGTGTCAGGGTAAGAGAAGCCTCTGTGCACTCGTGTAGTGAAGAAACACTCCATGCTTTCTCCAAGGGTTGCTTGGCTTTATCTTTGTGTTTAGAGCCCTTGTTGTTTTAGAGTTTATTCTTGTGTGTGCGTGATGTGTGAAACAAATTTAATATTTTTGAAAGCTGCCTACCAAGTTTTCTGAAAACAATTTATCAGAGAGTTCACATTTTCTCAGTGGTTTCATAGGCCACAAATATCATGTACAAATTTCAAGTTGAACTCAGGGTCTTTCTAGGATTCTATTTTGTCTAACTTCCAGGCTCCCTGCCTAGTCATGGATTAGTTTCCTATTGCTCTGTAACACGTTACCAACTTAGTTCATTGGGCCAACTTTGCGTGATGTGTAAGGCTACACACACACACACACACACATATACATTTGGATTCAATTTTCTAAAATTTTATTAAGAATTTCTGTGCATAAGTTCATGTGAAATTTTAATCTGTTATTTTTGTTTATTGCAGTATCTTTGTCTAGTTTTTCTAACAGGTACTACTGGCCTTAAATAAATGAGTTGGGAATTGTTCCATCTTCCTCTGTTTTCTTAAAGAGTTGGTGTGTGACCCATATTATTTGTTCCGTAAATGTTTGATAGAATTCATCTTTGACACACTCTGGCCAGGAATCGCCTCATGGGAACGTTTTGAGTTATGGGAGCCCTTGTGCTGTCTTCTGTCCCTCTGTACATGTCCCTGTCACTCTGTGAGCCCTTCCAGGTTTTCTGAGGCAAAATGTTTCAGGCGTACCTTGTATTTTCTCTGCCCAAGCTCTGAAATCAGCCATTTCCCCAAAAACTCCTTATTTCTTTTGGTGGAGAATAGTACTCAGAGACTAAAGTTGGGATGTTGGTATGTTCAATGCCACCGGAGTGTCATTGCTCTTAGGCTCATTTGTGGAAGCACAAGCTTGTGCTGGCCCCACCCCAGCCCCACCCCAGTCCCCCCCAGTTCCCCCCAGTTCCCCCCCAACAGTCCCACCCCAGCCCCCTCCCCCCAGTTCCCCCAGTCCCCCCAGTCCCCCCCAGTTCCCCCCCACAGTCCCACCCCAGTCCCCTTCCCCAGCCCCCCCAGGGCACCTTTCTCCCTTGGTTTTCTCTTTCTCTGCTCCACATTTGTGTCTATCTCATTAGATACTGAAAGCTGCTCCCACACTGGGTGTATTTCCTTGTCTGCTTGTCTACACGTCCCACACGACAGCTTGAGGACTGGTGTGTCCACCTGCCTATGAGAAGCAAACCAGCTTCAAAGGGTTGGGGATTGAAACAAAGCTTCAAGCTTTATTTACATTTTTTCCTTCAGGCTGAAAGTATATAGTCAAAAAACTGCATTCACAAGTTACTTAGATTCTGTCTTTTTTCCCCTTCAGTATGCTTACATGACTTATTTAGGAAACAGTGGGTTCATTTGTTTCTAGCGGTGCTAAGTTTGGGATCTCCTGCGTCCTTGTCGACTTAGTTTCCTTGGCTTAGGCGAGAGCCAGTCACGTGCGTTCGTGAGCAGTGGGGGTGTTCGGCTGAAATCAGCATTTGTAGGAAAGTCCTTTTAAAAGTCAATCAGAGGGACATCTGCACTCTCACGCTCACCGCAGTGCTATTCACAGTGGCCGAGATTTGGGATCGAACTGAGTGTCCACCGACAGATGAGCGCATAAAGAAATCGTGGTTTACATACACGGTGGGATACTATTCAGCTTTAAAACAGAAGGAGATCCTGTCGTTTGTGACAGCGTGGGTGGAACTGGAGGGCCTTACGCCAGGTGCAAAGCCTGGCACAGAAGAGAAATCTGCACGTTCTCACTCACGGAAGCTAAAAAGTTGATCTCATGGAAGTGGAGAGTCGAACAGCGGTCACCAGAGGCTGGAGGGAGGCGCTGGCAGCGGGCACAAAACAGCCACGAGCTTGTGAGGTGCTGGAGGTGTTAATTAGCCTAATTTAATCACCCCACAATGTATATGTCCATCAAAACATCACATTGTACCCCAGAAATATAAACAACTTGATATTTGTGTGTTAAGTGTACGTGATGGGCCTGACAGGCTTATCTCCCTGAACATCCCTTATAGGAAGCTACACTCCTCACACACATGTCCATGGACACACACACTCGGACACACATGCACATGTGCTTTCCTGTGAGGAACTCAACAGTCAGGTTATTTACTGTGTTATGTGGGCAGCTAAGCTAAATTCTTTCTATCTGCATGTTTCTCAGAGTCCAGAATAGTTACTACTTGCAAATCATGCCCCTTCCACACAATGACTCATCAGCAATTGTGCTTTCATAACAGGGAGTTTTAATTTTTGTCTTCTTTCATAGATGGCTCTCTGAATCTGTTTTAGAATAATACAAGCATCTGCTTAAGATTCACAATTCAAACATCTCAAATGTCATCCCTGTTTGGCCATAACAGACACATGTACATGGCAGATAAATTAAAAAAACTGTATATTCGTTGCAGTGGCAAACAAATTTACAGTGCATGTGTGAAAAAGGCAATTATACTTATAAGCAGTAACTTACATAGAAAATTACCAATTTTTCCTGTTAAAACACCTATTGGGTATGAAAATGTTACATTTTAAGAATTAAGGAAAACATGAATTTATATTTTATATTCAATAGAGCTTTCTTTGAAAAATGAATATATTAAAGTTTGAAAATATCCCTCTTCCTTTTGATAGGTGCCATGCTGTGAATTTGTAGAAAAGTTGTGTATTTCAAAGCTTCAGTTAGAAAACAATGTAATTTGCTCACATTTATGCATTTTGGTTCTGCTAACAGGGAATCGTGAACTGTCCCCGGGGCCCAGTCAGCAGACACCCGTGGGAGTGTTGGTCTCTGCCCTCTGAGTGGGAGATGAACCCAAATTAATCATCAGCCTAGAATATTTGTCCCCTCAGGATACTGTGTAGATTCATGCTCCAATCTATGTTCAAAATGAAAACACTTTCCTCCAATATATTAACATGGGGGTTAAATTCAGGATTTTTTGGTGGAAATGTTCAAGAGTTAGTTTTATTTTATAGTGTGAATGACAGGGTACCTCAAGCTGGGATTTTACAAAGAGCTGAGATTTTTGCAGCTGGAAAAGGACCAGGACCCCACCACTGTGGAGCCAGGCCCGAGCTGCCGGGCAGGACGTGAGTTGCTTCCCCAAATCCTCTGACTCACCGTACTGTGGTCACCCAGCCTGTGTCTTTGGAACACACCTAAAGCCACTTAAAGTTGAGCCTTTTGTACATGCCGAGCCCTGTTTTATTTGAACTGCAAGGCCGTCTTACTGGTGGTGCCATGTTGGGTGTCGTCTGTGCAGACGGGGCAGGCTGACTTCCCTGCGACCAGGCTGGACGTTGGTACAAGATGTAACCAAGTTCACAAACGTACGGAGCTGAAGAGCGATTGGGTACAAACCTAGCTCCACCAGTGGGATGACGCCAGTGAGACACTTCGCCTGACTCCCTCTCGTTTTAAACATCTGCAAAATAATGATGATGAAAATAGTAAATAAAAACTGTGGGGATGGAATGAGCTAACACTGGAGACCAGTCAGTCCAGTGTGGGCGTTTGGTGAGTGGTCTCTGCGAGGCTGGCTCCTTGCTCATGTAGGCTTGTCGATGCACAGTTCCCTCACCAAATTGTGGCAAATTATTTTTATTGCTCAAAAATTATATTCATTTTCTAGTTTAAATATCGCACAGTTCTGAAAGCAATTTGATAGTTTCCTTTATGAGTAAGAGGTTAATTTGCCCTCACTGACCTCTAGCGCTTTCTCATTGTTCAGTGCTTTGTGCAGTAACAGGGAGGCTAAGGATTCATTTGAAATGTGTTTTAGTCTTTCTCTTATTTTATGTTCATTACTTGTTGATTTTTATTTGCTGACTTACTTTTGAATTACTGTGCCTGGTTTCTGGGCTTTCTGTGAGTTTGTCAGGTCAGAACGTCTTCACGTGTGAACGACTCAGCACGCCACCGTGACGTCCGGAGGGGACGTTGGTAGTGTCTTCATCCTGGCAGCTTCCCCACCGATTTCTACAGAGAACGAACAAAAATGTTCACCACCCCCACATGGCACCCTCTCGGACGCTGCAAGCGTGACCGCGCCGAACGCAGGCCGGGGCCTGCGGGGCTGTCAACACCACGCAAGGCACGTCAGTGAAACGCAGCTGTGGCCCATCTTGAAGCCAATACTCTGAGGTCGTTTCTCACATTAACACCTGCATGGTATTCTCTAAGAAACAGCTGTCACTCGCTTGAAAGTCTAGTCATAGGAAGTGTAATTCAAGTTACCTGGATAACAGTCTAGTTGAAAGAGCACAAAATCTGAACTTCGTGCTCCTTTAAAGAACTGAAACCGTGTTGCATTCAAGCATACACGATAACAGGAGCTAGAACCCAGAGTATTGATATAGAGCAAAGTGTTGTCAAATTTTAGGGAAACACTGATTCTTTCCTAAAGAATTCAGCAGGTGGCCCTCTGGTCAGTGGCTTCTGTGCAGGGCTGGAGGTGCCCTCCCGTGGGAGGGAGTCAGCGTGGCCTCGGGCAGGTGAATTAGCCGAACATCTACCTGGCCGAGCAGAGGCACAGGTTTGGGAAATTCCCCCAAAACTCCACCTGAAGAGGTAACTGCAACCTGCACAGGCCCGGGCCGAGGCCACTGACCACCGCCTCTTGCGTTTCCACCATAATCGAACTTCTTTCTGACAATACCAGGAGCGGGAGATGTTTTTCCCCTTTCCTGAAATGTCAGCCGCCCCTTTGTCTATGAGCAAGTGTGTTTTCAGCAGGAAGACAAATTGTGAAAATGCGAAGATGGTAAGAATTTTTAAAAAGAACATCTACGTCCAAAATAACTTGGAAGTTCGTAATCTTTTCCACAAAATTTGAAGCTGTCTTGATTAATATTTTTGAACAAATCAGTTTCTAAAGAGTTTGAAACAGTTTATTCTAACTTAAATATGTATATTTACAACATTAATTTTCTTAGCATAATCCATTGTCCATCTCCAAAAAGACTGACATACAATATGCAATAAACATGTAATAAATACAACATTCATGCGGTTGTTCATATGACAGTGAAGAGACAATCTCAGCAAAACATTTGGTTTAGCACCTTCCTCACTGGAAGTTCCCGATACAGCATAACCACCACTGATAGTAACTCTGTTCTTTTTCATTATTGCATATTGTGAAAAATAAACGAGTAAGTGAACATAAAGCCTTCCGTGCCGTGCCTGGCACATATTTAGGGCTCACTGAACTTTAGTTTTTTGGTGTTTTGTGGGTTTTTTTAACATATAGTATAAAGAAAAATAGTAACCCCGAATCAGTGAAGTATCAGTGAAGTCCGAATCCAGCCATTTTTGCTGAGATTTCTTGTGTTAGAACATCCCGAGTGACGGAAGAGGGTGCAGATGTTTTCATTTTCTTATTTTCAGCCACCTTGTTGCCTAACAGATTCAAACTTAATTTCTCCTGCCAGTTTGTCAACAGGACTGAGCAGAAGTGGAACCACACTCTGAGGCCCCACTGACCCTCCCACCGCGGCCCCCCGTTCGCCTGTCCAGACCGCGTGACCTGCTGTCCCTGGTCTCCCTCTGGCAACACTCGCTGGGCGCCTGCCGGTGCTCGGCTGTGCCGCGGGCGAGCTGTCGGGACTCAGAGGCCAGCGCCTTCCTGACCCAGGATCCCCCACGAGTCTTCTCTTTGGGACCACATGGACGCTTCAGCGTCGAGATGCCCAGTTCCCAGCGGTGCCCAGTTCTTTCTAGTGGCTGATATCTCAAAAGGGCTAAAATTCATTCCACTGGGGATTAAACACCAAAATGCACAGATTTCTGCCATTATTTCACACCATGGTAGCAACTCCAGTGCTGTTTTGGGAGGACTCTACAGCGGCTGCTCTGTGCTGCACGTCCCCAGCTCGGCACGGGCTGCCTCCCTCGGCCACCTCTCGCAGCCAGCGCCCCACCTGGCGAGCAGAGCAGGACCACGTGAGGCACCCGGCGTCATGGGCTCCTGCCCCCTCGGTTTGGTGACATATGTTTTTATTTCTGCACCTATTATAATTTCCAGAATACTTTATAATTATTTTTGCTTCCAATAGTCAATTGGCTTTTAAATAAGTTGTTTAAAAAATAATAAAAATGAAAAATTTATATGTTCCCATACATTTCCCCTTCTAGTCTGCTTTATTCCTTCCTGCACACCATGAGTGTGCCTCTATTAATTATATTTTCTATTTATCATGGGTTGTACTTGGGGGATTTTTGCTTGTGAAATCTATATGAATTTAGAAACTAAAAGAAAGTTAATCACCACTCTAAGCTTGCAGATGAAGAAGCTGAGGCCAGACAAGCTCTGGGACTCATCCAACTGCACATGTGCCTCTGCCCCACCGTCCCCTTTTGTGCCACTGTTATTTCTGCAATGCCAGTTTCCTCTCAAAAGAGCAATTCACAAATGTCAGTGCCAGAGGTGCCTGTCTGGGTACTTTTGTCTTCATTTTAAAAAATTTTCTAATGAGAATTGCAGACTAATTAATTGAAAAATCAATTGTCAGTGTGTTAGTCTGTTCTGGCTGCTGCAGCACGATATCATGAACTCGATGGCTTACAGACAATGGAAATCTATGTCCCACCATTCTGGAGGCTCGAGGTCCAAGATCAACACACAGGCGGATTCCGTGTCCGGCGACGGTGCCTTCTCGCCGTGTCCTCACGTGGTGGAAGGGGCGGGGGAGCTCTCTGTGGGGCACTGGTCCATTCTCGAGGGCCCCACCTCCTACCACCACCACCTTGGGGGTGAGATTTGGACATTGACTTTTGAGGGGACACGGGCATTCATTCCATAACAGTCGGTTAGAAGATCTACAGGTTAATTATTTTACTCTTTATTTTTATGCAATGACTTTTTTAGTGTCTCCATAATACTCAAATATTCTGTTTTCCCTCTGGTCCTCCCATTGTGTTTTCTGTGTACAATCTGCTTAATTTTTGTGCCCCGTACTTCTCCAAAACCCAGAAACTCAGTGGATTCCACCTCGGGCTCTCAGGGTCTTCATGCTTCGTCCGTCCTGTCTCTCCTCTGTCTTCCATGAGTGACGGTTTCCATCCCAGGTGCCTCTTCCAGCAGCAAGTTCTCATTTCATCTAAACTTGTTCTACCTCTTTCCACGACAAACGCGCTTCCTTCAAAACTCGCCGGCGTCTGTCATTGCTGCCGGTGTCCTCCTCTGGTTCCCGGACTAGGAATCCGTTTTGCTCAGCGGCCCTTGATTTCATCCCCTGCATCTGCTCTGGCAGCAAGTCTCAGCTCTGGTCCCTTAAAAATGCTCCTCCAGGTCAGCCCAACTCAGGCGAGCGGGACGCTGGTGGGTGTGTTGGGGGCACGTTAATTATGACGAGAGGGAACCTCCCCGGTGGGCAGCCTCGCGTCCCAGGTGGGCGGCCCTGTCTGGGGCTGGGGATGGCAGGAGGAGGACCCTCTGCCCCTGTGGACATTCCCAGGCCACCCGGTGGGAGCAGAGGCCAGTGGGTGGGGGCCTGGGAGCCCAGCTACGAAGTGCCTTCCCGTCTGGAGTCCAGGATGGGGCCACACTGAGGGGAGAACATTTCTCTGGGCCTTAAACTGCAGCTTTCCCCCGGTTGTGGGGCTTGGAGGAAAGTTGATGAATCTCTCCCTCGCGTGGGGGCAGGAGCACGTCGCTGCGGGGGTGACGCAGCCGCCCCATGCAGCTCCCTGCTCGCGTCACCACGCTGCGCTGTCACGCCGGCCTTCCTCCTGGATGGCCCCCTGCATCCACACCCCCCAGTTTTCTGAGCCACTTTTGGCGTATTTAATGCTCCTTAAGTCGCTGCGTGTTGTGCCCACCCACAAGATGCGAAGACTCCGGTCTGTCCTCTGTAAGTGAAAATGCTGTTCGTGTCTCTGAAATCCACCTCGTGGAGGCTTCCGCCCTGTTCACACAGCGAGAGCCGCAGTAGGATTGAACAAGTAAAAGTAAAGCAAAGACGAACGGAGGCCCGAACAGTCAGAGAGGCCCGGACGAGGGAGAAGACGGGAGCACGCTCAGAACCGCCCTGCTGAGGGCCGACTGCGCCCACCCGGGACCGACGGAGAAAACCCGCCAGAAACCCCCACTTCCACGGCGGGAAGCGCGGTGTCCCTGGCCTGGCCGGGCTCGGTGTCTCGGGCAGCTGGACGCTGGGCAGGCGCCTCGGCACACGTCCCGCAGCGAAAGTCTCCCAGGCGTTTGTTTCACTGTGCCCCATTCATGCCCCGGCACCTGCCGACTCCCGTGCCGAGCTCGGCAGCCCTTTGTGATCTGACCTGCTTCCCGGTCGTTGAGCTCCTACCCGAGCCGCAGGGCAGCGCAGCTCTGTCCTGGTGGGGGGACACCTCGCATTGGCCTGCCGCGACTGTGCTAACCCCGTTTGCAACAGGAGATGTCCTTTCTTCCTCCACTTAGTCCACGTTAAAAATCCCGTCATGTCTGCTTCAAGCGTCCTCCGGAGAGCCGGGTCCGCTTGTGTCTCTACGAGTCCTCACTGTGCTTGGGGCTGATCCGCAGCCGTGAGGATCCACCTGCATCTCCTGCCTCAGCACACCCCGCTGTCAGGCTCCCCAGCCCTCACGGGGTCTTCCTCACCCTGCATATGCACTGGGCATTTTCTGGGTGTCTTCCTGTCCTTGGAGGCGTCCCCCAGGCACTGGGCCGTGGTCACAGTCACAACACCAACGTTAGCCCCGATGACGAGGCTCCGCGTCCTCAGGGAGCAGGCTCTGCTGTTGACGGCCCCACTGTGTTCAGTCAGATGATACGGGCGAGGCTGGGGCACATCCAGGGCCCACCCCAGGGTCTGTGCCCGATGACCCTCGACTGGGCGATGCCTGGACTTTGCTTGTCATAACGTCAGGGTGCCTTTGCTGGCACAGCCTGGGCTGGCCCCGCAGGGGTTTTCACTGAGACCCCAACTAGCACCTGCAAGGGGTTGTGTCTGCAAATGGCCATGCAATTGATTACAACTCACTGGCCGACTTTGAGGCTTAATTAAATGCACAGTCCTTCAAGTTTGTCATCCAAGAAATAGGAAAATCAGGCCAAAGCACTACATCAGCAAAGAAATGGAAAACATTTTCAATTCTACTGACAGATTTTCAGATTATTGCAAGTGGGCTTATATGTTCTTTGTGTGTGTGTGTGTGTGTTTTGAACATTTTTTTAATTTGTAAAACTTTCTAGTAGCCACAGTTAAAAAACACAAAGATAATTTTAATGTCTTCTCCAAAACAGCTTTGGCCATGATTTTAGTCTTTTTTTTTTTCCAGGATATTACGGGGGTACAAATGTTTTGGTTACATGAATTGCTTTTGTACAGTTTGAGTCAAAGTTATAAGTGCGTCCATCACCCAGACGGCATGCACCGTACAGTGTGGAGATTCCTCAAAGGACTGAAATAGACCTACCATTGATCCAGCAATCCCGCTGCTGGGTATTTACCCAAAGGAAAAAAAGACATTTTGATTTTAGTTTTTATGTGTTGACTCATGATGAACATTTATGAATGTCAGTTCAGATATAAAGTTGTAACATACCGATGCCCCACCAGGGAATTACCTCATAGGGTTTAAAACTTGTTCTTGCTTTTAAAACGTATTTCTTTCCTTGCTGTGAGCTGCCGTTTCTCCTGGCTGCTAATACAGCAGGCTACGGTGATGCCCTCTCTTGAATTTTCATATACCTGCTGTCATTATCTGAATTTTCTAATGGGTTAGGTAATAAGATAGCTGTGCTTATTAGAGATGTATCTAAAAAGGCCTGGAAATAAGGCATTATGGGCTTCTCATGTTCAAATACATATACCTGGGAAATATTAGGAAGCTAACACAGTGAAATCATAGAATAAGTACTCCGGAAATGAGTTGTGAGCACTGAAATATTGTCTTAGTCCACTTCAGCACCATTTTTAGTTATTTCTAGATGACTCTCCGTATATACCACATAATTGAGGTTTCTATATACTAAGTAAAATGTCGTTCAGTAAATGCAGCTTAAGCTTCTATAAGTCAATGTCATAAAGAATAAATACTCAATTCTTCTAGGGACTTCTCTGGACATAGAGACAGAACTCTTGAATTGGACAATTCATCAATCCATCCTATTATGGCATTCTGTATTTGTAACTTACAAATCACTGAATCACCATATTCTATGTTGGTACCCTTCTACAAACCTGTGAAAAATAATGTTGTAGCTTTCAGCTCTGTCGTGAAACCATGTCTGAGAGAACATTTCGTATTCAATTCCTGCACAAAGGATGAAACCAAGAAGAGGGAAGATAAATCCTAGCAACTCCTCTGAAGAAAACCTACTATTAAAATTCCTTCACTCTTAATGGAAGGAAATAACTAAATTTCTAAATAGTCGGGCTTGGGCTTATGTGTTCTATGGACTTGACAAGGAAAAAATAAAATAAACTGTGTCCAATTCTCAAGTATTTGCAATTTTGCATTTTATGTCTGCAGTTCCCTGCCTGTCCTAGTGTCACCATTGTGACATATTTCTCTCCTGTGACCACAAACCCTGCAGGTCTGTGGAATGTTTTCTATTCTGTCTCTATCAGTCTGGCCAGAGACGCATTTCCCTGGGCTGGTCTGGGGACAGTGTGGCCACCGTGGCCGTGGGCAGCCCTCCCAGGGCACGTGTGGATCCTGGTGGCAAATGCAGAAGCGTCGGGACAAAGGGGCTTCTCACCCTCACGGCTGTGAATAGCTGGTTAACGGCGCCGCGTCTCTGTCCCCTGAAGCTACCCCCGTCAGTGTGGGGTTAACTGCCTGCGTGGCCTCAGGGGTCACAGCTGAGGGTCCGATTCACTTGGTCGGATCACGCTGCCTGGCGGAGACGGCCCCCCGTGCACAACGCGTGGCGAGTCCCTCCTCAGCGGGCGACGGGCAGAAACCGTCCAAACAAAGAGAGACCCCACCCCCGGAGCAAGGCCATGCCGAGCTGCGGATAAGCGCAACGTGCTCACGGGTTTTAAATTATTCTCCAGTCTGTCAATGCAGATGTCAAAAAGTGGCAAAACAATAGCAGCAGGAATCGTGTGAATCACGTAAATGTGTTAAGATGCGACATGAAACGTCTTCAGTAAAAGAGCTGTGAGTGACACACAACGTCACGTTAATTGTCACGGCTTTCCTCTACCGTCAGTCCAGGCTCACAGCCAAACCGACGCCGTTGTTGCGCCTGAGCGGCTCGTGCTTGAGTGAGCCGCGGACAGAGTGTCTCCCCCGCCCGCGGCGTGAGCCCGTCCGAGTTGTAACTCAGATTTGTGTGAGTTGCTCCCACACGTAGGTCTTACGTGATTGTTACGGGGCGAACAGGAAGGCGTGGGGCGGGTCTGCAGACAGAGGGCGCCCAGGACGGAGAAGCCGCGCCGCGGACGGGACTCTCGGCTGCAGACATCTCCGCTCCGCGAGTTCACCTGAGCGGCTTCCCCATGTCTGTCCCGGGACCAGCAGGACTCGCCCACCTGTTGTCTTCCCTGGACCCCGCCATCCCCTGGGCAGGTTTCCGTGTCTCTGCAGAGGCGGGAGAGGCTGGGTTGGGACGCATGCTGTGAGTGGATGACTTGCGTTTCTGCCTCGCGCCCAGGGCAAATTCTGAACATGGACTGTGTCTAAGAAGCCAACAATGCAAGTATTGAAAAGTTAAAAACCCAGCACTTTGTGATTAACATCCGTGAAATAAATGCACTGACCTCTCTCGAAGCTTTAACCCAACAGATTTACCAAAGACCCACAGTCAATTTATTTTAAAGTCACCCACAGAAAGCAATGGGTTGAGTCCGTGTCATAAGCAAAGCTGGGAGCGCTGGCTCTGCCGGGGGTGCAGGTGCGTGAGCAGGGCTGGAACCCTGCGCAGTGATCTTAGAAATCAGCAGGAAAAATCATGATCATTCCACGGTCTGCACCTTCTTTTTCTTTTCAAATCACTTAAACTCCCTTATGGTCAGTTATAAATTTATGGGGAAATAAAAAGTAGTTAAACCAACATTTTTTAGTATGTTCTAAGACAGAAACATTGAGCACAAACACATTTCATTTCTTTCTAGGAAACCTGCCAGGAACAGCGTGAACAGCCCTGGCCTGGGCTCACGATGGGCTGCGGAGCGGCCGCGCGTCCCTGCCCGGTGGCCGTCCTGCTCCCTCCCAGGTCTGGGCCAGCGTCTGACATTGTGACCCACTGTTTTTGGTGTCCCGACGTCTCCTCGAGGGTCTTCAGTGAAGGTTCTTCCAGCGTCATCTCCTTGGGGTGTCGCAGGCATTTCCTCCTCGTGCTTGGCTGCTGAGCGGGAGTCGTCCTGGCTTCCTGCTGGGGAGGCCAGGACAGCAGAGACCTGTGTGGCTCCGAGCTCCCCGACTGCTGGAGGCCCTGGCAGAGGCCACGGCCAGACGTCACCGCAGCCGTTGGCGGGCGCCGTCCAGGACAACGTGTCCCCCTCAGCGTTGGCCACCTGGGAAGGTGGGGTGGGAGGTGCACTGACAGCCTCCCCTCCCATTCTCGGGCCGAAGGCCGCGCTGGCGACTGCAGGCACCGGACAGAAGGCCCGTGGTGCCCGGAGCTTGGCCATCGGGCCTTCCCACCCAGAACCAGATTTTTGAAATGTGACTAAACATCTGACATAAAGTTAAAAAGAAAAAATGTGAGTAGTATGAAGTGGTTGAGCACAGTCCATGTGGGCACAGTGCGTGTTGGTGTCCCAGGGTGGCCTGTGGGCAGCGAAGACATCCACAGACTTACGGATGGATAAAGAAATATTCCAATGGTAGAATATTATTCAGCCTTTAAGGAGAAGGAAAACCTGCTTTGCAGCCCTGCTGCCACCCGCAGCCCCCTGTTCTGGGATCCCCTAACCCGGGCGTCTTCCTGAGAGTGGCACCTGCTTTGTGGGGACACTGAGGCCCATGGCCAGAGCTCACAGCTGGCAAAGAGCAGCATCAGCTCGGGAGGCTCCTCCCCGCCGTGGGTCCCAGAGTCCTCTCTCACGAGATCGGTGGTGACAGTAAATACCCACAGCGTTGCCGCAATGAGCTTCCCTGGGCACTGGGGCTGGGCTGCCGGTTTCACACTCATTTCCCGAGAAGTGACTCCGTCAGCCATCCAGTTCCTAGGAACAAGTGTGCCTGGGTGGTGCCTGTCCTCTCTCTGGGTCTGGGGACGCCAAAGTCCCTGCGACCCCTGAAGCGAACCCCGGAGGCCTGCCGGGGAGGCCCTGCCTGACTCCGACTTAAAAAGGCTGAACGTTCCGGTGAATCCTAACAGAAAAGCTCCGCAGGACTGACTGGCTCGAAAGTTTCCCTTCTTTCTGAAGGAAACCTGTGGGAAACAAATTGTCCTTTGTAAAGAGACGCCACTAAGACTGGCTTGGATTAAGGAGGTAACGTCCGCGTGTCCTCATTTCATGGAGGGCGGAGAGCTCCTTGCTGGGCACAGGGTCGCAGTGGGATAAACTGGAGAGAAAGAGGTGTGTCCCCTGCCGGGGTCACCACCGCCCGCATGGAGAGTATGTCAGGCGCACGACAAACACAGCCATGATCACGACTTAGTTAGCTCGGGGGACGCTCGCAGAGTGTGGGGCCGCGGGCCGCAGGGAAGCTAGGTGTGTGCGACCCCGAAAGCAGCCACGCTCCCCCGTGCCTGTCAAATGGCCGGTGGACCCTGCAGGGAGGTTCACGCAGGTGTGTGGCTGCTTCTGTGCAGGGAGAGTTTCCTGCCATAACGTTCACTTTCCTGCAATTCCAGCCTCGGGCCGGGGTCCAGGTCAAGCACCGCTGCCCCTGCGGTCACCCGAGGATTGTCCTGAGCAGCAGGGGCTCTGCAGACGGGGGTGGGGACGGAGCCCACCCACCGCCCATCCCACCGCTCAGCATCCAGAGCAAGCCCAGGATGGCGCCCAAGCCACCGACTGCAACTCGAGGGGCACACGTCAGCGGGTGGTCCCTGCAAGGACGCTCTTCTCCTTCCCTCACAGTAGCCCAAATTTTGCCTGTCACACCAGGTTCTCCGTAAAACTGTGTTCCTCATCTTCCCTTGTTGCCTGTTTCTGTGTCTCCCTCACTGAGCGACGATTTCCAAGAGCTGATTTCTGGTTGTCGTGAGCACTGATGGGCCCAGTAAGTACGTGACAGCAAAGAACGAAAAAGAAGCCACTTGATGTGAAATAATGATCCAACGAAAACGTTGAGAAAAGCAAAAAAAAAAAAAAAAAAGCAACATGCAAACTCAAAAAATATACCATAAGAGAATCAAGGGGAAGCTCTATTGCAGGACGGAGAAATATCGCAGAAAACAAGCCCTTTAAAGACACTGGTTTGCACAGGCGCCACACAGCCAGGGGGTCGTGCCTTTTTCCACCACACCTGGAGGCGCCCGTCGCAACGGGGGACTTGCCTTGAGTTACTCCAGGTGGCAGGCCCGTCTCTGTCCTCCTGAAGCTGCGGCACCAAGTCTGCAAGCCCTTAAATCTCTGGGGGGATTTTTCACTGTCAAACCTGCAGGTGTCAGTGCAGAATGAGCCCCAAATTGAACCTTGTTCTAGACCACCCTCCGGAGTCTAGCCGTGTTCTAGATTGCTCTTGAGATTCTAACTTTGTTCTAGAACACCCTTGAGTCTACCACGCTGGAATTGAGCCTTGTTCTGTAACAACACCCTCTGAAGTCTAGCTTACTTCTAGAACTGCCTGCAGAGTCTAACCGTGTTCTAGAACACTCTCTAAAAACCAAACATTGTTCAAGAACATCATCTGTGCCCTTTGCCGACTTGGACTTACTTGGGTGATCTGGGTGTCTGTTTTCAGTGTGGGGAGGGCTGGGGGCAGCTCCTCGCCTCCCCCAGGATGCACCAAAGCACAGCACCTGCGGCGCCGGGGGAGGGGAGCGCAGCCTCCTCTGTGAGCCCCGGGGTCTGCTCCGCACGGCACGTGCTGGACCCCGAGTGCGTGAACGTTCGCTCTCTCACAATCACGCGCAATTTACACACACACCTTGTCTGCAGATCACCCCCCCATAGAGTCACAGTCCCCGCCCAGGGGACCGTGCCAGGGTGGCGGGTCCAGGGGAGGCCCCACGAGGGGAGGGCGGGCCTCCGTGTCTGGGCTGGAAGCTGCTGCTCGCTCTGGGCCCACCGAGGTTTTCTCTCTCCTTCCAAACACCTCTTCTCATCAGGAAAGAGACGTCCACAGAGATTCTGGGAAGAGCGGGCACCAGCCCCGCCAGCCTCTGCGGCACTTCCGGCTGCAGACCCAGCGGTGGGGGTTTTGTTTTCATGATCGTACTTTGGCTTGAGAGTCCATGACTTTGCTAAATGTCAAGTTTTAAAAGGTCTTCCATTTGTCTGCCTGGGGGAAAAAAGCGGACTGTTTGTGCAGTCATGGACAATTTAATGCTCCTTTCTACAAGCAAGTTAATAAACCGGAGGGAACACGGCCTTAAGGGCTGTGCAAAAATGGGAAAAATTACTACTGATGCCTTTGGCTCCTGGCCACAGAGACAGGCCAGTCGCAGAGCGGAGGGGCAGGCAAGCAGGGCAGTGGGTAAGTGGGGGGCCGGGGCAGGGGGTGGGTTTGAGGGAGAAGCGTGGCCTGGAGCCCTGGCCCCCCAGGATTGCTCAGGGCCGAGGGTGGAGGAGCCAGGGTGCACTGGGACCTTCCGCAGAGCCTGGTCTCAGGGGTGGCCATGGGCGGGGGTCCCAGGCAGCGGCACAGAAACAGATGATACGTGTTGTGTGTGTGTGCACTTGGGGGGAGAGGGAGGAATCGGTGCCCTCCACCCTCAGTCACCCTGGAGGAAACGCTAATGTCGGGGGCTTGGGACGAGGATGAGGATGCCCCGGCAGAGGTGACTGACCTGGGGCTCGGAGCCGGGAGCCTCGGTGCCTGGGGAGGGAAGAACCGATGTCCTGGCTCACCTGCAGCGGCTTGGAGCCCACCTGTCGGCAAGTTCAAGTTGAACCCTAAGCACGTGGCGTGAGTATCGCACAGCGAGGGTCTGCTGGTGGGTCTGCCGCTGCCTGTGAGTTTTCTGTCCATTTTTATTTTTTACTTTATATTTTCCTGGGCATCCAGAGCTCACCCTGCAGGTGTAATACTTTTTTCAAACATTTTATGAAGGTATTTTAAGCTAGTATTGTTAGAACAGAAACTTACTGATGTCTTTGAAAGAATTATTCTAAATATGAAGGATACATATATATAAAAAAATCATTCTTGAGACTTATAAAACAAACAAATATGTCACTAAAACCATACTGTTTATCAATTCTAACTAATAAAGACATTTCTTAACTCCTGGAGCTGTATTTATTAAAAATAATCCCTTATGAAAATAGTTACCAAGTCCACCAAAGTCACACCCCCACCCCCATGAAGATCTACTTTCTACTTTTGACCAAGAAAGTTGGAAATAATCCCAGAACACCAGCTGGACTCACATGTTGACTCTCAGCCGTGACGCAGACTCGCATGTCAGCACGAGAACACAACACACTTGATGCCCCCAGAACACACTCATCCGATGTTCCCAGAAAACAGTGCAACTCACAGGGGACCCCAGAACAGACAATGACAGGCGTGACAATAGCAGGACATAACCACTGAGTGACATTTTTCCCACAAAGGGAGGACATGCATTTACCCACAAGGTGTTTATTTCACATAAAATATTTAAAAATGTGGCTCTGGCTTCCTCATGGCCACAGCGTCTAACTGGGCCATAAAGCCGAGCCTCGGGGTGCTCACAATGCTGGAGAGACGCAGATCCGCGATTCGGAGCCCCACGTGGTTCTCACACACGCAGGAGGCATTTGCGTCCAACTTTGGCGTGATTGGGAAGGCGGCTGGCCAAGGTGTCCTTGCGGTGACAGCGGTTTCAATGGCTCGTCCCGAACAGTCTCGGAGCCGCCTTTACGCGTCAGCTGGGTGATTCCTACTTTTGGCAATCTCTTCTCCCCCTTTACTTCCCTTCTTTCCAGATGTGATAAGTGTTTAAACTAAAGAGAGAAATGGAAGCAATTAATGTGTTTATGGCAAACACTTACAGATTTTAAAACTTTCTTTTAGATCCTTTTCATCTCCACAGACTAAACTGCACACTGAAGCTCTAGGCGGCGAAGCCAGAAACGCCCTTGGGTCCATCTTACTCCGCGGTGAACGCCCGTCTGCGCCGTGTCACTGTCCTCCCTGAATGACTTCCGCAGGACAGAGAATAAAGCTGGGCTCTGTCGGGAAGGTCCACGGGTAACGGGTAAGTCCTGGGAAGAAGAGTTAGAATCTGTGGGCAAAGACCTATGTGGCCCCGGGTGTGCGATGGGGACCGTCACCGCGTAAGGGTGTGCCCGCGGGCCAGTGTCCGGGTGTCCAGACCTTCCTTCCTGCAGCCACTGTCGTCACGTCTGCGTTTCCCGTGTTGTGCTGGAACCTGTGATTGTGCCGTGGAGATGGAGCTGCTTCCCGTGGGGTCGGCAGCCGCCCCGTCAGCGAATTCCTCAAGAATCAGGGCGGAGCCGTGCTCCAAAGGTGTAAACGTGACGAGACGTCCACATCTCCCCAGGAGGCCCCCGGGGAACAGGAGAAAGAGCGCTTCAAAGTCACTCCCGGCTGTGTCTGTGCGGACGTGTCGTAGGTGACAGTCACAGCACTTCTGTGACTTTAGCCACCAAGTCCAGTTGGGACAATCGGGCCAAACACATGAGAACATTTAACCTCTTCACGTGTGCAGGCCGAGGCACGTGGTCAGGTCACGTGGGTGAGCTGTTTGCTCTCTCCTGTGACATCTCGGGGTGACGATGCTTCCGTGTCAGGAGTTCTGTGGAGTTGAGTGTGTACAAGACACGCCGAGATCCTGATCCCCGGGGCCTCAGGGTGTGACTGTGTTTGCAGACGGGTCTTTATGGAGGTCGGCGAGTTACAGTGAGGTCTTCAGGGTGGCCCTGTCCGGTGCGGCTGGTGTCCTTGGGGAAGGGGGAAACGTGGACACAGAGACGGAGACGTGCAGAGGGACGGCACGGGGAGGCCACGCGCAGACCCTGCAGCGACGTGGCCACAGCCCAGGGACGCCTGGAAGAGCCAGAAGCTGAGAGGCAGGAAGGACCCTCCCCGGCCTGGGCAGATCCCAGCTAAGTGCCCTCCAAGGCCTAACGTCACCATGGGAATAAACACGTGGGATGGGGACAGTGGCGCTGCCCTCGGCACCTCACAGTGGGTCACGGGAGGAACCACCTGAGGGGCAGCTCAGGGTCCCGTGAAGCGCGTGGGGCGATCTGCGGCTAAGGTTTGTCCCTGGCGGGTGTGAGCTGTGGTCAGGGAATGCGTCTGTACTACGGTGGGCAGATGCTGCTTTGAAAGTCTGCGTCCCCGGAGGAGTCACACGGTGATGGGTTTTGCCCTTGGCACCTTGTTCTTGTGACTTTCCCAACACGCTGTGTGATCAGCGAGACGGTAGCCGAGGGCCCCGCCTGTAAGATCAGGACTCAGTTCCGGGGTCTGGCGGGCCCAGTGGCCTCGGGTTATAGTTTGGCTGTGTGCGGATGACACCTGGCACCCGCCACTGCCCGCGGAGCTGCTGCCGCCCGGCTGCTCAGCACCCGCCTCACGGGCCCCTCCACGGTCCCCTCACGGCTCCCTGCGTCCCCTTTCCTTCCCCAAGTCCCAGGGCGTTTGTCCTGCTCTCTGCAGGCACCCAGCCGTCGGGTGTAACTTACCTGCTGACGTCACCTTGGAGTTGGCTCGTGTGTCGGGGAGGTCACACGACAGACACTTACTGGGCAGGGCCGGGGGCAAAGGTCGGTGTGGCAGTAGGGACTGAGCGTTTGTGCGCCCAATTCCTACGCTGAAGCCTAACCCCGGTGTAATGGGGTTACAGGGAGGCAGTTAGGGTTAGACGAGGTCGTGACAGCGGCCTCAAAGGGAGAAAGAAGAGGCCACGTGAGCACAGTGCGGGGCGCCGTCTGCGGCCGGGAGGACGGCCCCTGCCGAGAGCGGGATCTGCCGGCGGCTGCTGCCCCGGCTTCCAGCCCCCGAAGCTGGTGAGAACGCGTGGGCCGCGGTGTTTGGTTAGAGCCGCCTGAGGGGACTGAGGCAGGTGGGGTTTGGGGTGCTGCTCGCGTGGGGGTGTGGGCAGGGGCCCCGCCAGCCCCGACGATGGGAAACACAGGGAACTGGGCAGATGACATTGTTTGTCCTGCTTTTCCCAGTGAGATTTTTTCATTAATTGTGCTACTTCCCAGCTCAGATCTTATAAAAACTCCCCACTTTGAATAAAAGTCTCAGCTCCGCGTCTGCCATCAAGGCTGGCCCCGTTTGGTCCCTGGTCTCTCGGTCTTGTCGGGTCTCCCACGGGCACCTGCAGCCTCCACGCCAGCCGGCACAGGGACCCCTGTCACGTGTTACCTGCCACCTCCTGGACCGCTGAGGCTAAGGCCTGGGGACCTCCCATCATTAATGTGCTCGTCCAAACTACAAAACCTGGGCTGACCATCACCTTCTCCCTGACAGAGGCCACGTGTCGTCTCCAGCGAGGCACGCCCTGGTCTGCGCGCCTATGTGGTCTCTCCAGCGTGTTCACCTGGTTTTCTAATCATACACACGGGATGTGATGGGAGCCCTCCCGGACGGCACGTGTGTGTGTGTGTGTGTGTGTGGTGTGTGTGTGTGTGTGTGGAGAGAACACGAGAGAGGGGGATTTATTTTAATGAACTGGCTCACACGATTGTGGAGGCTGGCGGGTCCACACCCCACCGGGCAGCCTGGCCGGCTGCAGACCCAGGGGCCACACTGCAGCTTGAGTCCAAAGGTGGTGAGGAGGAGACCCCTTTCCTTGGGGGATGTTCCCCACCCACATTATGTAGGTTAATCTGTTTGCCTCAAAGTCTACTGATTTAAATGTTGATCTTATTTTTTTAAAAAATACCTTCACAGAAGCATCTAGGCTGGTGTTTGACCGAACACCTGGTACCAAGATGGCCCCTAAAATTCCCCACCATGGGATGACCGCCATGGCAGCCGTGCCGCACAGCCATGTGGTTGGCCCGGGGACGAGAGAGGAGCCCAGGTGCCAGCCGGCCCCTCTGGAACCTGGATCCCAAATGCACAGGCAGAGCCCGGGGGCGGCTGCGGCCCGGCCATGGCTGTGGAGGGAGGACTGTCGGTCCTGCGGTTCCTCCCCCAGCGCAATGCTGGCTCCTCCCTCCAAATGGAAACTGCATTTGCTTAATTTGTTTTGAAAATTTGCAATGAATCAGTCACTCAGTGACCAAAGACAGGGCTCTTCTAGATGTTTAAATTTCATTAAGCAAAAAACCAAACACTGTGTTTGCCTAATATTAAAAATACCTCATTTATTCTGACCCAATTGAGGAGTGCCAGAAAAGTAGTTTGACAACTGCACAAAAATCAAGCAATTGAAATTCTAGTGCCTCCATGTGAAATTTTAGAAGTTACTTAAATCCACAGGGTCTGGGTGTTGTGATGGGAAATTTAACATAATTTGGAGGCAGCGTGTGCAATGGGAATGGCACAGGACCAGGGAATAAAGCCGGCTCTGACCGTCCTCCAACACAGCTCTGTCTCCGTATGGGGTTTGCGTCTTTATTTGTGAACATCATTATTCACGCAGGTGTCCGATGACTTTCCAGGATTTCAAAGTGCAAACTAGGAAGTAGACTCCGGGGCCGCTCAGACAGGGCCCGGGGACCAGACTCAGGCGGGCAGTGCCCCGACCCCGTGGCAGGGGCAGCCCTGAGCCCTCCTCCTGCCTCAAGCCAGCTTCCCCCAGGTGCCCCGAGCACGGGAGAGTCAGCCCAGAGCTGGTGAGTGTGGGGCGGGGGTGTCAGGCATCCGCAGGAATCATTTTTCAAACCTCATTCCTGGGCCATTTTAAAGTGAGGAGGGATTTTGATTAGTTTCCTACAAACTAGTAGGAATTTAAAACGGAAATTAGGAATTAGACATTAAACCCTGCGTCAGAGCACAGTGTGATAGCCAGACAGGCAGATGGAGAGCCTGCCATCGGTTAGGGGCCTGAGGCCTGGGTCCAGGCTGCCAGGGCTGCGCCCAGCCTGGCAGGTGATAGCTGTGCTGTTTGAGCATGTTCTAACCTCTCTGCCTCATTTTCTCATCATGTAATGGGGAAGATGGCGCCTGCCTCACAGAGCCGTAGAGGTCAGCACCGCTGAGTGTGTGCATTTGGCCCCTTTAGCCACAGCTCCGGGGGGAACACACATTTGCAGCCTCAGGGCCCCCCTCTCTCGGGCATCCCCGCCCGGCCACCTTTGGTTTTTGCAGGGCTGAGCGTCCAGGGTGCTGTGGAAAGAAGGTGGGCCCAGGGCCGGAGGGTACTAAGTGGGACATTGGTGGACCCACTGGGGTCCCTCAGGGAGAAGGAGGAAGGCAGCCTTGTCCTTTCTCTGGTGAGAGATGTGCAACCAATGATTTTAAAGGCAAATGAATTTAAAACAAGCAGCAGGCGTTTCCCGCGGGGAATCATGCCCCTTCATGCGGGAGTCAGGACGCCCACACCGACTGTTGCAACAGCGTGTTCTTGCGTGACTGAGTTTTCACGCACGCCGATTGCTGTGCCTTCCGCCGCTGTTGGGAGGTTAAATCACATCAGTCTTCATCCCTTTGCATAGATTTGGAAAGTCCAATAAATCTTTATCTCACTAAGGACGTTACCTAATTCGTTCTTGAATTCATGAGGGAATTCGTAGGCATGTTTACTTTGTGGATGTCGTGGGGTTAACATCAAGATCGTGAAATTGCAAACCTCGTTATACGCGCCGTGAAATAAGTGCAGAGACTGCAGCTTAAGTTAAACTGAAAGTTAAAGATGAGTAAATGGGAATTATCTCCTCTTCACTTGCTGCTGTTTTTGATAAAAGAGTAATTATTCTTTGATATAAAATTGAAACTGATATATAAGTGTAAAGGCCTGTGAACCGAACAACTCATTAAAACCCTGTTGCCAGTATTTCTATAGTCATACATTGAAAAAAATTCTTTCCTGTAATTTATAGGTGCATATTCTGGTGGAGTGTAATTATATCTGGTTAAGCATAACATAAAACTATTTTATAGTTCCATTAAGTAGGGCCTCCAAATTGTGCCAAAGACCTGGCTTTTAATTCAATGGGATTTAATTGAATTAAGTCAGGAAAAAGATTTCACAATGACACACTGCAAGCATCAGTATGTCAAAGGCTGTCTTCTAAAAATTGGGGAATTAGGGAAGCGTTCACCTGCCGCAGGATGCAGGGATGTCTGCAGTGACCGCAGCTGCATCGGGTGGGGCGTTACGTGGGGCTAATGCGTGGCGGAGCTGGGCTGCCCTGGTTTACGGGCAGGGAACTCAGGGGCCCCTAACCAGGCTTCTGACGGAGCTTCCTGTCTGGGGACAAGTGATGCTCAGGCCCTAGACTCCCTGGGGTTGAAGCAAAGACTCCGTGGAGGGTCCCCCTCAGCCCTTTGCTGGGAAGACGGCCGGGGTCTGGGGAGGGTGTGTGAGGAGCAGTGGGGCACCCCCGTGTCCTGAAGTGGGGGCATCCTTTTCCAGCTGTGCAAACACCTGAGTTTCTTAACCTCCCTGAGCCCCATTTTCCCATATCTGAAAAGCAGCTGAGTTAGAGGCCAGAGTTTGCCCAGAACCGTCTGTGCAAAGGCTTAGCAGGGGCTCACACTCTCTCGTTGCCTTGTAGAAACTGCTTTAACTGGTATTAATACACACGTAGGAAGAACAGTGCCAAGGACCTAGGACACCATCTCAAATAGGCCGGAGTTGGAAGCTGAGCAGAGATACTGGGCAGAACAGGACAAAACCCTCACTCTCATTGAGTCAGAATCCTTGCATTCTGGGGAAAAAAATCTCTAATTTTATTAAAATTTTAATAGCTGCCTATACAACCTCCATGTCCCTAAGCATCTTGTATACAAATATGTATAATTTGATATTCCTTTCACAAATCAAAGATTTGACACACTAAAGAAATAACAGTAAGGGAAAATCTACTAATCCAATATTAAAATACTGTATTTTGTTATTCAATTGTATTATTTATTTTACTGCCATTTTTATAATATATATGCAGCCAAAATGTAATTACTCTACTCAAATTAATTTAATATCCTTAATCATCATTAAGCCTTAATTTTGCCATGTCAGACCACTATGACTGTTCAGAAAATATGATTAATTACTCTGAGCTACCATCCAGATATTTGAAAATTGTGAAAACAGTAACATTTAATATTTTACAGAAATTTGCATATTCTAGTTCTATAACCATACTTAACACAATTTTAAGGTATATAAAGGTAAGAAAGTAATTATGACCTTTAAAGAAAAGACATTCCAATCAATATTAAATACAGATGGATGCCAAATTTTAACAAAACCTAAATTTAAGAGTATTTAAGATTAAACAGTGAGAAAAACCTATACTAACATCACATTTAATGGGTGTCTTAGTCTGTTCATGATGCTGAAACAAAATGCCTTAGACTGGGTGATTTACAAATAATATGAGTCTATTCTCACAGCTGTAGAGGCTGGAGTCCAAGACCAAGGCTCCCGCAGACTCAGGGTCCGGTGGGGGGCTCTGCTTCATACACGGCGCCTCTTCCTGGGTCCTCACGTGCAGAACAGGAAAAAGGAGCAGCCAGACTCCCCAGAGTCCTTTTGTGCAGGGGACTGACCCACCGAGGGTGGAGTCCCTGTTACCTCAAATCCCCTACAGGCCCCATCCTTGAACATCCTTGAACCCTACTGCACGGGGGTTAGGTGTCCGCGTGGACTCCGGGGAGACACAAACACTGAGGCCACAGCAGCGGGAAAGACTGGACACTGTGTCCCGAGACCAGGAATAGGGCAGGGTGGTCACTCACACCACTCATGTCCCAGAGGGCCCCGCCAGGCGGTAGGCAAGAGAAAGGAATACATGCCTGCAGATATGAAAGGAAAAAATAAAATACCCTATATTAAAAGAAAACATAATTTCCTATAAGGAAAATTTCAAGGACTCTACAAAACAGTCATAAGAACTGCTAAGGGAGCTCAGCAAGGTCCCAGGATAGATGGTGGGTGTACAGAGTGAACTGCATTTCCACATGACAGCAGTACACATGGTGAGTGTGCAGAGTCAACTGCATTTCCACACGGCAGCAGTACACACGGTGAGCGTGCGGAGTCCACTGCATTTCCACACGGCAGCAGTACACACGGTGAGTGTGCAGAATCCACTGCATTTCCACACAGCAGCAGTACACACGGTGAGCGTGCGGAGTCCACTGCATTTCCACACGGCAGCAGTACACACGGTGAGTGTGCAGAGTCAACTGCATTTCCATCACGAGTCACAAGGGAAATTTAAAAGTATAATGTGAATATATACACAATTAAAGAAAATCTGACATGCCAAGTGTCAGGTGCAGAGCGACCGTAGCCCCGTGCTCCAGTGGTGGGTGAACCGTGGTGCGGCCCCTGTAGAGGGTGGCTGGTTAGTGATGGCCCAGCATTGCCAACCCCAGGAATGTTCCCAAGTGAGATGAAAACTTATGTTCACATGAAAACCTGCATGCAAGTGTTGATGTGCATTCATGTCAAACCGCTAACCCCGATGTTCCTCCACTGAGGGACGGATAAGCACACCATGGTCACTCCTAGAACGGAATGCCACTCAGCGACCAGAGCATCAACCCCTGACACACAGTCGCACGGGTGAGCCTCGGGCGCATGACGCTGAAGGAAAGAGGCCAGACCAAAAAGGCTGCATAATGCATAATTTCCTTTATGTGATCTTTTGGAAAAGGTAAAACTGTAGGTTCACAAAGCAGGTCTGTGGGTTCCAGAAGCTGGTGTGTGGGGGGTTGACCACAGAGAGTTCTGGGGTGATGGGACGACACCTGGACTCTGGGTCTGTGACACGTGCACTTGTCAGAATGCTCACAGCTGTGCACCATGGAGGGTGAACTCACACAGGCGACTTTATGCTCAACCTAGACATAAATGAACATAAATGTGGCTCACAGAAAACTTAACTAAATTAGCAATATTCCAGAATGTAGTGGGTTGAATAATGGACCCAAAAAAGGTATATGCAAATTCTAATCCCCAGAACCTGTGAATTTGACCTTATTTGGAAAAAGGGTCTTTGCAGATGTATTATAATTAAGTTAAGGCTGCAGATGAGATCGTGCTGGATGAGGGTGGGCCCTAAATCCAGCGACAGGTGTCTTTATAAGATTCTAAGAGGGGACACAGGGGAGAAGGGAAGGCCGTGTGAAGCCGGAGCAGAGATTCGAGCACCGTGGCCTCCAGCCCAGGAAAGCCTGGGGCTGCCAGAGCTGGAAGAGGCAGGAGAAACCCCCCAAAGCCCCCACCCCGGAGCGTCCGGAGGGAGCCAGGCCCTGCTGACACCTCGGCTTTGGGCTTTCCACCTCCACGACGGAGAGAATGTATTTCTGTTATTGCAAGACACCAAGTTGGTGGTAGATTGTCCCAGCAGCCCGAGGAGACCAATGCACATAATAAAGTCACTATATTGGTTATACTTCTGCAAGGGCCTTGCATTCTGTGAGTTTTTAGTGAAGTGGAAATGTTTGTATTTGATCGTCTGTGGGAGGAATGGATTCTATGCAAACGGACTTTGTGCTCTGCTGTGCTGAGTTGAGTTCAGTGGCCAGTGAGGATTTAAATGTCCCACGAGTATTTACACTAATAGTCTGCACGTCCTCACATGTCTGAGACACATACAGTTATTATCAGGAGGGTGCTGAGCAGTGTTTTGTGAAAACAACTTGAAAATTAAACATTCCAATTGCTGGAAATGTCATGCTAATGTGCAATAACACGCAGGCCGGATGCCACCAGGGCAACGAGGGACACCCCACATTACATGGATCAACAGTGAGGCAACTTTACATGTACCCTTTATTCCTGTAAGCTTTTAAAAATTCTTATCACGAAATAAATCAAAGTGCTCAACTGGCACTTTGTAACAATTTCCAAATTCTTTGTGCTACCATTAGGGCCCAAAGTTTTGTGATTTTTATCACTTAGGTTCTGAAAGGGGTGGGTATTTTGTTTCACTGGACAGAAAACAAACAACAAAAATAGAGAAAAGGAAAGTTCAATCACCCTCCAACTGAATTTTGTAAAGTCGGGGAGGCCAACGGCACATTAGGACGCCCCCAACCCAGGGAGATGCGCTGCCCATGGTTACGATGGCCTGTTCTGTTCTTACCCAAGAGGCCGCACCGCTCCAGGCAGCTCTGGGTCGAGGGGAAGACAGTCCAGGCTCATCTTCAGTCTAGTCCCAGAGGAAAAGCTGTGTCGGTGTTTCCCCAGGTGCCTGCCGCCGGGAAGGAGAGCGGCCGAGGCAGTGGGTACGTGCACAGGTGCCCCAGGCCGCTCGCCTGCCCTCTCTGGGCACGGGTCATGCTCTCCGCATTACCCAGGAGAACTGCACATGGGGACACCACGTTGGTGTCTCTGGGGTGGGGGAGAGTTCTCTTCAAAGATGCCAACCTGAGGATGCCTCCCCGAATTTGACTCAATCAATTACCTGGACTCCCCCACTCTCCTGGGCCACCGGCTCCCCTCTTTCCAGACCGTGACATTCCGCAGGTCTGTCCGGATGGTCAGCGGGACCACCAGGGCGAGAGCGCAGGGTCCTGCAGGGATGCTTGCAGCTGAGACAGGTGTCACCCTGGGTACCTGGAGGAACTCGCGTGACTCTTGGAAAGACGGGACATCCAGCCTGCCACGTCGTGGCCCTGAAGCCCGCAGGCTGGGCGGCCTGGTTGCAGGGTCAGCCCCTGCGTCCACAGGGGCAGCAGTGGGGGGCACAGGCACCCAGAGTCCCCTGCACTCCTCATGCTCCTGCCAGGAAGCAGCACCTGCCCCAGAGTCCCAGGAAAGACGGCCTTTTGTCTGTTGAGTTTGGGAGCAGTTTCTGTGTTTTTTGTTTTCTTTATTGCTGTTGCTCCTGATGCTGTCAAAACAGACAAAAATAAGGGAAATGCCAAAATGACAGACCCGTCCTCGTCACTGGCGCTCCAGGAGATGGACGACGTACTTTGATCATCTTATTTCAAAACTGACTAAGTTCTAGGGCACAGCATTGGCTTGTAGTTTCCCGAGAGCTTTTTCGTTCAGTCCGGTGATCTGCACTGAAGAAAGCCAAAGCCACGCTCGCGAGCAGACCCAGGCCCCGGGCAGGGCAGTTGCCGCGTTCTTCAGCTTGTCACGTAGACACGCACATTTGGCGTCAGAAATTGTGTGAAAACTCAGGAAACTGCTAGTAATTGGCAGAATGTCAATATTAGCTGTAGATACGCCATCTTATCGGCTAGGGGGTTGGCAAATGGAAGGAAACAAGGTTCGTGTGTTGGACAGGTAAGAAACCTTGCGCTTGTCAGCTATTCCAGATAAATGCGATTTACCTCCACGCTGAGCGAGCCCCTCAGTGTGCACCCTTTTGTGCACTGCTTCTTTTGCTCAATACATTTTTGAGATTCATTCAGGTTTTGCACGTGTGAACCTTTGCATGTGATTCTTTTTAGTGTTGTGCAGTATTACATTAATTAATACCTTCATCTGTGAATACATTCTTCTGATGATGGGATTTGGTCTGTTTCCCATTTGTGGCTGTTAGGAAGAGTCCTAAAACAGACGTTCACTGATGGACGTGGCTTCCATGCGAGTTGTGTTTATAGTCAGCAACGGGGTCAGTGAGTCAGAAAGCGGAGCACGTGCGTAGCCCTCGGGACACCGGCAGTCCTGCTTCCAAAGTGGCAGATCTTATTCACCCTCAAGCAACACGTGAGCGCTCCAGTTGCTCCACACTTTCGATAACACTTCAGTTTTTAAAATTTATTTTCTTGGATGGATAATTACATACATAGTGATTTCTAATTAATGATATCTTGAGGGGTAATGAATATCCTTTCTTTGTGAAGTGATGTTCATGTATTTTACTCATGTTAACAATTTGGATTGTTCGGCTTAAGTGTTTTTTTTCCCATTTTGACAAGTCCCATGTTGGAGATATTACTATAGTATTTCTTCCATTTGTGACTGACTTATTGACTGCTTAATGAGATGCTGTTAGTTTTCACTAAATCTGATTCTTATTTATTCCTATTTTGATGATTTCTTTTGGTATCCTACCTAAGAAACACTTGCTACCCCAGAGTTATGAGTGCATTTTGCTCCACAGATCTTGTTCTACCTCTTACCTCACTGTCCTTGTCCCATATTTTAGTTCAGTGTTTTAACCGTAGCAGGGCACATACTTTTTGCAATGATTCTCCTATTCACATCCACATCCACATTTTAGGTTTAGTTCTATAATTAAACATAAAATGATTACTAACATACCTTTTGCCAGCTTTCCCAATAATCTCTTGTTTAGATGAATTTCATCCTGTCGTGTATTTCTACGGAAAGTCACTCCCTGGGCTCTTAACATCAAAACTATTCTTTCTTTTGATAGTCTTAACATCTGGAGAGCTTGGCGGGCCGTGGAGTCACGGTGCAGGGTTACTTCCCGTGTGCTTTCTGTGGACTGCTCCTACACTGATGCTTTACTGTGTGTGCTGCTGTAGAGAAATAGGATGCTAATTTCCTTGTCCTTGTATTTAAATTTCTCTTCTCGCCTAGAGACCCCAAGGCAGTTTTCATTTTCTTTAAATCTAATAGTTTTAATTGCACGTCTTGGAGTTGAACATTCCAGATTTATTTTCCCAGGAAAAGTAGGTTTATATAATGTTTGCTATCCACAGAAAGTGTCCTGAATTATATTTTGAAATTGTTCTTTCTGCCCGTCGTGTTGCTGCTCTACCGCGGGGCCTCCCCTGTGTGCGCTTCGGGCTTCCCGCTGTCCTTCCCGCCACCCTCGTCCTGGCTGACGCTCCTCACTGTCCCCACTACCCACCTTCCATCCCGACACGACCTTCCCGCCCGTATTCAACGGCCTCGTTAGACTACCGGGGACCTGCTCTATGTGGTGCCCAGTCACTGAGTCTTGATTTCCATTTTATTCAATTTCTTTCTTGAGTTAAACCGAGTCCTGTTTAATTTCTTCTTGACATTTATTCATTTCTATGCTTGTTGAATATGTGATATTTGGATTTTTATAAAAAGCTCAAATTCCTGAGATATTTAATTTATTTCAAAGTGTTGATTTACAGCTTTCTTCTGTTTTGTGGTTATTTTATGGCAGAAAGTTCTATGACCTAAAATTTATGGTTAGCGTTGTCTGTTTTCTTTTTCCAGTCAATTTGTGTGGGGATGGTTTAGTTACTTTACCCATTTCCAGGCTCGTTGTAGACGGGGTTCTTTGGGCAAGTGGAGTCTCTTTGCCGTGAAGCGACGTGTCACATCTGTGGTGGGTAACGTGGTTTTGTGGAGGGTGGAGATGGGGTCAGAGTGTGCTCAAACATGTTCTTCTTTTCCTCTGACTCTGTTCGTTTCTCTCCATCATTCACAGAGGTCGACCTCTTCTACCGTTCACCGAAAGTGATCGACGTCACCACGAGGATATGAAAGCAGCCCTGTGCCGCCTCCCTGGGGACCCCCTCGCGCCGTGGCCACAGAGTCTGGGACGTCCAGCGCGTTGCGCCCCGCGGTGTAGTCTGGGTTGTCCGCGCGCGTTCCCTCCCCAGTCTGCCAAGCGTGTTGACACAGTTTTGAGCATCAGAAGAAGACGTCAGGGTCCTGCTATTACTCTTCCCAAATAACTCATTTTCCTCAATGGAGATGCAAACGCACAGTGGTGAAAAGCTGAACTTATTTTCATCCCCAGATTAATCTATATGCCAACCCTGGATAATGACAAAAGTTATATTTGGCTTTTCTAAGAGAATCCATAATTCTTGTGGAGCACAAGGGTTCTGGGTGGATTCTTGCCCTATTTCTAGACTATGATAGTGGCAGCAAAGCAATTCTTCCAGGTGGAAAGAAAAAAGGGAACTTCCCAGTTATATCAATCAGCTCATCAACCTTTAGCGACTGCAAACAGCCGCTTTTTTGCACGTACTTCAGATTAAGAAGAGAAAAACAGACCTGCTCGTGAGGACTGGAGCCTCCAGTGGGTGACACTTTCTAACATAATCACAAACACTTGCAAATATACAGATAAACTAAGGAGAATAGCAAAATGTAAATAGTTACTTCTATTATTTTAGAAGTAAGTATTATTAGAAATAAAATTATTTCTATTAATAGTTATTCCAGCATTAGTAGTAGGAGATGGGGTAATTTGAGGTTATTTCTTCCTTCAGGTATTCTATCGTGGGTATCATAGTAGGGTCCAATCTGGGCAGCAGAACAGATTCACGGGTTCAGTGCCTGTGGCGGTTGGAACTTGCATGTCGTGTGAACGTGGGAGAAGCGGGTGCCCAGAGGGAGCTGGGGATGGAGCAGCTCCCGTCAGCTGATCCCAGAAGTGAGGCTACTGCCGCTGCAGCAGGACAACAAAGGTGCCCAACGGGAAGCCTGTGAGGCGTGGTCCCTGGCGGACCCATAGCCGTGTTGGCGATGGTCTGTGGTCTGGAGGAAGAGCTGGACCCAGCAGAGGGCCAGCAGGAGCCGGCCAGCCCCCCTGCCTGTGCCACCTCCAGCCATGATGGCCTTTGCAGAGAAGAGGCCGGGCCTCGCTTGAGCAAATTCCCTGCTAGTCCAGCTCTAACCTGCTGTCTCTCAGCAAAGGGAACTGGAGGTCTGGGGCCCCGGCTCTGCTGAAGGGCCTGCTCCTGCCCCCCAGGCTCCGGGGACGATGCATGAGGGGGCAGCAGGCAGGCGCCGCACACGTTCTGTGCATTTTAAAGAGCGTTGTCCACTCGGGCCTGGGGCAAACACTGCACACACACACTCACACACACACACACTCTTCTCCTTTTTGCCAAAGAAGAACTGTCCTCTCTTCTGACTAAAGGATTTGGGAAACCCTGGCACGTGGGGGCTCAGGAAGGGCCCTGGGCAACCAGGACACGTGGTGCTTGTATAACACATGACCTGGCATCCGGAAGCCCCTCTTGTTGCTGTGAAATGCATCTAACGGCACCAAGAAGGAGCCGTCTGCCACTCCTCAGGCCCTGAAAAGCTTCATTTCTTTTAACAAGTGTGATTTATTTTCCCGTTTGTGAGGTTAAATTGATAATAATTTGTAGGAATTGTTTGTCCTCCAAGGAAGGATTTAAACAGTGAGGCTGTTGCTTTGTGAGTTAGTCTCTGCTTTGTTCCCCGTGAATTATTTATTACCTTACTTTGAGGCTCAGCCTGGTTATCTCCACATCCCCATGAAACACGGTTAATTAAAGTCACTTGGAGAGGTGCTGAACACAGCCATATGTCACTTCCCACGACTCTGTGCTTCTGGTAGCATAAGCAGACTTGTGTTTTTAGGGAGAAACAGAGATTTGTCCCCTGTGTCCGTCAACACGAAGGATGGGACACAGGATATTTTTGCTGTGATGCTGCTCTATAGTACCTTCAACGTTACTCAGAGAAATCATGATTCCGTGCACTTGCCACCCTGCCGCACGCGGGTGACTCGGGGCAGCTGCCTGTTCAGCCCTCTGACCGCCCCTCCCTCTGCGCTGGTCAGCGGGTCCCTGCCTCTGCCCCCCAGACCCTGCCCACCCTCTGCGTGCCGCCTTGCGGTCAGCCAGCGCTTCCGGTTCACATTTTTGGTGACTATTTGCATTGATTGGTGCCTCTTCTGGCCTTTTGCAAGGTGCCTTTGGCCTTGAATTACCTCCCAATTACTCAGAACTGCCCCCTCCACACTGAGCTCTGGCGTTGCTGCTGCTTCTCCTTAACTGAGGACATCGGTCTCTCGCTGTCTCGATCGACCTGCGCTGTTAGTGCCGATTAGGGGATCGATGTTCTAAGCAGGACCTTAAATCACGCTGCTGACGCCTCCCCGCAAGCCAAGCCTGATGGACTCACCACCCCCTTCCTCAGTGTCGCTTAATTTTTCTCCAACTGATTTTTCACAAAGCTCTAGGTGAAAAGCTAAGACCCCATTACTTTGTTTTACATACTCGGCACAAACTCTAGATGCAGATTTAATTTAGCTCAGTCCCTGCTGTCGAGGTTTTTGCTGACCTTTATAGGATTTAGAAGACTTTGGGGACAAGGTAATTTGGTATAGCTAGAAGTTGTTGTCTCATTAAAAACACTAAGGCCTGTTTAGAAAGAATTTACTAAGACTAAAAGCTTCCTATAAGTCACACTGTCAGCCTGGATAAATGCAAGTCTACGTACAGGAATCAGGGAAAGAAAAGGGAAATCCTGGCTTTTTAGACTAGCAACGCTTCTAAAACTGAGATCTCCAAAATCACAATGAACAACACTTTTTGTATGTTTTCCCTAAGATGTACATATTACTAACTAAAAAGAACCACAGTCTGGGGTGTACATGTTGCCTCCAATTCCCTGGACTGACTTTTTCTGACCACGTGACACAGAGAGGTATAAAGTGAGAATCTGAAGACACGCGTCTTTCCACAGAAAATGTACCAAAATAGTGTGTTTGTTTACACTGGAAGTGACCTTCCATAATTATATTGTCTCTCCTTTGTGTAAAATGAGTTCAGTGAAATAGTTTAAAAGTTATTAGCATGAAAAGATGTCTCCAGGAGTCTCAAATCTCTGTGAATTTACTTCTATAAAAACTCAGTTGTGGCCGGGCATGTGGCTCACGCCTGTAGCCCCAGCACTCTGGGAGGCCGAGGCAGGAGGATCACCTGAGCTCAGGAGTTTGAGACCAGCCTGAGCAAGAGCGAGACCCCGTCTCTACCAAAAAATAGAAAAATTAGCCGGGCGGGTGGTGTGTGCCTGTAGTCCCAGCTACTCGGGAGGCTGAGGCGGGAGGATGGCTTGAGCCCAGGAGTTGGAGGCTGCAGTGAGCTGTGATCACTCCACTGCACTCCAGCCTGGGTGACACAGTGAGACCCTGTCTCAAAAAAAAAAAAGAAAAACACAAAACAAGACCAAAAAACAACCAAAAAAACCTTAGTTGTAAGAAATTGAGGTAAATCTGCCAATTTGTGCTTCTAAAACCGAGATCTTGAAAATCACAATGAACAACATTGCTCAGTGAACAATGAACAATGTAGAGTGAAGACCGATGCACGTCTGAGAGCCCTAACTGAGAAAGTTAATAAGAAATGAGGGAAGATTTTGGGGTGCAGAAGGTCCAGAGCCTGGCTGAGCCCCCAGCGTGGAGGCTCCAGCTGCTGCGTCCCAGGAGGGCTGCTCCTCAGGAGCGGGCGGCGCGGCTGCTTTCCCGTCTCCCTGCACCCCACGGCGTCAGGTGCCCCGGGGGTCTGCAGGCTGAGGGGACACTCGGCCCTCGCTTGCAACAGCACCTGAAATTAGCTGAGATTTATTCCTCTGCTTAAGTTTTGTGCAACCCTGGAAACCCTGTTTCAAATCTTAACACTCTAAAGGAGCACCAGGTTTGAGCTTTCCTCACTTGCGTGTCTGGGACTGTCCCTGTCCTGGCGTGTGCTATGCCGTGTGGTGCTGAAACGCACCCAGGAGAAAGATCCTGGCGCGTTATCCAGGCAAGCAACTTGCATGTTATGTGAACATGTTAAATGCACACGTGGCCTATGATGGAGTGTGGCAAACACAGGGGTTGGAATAAAGTTTTTACTTGCTGCTTGTATCATTTTCCTCGCGTCCAGGGCCTGTGTTCCCCACCCTCTGCGGTTACGCGTGGACGGTCCAGGGAGCCCAGGAGTGGGCCGTCCGCTGCGGGAGTCAGCGCTGCACGCCGGCGTCAGCCACGGCAGCTCCCGCGAGCCTCGGGCTCCTCCCGCCACACGGCTCTCGGGATCCTTGTCCCCTTGGCTCCTCCTGGTGAACGGTGCGGATGGAACCTGAAAACCCCAAATCACCAGCGACACCTGCTGCTCTGCTGATGGTAACAAACCTGCTTCCAGTGTTAGGCGGGACACACGAGAGCGTAGTGTGAGAGATCACTACCAGACGGAAAGTGAAGGAATAAGGGAAAGTTACAACCCCCAGGCGAACCGGAGCACACAGAGCCCGCTGTCGGCTGGAGGGAAAACCACCCTGCAGACCCGGAGTCTCGGGACCACCGGGCTTTGGCTGAGGGAGAAGTGGGGACAGTCGAGGAGGAAGCTCAGGGTTACGGCGCAGGATGGTTAAAATGAAGACGCCCCTGAGGAAAGACACGCACACGCAGATAAACGGGGTCAGGAAACCGCGCGAGGCAGAGGGGACGTCACCTGGACAAGAGCGGTGATTAGGCCATGGCGGGTTCTCGGCACCGAGGGTGTCCGAGGAGAGGGGGTCGCGCCCAGCCTGGCGCCTGTGGGTGCAGGGGAGGCCCATGGTCACCCGCCGTCCACGGATGAGACGCGTCCCAGAAAACCAAGAGCGGGTACTGTCTGCAGTGTCGAAATTTTGGAACCAAATCCTTTAAAATTAAGAAGAAGAGCAAGGTGCTCATTGTCGGTGTTTCTGTTGGGCCTGGTGCTGCCCGGGCCAGCGCCACAAGGCGGGAATGAGACGCGTCTGTGGGGGGACAGGAGGGAACCAAACGTCCCTCACTCCCTGCAGGTGTGACGTTCTTGCAGAAACGCTCCTCCCACCAAAATACAAAATCTGTCGATAAATTCCCAGAAGTCAGGGAGACCAGCAAGGGGCCCGAGAGTCCGATTTCCAGTGAGCGAAGGCACGTCTGCGTGTCAGCCGCACAGTCGGGAGGGGAAGCACCTTGAAGAGACGCTTTACCGCAGCAGTCGTGCCCTCAGCCACGGTCTTTCCGAGCGTGAGACCTGTGCGGAGACATCAGGCGACTTCACCGGGAGACATTAGAGACGCCCGAGTAGCTGGGGAAGCGCCGCATGCCCACGACGGAGAGGGCCCAGCATCGCAACCACCTCCGTTCCCCGAGACACGGGCTAAGACGTGGCCTGTGCCGCCCTGGGTCTCGGCAGGAAACTACGGAACGTCTCAGATGTGCACGGGCAGGGGCGGCCGACACGGCCCCCCGCGGAGACGGAGCGTGACTTGTCCCGCGGGACAGCGTGTAAACCGTGTTAGCTTCCCGCTGCTGGAACAAACTGTCACATGCTCAGTGGCTTCAAACAACACATTCGGCATTTCACACTCCCTGAGGTCAGAGTCTTAAATTAAGGTGTCGGCAGGGCTGGTTCCCTCTGGAGGTTCTAGGGCAGGGTCTGTCCCTGACGCTGCGGGGACGCTGGGGCCACCCCGGCCCTTGGCTTGTGGGCGCCTCCTCCCTCCTCACAGAAATGCTCCGTCTTTCAGTCTCTCCCACCCCCGTCTCCCTCCCCCTGCCCTCCCCCTCCCTCTTCCCCCCTCCCCTCCCCCTCCCTTCCCCCTCCCCCTCCCCCTCCCTCCCCCTCCCCTCCCCTCCCCTCTCTCCCTCCCTCTCCCTCTCCTCCCTTCTCCCTCTCCCCCCACCTCCTCCCCCTCCCCCTCCCTTTTTGTCTCTCCCTCTGTCTCTCCCCCTCCCCCTCCCCTCCCCTCCCCTCTCCCCCTCCCTCCCTGTCTCTCCCCCCGTCTCCCTCCCTCTCTGTGTCTCTTTCTCACCTCTGCTTTCCTTACTGCACCCTCCTCTCCAAAGCCCTCTGTCCTGTGTCCTCTCACAAGGGACCTGGAGGTGCATCTAGGCCCCTGGATAGCCCGGGACGATCTCCCCGTGTAAGATCCTAATTTAGAAACACGCAGCACGTTCTCTGACCACGCGAGGGATGAGGACGTGGACACGCGCTGTACCGACTACTGCCGTGTGGTTAAGGAGGGAGGTGGCCGCAGGCAGGACGACCGCCTGACCGTCACAGTGAGCCCAGACGCGGCTCAGCAGACCAGGGCGGACCGCGCAGCCTCGGGGGCTCCTCGTGCAGCACGGTCCACCCCCCCCTCCCGTCTTCTCACGCAGGGTCCGTCCAGGTGAACCCCAGGCTCGGCTGTGGGAGGCGAAACCAAGAGCTTTAGAGAGGAAACACGGGGCCTGTCTGCGTCACCTCGGGGCAGGTTAGGGATTTTGAAATGAGAAACAAAAGGTACCAATTGCTCTGGTAATGCTGGTAAACAACATTAACATATAAAACTGCTCTTTGCCAAAAAAGACTGTATGGAGAAAGCAAAAATAAAAGCTCAGGGCACCAGGACCCGCAGGGGGTAGGCCCTTTGCCTGTCTCAGCCGGTCTCGGGCCGGTCCTGGACGTCACCCGGAACCTGCAGGCAGGAGGGCGGGAAATAAACCACTGGACGTTCACAGAGTGGGGTCTGCACTGAGGGACGACGAGGGCACCGCGGTTGTCACAGGCACACGGGTGCATGTTGTAGACACACTGGGGCGGCGCAGCAAGTCAGAGAAATCACGCAATCTGCCTTCTCTTACGTGCAGCCCAGCAGCCCCCGGCAGGCGGCACAGGGCACGGCCAAGCCAGGGCGGAGTTCGAGGACGGGGCTTCCGCCTCTGCGCTGTCCCAGCCCGAGAGGCTCGCCCTCCTCCCACCTGGCCACCGTCACAGGCGCTGACCACGCGGGGTCCTCGGTGTGGGGTGTGGACTCTGTGGGAAAATCGGGGTTCACCTGTTTCCCAAAGGTGCTTCTCAAACGCGCCGGACGCCGCGTGGCTTGTGGACGACCACTCGGACTTCGCTAGATCCCAACACAAAGTGTCTTGGGGGTTTGGATGTTTCTAACAATCTCAAACTAAAATATGAAGTTCAGTGAATTAAAAAATGTACTTTGCAGTTCAAAGAGATCGCATTAAATTTCTCTCTCAATTGGTTTTCATTAATTTGAGTTAGATTCTTACATACTGTGATTAACATTTTTTAAAAAACAGTAACAATTGTGAGTCTTTCACGGCAGGTGCAGATTAGGGCAGGATGTTGCACGTCCCCCCAGGGCTGGACTTTAGCCCGTACCTGAGTCCCAGCGGAGCGGGAGGCGGGCGCACACCTGGACAGCAGAGTCTGGCGAGAGACAACCGGAAGCAAGAAGTGTGGACCAGGGGCCACGGAGTGGGACGGACACGTGGCGTCCTGCACCTCGGGACACGCACGCCGCTGGCCGGCCTGAGGAGGGCTGTTCCCTAACTTGATATCACTCCCCCATCGGGGTCAGGTTTATAAAACTCTAGTTGATTACTTCTCACGACTGGAGTAGATTTAATGATGACACTTACGTATGTATCATTTTCCTACCACATCCAAAATTAAGTAAATGTTCTGAAAAGAAAATCAATCAGCAACTTTCTGTATACCGGGAGCGGCTTGTCTGCTGTGCTGTTGTTAACAATAGCGATTCTGTAAGGACGTTGGGCCGGGCACACCGTGGTGGCAGTTAACACCGGCTGCCCAGTGGGTTATATTTTATTTCCAACCTAAAAATGGCATATAATAAAGGAAAACGTCAGGGAATAAATAAAGACGTGGACTCTGTACTCCCAAAGCTAAGAGCTCACGGATAGTGGAGAATAACACCTTTAATTTCTACTTTTATGCGTAAGGGCTTAGCTGAAAACTGAAATGTGTCCTCTCGCCAGTTCTGTAAAAATGAACAATGAGAGATGTTGCCATAAAACAGATGATTTTCACTAGTGCCTTGTTTCTTCATGAATTTTACCACATTTCGCTCAGAATAAAATAAATGTCCAAGAGGAGAAAACGCTTTATAGCCAGCCCTTTGGAGTGTGAAATAATCCTACTCGCGGCGGCTCTGTGGGCAGCGTCGTCCGTCACCCCGTCGCCGTGGCCTCGGAGGTGAGGATTCACAATATTGGTTCATATATTTTGTATCCTTTTGGTTTTGGATACAAAAATAGATGTGCTAAATTTATCACATTTTTACTTACATGAAAATCACTCGCGGAACTCCGAGAGTCTGAAACAGGGACCTGCACACTTCCCAGAAGGCCACAGGTATCAGAAAAGCATCCGTGGCCTTGGAAAATCACGCGTGATCCTCCTGCCTTAATAGCCCGTGTGCTGAGGGGACACCGAGCCCGGGTGGTGGGGGAGGGTGTGGAACCCGCGAGCCCGTGGGGGGGGTGGTGACCCCACACTGGTGCGGCTGCTCCTGCTGCTCCCGGCTGAGAACCTTAAGTGCTGCCGGGAAAAGCCACCCAGAAGGGACGTCCCGGGGGCGCCTTCGGTGCAGCACTTCTCAAGGCGGGGCCGGCTGGACCCTCAGGGGCGAGAGCTGCGTGTCCCGGGGTGCGGCCGGGGGCCTGGTGCCTCGCGCTCTGCCCTCTGCCCTCCGCCGTCTTGTCTTAACTCGCGGGTAGCAGCGATGGCCGCGGGGCAGTGCGGCGCGACAGAGTCCCCAGAAGCACTGACGTCCGGGGAGCCCGTGGCACATTTCCCCACTCGCTGCCCCCGGGACCAGCCAGCCACGCTGGCGGTGAGGGCGCGGGGGGAGGCAGGAGCCGTCCTTCCGTCCTTCCGTCCTCCCGTCGTCAGGACGTGCACGTGGGAAGCGAAATGTCACAGGTGGAGTTCGTTTTGCACAGTGTTTCCACCGCAGTGAGAACGAGGTGCCAGTGTGCAAGCAAGGAAAGGTGAGCTGTGTAATTTCAGGTGATCCCGCGTACGGTTAAATGCTCTTACATTTCACGTGAAACTGCATTAGACGCTACGGAGACAAGTGATAAAATTCATGTTAACAATTAAAAATTTTGTTTCTCTACATACAACTACATTAAATAGCAAATAAAAATACCATGACAAGCCTAGAGCGAGACCATGGAATAAAGGAAATAGGCTTCTGTTAACATATTATATTCAGCAACTTTAAAGACTCTCTTTTGTTTTTCTACGTTTTGAACAAAGGACCTGTGTTTCCTTCCTGCTCTGGGCCCCACACGTCACGGGACCCACCAGGGCCGGCTCCTGCCTGCGGCTGCGGACGGCCCGAGTCACCTCAGGGCAAGCCCAGAGGCAGCTGGAGGGCACGGGGACAGGAAGACAGTCAGAGGAGAGAGGAGATTTGGGGCAAAAAGGTAAAAGAATAGAGACCAACAAGAGACCACTTGGAAGGAGAGGCTGTGGACGACCCCCCGGCCCTGGACGTGGGATGTGGACAGTGCGGTGCTCCCGCCTGCCTCGGAGCACTGGCCACAGAGCGTCACCTGGGCTGAGCCCTTACGCACGATGGGACGTTCTCTCCACTCAGTCCGTCTTGAGCCTCGGTAACTCGTGGTGTTTACTGAAATAAGGCAATTTGGAGGAACCCTAATTTGAAAAAGAGATTCAGTGTTGGCATGTCTTGTTTGAAATATGTTAATCATCCAAAAAGCTTTCTTTTCTTTTTTTAAGGGGCTGACAGTTAGGTTTAGGGATAAAACAACAACGAAACCCACGCCTGTCTGATTACAGATGAACTTGCCAAGCTACTCAGCAAAAGCAGAGGAGACGGTGGGGGGACACCCAGTGATTCCTGCACCTGTAACGGTGGATGCTGCATCCGGGGTGCCTCACTCGTCTGACACACAAGGGTAAGAGCACGTTCCGCACGCTGCCACAGAGGCTCGAGGACACGCGAGGTGATTCAGGTGGATTTGACATAAGTCAGGCTCTGAAAACAGCCTAAGTCTCTCTCGACCTGATTGGTTTTATCTGTAAGCTCATTTCTGTTTTCTACAAACCTATTTGGGAAAAAAAACAAAAATATAAAGGATCTCAGAATAAATGTTTGCAGCACAGAGCTGGATGCTTTTCCTGGAATTTTTATAGATTTTGATGTTTTGTGCAGCACTCTGCAAGTGATGTTTATTTAAGAGTAGCTTATGCCAAGTAAATGAGATGGACTCTGAGTCTGGCCTTCCAAGCAAGGGCCACCATGAACCCCCACGCCAGGCCAGTCATGCCCTGTGGTCCTCGTCCTGCCTTGGGGCATGGAGAGCATCCTGGCCACACCCACGCTGTGACACAGTGGGAGGACGGCACTTGGTCTTCAGAGTGACCATCAGACTGCTGCCCTCTGGCCACAGACAGGGGTCACTGCAAGAAGGGTCCTTCCTTCCCTGTGCACCTGCACGGAGTGGGCTCAGACAAGCCCATCCCTGGGCAGACTCAGAGACCCTCATCCCAAAGGCTGACGCGCCAGCCAACGCGTACACAGCACCCAGGCATCCTCTCCTTATCCGTGCACCTGGCCGAGCATTATTTTAATTTTGAGCACATGATACTTAGGCCTGCTTCACCCCTCTGTGACTGTGCAGTTTCCCACCCAGATGACATAATATAACAATCATGAAATTAGCGGATGAGAACAGCTATTATAAAAACAGCTACTATAAATATACTCTATAAAAGTAACATAAGTGTAATGACAGCAAAACAGAAGACATAGTCAATAAACAAATGGATCATTTAGAAAAAAGAAACAAATTTCTACAGTGAAAATATACCAGATATGATATTCAGCAGATTGTGAATGAAGATTGGCTTAACATTTGAACATCAGTCAGTGTAATTCATCTTATAACCAAAATAAATGAGAAAAATTCATGTAGTTTTTCAATGGATAGAGAAAAACATTGACAAAACCAAGTCCCCTGTAATAAAAGATCTCATAAAACTAGGGAAAGGAGGGGTAGGCTCAGTCTCCTAAATCTCCTCCACTAACGACCAAGCTGCAGGCACAGTTAACAAAAGGAAAAATAGGCAACTGGACTTCACAAAAATTAAAAACTTTTCTACATAAGAAGGCACTATGAACAGAATAAAAAGGCAACCCCTATAATGGAGCAAATATTTGCAAATTGTATATCAGATGAGGAGTTTATATCCAGAATATAGAAAACTCCTAAAACTCAACAACAAAAAACCCAAACAAAAAATTAAAAAATGGGCAAAGGATTTGAATAGACATTTGTCCAAAGAAGATATATAAATGGTCAATAACCACATGAAAAGATGCCAAACGTCACTAATCACCAGAGAAATGTGAATCAAAACCACAGTGAGACACCTCTTCTCACCCATCGGGTGGCAACTGTCCAAAAGCCGACCTCCTTTTGCACCGAGCGTCATGCGGGGTCCAGCCCCCACCCTGGAGCACACGCACGATGGCGCCATCGACAATAGGGGAGTGGCACAGGCAGGTGCTCCTGACGCTTCCTGCCCCGCGGACCCTCGCCTGGGCCCATGGCCCCCTCCCGTCAGCTGTCACTGGTGGCGCCTCCCCTCCCTGCACCTCGTTTCTGCAGAGAGCCAGCTCCCCAGGGACGCCTGTGCCCCTGACCGAGGTCCCCCCCACCAGGCCCTGGCAGGGTCCCTGGGGTTCCTGCTTCCGCCTCGGCCTGCGGCCATCCCGGGCCTCACCGCCAGCTCAGTTGGCTGAGGGAGGCCCTGGGCCTGAGGTCTGACCCCCGCAGCCCACATCCTGACGCCTCTGCCTGGCCTGTTCCATCCTCCGGCCCCTCACGGGGTGTCCCCAGCAGGCTGCCTCCTTCCGTAGGTGTCGGGTGATTCCCGTGGACGCTGGCTGGCGCCCTCCTGGTCTGCAGCAGCCCCAGCCCCCGGCAGGGCAGGCGGCAGCTGGGCTCCCGGCTCTGCTCCCCTGGGCCTGGCCGTCCCGCTGACTGCGGAGCCGCCCACGGGTCTTTTTTGTGGTTTCTCCTTTTGGTTTTGGCCAAGCTTTTTTTACCTGCAAGGACCAGAAGCTCAGATGCTCACCACCCAGTCCTCCCCAGAGGGGGTGTGTGTCTGCATCTGTGCGCATTGTGTGATGTGTGTGGTGTGTGCACACGTGTGTGTGTTTCTGTGTGTGTGCATGTTGTGTGGTTGCTGTCTGTGTGTGCTTGTGGTGTTGTGTTCTTGTGTGTGTCTGTGTGTTGTGTGTTGTTTGTTCTGGTTGTGTGTTCTGTGTGTGTGTCTGTGTGTGCTGTGTGTATCTGTGTGTTGTTGTCTGGTGTTGTTGTGTTGCTGTGTATGTGTCTTGTTGTGTGTGCTTGTGTGTGTCTTGTGTGTCTGTGTGTCTGTGTGTTGCGTTGTGTGTGTTGTGTGGTTCTGTTGTGTGGTGTGTGTGTGTGCTGTGTGTGTTGTCTTGTGTGTTGTGTTGTTTGTGGTGTTGTGTCTGTGTCTGTGTGTGTGTGGTTGTGTGTTGGTGTGTCTGTGTGGTTGTGTTCTGTTCTGTGTGTTGTTTTGTTGTTCTGTGCTGTTCTGTGGTTGTGGGTTGTGTCTGTGGTTGTGTGTGTTGTGTTGTGTGTTGTGTGTGTTTGGGTGGGTCGTGTCGTGTGCTGTGTGGGTGTGGCGTGTGTGTTGTCTGTGGTGTCGTGTGTGCTGTGTTGTGTCAGCTGGGCAGGTGGGCGCAGGCCGCAGCGTCAGGACGCTCCTCCCGCGGTCGGGACGGGCTCCTGTCCAGCCGCCACACGCTCTGCTGCACCGTTTCTTGGTAGTTTCCGGGTGAGGCATTGCTAGAAAAGGTAAAATGTCCCCTTATCTTCAAGGGAGGAAAGGAACTGCGGGTCGCTCAGAGCTCTCGGCTCCTGACGGCTCTGCGCGGGGTCTCGGCTGTGGGCGTGGAAGCCCCCGGGCCAGGGCCCGCCCCTCACCCCAGCTGCCTCGCAGCCGGTGAAACGGAAGCAAGGGTCATTTTGAAAAGTATCTTGGTAAACTCCACGGTCCCTCCCTGCTCCCGCCCGTGGTCTCCCTGCGCCTCTGCGGGATGAAGAGCTCTCCCGCCGGCTCCGCAGTTGGAAACACTTGGTCTTATTGTTCCATTTTCAGAAAATGTCAGGAGAGGCAGGGTTACACCCCTGAATAAAGGCCTTGGTGGCAGAACGCCCTGGAACGAAGTCAGAGCCTGAGACGTGCCCCATCTCACCCGCAGACGCAGGTGAACACTCACTCCAGTGACGATTCCCCCGCGAAGTCGGGACAAACGCTCCAGGCAGCACCTGCGCAGGACTCAAAAGACGAGGTGAGAGCAAAGTCCAGCGACCCTTGTCGAGAGCTGTCCACACTCTCTCCGGTTGTTCTTTACCGAATGCATTTCGTTCTTAAAAATACGGATTCCACCTGCAGTGCTTTAGGAAAAGCAAGAAAGGGAGCTAAACCAATGCATACCCCGTTGTCCTCGAGACAAATCAATTGTCAATAACAGTGTCAGCAAGAAGAAAACAAAATAAGTAAACGCCACATCGCAGGTGGAGTATTGGTCTGAGGAACAGAATGAGCTGTGCTCTGCGCTTACGGTTCGTATTTATCACGTCCACATCCAACCACCGGGAAGCTCTTCTCCCAGCTAGAGACACATTCTTGTTCTCTACAGAATCACACTAAATTTCCAGGTTGTATAAAACCTTCACTTTTATTTCACACACTGTGCAAAGGAAGGATACCCAGGTCACGAGCTCCCAAACACGTGGAGTAGCATTTGGCACACGTAACGTACCGCTCACCTGGTCTCTCTGGGTGGGGTTAGGGTCACACAGGGTCTGGCGTTCCCCTTCCCGGGCGGTCCCCCTCCCCAGCCCCCGTTCTCTCCCCCACCAGGTTCCTGCTTTGATTCAAGTCCAAATGAGAGAGATCAGCACAACGCATGCTATGTAGGAAAATCCTCAGTATTAGTCAATGTTATTAATTCTTGCATCGTTATATCTTCAGGGCATTTCTATCAATAAAACTGTTCTCCTGTGATCCACACTTAGGAAGAAATTTTTTTAAAAGAATGCCACCTATCACTAAAAAGCTAACAAAAAGCAAACTGCGTTTTTCAGGTGGGGATACCAGTTTTGACCTTACAAATGCATTTGCATGGTGAGTTTGCACTTTGCTCCCCAGATGGACGGAGTGCAGGAGGGTGGGGAGGGGTGAGTGTGCAGAGCCGCGCACGCTGCTGGGTTTCCCAGAGAGCCTCACGCGGCTCGTTCTTACCCGCCACCCCGTTCTCCAGCCCCATTGTGATCAGCCGCTCCGGATACAGCGGTGACTCAGGCCACTTGTCCAATGTCCATCCGCACCGGGAGAACGGCCTGGTCTGCTTTGTCCTCAGGCTGCTGGATGGTGCATCGAAGACACGTGTGCAGGAGTCTGAATTCTGCACAGAGCGGCCCTGCAGCAAATCTTCCTGCCTGGATACCCCCGGGGCCTCTGCCCGGCTCTCCCAGGATGGTGGATCCCATGGCCGTCCTGGACGGTCCAGCTCTCCCAAAAGCCCAAAACTGCAGAGAAGTTTGTGTAGCAAACCCAGCACGCAGGACCTGTCACTCTGAGGAAAGTTCAAAACAAGAATCCAGATGCTACCACAATGCAGGTTGTAGGAAACACCCTGCTCCCGTTTGTGATGTGTTCAAAGGCATTTAATATTATGGGCTAGTTTACCTGTTATGTGATGCTCTTTTCCCCCAATGGGTCACCCTACAGTCAGGATGTGTTGGTCATATTTTCTGAGGGAAAATGGGGAATGCATCCCTCTTTTAAGACATTGAGAGTTGCTGCCAATATCCGGAGGGCCGGGGAGAGAGCGCAGTCAGGGCATTGCAGTGCAGACCCGAAAACCCACACTGTTCATCTCCTGGACTCCAGCTTCCCTCAGCACGTGGTTCGCCCTCAGCTGAGCACTCCCACCTCGGGCAGCGGAGGCCGGTGCACTTCTGTCTTTGCGAGCAGGCCAGATTTATATTCAATGATTAGCCCTTCAATGAGCGTGCTCAAATACGCACAATGATGTCCAGAACGCAGAGTCGCCAGGTCAAATTCAGATACAAATACAAGCCCAGGTATGCGCGTACCCACGCCCGCTCTGCTGGTGCGCTGGCGAGCCTGGACTCCAGCTCCAGATGCACGCTCCGGCGTGTGCCAGCCGTGTGGGCAACGCCCCGCCGAGGGCAGGCCTCTCGGCAGGGCTGGCGGCAGCTCTGTGGGGCGCGTTGCCTCTCAGCGGCGTGAGGTGAGGCAGGCGTCCCTCCTTCTGTGTCTCCCTTCTTTGGGAGCCACCGGCTGTCCTCACAAAGGAAACCGACAAATTGGAAATGACGTTGACGATGATCAAATAACTGGGCATTCTGAAGCGGAGACGCTCAGTGTTACTTACGGCCGCACAGCGTAAAGGAGGAGCCGCTGCCGGTGACAGACTCCTCGGATACGTTCTGGCGGAAAAGCTGGTGTCCTCTGCCGGAGGTTAGACATTTGTTTTATTAAGAGGAAGAAAGAAACCTCATTAAGGACGAAGCCAATGGATTTAGAATGGGCCTATTAGACATCCTTAAATGTTATTTTTCATTGGTTTCAATTAATCTGTCCTCAGGAATCTATAAATTGTGCCGTGCAATCCAGGGAAAATCGAGCGCTATCGCAGATGTGCAGCAACACTCTGTGATCATTTCACATAAGACCTTCTAAAAATGTCTGAGCCTGGAGAGATGAACCGACGGCGTCGTGCTGGTCGGGGCCTGCTGGGTGCATCTTTCGGCCCACGCGTCTCTGAAGACTTGGCTGTGGGGTCTGCGCGGTCCCCTGCCCGCCCGTCTCCCCGTCTGCTTGGGGCAGTGTGATGCGCCTTGTTCACGCACATTCCCACGGGGCTGCAGCCACGCCGGGCCCCTGGACCCTCGTGAAGAGGGTGTTGGTGAGAAACAGAGCAGGGATCGAGCGGTTTACAGGGCAGCGCGAAGCTCTCAGGGAGTCCTGCTGGCCCGTTGACGCAGTGGGGGTGGCTTTACCGCCACCCTCTCTGTCTGCTCCACGGGTCTCTGACTGGGGCGGAAAGCGGCCGAGGACGCCTCCTCCCCCACGCGGAAGCCTCGTGAGAAAGACAGAGAGAACCAACGGGGGGCGGGGGGAGGCCGGGAGCCTGCGGTCCCCGGTCCACCGTCCACCCTCCTGTGGCTTCTGCACTTCCACGCATGTTATGTGCCACTGACGTCTGTGTTTGTACATATGTATGGGGCCCATGCGACATCTGTTACACGCACAGGATGTGCAGTGATCACGGCAGGGTTCGGGGTGTCCGTCACCTGGAGCCTTATCACTCCCGTGGGCTGGGAGCATCTCGGGTCCTCCCAGCTATTTTGACACGTGCAGCGAACCTGCCCAAGGGCGTCAGAGCTTCTTCCTCCTTCCGTCTCTGTGTGTCTGACCGCCCCTCTCCACTCCACACCCTCCCGGCCCCCGGCAACTCCGTCCCACTCTCCACCTCCCTGAGAGCCGCTTTCAGCTGCCACACATGAGAGAGGCAGAGAAAGTCGCTCACTGGAATGATCCCAGAGGAAACTCTCTCCAGGACAGAGCACGTGTGTGCGTACATGATGGTGTTCATGTGCATGCACGCACACACACAGATGTTCACACGTGCACATGAACACACATGAACACACATGCACACATATGCACACATGGAAGCAGAACTGCATTTGTCTGCAGCAGTTGACCACCTCCAGGGCACCACCCCCTGCTCCCATGGCCTCGTGTCCCCCTCTTTGTGGACGGCAGTCTGGAGCCCCACACCTGCAGCCCAGGAGCTTCCCTGTGTGGAGCAGCTGACCGTCCTCGGTGGCTGTGAGCACAGAAAGGCTTGGAGCACAAGGATCGGGTGCAATGAAGACACTGCAGTGTTTCCTACTAGGGCTTATGTCAGCATTTCTGTTCTTCACATGCACACTATATTTTTGGCCTCCAGATTCAATTTTATGTAAAAAGACGTAACCCAACTTTCACTGCCAACTGCAGCTGCTCACAGTGTCCTCAGTGACGTGCAGAGTGGGGGATCTTGGCCTCTCTGCCCCAGGGGTCTGGGTCCAGGCCTGACCCCACTCACCTGACCTCCACCTCGGTGCGTCCCTTAAATCCCGACTCCAGCTTCTTCATCTGCACAATGAGGGAGCCTCGGTGGGGGCCACCTCGCCAGACTCTGTCTGGGGCTGGGCGGGGCAGGTCTGGCCAGTGATCCCAGTGGACAGAGCAGTGGGCGGCCAACCCCCCCTTCCCAGCCTGTCAGCCTAGAAATGTGTGGAAAAGGCTGCGTCACGCACAAGCCTCTGGGTGTTAAGCAGGGGTGGGGTCGCCTGCCAGGGTGGAGGCAGGGACGTGGCAGGGGCGTGGAGACAGAGCCCAGCTGGGGGCCTTGGCCAGCCATGTGGCCCTGGGGTGCACATGGTCCGGGGGTGGACACTCTGCCGGAGACCCTGGCGAAGGTGCTGTGCCAACCCCGGGAACCCTCTCTGCGAGGTGGGGGCTTCACCACCTCCTCGAGCTGCTGCTGCCCTGGCTGTGCCCCCAGCCCGGCTGGCCACGTCCAGGAGCTGCTCCTCGGGGAGGGGGTCCCTGCGGGACATTCGGACACTCGTCCCCTCTTGGTGCCTCACAGGCTGGACGCGCCCTCGGTGTGAGCACTGCTGTGCTGGCTGAATGTGCTTCAGCAGTCAGACTCTGTGTCTGCGGCTGAATTATGTAAGACAGCACCCAGGACAGGCTGACACTCCCGATTTCAAAGCACCAAATATATTTAAAAAGCAGATAAAATGTAAATGTGGTTCCCCACTCAGATACCATACAAGAAAGTACGCGTCTGAACGCTTGGCATCCTGATCTATCTTAAACATGTCTGAATAATGACAGTAATCCTGAGGAAACAATCAAATGGAGACATCGTCAAAGAAATCACTGGGCCTGAGCTCAGAGCCCACTGTGGTTCGTACTTTAAAGGTCATGCCCCTTCCATCTCTGCAGCCACAGGAAGCGCCAGGAGACCCTGGGACTGGCCCCTCCTGTCTCCGCACAGAGCTGTCCTGGCGCCTCCCAGGAGTGCACGCCTCCCCTTCAACAGTCACATTCCACGCTCCGTGCGTTACGGAGTCCAGCAGCCTGGGACGGGACCAGGGTGGCTCCTCCATACCCACATTTTTCTTCCTTTTGGTATTAAAAAGGTAAAGCATGCACACACACGTGCACACACACATGGGCACACACACACACACGTGGGCACACACACTCATGTGGGCATAGGCACACATACATGGGCACAAGCATGGAAATACACACACACGGGCACATGCACACACACATGGGCATATGCACACACATGCACACACGTGGGCATATGCACACTCATGTGGGCACACACGCATGCACACACAGATGGGCATACGCACACATGTAGGCATACACACATGTGGCCATACACCCATGTGGGCATACACACACACGGCATACACACAGGCACACACGTGGGCATATGCGCACACACACGGGCATATGCACACAAGCACACACGTGGGCATATGCACACACAAACGGGCATATGCACACACACACGTGGGCACACACACGCACACACATGCTCCTCCAGCTGTAGGATATTTGGTCTAAGATGCCTGGCCATGGGAAGAGCTTTGGCTTTGTAAAATTTATAATCCCTCTTTCTAATACAACTTCAGCGGAGGAAGAATCGCATTTTAAAATGTGCTGAGAACACCCCTAGCTCAGCCTCTGCATCAGGACCCGGTGTTCCCGCCCCACACCCTGACTCTCAGCATCAGGCTGGGCGGGGAGGTGACCATGCTCATGTGCACATGTTTCTGGGCAAACACACATAGAGGCAGCGCTGCTGGTGTGGGGTGTGCACATGTTCCACTTTGACGGATGCCGCCAAATAGATTTCCAGCATGGTCTTTCCACGTTATGCAGCTGGGAATTCACTGGTTGTCCTGTGAGTTAATTTCCGACTCCTGCATGACAGGTCTCCACAGGCCTAACAGCTGAAGTCAGCACAGATGGGCCACCTCACAGTTTCTGGAGGACACGTGCCCAGACATGGCACGTCCGGCTCCTCTGCCAGGGTTTCAGCCTGGGAGTCAGTCTGCTGCCCTTCTCCTGAGGCTCTGGGTCCTCTTCTGGGCTCATGTGGGGGGCAGAGCACATTTCCTGGTGACTGCGTGGCTGTGATCCCCGAGTCCCTGCGCGGTGTGGCTGGGCACAGGCCTGGGCTCCTTGGGCTGCCCACGGCTCCTTTCCGAGTGGCCCCTGGGCGGCTCACAGCAGTGCCGCCACTTCCTCCCAGCCCCGAGGGAGCGTGTCTCTGCCCCCTCCCAGGGGCTGACCTGGGGCCAGGCCCGCACAGCATACCCTCCCTCTTGGTGAACTCGACTGTCCAGGGCCCATACTTGCATCTGCAAAATCTGTTTCCACGTGCTGTGATATACTCATTGTATCCGCAGGCCCCATTCTCGAGGAGGGGGCCCTCTGGGTGAGGGCCGTGGGGCTCTGCCTCCCACCACATCCTCGCCAACGCCGTACTGGCCTCTGCGTTTGGGCGGCCTGGCGGGTGTGTGGCGGCATCCCAGTGCGGCCCCAGTGCCTTTCCTCCTGGTCGACCGTAATGTGGGGTGCACTTTCAAAATATGATTATTGCCTGTTGGATATCCTGTTTGTGAAGTACTTGTTCAAGTTTTCTATAATCCTCCTATGGGGGCATCTGCCTTTTCCCTGTAGATGTAGGCGTAGATTTGGATATATCTGCGTAAATATTGGACATGAGTTCTTTATGGGTGCACACTGCACGTGCTGCAAATACCTCTTTCACCTGGGGTGTGTTTTTCCTTCCACGTTATGATCTGCCACTGATGAGCTGTCATTGATTTTTTGTGCTGTGAGTAGGGATCATTTGGGTTTTCCCCAACCCCCTTAGATATGGGATTAAACAAGCACATTTCATGCAAAGACAACACCCCACGTTGCCATCCCTGTTCTAAGCCAAGCGTCCTCCGTGTGGGATTTGCTCCTGATTCTCTTTCTGTCCCCACGGTCTGTTTGTTTATCTTTGCACCAATACTCGCCTCCTTAATGACAGCAGGTTCATGATGAGACTTGATGTGCTGAAGAGAAAACTCTTTCTTGTTCTTTGGGAATGTGTTGCCTGTTCTTGCTCTAATGTGCTGGTATATAAACTTTACAATCAGCTTAGTATTCTCAAAAAGGTCTTCTGTAATCTTGAAGGGATTACATCGATCAGTCGAGGAAGAATTAACGTCTTTATAATATTAAAGGTTCTGACAGAGTCTCTCACATTTTGCATTAGAAACATTTGTAGTTATTCTGTACTTTGGACATTATAAGTGGGACATATTAAAATTTTTCTCTGTCTGTTGCTATCATATAGAAATAAAAATAATTTTGCATATTGACCTTGCATCTAGCTAGCACTCTTGCTAAACTTGCCTATTAATTCTGAACATCATCTGTAGATTCTTTTGCATTTTCTACATACATCATCTAGACAAAATGTCAGTTTTATTTCTTATTTTACAAGTCTTTATTTGTTCTTCCTGCCTTGTTTTATTAGCTTGAACTTACAATAAAATAATGACTACAGGAGGTGATGAGGCATTGATGTCCCATCCCCTGTTTCAGAGAGAAAGTTGTAAGCATTTCACAACTAAGCACAATGTCAGAAGTTGGTTATTTAGATATCACTAATCTTGAATATAGTTTTTGTCTGTTCCTATAGAATTTTATCAACTCCTTTTCCTGAATCTGTTTTGATAATTGCATGTTTCTTTTTATCTTTTAAGATTCCTATATGTGTGAATTACATTGATTGACTTTTAAAAAAAATTAGACCAAATTTTCATTCACAAAACAAATCTTGTTGAGTTCTGATATATTATTGTGTTTTTGTATTTGCTGGCATTTTCTGCATTCTTTGAGGCTGTCAGCATCTGTGTTCACGGGTGAGATGACCCTCTAATATTATTTTCATCACACTGAAGGTGACTTAACCTTGTCTTCAATGTGTTTCTCTTGAGACATCAGCCGTCGGTCTGTTGTTGTTCCTTGGAAAATGGCCTTGTCTTTTTCTTTGCACACGTTTAGGATTTTTTCTTTGTCTTTGGTTTTAATGACTTTCTCTGTTGTGCCTTAAAAAACACCCCTTTTCCATTTTGCAGTGCTTCCTGGGGTTGTAGTCTAATGTTCTCTCTCAGTTTTTGAAAATGTTCGGTCGTTGTGTCTAGAAATGCTGTTTCTGTCCTTTTCACTTCTTCCTTTGGAATTCAAACGCAACATGCACATTAGATCTGCTCGTTTTCTTGCCTTCTCTGTGACTCAGGCTGCTTATTTTCCGGACTCAGCCCCAGTAATTCTGTCTTCAGCTGTGTCTCATGTAGTGTCAAACCCATCTGTTGGGTTTTTAGCTTACATTTATGTTATTTTACTACAGAATTTCCACTTTGTACTAAGTTTTAAATTATCTATTGAATGTTTTCATTTTGTATTTTATTTTCTTGATCATTTTGACCATAAATATTTAAGTGCCTGTGCCTGACAAAGCTGGTTCTGTGGGCTTCCTTACATTGGCTGCTAATTCTCTCAGGTTTTGGCCACGTCTTGTCAACTCCCACATGTGGTTACCTTTCTGTGCTGCTGGGACGTTGGACATGACACGTGCAGAGAGAGAGCTGCAGCCCACGCTGGCACCTTCCTCCAGAAAATATTTAACTTTGACCTAAAAATGAAAAAAGACATAACAAGGCATTGAAGGTAAGAAGGAAACAGACACCAATCAAAGAAAACCCAGCAGGTGCACAAGGGCCCTCAGGTAGAGAAATTCAGAGCAAGAGAACATGAAAAATGATGCAACTGTAAGTCCAATGTGAAGTTTCCTAATTGAAGCACATTTTGGAAGAATGTACCACATATCTGTGAAAATCAAGTCAGTGTGACCAACGCCCAGACCTGGTACAGTAAAAGTATTTAATTAAAAAGTGTCATCCACGTAAGACGATCAGATTACTTAAAAGAGAAAGGAAGTCATATTGCTATCAGTACTTTCAATGTTAAAACTTTGAAACAGAAGAAAATGAAATCACGCATTTTGGATACTAGAGAAAAGGAAATGTAGGCCAAATATCTTATATGCAGCCAGGGCAGATTTCAATATGAAGACTCCAAAGCGTTGTCAGTGTGTACGAATTCACGGAACACCACAAAGTCCACCAGTGACAACCAAATAAATGGGGAGGTGTCAGCACAGCGGTGATGGCTGTGGTCCCTGCGTGTGCATTTGCTTGCAGAACTAGGACAAGTTGAGACAAAAGGGAGGTGGCGTAACACCGAGGGGCCCTGTGATCTGATGGCAAATGTTCAGGAACAGGGAAGGCAGAGGAGAAGGTCGGCAGAAAACAACCAGAGAAAGAGTTTTCCTGTTCTAGAAACGTTTTTGTCATCACGCCTGTGTTTTTATTCTAGGAAGGTAGTTTATGTGATGTGGGGTAAAGCTGCGAGTCACTAAGCCACATTTCAATTCTGTCATCCCTGTGTGCTAAAGAAACACATTTCTCACTGTACAAGAATAAATATGATAAAAACTGTTAAATACAAACTTGTGAGTCTTAATTTTGAATTGAAAGTATCAGCGCAAACTAATGAGATCTCTTTTAACAGGTACACGTTTGTGTACAGGTACGTGTGTGTGTCTTCTATTTAATATATCCCTGGAGTTAAAATGCTTAGAAGCTATGGCCAATATTATATCAAAGCACACCCACATCATGGTCTTGAAATACCTTTTCTATTGAAAGAAATCAGGAGTTTTTGGATAAATGATAGGTTCCAAACTGGTCTGGAAACCAGGGCAGGATGGGGCAGGATGACGTCGGGGGCACGTGGGTGTGGATCTGGTCGCGGGTCACGTCTGGGTCTGGCCACACTTACTGACGGCTTTGAGTTCTTGGAAAATTGGCACAAAAGATGAATTTAGTCAAGTGTGTTTTTGTATAATCTTGTGATGTTATTGACAGTTATGTTTAAAAGTTTTAGAGGAACTAAGGTGTAAAATAAGATTCGGAGCCACACAAAGCCTGTTCTGCGTGAGCACAGGTGGTCAATGTTTGACTATATATTCTATTAAATGTTTTGGTTCTGACCATAGACTTAGAGTAATATAAACTTCATTGAACTCTAGAGATTTTTTTTATATGCAATCAAATAAACTCCACCAATTATCACAGCCTCCTGAAGGGTAATAGCCCCAAATAAAAGAAACCGGCTCAAGCTCTGAAAAGTAATGTGAGCGGCGGGGCGGGGGCTCTAAACCACCAGGCCTCCTATCAGACTAGGCTGAGTGCCTCCCCGCCTTTAGGTCTATATACAATGTGACAATTATATTTTTTCAACCCGTTCCCAGTAGAGAAATAAATCTTAAAACAGAACCAGGGAAACTTTATACGAGCATGTTCAGGTAAACCTAGTTTTCTTGTAATGAACTGAAAATCAATAAAGCATTAAATATGCAATTGAATACTTGCTAATGTTATAATTGTGAAGAACCTTTAGGCATTCAATTACCATTTGACACAATAGCTTGTACCGATTTAATCTGGTATCCAGGGGTCAGAATGTTTAGCTGTGGGTTTCCAATTAACTCTCTCCTAGTTATCTCCTTTGAACACACCTTTGGTGAAATCCTGTCTTAAAAGGTTTACTTCTGCGGAAGTCAGAATTGGATTCTGTACAAGTTCTGGTAAAAACTAATTGGCCTCTGTGGAGTAAGGAAACTTCGATAAGGGAACGCGTGCATCCGAAATGAATTCCAGATCAGCTGGACCAAGCACCCCCAGTGACCCCAGGGGCTCCAGGTTTGCTGGGGGGGGCCTGGCCTGCTCTGCCGGGGCCTCCAGTACAGTGGGTCCTGGCAGGGTTCAGCTGCAAGATGACATTTGATAGAAACAAAATCCAAAGTAAAGTGATTTAATTAGGACAACGAATAAAACGTCCGTATGAAATCTTTTCAGGATAAAAATTAATAATTAACTCATTGGAAAGTAGATGAGGGAAATCAGAATTTTGTAATAGATTTGCTGTTCTGTGTGTTCTTTTATTTCCTGGGGCTGATCCCCAGTGTTTCCTGGATTCCTCAAGATCTTTCAGGATAAGGGATGGTGAGTGGCCAAGTTCTTGGAGATTATAAGGCATATTACTATGTTAAAGGTTCTGAGAAATCTTTCGTTAAAAACCACATTTACCAAATACATTTGGCAGCAGAGCGTGATTCACAGTGCAGCTCTGGACAGCCTCAGAACACACGCGAGGTGAGGCCAGCAAAGAGAGAAGCGGCGTGGAGCTCGGCACACGCCCAACGCCGAGAGGACGAGCTGCAGACCCACAGTCTGTGTCCTAACGGGGCCTCCGCAGCCGTGTGACATCTGCAACCTTGACTGTTGCCTCATGAACTTCTGACTCGGGGAATCATTTTGTCAGTCTGGGTAGAAAAAGAAACACGTATGAGACCACATATTTCTTTTTGTCCACGAATCATGAGAAGTGGGCCTTACATGACCGGGTCCCGGCACGCCGCCCAGGAGGCTGTCCCTCTGCTCACACGCTACCCGCTTTAGCCACTCTCCTGCTTGCAGAGGCTGACTCCTTTCATGCCTCGATATCCCCGCACCACGACTCGCTCTGGGTCCTGCCACACGGCCAGTCTCCACGTGTACCTGCAGGGGAGTCTCGCGCCCCAGGCTGCACACAGCACACATGTGGGCAAACACACACACACACACGTGTGTCAGCTGGGGCTAGGTCCTGTGACCATCCACGATTCTCTACACGGAGCTGTGGGAATTGCGGAGCAAACGTGATCCTCAAAGTCAGTAAGCGACAGACTCCTGTCTTCCAATAACAGGTTTATGATGCGCCACCCAATCTCTGCTCCAACCACCTGCCTGGTGTTAACTAGCACGAGATGTGCAGATCGAGACCAGCTCTTCTAACAAGCGTTTTAGCTGCTGCTACAAACACAACCTGTTTGTTTCCCTTCCTTATCCCCTCATCTCATTGGAAGGCTAACTCCAGCAACACGGTTAGCTAACTCCAAGGATACGGTTAACTAGCTCCAGGGATATGGTTAACTCCAGCAATACGGTTAACTAACTCCAGCGATACGGTTAACTCCAGTGATATGGTTAACTCCAGTGACACGGTTAACTAACTCCAGCGATATGGTTAACTTCAGCAATACGGTTAACTAACTCCCAGCGATACGGTTAACTCCAGCGACAAGGTTAACTAACTCCAGTGACACGGTTAACTCCAGCGATACAGTTAACTCCAGCGATACGGTTAACTCCGGCGGTACCGCCTATGTAAACCTGCGCTGATACGAAGGAAGGTGAGCAGAGGGAAGAATTCTGATCTTGTGAAATCAACAAAAACCGTGCGTTGTTCTGTTTCTGTGCATTTACTCGTCAGCTATTCATTCAGCATCTGTTACATGTCAGCTACGGTGCTGAGTGCCACGGAAGGGGGGAGCACGCAGCGAGCCGGCTGTCATTTGTGAGGTGTGCGCCGGGGATTTACAGGAGAAACACTGTCCCCGTTCTTCACAGGCGACGCAGGGCTGTGACCCGGAAGGGGCTCCGAGGTACAAACCAGCTCCCGTTCTGATCCTGGGCACGTTGCAGGCCGAGGGCTTTCCTGTGGCCTCAGCAGCTTGTACATAGGAATCCTGCCGCCCTGGTAAGGACGTTAGCGCCAGTGAGACAGACCGCCTGATGCCGGTTCTCCCAGACTGCAGCCCTCCCCACCTCTGCAATCAGCCCCCGGCCCCGAGGATGGGGTCAGACGCCCGTCCCAGGGCAGGTTTAACGCAGCAATGTCCCCACGGAGGGCCCGGCTGCTTGAAGAAACCACACGAGGTGTAGATCGTGCGGACAGACGGTCTGTGCCCAGGGGAACTTCAAAATGCTATTTTTCATATAATTTTCCAGGAGGTGTTGGGAACATTAAGAATTATTAAGGAGTGTTTCTTTAAGTCTGAAAAATTACAGTGAAGTGCAAGAGAATCTGTCTTCAATATCAAAGAGAAATACATTTGGGAAAAATACGGCAATTTAAATTAAAAAACAGATGGCTAGAATTAGATGATTCCAGAGAAGAAGTTTTTAAGGTCACTTTCTATCTTGCTTGACTCTGCATTTTAAATTGCAAAATGTTTCACTGGATATGAAATAAGGGGATAAATTTACTCCATTTTTTTCTGGATGGGTTGTATAAAACCAGTTACTTCCTAGAAATTGGAGGTTGTATATTTAAACTTTATCTTTCTTTTTTTATAATGTAAGATTTGGGTAGATAATGGAGATTGGACGCCATTGCTGTATTTTAATGCCATGGCTGGAGACGGTTTCCAATCTCCGGGAATTTAGGGAGGTGGTCCGTCCCTGGGGTGAAGAAGCGCAGAGGAGCGTCCCCTCTGTGGGGCCTGGCGGGCTCCTCTTCCCTTGCGGTGGACGGGGCCGCCACAGCGCCACCCGCTCGCTTCTGAGTGCCGTCCCGTGCCGCAGGGCGGTGGCGAAGTCCCCTTCATCAAAACAGGGGTCTGTTATGAGCTGGATAACGTGGGGAAACGTTCTGAAGTGAGCGAGGGGAAGAGCTTGCGCCTGGGGAACGGGGGCCCTTTCAGGTGACCAGGCCCAGAGAGGCGCGAAAACGAAACAGGAATCGCGCCCTGCGACGCCCTCACCCTCGCAGCTCTGCTCTCGCCGGCGGTGACCGCCAGTTAGCTGTGCCTTGGCCCAGTGGCGCCTCCCCGGGCACCATCCCCACATCCTGCCGCTCAGCAACGTGTGGCCGGTCGCTAATCAATGCTACTTCTGTGCACCCGTGAGAATTCCCGACGAACAACGTGGTGTCACCCACTCCCCGCTGCCACCGAGGCCACCTGGGCATGAGTCTCCCGCGCAGCGTCCCCGCTGCGGCTCACGTGAGCTCTTCGCATCACGCTGCCTGCCCCAGCTCTTCCTTTTAGGTCGGCAGAAGCCACGAAGACGTGCACAACAGTTCCCGTCCTGTCCTTTTAGTCACTCATTCCACGTCACGCTGAAGGAGTGCTGGGTCCACTCTGAGGTTTGGTGTGTTTCTTTCGTCACAGCCTGCGTCCCTTCTCTGACACGGCCCCTGTCCCGTCCTGACCCCAGGACGTGGACCCCCAGGCCCAGGTGCTGTGACAACGGCTGTGCAGGGAACACCTCCTCCCTGTGAGCGTCACTCGCTGAGAGGGTGACACTCTTACTGGGAACGGCTGTGTCCTGGGTACCCAGCCATTGTCCGCTGTGATTTATACTCAGATGATGATGGTGGAGCTGACGAGGCGGTGACCCTGGAGTCAACTGTTCCTGTCTGTGGTTTTCTAGCCCCCTCGTACTAACATAGTATTTTAGAAATACGGTGTCAAGTATCAATGTTTCGCAAAGAGAAGAGGACAGAACTCAAGGGAACAGCGATATTCATAAGGAAGCCTTTTACGACGGCCCACACCTCCTTTGCAAGATTATAACATGTCCCAACTAAGCTCTGAAATGTATGAAGCACTTGACGCTCCAACATGTAGAGCTGGGAAGTTGTCACTCCTGTTCTTTCAGCAAGAAAAAGTGCAGAAACTAAAATCGAATGGCACCAAGGCCACAGAACAGAACACTCCCTGGAAACCAGGAGAGACAGGTGCGCACGGAGCACCACAGCTGGGACGTGGCCTGGCCCAGGAGCTGCGGGGACACTGACACCGACCCTTCAAGGGTGACATCCATGATGGCTGGAAGCCACAGGTGACCCGAGAGCTGGAGTCTCCTGGGAGCACAGTTGGGCGCGGGGGCCTCACCTCATGGGTGTCACGTTCCTGGCACCCCCCAGTGCTCAGGGTGAGGGTCGAGACAGACCCCATGGCTCCGGCCGTGGGAGGGGAAGGGCAGCTCTGGTGTGGGCCTGAGCCTGGCACGACCTCCCCTCCAGGGAAAGGCCGGCTGGAGTTTTATTCCACGTGGGGGATGGGATTTCTCTGATTCCAGCCCCGTCAGCTTGGGGGCTCCTGTGTCAGCCTAGGAGACGAGAAAGATGCTACAAAACATGTGCAGGTCACAACCTGGGGACAAAGGGTAACTGAGGTTTAATCACGAGATTTCAGGCCACTCCCTCCCCCTGCTGTCGGCCGCGTGCTGGGCTCCTGCTAACCACAGGATTCCAGCCAGAGAGCTGCAGGGCAGACCCTCTCCCCCAAGCACCCCCCAAGTCCAGCCGGATTCGCACAGACCCTCATGCCGACGTCACTTGATACATCATGTCTGGCTTTCAGTGACGATTACAAGGCAGCCCCCAAAAGCAGGAAAAAAACAGACTCTGAAGAGACAAAGAAGCATCAGAACCAGGCTCAGATATGGTGTAGACTCTGGAATTACTGGACAGGTCCTTTGAAACACCTACAATTGATGTGCTAAAGCCTCAAATGGGAACAGAAGATGACATGCAAGACAGATGGATAATACAAGCAGAGAGATGAAAATCTTAGCAAATAATCAACACAAAATGCTAGAAGTCAAACACTAACAGAAACAGAGAGTGACTTGGGTGAGTTCAGCCATAGCTGGACACAGCCCACGATAGAGCCGAGGAAGGAATGACCACATCCAAAGCCAAGGCCGTCAGAAACTGAAGCATGACTCTCACGGAAAATATAAAATAAAAACCGCGCTTAACATTACATCTAAGCCATTAATTAACAGGGAACCAAGAAGACGTTAAACCCAAGTCAAAGAACCCTCTAAAGAACAGATACTCAGAGTGCGCAAGATGCCGAAGTGATTTCACCAGTGGATGCAGAACTGTCCGTGTCCCGTAGGGCACAAAATGTAACGTTTAGATTAACCTTTTCTGCGGGGCGGAAATCAACTATATCTCTACAAGGCCAAGTTCACTTGTATGTCTATGGATAAGTGTCATTTCCATTGATGTAACTTTTCTACAACTTCCATAGACAGCTGAACCCAGCCGAGGTGTCAGCCCCACGGAACGAATCCACGAGCGGCGGCAGGAAAACGCGCGCCCTCGCCCAGCCGCCTCTGCTGCCTGCGTAACGGTCTTTCGTAGGTTTCCCTGACACTTCTTTAGCAGATACTGTTTTATTTGTTCTGTTTGGTTTGTCTGTTGACAAACACTAAAAAACATTGATGCTTATATATGATTATAATGTGAAAAAGCTTTCATCACGCATTTAGGCATAAACGTGCAGTTTTTTTAGTTGTGATTTGGTTTTAGTTTTCTGCCAAATAAACTCAACACTTGGTAAAGACAAAAGACTTAGAATTAAACGTCCTACAAAATAAATGTTTTTTTATTTAGTTTGGGGGGCACGGGAGGGCGTGGGAAGAAAGATTAATGGGTTTAACAGCAACGTGTACACTGTCTGGAGGACGTATGTTAGCTCTATAAACTCAGGTTTTACTGGTTTTGGTGTTTATACTGATCACACAATAAAGGTGAGTAACGTGAAAGGAGCCATGGATGTTTAGCAATGATTCAGCTATTTTTCACACCAGTGAGTGTGGGTTATCAGTGGAAGAAACTGATTTAAGCTAAAAGTCACAGGGCGACCGTGTGGGACCCGGACCAGGGGACAGAAACCGGGGCGCTGGGATGCAAGGTCCGCTCGTGTTTTACATCTGCATTCGGTTGGCTTCTCTATCTCCAGCAACTTGGACGGGGTGAAGCGTCCCAGGAAAACGAGTTATTTGATGCAAAAGTGGCTCCAGTGATGATGAAGTCAGTCATGTAAAAGGTTAAAGGTCAAGGTTAAATAAAATATAAAGCTGGGATGTGAAAGAAACAATATTTCAAAATTAATATGGTCTTTAAACATGATGCTATTTTAAAGATTGCACAATTAAATATTCCCAGTAGAAACTGAGCAACTTAATCCACATCTCTAGAAGTTCAGATGCTCACGCAGGTGGGCGCACTCGGGGTGGCCTCGCTGTGCGGCGGGCGTGCCGGCGCCCTCAGGTCACTGTGCTCTAGCGTTCAGGGTCCTCGCACTTGGGCCACGCTGCCAGGATTTACGGTGTTAAGGGTCTTAGTCAGCTGTGTTGGGCCTTCATTTCACATGAAAAATTAGATGAATTTTCTCTAAATCATTACACCAAAAGTTGCATAGACAGATGTTTCACTCTAGCTGTAATTAGTCACATTCGTAATTCAGGAATAGTAAGTTATTAGCAGGATTGTGTCCAAATTGTCTATTTGTTGACCAAAAAACATGTCGATGACTATAGGATCCATGTTTTTTGCAAAGTTCTTATGTTATTCTCGATCACCTGTTTCAAAATGTAGAATGACAAATCATATTAAACTTAAGCAATTTTTTTTATGTTGCTAATTATGTTTAACATTTGGTAACGACCCATCAACTCTCTACCTCCATGAGAGCCACATTTGCAGCTCCCAGGTGTGAGTGAGAACATGTGATGTCTGCCTTTCTGCACCTGACTTATTCCACTTAGCATGACCTCCAGTGCCATCCATGTGGCCCAAAATGACAGGATTTCATTCTTTTTAATGGCTGAATAGTATTACCAAAATATGTACAACTATTATGTAGCAATAAAAATGTTTAACATTTAATAAATACTATGTTAAGTGTGTCATAATTTCTATAATAAATTTGGTAACAGATTTTTGAGAACTTTAAAATCAAACCTTTCTCTGACATCATGTGTAGTACATCTAGACAAGAACAAATTTTGCTACAACACATTTCTACAAGGGAGGCTGCATGTCTAATTCTCCTTTCACTGGGCACCAGAGGCCAGACCACCACACTGACGAGTGTCCAACCACGTCCAGGTGTCCGTTTGCTGTAGTATTTGTGCATATTTACTTGGGGCTTTATGAAGCAGCCCAAGGCTTTTGCTGAGCACAGAATCAGAGTCGTGCACTGCACCAACGCATCAGCACTCTCTTGTGTGTGTGTGTGTGGGGCACTGAAGAGGTTGTTATAGGAAGATCTCTCCAGGGTAAGTCAAGTTAGGCTGACATTTTTAACATTATTTTAGAGAAATATCATATATTCATATAGTGAACTTTAGGCTATTTGATAAAATTTAATGTTCAATAAAATTGGAAAGTGCATTTATCGACATGCATTTTATCACATACAAATTAGAGGGGTGTTGTAGCCTGACCCGACTCCACCCTCTCCGAGAACCCACACCACTCTGACATAAGGAAGCAGTGAGCTCTTTCCAAATTTAAATGTAATCAAATGAAGGGGAGCTTAGGCCTTACAACTTTGTAATTACTCCAACACAAGCCCAACAAAAAGTTCTCTTTTTAGAAAGGACAGGTTTCAATAGTTTGGACTGAAAGTGAACTTCTGGGTAGTGAATCATTTTTCACTCTTAGCTTCCTCTCTGAAACATCCCCGTAGCACCAAGCGGAAATCCTAGGGAGAGCGGAACGTGATTCTTGTCGCCAGGAACAGTAGCCTGCAGGTTGTTCATCTTTGTGGCACCTTTTTAAGTACAGACGTTACTTGTGGGGTGGGGAGAATAGCTCTCGTGTCTTGGCCCGTCCTGGCCCCAGGAGTCCGCCCCTTCCTCTCTACTGTGGGCATTTGCAGCATTTGCCGGGGAAATGACTCCCTGCCACACTTTCCCAGGAAACTCCGAGGCTGTGTGGTGTTAGCCAGCGTGGCACTAACACAACACTGCAAAACCGATGAACAGCCATCCTAAAAGATCAAATTTATTAAGAGATTACCCTGATTGTCCTTGGAATAAAAGTTTTGCATTTTTTTTCAGATTTTAATAGAAAATAAACACCCTTGGTCCTGGCAAACTCAACATGACTTCACTATTTCATGACATTTACATCCATTTATCTGTTATGGATATATTCTGAGTTGATTATTCAAATTGTTGGATGTTACTTCCCCCTCCAGTAATGATGGAGTCTGGTCCTACAGGACTAAACTCCCCACAGAAAACAAATAGAAAATCTAAACCCCCCATTGCAAGCAGTGGCTTCTGTGTCCTGGACAGTGAGCGTGAGCCCACAGGCCCTGGAGGAGGGTGCAAGCTCCCGAGAGGGAAGCTGTGCAAAGTGCGCTGTCAGGTTTTCTGGGCTTTAGCCTGAGTCCACACCTGGCTGGGCAGGTGCGTGCGGTCACAGGACGTAATGGATAATTATATTCACTAAGCTAGATTGTATCCTGAGACATAAAGCAAGTCTAGGCAAATGTATGGAGGTCGAAGTCATGCAGAGTGTGCTATCTGGGCATGGAACATCCCACTCCCGAGAATAATGAAAGTAAAGTAGAAATCAATAACAATTATTAAATACTAGGAAAGACAAAACATTTGGAAAGTAAGCAACACACTTCTAAATAGTGCATGGCTCAAAAAAATCACAGTGGGAATTATAGATTATCTTGAACTGTATAAAAATGAAAACGTGATGCATCACAATTTGTAGGAAGCACCTAAAGGAATTGCTTGGAGGAATACATGTAACTTTAAATACTTATACTGGAAAATAACTAAGATCCAAGGTCAATTGTATGAGTTCCCAGTTTAGGACATTGGAAAAAGGAAAACAAATTAAACCAAAAGAAAGTAGAAAGAGGTAAAGATTAAAAATAAGAGGAAAATTCAATTAAGTAGAAAATTATAAAAGCACCTAAAGCAATCTTGAAAAAGAACAAAGCTGGAGGTATCACATGTCCTGATTTCAAAATATATTACAAAGCTACAGTAATTGAAACAGTATTGTGCTGGCATAAAAACGGACACAAAGACCACTGGAGTGGAATAGAGACCCAGAAACCACCTACACGTGCACAGCCAACTCAGGCTGCAGAATACACAACGGGGAAGGTAGTTTCCTCAACAAATGGTGTTAGGAAAACCGGACGTGCACATGCAAAAGAATGAAATCAGAACCTTTTCCTATACCACACACAAATGTCAACTCAGAGTGGATTATAAATTTAAACTAAGATCTGAACCCCTAAAACTAGAAGAATACTCAGGGGGAAGCTTTGTGATATTGGTCTCGGTGATGATTTCTTGGATATGACACCAAATTGCACAAGCAACAAAAGTAAAAATAGACAAGTGGGAATTATATCACACCGAAATGCTTCTGCACAGCAAAGGAAACAATCAACAAAATGGAAAGGCAGCCTGCGGCTGGGAGGAAATGTTGCAAACTATCTATCTGATAAGGGGTTAACAGCCGACGTATGTGAAGAACTCACACAACTCGACAGCAAGAAACCCAAATGACCCAATTAAAAAAATAGGTAAAGGAATTTGAATAAACATATCTCCAAAGAAGACATATGGATGGTCAACGAGTACAGGAAGAAAAGTGCTCAACTAATCATCGGGGAAATGCGGTAAAACCAGCACGAGCTGTCACCTCCACCTGTTGAGACGGCTGTTACAAAGGCAAGACTTAGCAGGTGTTGTGAGGGTGCAGGGAGAAAGGAACCCTGTACCTGTCGGTGGGGATGTAAAGTGGTGCAGCTGGGGCAGAATTAAATACCCACAACCCCACTTCTGGGTGTGTCCAAAAAACTGAAATCAGGATATTTCAGAGGCATCTGCGCTTCCCAGTCCCTTGCAGCAGTATCTACAATAGCCAAGATGTGGAAACAACCTGAATGTCTGTCGGCCGATGGATGGATAAAGAAATGTGATGCACAGAGGCAATGGAATCTTATCCAGTCCTGCAAAAAGGCAATCGTGCCACGTGGGACCCAAACATGTGAAGCTCAGAGAAACAGGGAGCAGGATGGGGGCAGGAGATGGGGGGGGGCGATGGGAGTTGTTCAGTGGTGTGAAGTTTCAGTTACACCAGATCTGTATGTATGTATAGTGTCTGCAGCTATAGTAATTTAAAGAAAAACATTGAAATTATAAATATGTATTCCTTATATTGGGATCATAAAACTACATGGAAGGTGGTTTCCTTCCAGTGTAAAAAGCATTCATTAATAGATCAAAACAATATGAATGAATTTTCAATAACTTTTTTTGGTTAACATGTAAGCTTAGCCAAGAATAATGAATGTGCGTGGGCATATTAGAATAACTGCATGACTAGTGCGTGTGTTTTTAGATGAGTGAATCACAGTCTGATTCCTGAGCACTGGAACATACTCCCGGCTGCTGTATCTAAGAAAACCACAAAAAGCTTCGAGACTAAATTGTCTTTGCTGGAGCCAGTTTACCACTTTCCTTACTAAAGTGTGCAATTTTTGCAAATGCATCTTTTGAATTTCAGAGACTAAAACATGGCACAAATGCATTAAAGCATCCATAAAGGATGCCGTACCTCTGCCGTTCACAGTGTGGGTGTTTTCCGCTGCAGGTGGCTAAATCAGGAGATGGTGGAAGTAGAACGCCGCGCAGTCCACGGAAGCCGATGTGAAGCCTCGACACGTTAGAGTGTCTCGTGTAGCTGGCGTGGGGCACCCGGCCCGGAGTCCTTGTCGGTCTCTTCCAGTCCCTGGGTGGAGACACAATGCGAACTACTAGCAGCCCCTGAGCGTGGAGTAGAAATATGCACAGAAACACCACATCAATATCCCCCATTAGACGGATTAATGCTCGTGCTAAATGCTGAATGTGGTGAAAATGTTAATATACAGAGAATGTGATTTCTACCTTGGGAAATGCCATTTACGTTTCTTGTATCATTAGTATCTACTAAGAAATGAGTGGTTTCTGCGAGGAGATCACAGGGTTTTTGTCACTTTGATCTCAGCAGTACTGTCTTTAAAGCTCTTGTATGACATTGAATAATCATGTAACTTATTTAAATTTTATTGAAAACTCTAAAATATTCTATTTGAGAAGTGTGATTCCTTTTTTCCTTTTGGTATGAATATTCTAGCATTTATCATGAAAGTACAACTGTTCTCCAACCTGAATTTGAAAACGTAACAATTAGGTATTGATGCCAAAATTCTGTTTAGTTGAAATCAAAGACATTTTACTCAATTGACAGGAGCACTAATTAATTTGTAAAATGTAATCATACAAATGGACCATTACTGACACCATCGGTGTCACTCACCCTGGACAGGATGTTACAACATTTCTGATATTTGCAGCCATTTGAACAAAGGCAGCTCGGGAACCTCAGATGGGCTGGGCTGGGCTGTGGGGCTGGCCAGCCCAGCAGGCCGGGGCGTGAGCCGGTTTATCTCACCGTGAAACCCCCTTTTCTTTGCCAGTGCGCTTGCGGGCCAGCCGGCAGGGAGGAGAGTTGCCTTTAATCCCTCACGCCTGTTTCCAAGGCGCTTTGCCCGGCTCCCTGCTCTGCTGCGAATTCCTCTGTTCTATTCCTCTTGGATACAGAAACACATTAGGTATCATCGGTCTATTCCACGTCAGGTGTCCACAGAGCCACGTACCTCTGACAGAATGGCCCAGAACATAGGAGTGCAGGCAAGAGACTCTCCACACGGCCTCCCTGGGCATAAGAAGGGCCATTTAGGACAGGCCGGAGCCGCCACGGGTGACGCTGCTGGGAGCCAGGAGAGCTCCCAGCCCCTGCCAGCGCCTGGCTCAACAAGGCCACGTGCACAGCCTTGTCTGCTGAACTGAGGTGCTTAGGCGACGTCCTAATGTTTCTGAAAATGACATGACTTTTCCAGGAGCGTGGGCCGTCCGTCCGCTACCCTGAGGAGCTGGTGCATTTCTGGAGAACCACGAAAGCCCACGGGGTTTTGAGAGCTCGATTCAGACCCGGCTGCATCATCACACACAGCCCCTGCCTTACCTGGAGGGCAGGTGGGGAGACACCGCCCTGCCCAGATGTCCCAGCCTGACGGGAGGCTCCCGGCTCTGGGTGAGTGATGCTGGGGGTGGGCCGAGGCTGGGGCAGGAGCCAATTCCTGCCTGTTCTGTTCCTGTGCCCCAGAATGTCCCCACCAGGCTGCTCCTGGGACCTGTGCTGGCCTGAAGACCAGCCCGACCCGCTCACTGTGTCTGAGATTTGAAAGGGAAAGACAGATATGCTGGGAGACAAAACTGAGGATCTTAGCAGAGAAATACAAAATTAAAGAAAAAAGCATTAAAGAGGAATGCTGGAACCTAAAATTACAACATTTGAAATGAAAATACGACTAAATCTTTCAATAGCAGGGGGAGGTGGAGGCGAGCGGCCAGGGAACGTGTCGCTGATGGAACGGTCCAGCCTGAGTGAAGGAGCGAGCAGAGCCTGCTGGACAGAACCGAGCCGTGTAACACGCATGACTGAAAACATGGAGCATGGCAGACAGACAATGGGGTGGGGGGCACACCACGTTTCCTCGGCTGGTGAAAAACATTCATCTACGGAAGCAGGAGACGCAGAAAGCCACAACCCGAGAGAAAACAAAGAATTAGCCCTTACGCCCATTGTGGACCAAGTGCTGGAGACAACAGATGAAAAAATCTCAAAAAGCTGCAAAAGAAAAGACAAATTACGAACGGCGGTTCCAGGGGCGGCTGGCGACAGACGCCAAGCGCAGAGGCCACGAGCCGTGAGGGGCACGGAACGGAGCAGTGGCGGCAGCTCAGAGTGGGGACCCGTCCCCTGCCCCAGGCGGAAGCTACACACAGAAGAGTCTCCAGGACGGAGGGGAGTGAGGTGGGACAGAGCAGCACGACACGCCACGATGTGCGGAGGGTCTGTGCTATACACGGACACGAACGTGTGACAGTTACGGCACAACACGTGCGGGACACCTGGGACTGTGGCCTCATGGGGGCTCGCGTCCTGTCCCAAGGGGCTGTTTAGTTCTCTGCCGTCTGTAAAAAGTGGGGGTGAATATCGTCATCACTGGAGAAACTCCCAACCACAGAAGAATCGATAAAGAGCCCCGAGACATGTTTTACTCCTGAAAGGCAGAACAGAAGGAAAACAGCAGGGGGGGAGCGGGAAGCCAACGGGAAGGTGGAGGATGTGGAACCAACCGCCTCTGACACGGGGACACAGGCGGCTGCAAGACGCCAGTTACCAGCGAGGACCGACCGCCGCAGAGTCCACCTCGGAAAGGCACAGAGAGGTCGAAGGGAAGGGTGGGGCGGGCGCGTGACCCGCCGCGGGCTGAGTGTCTGTGTCCCCCCATCCTTACGCGGGAGCCCCAGTGCTCACAGCCACGGTGCCGGGAGGTGGTGGCGCTCCATGGGGGAGCCCCATGGTGGGTCGGAGCCCCACGGAGGAGACGCAGAGCCGACCTCCCTCCCCCAGGCAAGAACTGTCCCTGCGCCGCGGGGCCGGCCCGAGCGCGAGTCTGCTCCTTCGGGGTGGACAGCTGAGCGCCCGTGGCTCAGGCCGCCCGGCCAGTGGCTTCGGTCACGGCAGCATCCGCCGACCTGGACGCCACGCAGACGCTCATCAGGCGACATCAGAGTCTGGCCTTCAGGAAAAAGTGTGGCCGGAGACAAAGAGGTGCTTCCTGGTGACAGACGGCGCCTCACAGCGGACCTCAGAACGCGGGAAGAAAAACCCAGAGAACAGAGAAGCCAAGTCCACAGCCGCATTCGAGACGCCAACAGCCTCCTTTCAGTGCTGAAGCAACGTGAGGCCAAAGCAAGGGCGGGACACAGAAGATTCGAACGACGTCTCCCACTGACCCGACGGGTAGGCCAAGGGGGGACGTCACGCCCAGCGACTGCGGAGCGCACACCTTGCGGCACCTGGTCGCGCTCGCTCCGACCCCGCACCCCAGACGTCATCGCCCTCGATGCGTTCAAAAGACTGATACCTTACAAAGCATGTTCTTTGACCGTAATGGAAATAAATTTGGCATCAACAAAAAACAAGATATCCAAACAATCTGGAAATATTTGGAAATTAGACGCTACACTTTTATTAATAAAAGGGTCCAGGAGGAAATTACAATGGAAATTAGAAAATGTTTGAGCAAAACAATAATGAAAATGCAACATTTCAAAATTGGTGAGATGGAGCTGAAGTGGTGCTTGGGGAGGAATTTATAGCTTTTTATGCCTTTATTTTAAATATAAGAAAAGTTTAAAAATAAATGATCTAATTTTCATACCTATAAGGACTTGGAAAATGAAGAGTTGTTAACTAGAAACAAGGAAATAATTAAAATAAGAGCAGAAAACAATACTATAGGAAAAGACAGAAATAAAGAATTAACAAATCCAAAAGTTGCTTTAATTACAATATTAATAAAATTGAAAAATCTCTACCAATCAAATATGATGAAAATGAGAAGCAAAAATATTTTGATAAATACATAAAATATTTTGATACACTGGCTTCCTGGTGTGGGGACAGCGTCTTCTTGTCGTGTCCTCACGTGATAGAAGCAGAGATGGGGGCTTTGGGGGCTTTCTGCGATCCCTTTTATGAGGGCACTAATGTCACTCGTGAGGGCCCCACCGTCAGGATTCATCACCTCCCTCCTCGTGCCACATCGGGGGGAGGATTTCAACTATGAACAAACATCCAGCCCATGATACCAACGCAGTGTTGCTCATGGATTGTTAAGACATCCATTCTCCCCAAACTGATCTGTAGAATTTCAATAAAGTAACAAAAAACCCACCACAACTTTTTGTACTGTTTGACGATCCGATTTTAAAATGCGTATAGAACAGCTAAAACATTCTTTCTAAAAAAATGACAAAGCTGGAGGACTTATCCTACCTGATTTCAAGACTTCTTATGAAGCTAAAGTATTTTGGAGACTATGGCAAGAGACAAGGGTGGAGAAACGAATCAGCAGAATCTGAAGAAATCCGCACAGGCCGTCGACTGATTTTCAACGACGACCTGTGATACTCTGAGAAAAGTAACGGTGCTGAAAAAAATAAATGTCCATATTAAAAAAATAAGACTGACCCCTACCTCACACCATACACAACAAATGATTAATATAAGCCACAGACCTACACATAGAAACTAAAACTATGACACTTCCAGAAGGAGAGAGAAAATCTTCACTATTTGGGTTTAGTAGAAATTTCTTATGTGGGACAAAATATCACTAATCACAAAAGAAAAAACTGATTTATTTGATCTCATCAGAAATTATTACAGCTGCTTTTTAAAAAACACCATTAAAATAAAGAAAAGAAGGAACATTTTACAGATATATATGTATCTGAAAAAAAGTATCAAAATATTTGTAAAGTCCCTTTACAAATCAATAATAGGAAGTTATTTTTTAAAAATAGACAAAGACATGAATAGACAGTAGACAGAAGAAATACATAAATGGCCAAGAAGCAAATCGAAAGGTGCTCAACACCATTAGCCATCAGGAAAATGCAAGTGACAACCACATGGGAGACCGTGTTATACGCACCAGGATAACTGGGTGCAACCCTGTGTCGGGGACAATGTGGAGCAACAGGAACGTCCACATTGCACAAAGTTTCAACCACTTTGACAACCGTGTGGCAAGTCCCTGACGATTACACACACCCGTCCTGTGACCAGCAAGACTGTAAATGTGTGTCCACAGACTGGTGGACACGATTGCACACAGCGGCTTTATGCAGAATAGCCCAGCTTGGAAATGCCCGTGTCCTCAACAGCAACCGGTCACAGAGGTCGTGGTTTAAGCATACAGTGGAGGCTACTCAGCAATTAAAGGAATGCCTGATGTGCACCAGCACAGGGGTGGGTCTCCAAAGATGCTTTGAGGGGAAATGCCAGACACAGAAGTCCCTCCCCGACCATCCACGAACTCTCCTGCCCTGGACTGACCCCACACAGGAGACCTTGCAGGTCCACGCTGCTGTGGCCGTAGGGAGGGCGGTGGGGTCTCTGGCTATGGGGTGGCCCAGGAGGAAATTTGGGGGGATGGAAATATTTTGTGTCTTATTTGGGGGGTTGTTTACAGGGGGCACATCTGATGGTGCAACTGAGATATCTGTGCTAGAAAGAAAATGTATGAAATCAGCCTGCCGAGACCCCTGCCCCACCCCGGGTCCCCGCCCCTCCCACACGGAGCCTGGGGACACCGCTCAGCCTTCCCGGCCAGGCTGTCTGCTCCTGGCCAGGGGCGTCCCAAAGACCAGCCCCAGGTCGCGTCCACCACCCCGAACCCAGGGCCTGGCGGGTTGGGCAGCAGAGGACAGGGCGTGCATCGATGGATGTTCGCCGGCGAGACCAGAAACCAGCATGGAAATGCCAGGCTGGACAGGTGCACACGAAAGTCGTCAGCTCATTTGGTTTTATTGGGGGGACAGTTTTCCAGTAAGGAATTTCTACCCGAATGCCCCACACGTAAAATATAACACAGACGTGGAGTTGCTTGGGGCCAGCCCTGGGGTGCTCGGGTCACGCTGCACTCCACAGGGCGGCTCGGGAAACACCGAGCCCGGGAGCTCGCGTGCGCGGTTTCCCTTGAGAGAAAGTCGATCCACCCAGGGTTGGTCAAGCAAGACGCGGTGAGATGATGGGTGGCGGGGGGAGAGACACAGAGAGAGACAGAGAGAAAGAGACAGAGAGAGGGACAGAGGGAGACAGAGAGAGACAGAGAGAGACAGAGAGAGGGAGACAGAGAGGGAGAGAGCGTCTATACACATTTGCACGTGTGTGTCTATTTACACACACACACACACACTTTTTGTGTCTGGCTATTTTTGCTTAAAATATTTGTTTGAGATCCATCTGTATTAGCCTAACAGGTGAATCTGATTTTAATTCTTTAGGTGCTGCTTAAGGAAGTTGCTTTTTTGTAGTAGCTGGATCTGTTACAAAATTTAACATATTCTCACTCTCCTCCTGTGACAGATTTGGTTTGTTTTAGAGATTTCCTGGAGGAAACCGCCCGAGAGTGGCTCTGAGGGTGCGACCTCATCGGCACATTTCGGGTGCTCGCGGGGCTGTGACGGCGCGGGCTGCGGTGCTGGTCTAATTTGTATCTCGCTTCTATCCACCCGCAGGGTTTTCATCCCTGTCGGGCGAAGCCATCATGTGGCTTAATTGGTGCAGGTTGTGAAAGCTGCAAATTATGTGTGCAGCCCTGTCATTAATTCCTGCCAGCTGATTTTCTCTCTTCTCCGATACTCTACAACCACACGTACAGTGAAGGCCACGTTTTAAATTCACGACTGATGCTCCGTGAATATAAATCCACAGCTGTTGGGCCAAGGAAAGGAAAGTGGCTGCTTACTGGAGACAGTAGGCGGCTGTCAGGCAACGTGAGTGTCCGGCACACCTTGCGGTGCAGGGCCGGCTGGGATCGGCACACGTGGTGAGGAGACAGTCTGGCTTCAGCACCAAGCACAAGACTCCTGTGGACTTGGGGAGCCGGGCGTGCCCTGCTCACTCCTCAGATCTGCAGAGGAAGCTGGGCTCACCGCCTGCACCCTTCTGTGCTGCGACGCCCGGCGGGGGCTCAAGACCTCACGCCCACTTCAGGAAGTGACTGTGCACGGCAGGACCTTCCGTGAAAGCTGAGAGGCCTATGACAGCCCAGGAGTTTGCACAATTTTATGTGTAGAGGCTGAAAACTGGCTGAGTTTAGCAAACATGTAGCTAATAAATGGACCAGGGAAACACAGGGCAAAATCCAGTGACAGCAAGTAAAGAGCGAGGTTATACCATTAACAACGCGTCTGAAAAGTTTTGTTTAGGAAGAATAAAGACCACATGCTCCCTTCCGTTTTTAAATATTATTTCTTGTTCTTGCAATTTGGAAGAAAATCACTGAAAGATTACTTTGGTTTTCTTTGATTCAATTTAAACGATGTGGAAGAGGCTAGAGCTGCCATGGAAACCGGGTTCTCCTTCCTTTACCCAGGAACACAGCCTCTTCTGTCACACGCTGTCCCCTTGCCCATTGTCACGCGTGCGAAGAGCAGGACACGGTCAGGATGACACGGGCCCACTGGCCACAGGAGACTTCGGGGAAGCGGGACTCCCACCCCCAGGAGGCAGCAGGTGCACCCCGAGGTGCGGGGACATCCAGCTCACGTCTATGGAGACTGGGCGAGCGCCGGGTGCAGGGTCCCCTGCTGAGCTGGTGGCTCCTCTGCTTGCGGCAGAGTAACTGGGCTCTCTGCCTGCGCTTCACACGCCTGCAGTACACACCTTCTGAGCGCCTCTGCCTCTTCTTTACGGACTCCAGCTATTCCGTTGGCCGCCCTAGTCCAGCCTGCCCTCATCTAAAGTTAACTAATTACATCCTCAAAGACCTCGTCTCCAAATAAGCCCTGAGAGGCCGAGTGGCCGTGCACTTGGGGGCACGACTGAGCCACCGTAGCGCTCACTCCGGCGCCTCCCCCTTCTGCATCCTGCCGGCCTTCCCTGCACCAGAGGGGATGCCGGCGTCCTTGACCTGCTAGGGACCGATGGTCTCACGCCGTCTCCACTGCCCCCCCAGGCGGCTCCATCGTGCCTCACTGGGCTTCCTGCCCGCAGACCCCGACAAGCCTGTCCGGGTTCCTAACCCTCGCCCAGGCTGCCCTTCCATGAGGACACTTAATTTATTGTTAGTCTCTAGTAAATGGGCCCACAATTAGTGTTCAAATATTTGAAGCGGAGGTCATATGCTTGTCAACAGAGATGTGCACCCCGGTACTGACCATTGACTGCGTGGAGACCTGCACCTGCCGTGCAGATGTAATTGCCCCTGAAAGGTCAACAGCCCACCCCGCGGTCACCTGGTCATCCCTGAGCAAGTGCCTGGGGCTCCACTAACTGACCCCCATCTCAGGGAGGGGCTCTCTCCCCTGCCTGTCTCCCCCACCCCCGAAGAACCTCCTGTGAACACCCCAAGCACGGGTCAGAGTCGGACCTGGTTTCTCTCCAAATCGGAGCGAGCCGGGCATCGGCCAAACCACACGTAGGTGGTCAGGTTCCTGGTCCTTAGACGTCTTCCGAGACTCCTGGGTAGGCTGTGAACAAAGTCCCTCTGCAGAGGCAGCAGCCCGTGAGCAGCAAAGGGAGCCCCTGCTCCTGCTTAGGGGCCGTCACTGTGCCCCTGAGCGCACGCCCTGTACTTCTGAGAACACGCATTTCAACTCAAACACGCGCAGTGCTGTGGGCGTCGGCCTTGCTGCAGGTGCCAAAGTGTGTGTTCCTTACTCCAGCTGCACAGGATATGCGTCTGTGTGTGTGTGCATGTCTGAGAGAGAGTGTATGTGTATGTTGGTGTGAATGAGTGTGTGTATGAGTGTGTGAGAGCGTGTATGTGTGTGTTGGTGTGAATGAGTGTGTATGAGTAGGAGTGTCTGTGAGAGTGTGTGCATGGGAGTCAATGTGTGCACAAGTGTGTGAGAGCCTGTGCACTGCTGGCAAGTGTGCTGAGACCCTGGTGTGAGATTGTCGTGCACACGCTGACGCTTCCTGGCTGCGGCTGCTTCTCTCTGTAGCTGCTGAGGCCTCGGCCCCAGGAGAGCCGCGCCACGTCCTCCTCCGTGTGGACACCCGGCACCACCACCTGCTCGCGGACAGGCCGCGCCCTTCGGCCTCCTGAAGGCTCCAACCCCTGCGGAAGAGGCGGCTGCTCCACGCTTCTGATTATCAATAAAGAAGCCACGGTCCTTTGGATGCTACGGAAAAACAGGCCGGAAACACCAGCTCAGGGAGGACAAAATAATAAAGTTCAGTGCAACATCAAAAACTAAATAAATAAGCAGATAAATGCATGAATAAGATTTGGTGGAATTACTTGAAATTCTGCCTTAATGAAATTTCATCAAGTCAAATGTACACAGAATAAACTATGAAAAAATGTAATATTCAAAAAAATTAAACACCTCTGAACATAGTTCACCTTTACCATGTTAAATATATTTATACTATTCTGCATCTATCATATTCAGTATTTAAAACAACTACAAAATTTGAATACAGAACATGAGGGTTAATAGAAAGACAAGATTAGAAATGTGGTAAAACTAACATGTGTGAGTTGTGTGTGAAGGTATTACTATTTGTGTGAATGTGTATTTTTGAATATTATAAGAAGTTGAAGAAAAGGATAAATGTTCATTGAACTGAAATGCTGCCTTCCACATACACGTTTGTATAAAAGGATTTCCTTTTGCAGACTTGCATCCTCCAGAACATTATGAACTTACTTTTCTTTCATTCTTATGAGACTTTTGGGCAGTGTAATATTTTAGGAAAAAGTCATTTCATATAAATCTGGAATATTGCTACTCCACAAAATATGTATCATCTATGTAAAAGTGTAAAAATCATAACTTTCTTTCCAAAATATTTAAGGTTTTAGTGTTTCTGATTCTGAAACCTTGTAAGAAGTGTGGAAAATACATGAAAGTAAAGAAAAAATTAAATCACCAGTGATTTCGTCTCCTGTAAACAACCACTGTTCATAACTTGACATCTCTTTGCAGTACTGTTAATACTTTTAAAATATAACTTATGAGAATTGTATCCTCTCTGTAAGGTGTATTCTGATATTTTCACTTAGTGCTCTCTCATAATCATTTTTCCTTGTCATTGAATTAAATCTGGGATAGATTACAATGTAGCCCTGTTTCCTTCGGTAAAATTCTGGGTACAGACGTGCCCGGTGTCAGCCTCCCCGTGTGGACTCAGCCCGGAGGAAGCTGCCCCGAGCTCCCTCGCTGCGCTCTGCAGACCTCCTGGGCAGCGCAGCCACCTGCACCTGCTCAGGAGAAACTCGTCCTGCGGGGGGGCAGGTGGCCTCGGGCCCCACCTCCTCCCCAACGTCCACGCCAGACCAACACCCTCTAAGTGCTGGAACGTGGTACAGAATTTGAGAATATGGTTTGAGTAATCAAATGCACAGTTATTTTTCTAACAATTAAATTTTATTGCATTTTACAAATATATTATTATACAATATCCAATATATAATTAATACATGATCATATAAAATGAAATATGTAATGCTGTATATAACGTAATGACTGTTATATTATATTTATCAATCACCCCAGGATGAGCTGGGCCTTAGTGAAGCACCCTGACTCTCCACCACAGTTTGTTGCAGACCAGCCCACGACATGGGATTATAAGGCATCCCATGTCCTAGCCTGAACTGAACTCAGTTATCTGGCATATTTCTCAACAAGCTGACACACAAGCATCTGAAATAACCTGTACTGTATGTTTTTAGATATTAACTCAAAATTTTGATGAAAAATTAAACTTTATATAAAATTAAGACCCAAGTCTCAAACTGACAAGTTGCTTAAATATATGCGTAAATTCTACCTTGTTTTAATAACGTACATGTGAGGAAAGAAAGCACGTCTAAGCTTTGCAAGTCAATGGTCACTGACGCAGCTGGTGTGTAACAGTGAACGCCCAGGAGTGTCAATTGTGCAGGTGCCAGTGCACGGGGTGGACCTCCATGCCCCGGCGTCTGAAAGGATCCTTCTTTGGCAGACTCTGGGGACATGGTGCTCCTCAGGGTTTGGATGAACAGGCTGCTCCCGTGACCTCCTCCTGTGCGCCCCAGGTGTCCGTTGCCTCTTTCCTCAGCTGCATGGCAGTCTGGCGCTTGGCGTGTGGCCTGCCCACTCCGCTGGGCTATTTTCTTTCTCCAACATTCACGCACAGAAAGGATGTTTTCAGGAAAGTCCTGGGCCTCCCGAGATGCAGTTGGTTGGGACACGCACTGACAGAGGACAGAGTGGTGCCTCGGGACCCACGTCTGTTGTCCACCTGTTGTCATTCCCTGAAGGCCGTGACTTTTCCTGGGCACCTGGAATGAGTCTACATCCTCATGGAGTCTCCGGGTAGTAGAGAAGCAGAACAGGAAGCTCCCAGCCTTCTAGAAAGTTCATAGCACCAGGAGCTACAGCTGTGGATTCCAGAAAACCTGTTTTCTAATGAATTGATGGAGTCCAGAACCGTCTGATCCTGCGAAAGCAGATCTCTCCTTGCTAACAGTGGTGGCCTCTCCCCCCAGCGGCAGCCCGGCTGCTTCCCTGGGGCCACACCGAGGTGGTGAGGAAACCTGGTGGGTCCTCCACGGCCAGGGGAGCAGGTGCCAGCACATCGCAACTGCCTCCCACAGAGAAGCCTCCCAGGAACAGAGTCAGCACCCGGATGTTTGCATTTACAAGGGGGACTAGAATTGTTTCCAGGTTTAGGGACGGAGTTTCAGGCTGTGCATGAGTCTGGGGTCCACACGTGGGGAGGGGCTGGTGCTGAGGGACGGGGTCCACGGACTGGGCCTGGACACTGGGCAGAAGCCCTCCCTTGGGCCTGGGAGCCTGTGTCCAGTCGGGTGGGGATGTGGCCGCCACGGCACAACCCTGGCAGAGTCCTCTCTCTCCAGGTCCTCTGCCCCCACGGCTCTGGCCAGGGCTCACTCACACAGACAAGTATTTCCGAAAGTTTCTGTGGCCAAGTGAGTTTGGAAACTGCTGTGTCAGGGTGCACTCGAGGTTTTTTATTGATTGCAGGTTTTGCAGAGTCTGTAATACAATAACCTGCATCATAAACCCCAAGCTGCACAGCACAGTGTGGCGTGTTTCTGTAACTCACTTAACCACAAGGTTATTGTTATTACTATCATTTTTATTATTGTCATTATTTGGGTAATAGTGAAAAAGAAGTGTGCTTTATGATGCTTTTTGTCATTTTTTTAGCCAACTTGGCAATTTTTTGTTTTATGCATATTTCTCTTACTTTCGGTTTCACGGAACATTCCTCCCTGGATTCCAGGGACAGGTGAACACCAGAACCAACGTGCCGCGTTTTCACAATATCCAAAGAAAGAGTGCAGGAGTCTTTAAATGATTTGTATAAATGCAGGAGCCATGCATTTCTAGAAAAAACTATTTCTGTTTTTGCAGAAATAAATCAGGCATTTCAAGTGAGTTACTATATATTTAAGTTAATAATTTATAAAGCTATTTTCATATGGCAAAAATATAGTAACTAAAAGTATATATTACATTCAGGAAAAAATATCATTTTTAATAATTTAATTAAACATTTTTTTAAAAAAATCTTTAATTTAACTAATTAATTACCAGAAAGGATGAATGGTGGCCAAGGTGTGTGATATTTTATAGAAGCTAAAATGTTTTCACATTGGGTATAAAAGAGGGAAAAGGAACAGATGTTAGCCCTGTAAAGAAACGTTTCTTCCCCACTTACCATGACGTGTGAATAACGGTGATCCTGGCTAGCGAGGGTCTCCCTGAGTGAGAGATTTTTAACATCCCACTGAAACCCTCTAGTACTGTAGGAGGTATCACGTTTAAAAAAAATTGCATTAACCTTTCTTTTATCTGTTTTAAATGATATTTTAATTATGGATTAGTTATTCCAGTATTTTTGTCCATAAAATTGGCTTTTTAAAGTGTACTAGGAATTGCCCAATAGTTTCAAAGTGCACATTTTTAAAAGCATCTTTTTTTATCTAAGAAATGCTGGAAAACATTTAACAGAATTAATTGCTTGAAGTATTTGGATTATTACAATAAAATAAATATCTTTGCTATCCTATAAAACATATTGCCCTATGATCACACACCATTTAAATATATGTCAGAAATACTTAAATTATCTATCTTATCCACTTATATTTGAATTTTTCTGGATTGAAATATTTGTATTCAATTTACCTAAGAAAATGCTTCCCCCGGGGTGTTAGGAGGGCAAGGTGCTTGGGGCTGAGGAAGCTGCGCCCCTGGAGCTGTCCCTGGGGCCGCCTGGGCGGGTCCGCCTGGCTCCCAGCCTCTCGCTCCTGCTGCCCCAGCAGAGACCGGTTCCCGCCTCCAGGTTTGGTCCCGACCTAGTTAGTAGGAGACCAACTTGTTCCCTGACCCCAGCCCTCCTTTATGACGCCCTTCACATGTGAAGTATGTCTTCTCATCAGAGGGCCTGCACGCCCTGCGTTCCCTTGCCAGGGCCGCGCGGCAAAGCGCCACCGCGGAGTGGCTGCCGAGACAAAGGTCTGTGGTCTCTCAGCTGCGGGAGGATCTGTTCCAGCCTCTCTCCTTGGCTCGTGGACGGCCGTCTTCCCCGTGTCCTCACGTCGCCTTCCTCTGCGTGTGTCTCTGTGCCCAAATGTCCCTTTTATGGGGAAATCAGTCATGTTGGATTGGGGCCACCCCCATGACCTCACTTTAGCTTGACTACATCTGTAAAGACCCCGTCTCCACATACAGCCACATTCTGAGGACCCGCAGGTTGAGACTTCAACATGCCCTTTTGGGGGGGCGCAACCCTACCCACAATGCTCCCCTCTGGACTCTGCTTGTGCCACTTGCCCTCCAGGTGGTGGCCTGCGGTCACCCCACTGCCACGCCATGCGCTGGGACACATTGTCCTGGGAGCTGGGGTCCACCTGGCATTTTCCAAGTTATCCAATTTGTTTCTGAGTCTCCACGAATTCTTGAGAACAGCCAACATCTCCTTTCCCGACAGAAATAAGGCAGGGAGGCAGACTCGTGGGGGACCAAGCCCTCCCCGGGGCTGACACTGTCAGGGCCAAGCTCCGCCGGGCTCCTGGCCACTCGCGACGGGGGGCGGGGGATGGAGGTGGCAGGTGTTCACGGTTAAAGAAACAGTGACTGTGACTCCTGCTGAAATGCTGTGAGACTTTCCTCGATACTGTTGCACGGAGGGGAGACTGCACTCACCTCTGAACCAGGCGACGACGGCTGGGTTTATAGCCAGCAAGCACGGGGCGGGGTCGCGACGGACAGTGACGGGTTCTCCCCGACCCCGGGGAGCAGGAGCCTCGCTGACGCAGGCCGGGTGGTCAGACACGAAGGCTGGGGGCTCCTGTCCACGGGATGCTGGAGACACACCACGATGTGGATATTTTGACAATCCTGGGAGTGACCTTTCAAATTGCCTCAGCGTTTTGTGTTTATGTCAAAGTTGGTCGTTCCACACTGTGCCTGGGGTGGGGGACGTGCCACCGAGAACAGCGAGTGGGCAGAGCCTTCGCCAGCTCCCGTCTGCTCTGCAGCCGCGGGCCGGGTTCTCTGGACTCCTCCCCAGTCCTGCGTTTCGTGTCTCATCTTCGCGCCCCCCTTTCTCCCCCGAAACAGGAATTGGACTCGTCTCCCTGTTGTCGTTCTGCGAGCCTGCCAAGGTCGGGCAGGCGTCCCGGCTCGCGCAGGCCAGCCAGCCAGGACTCCGGGGTCTCCCGCTGCCACAAACCCACCGCCTCCCGCGGTAGAGCGGCCGAACCCCGGCCAGGCCGACGCAAGCGCAGCGGGAGGTCGAGCCCCAGCAAGACGTGCGCGACCGCGGAGAGGAAGGCAGAATCCTCAGTCTCACCACAGACAGGAAAGTCTAACACTCCGGCGGCGGCCGCGCGACGCAGGCAGACGCCCGGTGACCCAAGCGCAGGGGAGACACCGGCTTCACGGTCCGCGTCGATCCTTAGGAGGACGAATCCGAGCCCTGGACGGGAGGCTGCTCTCTGGAAATCCGTCCCTAAGTCACACACCACCAGTGCCACACAGCTGCCCTTTGCTTTTCTTCCCCAAAGCTCACAAGTATTGTTCATGCAGATAGAGTGAGGATTCTGAGAGCTTCAATATTAAAACACAATGGGACCTACCAAATACACGGAGTTCTGTCATTTCATTTCTAATTTGTAAAAGACTGAACTACATGTATAATATAAAATAGTATATAGTTATTATGCATATAACAAACATAAGGTATAAATAAAATGGTGATAGGCATGATATATATCCATGGCTATCACACACACACATACATGAATATACATGTGTATAAAATAAAAAGTGTTTTCCGAAGTATTTATCTTTGGTTTTTGTATATTTTAACAAATTTTGATGATTTGGATTCAATGAACTATAGTCCAGTATTCATAGACCTTTCCATGAGGTTATCTTTTGGAAACGCATATAAAAACGTTTCATGACTTCTGTTAGAGGTGAAATGGAAAGCTCACGCCTTTTTCAGTCCTATTGCTTTTTGATTTTGCTTTTTACTTTTCAAGTTGAGAATGAACTCTACATAGTTTTTAAAGCTACATTCTGTTATAATTTGGAGAGAGAAAGTGCTGAAATTTTTCTGTCCAGGAAAGTTATTATCTTTCTTGCCATATCGTTAATACACTGATTTTCCTTCCCCGGTAACCATCCATCAAGAAGAATCCTGCTTCCTAAGTCGATGTTGCTTCCTAGGAGAGTAAAAACGGCACCGTAGCCGTTTGCTTTCACACATTCAAATCAGAATCGCATCCAGTAAGCACGAAAACGCCTGAATTTGAAAAGTCTTTATCACAGAACACTCAGGCTTCCTGTATGCTTTCCTGGACAACGTAAATGCAGTTTCAAAGAAAAGATACATACGGGTACATACACACATATAAATACACATACACATAAACACACACACATGCATATGCTTGTACATGTTATACGTAATGCTGGGCCTCAGTTTATACAAAGGAGCCTCTTTCAAACGCTTCCCTGGGAAAAGCTTTTCTCTAGTGTCTCGTTTTAATGAACCACCGACACAAGTGACAAGTGTTGGAGAAACACGTTGCCTTGGATCCGCCAGCTCCTGTTTGGACAAAACTGACTTGGGGTAAAAACAAAAGAAATCAGAGAAAACTTGAAGATGGCCCAGGGATGGGGCCACCCTGCAAAGGTCACCAGGCCACTCTCCCCTCCGTCCCCGCTGCAACGTTTGCAGTATGAAGTTTCCTGGCAGGGCAATACCTGAAGCCTCCCTTCCTTAATCACGTATGGACGTGTCGAGGTCATCGACCATAAATGACGCAAAAGCCAAAGACTAAAATAAAGAAACCAAAAAGCGCAGAGCGAACACAGTCAGAGGATAGAAGGTTTCCAAACATGCAATTACTGTCCTCCAGGAGATGGTGGACACGCACATCCATGGAACGAGGTTAGATTGCTGGGGGCAATACGGGAATACTAACCGCAGGAACGCTTCCTGGGAGATAAATGAAAGGGTCAAGCGGGAGGTTGCAGCGTCCGAGTCGCAGGTGATTGAGCGGGGGCGAGGGCGTGCGGGGCGGGAAGCAGCCGAGGGAGGTGGGGGGCCCGAGGCAGGGCGGGCACGGCCTGTGACTGTGGAAGACCCCGAGCCCTCCCAGAGACGGAGCGTCCCCCGAACCCACACATTCGAGGGCCCTGATGAGGTGATGCCGTGAGATGCGCTTTGCTTTCCGTGGACTCTTCCCGCGAAACTCTGGGGCAGCGAAGGAGAAATCGGCACCTGTTCCCGTGGGCGTCTGCACACGTGTCCTTGGCCCAACTCAAGGAGAGGACTCTGGGCTCCGGACAACAGGCTGTGGTTTTGTTAGTCCTGACAAACGGTCACAAGACAGGTTTTACTTTTTATTTCTCATGGCTCAAGTGACCGGCTCTGCCCGTTTCAAACAACTTGCGCCTGGGAAAACTGGTAGTGAGCAATGCCCGGAACCCGGGGACTGGGTGTGAAGTCTAGCGTGTGTGACGGTTCATTTTACACGTCATCTTGGCGGGGCCACAGCACCAAGATTTTTGGTCAGACGTGATTCTGGATGTCTCTGTGAGGGCGTTTGGGACGAGACTAACGTTGAAATCGGCAGACCTTGAGTACAGCACAGCACCCCCTGTAACGTGGCCGGGCCGGTCGATCAGCGCACGGCGGGACCTCCCCAGCCAGAAGGAAGCCGAGGCCTCGGGACTGGAACCGCGGCACCGGCTCTTCCCTGGGCCTCCAGCCTGCCGCCACCTTGCCAATGTCGGACTTGGCCTCCACTGTCCTGTGAGCCCTTCCTTAAAATAAATATATCCGTCTCTCTCCCCCTCCACATGCACACACACTCATACACGCACACGTGCGCACACGTGCTCACACACGCATACATGTGTGCACGCGCACACACACACGTGCACACACACACATGCATACGTCCTACTGACAATTTTTGTGCAGGACCCTGACCGTGTGCTGTGGACGTCTGCTTCAGCAGCAACTTGATCATAAGCAATTTGTTCGTCAATTGTTAGGAAACGTTCCTAGTTCCACGTTGTTTCAGCCAAACTACTTTTTAACGCCAGGTGAGCTGCTTTGAAGTCTGTGTGCTCGGGGTTCCTACACGGACACTAACAAGCAAAAGGCACTTGGTGTTTTCAAATTGACCACAGGACAAGCCTGGAGCGTCTTTGGGGCCTGGGTGGACGAGCAGGTGCCGCGTGCTCTGCCCAAAGCCAGGGAGGCCGACACCCCCCCGTCTCAGCCCGGGAATCACAGTTCCACGGATGTGACTGAAACACACGTCTACAGGCGGAGTGTGAGTGGGCTCTGCCACTCTGGACTGTTCTGTGAACTGGTGTATACGGTGCAGAAAGAAGGCACCGGCACTTCGGGAGAGCTCTGGGCTGTATCTGTGCAGGACACCTCTTACGCCCGTGCCTAGCACCGCGTGTTGTGCCTCTAGTAATGCAGAGAGGTCAGTCGCTCTGGTAGAATGAGTTTGTATCTATCTATCAACCACGTACACTAACGATTCAGACGCTGTTACTATTCTCCTTGATATGTTACAGCAACTTTTATGAGCAACAAAACAATTTTCGTTATTTTATTCTTATAACACCTAATCCAGCTGTTTTCTGGACTGAGATTCAGAATAAATTCATTTCTCAAACTGAAAACATCCTTGTTTCTCAAATAGAAACTCCCAGGTTTGCACTTGCTGTCGGGTGACGTAGGTGGTAAAAACCAACACCTGCGCCAGGGTGTCGGGACTCCCAGGAGGGGACATTTATTTCGTCTGAGACATTTATCATCCATGGTCCAAACACACAGAAAAGTGTCTTCAAATTCTCTCCTGATTGCTTTTGACAAGCCCCCCCGCCCCGGCAGGTGCTGCTCTGGGCCCTGGGGAGCATCATGGGGAACAGAGCAGAGTGGACGCCCCGGCCAGGCGGGGAAAGCGCCCCAGTGCTCAGGACACCAGGCGGTATCCACACAAGAGGCCATCGGTGTCACCAGGGCATGGGAGATGACACCGTGTTTGTCGTGTGCTCACAGATGAGGCACTCGCCGCACTCTGGGAAGGGCCCGTTTAGGGGAAGAGCCATGAGTGGCCATTTAACACCAACCTGTTTTTTTAAAAAATTTAATAAAAGAGTAAAAAAATCACAAAAAAAGGAAAACAAAGAAGTCAAAACTATACATCCTAAAATTGAGGTTTCTAAAACCTGAAACTCTCACGTGTGAATTGAAAGGCGTTTCATATGTTAGTAAGTTGCCGTGAACACAGAGGATGCCTCCTTTCTATGGTCACCAGCGCACTCATGGAGCGTTTTCACTTTCAGCAGATTTTAAGTGCTTCCTGTGTTTGCAGTTGTTTTTTTCTTTGAATTAGGATGTTTTGAGGTACGTGTGACTATATGAAAACAGAAGCATCACAAAAATGTAATAAATCAAAAATATATTGACTATGAAGTTGCATGTAGACCTTTAAGTTAGTCTAAGTTTATGCTGATTATTTAATCGTATGATAAACTATGACAAATCACAGTCGAGATGGCTTACTTGACCAGGCAGGTAATTATGGGACGAAACAAGGTCCCACAGGGCTTGAGAGTACCGGGATTTTTTAAAGACTCGGTTAAGACTGGGGACACATGGGGCAGTGGCACCAGCCGGAAGGCAGGGACGGCTGCCCGGCCACCTGCTGTCTTCCCGGCAGGACGGTTGGTTCCCAGGCGGGTCGTGTGTTCTCACCGCCAGGCCCTGTGTTGTAGGGTGTAGAACCCACATTTCTGTGGAGTCTCTTTCATACTCAAAACCCACGTTTACATTTTAAAAAGAATATTTCCAGTTATCTCGCTAAGCCTCCCAGTAGACAATAATGAAAGACCCTGACATAGAAGCCAATGAGGGGAAAGCCCCCACGGAGGTGCTGGGCCCCGCAGGAGGACACGCCAGGACCTCTGTCCCCTGCAGCAAACCAAGGCAGGAGGCCCCGAGGCTGGGGGTCAAAGCCCGTGAACAAGAACAAGTCAATGAACAGCAAAGCAAAACAAAACAAAAGCAACCAAGAGCGGCGTTCCACTGCCCTGGTGGTGTGTCGCGTGGAAATTACTAGCAACTTCTTGAATGTGGTTGACTTTTACTTTTAATATCCGGTGGCAACGAATACAGTGTTTTCTACTTTTAGGATTCGGTGACTTCAGGCATTTCTGACGCCGTGAAGGAGACACGCTGCCGTGTGGGATCGCGCCTCCATGCCGCGCACCCAGAGCGAGGCCACATCGGTGTGAACTGCACAATTCTGTGCTTCACTGACGTCTTCGTGCCGCTGACCAAGTGTTTCTGAGAGGTTGGCAGTGTAAAGACACGTGGGCTGCGGGGCAGGCAGTGTCCCAGTGGACAGTCGGGTGGACCCCTGTGCTTTCAGGGGTCACGCGAGGCCACTGCCCCTCCTGTGGGCTGCAGGCCCTGGGGGCCGCACCTTGATCTCATGGAGGGCTGCGTGGGGGAGACGTAGAGAGGTGAAAACAACCCCCAAAGTACAGAATAATGATGTATTTTAAAACCACACATGCTCCTCCGTTAGAAGCTAGTCATGCGCAAAAACACGAATGGTTTTCAATTCTGCGCTTGGTGGTTTCCCTTGTTGCCGGGTATAGCTCCATGTCCCTCTTCCTTACATTGAGCTTTTTGTAAAGACTTTCTTATTTCTGTAGCTTTTTCGTCTAAATAATTCAAACTCTTCTGCCAATACGGCACTAACATCACCATCCTTCTCTGAGACCGTCGTGGGGCAATAGAAAGTTTTACGTTTAATTTTAGTGGCAGAATCGCAGTTCTGGAGGGGATTGAAGGAGACGGTCACCACTGCTCATGCTGGATTTAGACACTGTCAGTGGTTGGTCCAGGATCTGATTAAAACAAAACAAACACACAAAACTGCACTGACCCTGGGGAGTGGAGCCCATCCCTGCACAGTTTCCTGGCCTGTCCCTCCAGGGCCGCTCCCCTGCGGCAGCCCCGAGCTGGAGCGCGTGGCCTGCCTGGGTTCCCCTTCTCCGCGGACACCTGGGCCTCGCCTCCCTCACCCCGGTCCTCTCCCCGCCCTGTCGTCAGCCCCCACAGGTCTATGCACGGTCGTCGGCCGCTGGCTTGCTGTCGCCCCTCAGGGACCTGTGGGGGTGTCTGGGGACATTTTTGGTTGTCACAATGTGGGAACCACAACCGCCTCTAGCGGGGAAGGCAGATGCAGCTGGACTTCCACCTGGCCCCGCGTGGCCCCGTTTTCGGCAATCAGGTCGACGTGTGGAGGGGGAGAAAGCCGGTCCGTGCTTCAGGCGGTGCCACCCCACAGGTGATCTCCAACTGGTGACGCGTCCACAGTGTTTATGCTGCACGACTGGGGCGGCCTTCCATCGGGCACGACTGCTGACCCCTGAGTGTCCTGCCCTGAAGCCCCACCCCTGTCCTGGTGGTGCCAGCTGCCCCCTCCCCGGGATACCAGTTGGGTCTTCAGTCCGAGCGCAGGGCCTTGGGGGTGTCCTGATTAAGTAAGCGCGTGTGCGTGCCTGTGCATGTGCCCGTTGCCTGTGAACCGTGACGTGGGACACACTCACCCCTCACCAGGGAGCAGGTGTTTGCACATCTGCAGGACACGCTGTGCGGCTGCCTGTGCTGACGGTTAAAACGCATCAGGGCATTTCCAGGCAGCTGCGTGGGCTCTCGTTGGGGGCCCCACCCCCTTGTCGGACCCCGTGTGCCCTGCGAGTGCTGCACCGTGGCTCGTTTCCCTCCCCTGCTCTCACAATTACCGGTCCGGTGTCCCACTTTCAAGGTGTACATGTTAATTAATTAGCTGGAACAAGGTGTCGGGCGCTAAGTACAGCTTAAAATGCTCCTTTTGCAGAGGGCAGATATCTGCATTTTAACAAGACACTTCAGTAACCTAACCTTAAAGGGGGAATTTGGGGAGAATTTTTGGTTCTGTTGCAGGTTTAGTGGGGTGGGGGAGAATCGTTTTAATGACTTCCGTTTCTGTGACTCCCAGGTCCGTGTGTGGTGTGTGTGCAGAGAGAGAGAACAGCCTCGCAGACTGTGGGCTCCGCGTGTTGGAAGGATGTGACCCCCGGGAAGTCCGGCTGACCTCCCCGCCCTCTCGAGGGCTGTGTGCAGCTGCTCCGCCAGGGGAGCGAGGCACCGAGCGGCCGTGCAGCTTCCGTGGAAAATCTGTGATGCAAATTCACTCCCAGCACCCGCTTGCCTTGGCTGTGAAGTGCAATGCAAAGAAATCTGGTGTCAAAGATAATTTTAAAAGAAAATACAGTGAGGGAAAGTCTTTTTTATCCGTAGGAAAAACCAATGTAAAAACGTCATTTTTCTGGTCATTGGATTGAAGAGCCAAATACTTTAAAAAACTCTCTCATTCAACAGACATAAAAGAAGCAGAGAAAGAATAATATTACAGAATCCTGGCCGCGGTTTGTGATTTTAAGTTTGGAAACAAAACTCTGACTCTCACTTAGCTGAAGTGCGGATCTGTAAGGTTTGCAAGGTGCTTTATAAACAGCCAGCATGGTGGGGATCGAACAGAAGGATTTCCAAGTGGGCTCAATGATAATCATTTATTTTTGACAGGAAGATTGATTTGGTCTGAATTGTTTGATTTGGGCTATTTGCTGATAACCATTTGATCATTGATAAATAATCACTCAGTGTTCAGTGGTACCAAGATCAAGCGATTCAGATTCGTTCGGGGCAATAGCCACACAGGTGCATCAGCAGACGCACACGGGATGGTCCGGCCACACTTGGTCGGGGCTCAACATCTGGGTCGGCTGCCTGGGATCATCTTTGTAAACAATCTGTCTACTTTCCTGTCCTGCTTATATTCAAAATCATTTTGTTTTGAAGAACATTGTTAATGCTTCGTGGAGACTTACTCAGTGTTGAATCAACATGTCCTTATCTGCCTTCATAAGACACCAAACCCACACTCAGGACAGCGAGAGGAAACAAAGTCTCAGCACGTCCAGATGTCTATCGCTGCCAGAATTCCAAGTAGCATATAGAAAACCATATCCAGCAATACATGAAAATAGTCAAAAATTTTCACTAAGTAGGTTTTCCCAAGAATAGCAACAATTTCAACATTACCACCTCGATGCATCTTGAAAACATGATGCTAAGTGGAAGAAGACAGTCTTGAAAACACACATATCGTGTGATTCCTTTTGGATGAAACATCTGGAAATGGCAAAGATATAAGACAGAGGGTAGATTAGGGGTCTTCTAGGGGCTGGGGGTGCGAGGGACGGGGAGCTGGGGGGAGAGGGGAATGGGTGCTGGTTTCTTTTCGAGGTGATGAAAATACTCTCAAATTGATTGTGGTGATGGATACAAATTCTGTGACATACTGAGGAAGACAGATGTAGAATCCAAACAAGTCCAATTATTAGGAATATTGTGAGATCCCCACACTCGCCAGGTGCAATATTAATAAACAAAACCACACGAGACTGAGCGTACAGCAGTGGGAGGATCTTAACGAGGAAGGAAACTGTCCCTTGTTAAGACATCTGTGCAGGCAGCTCGTTCCTACAACAAGAACAAAAGAGACTTAATTTGACAAAGTGACTCTAAAATTTATAGGGATGGGCAAATGGCCACGTGAAACCAAGACAATTACGGAAGGAAGAACAAGGAGACATGTACCCTCCAGGGAGAAAGATTTGTTATCAAATCAGTATCACTTGAAACATTATGACATTGGCAAGTAAAGAGACAAAATTAAAACGGAACAAGCATTGTCCATTCATCAGGAATTGGTATGTGATGTAAGTTCCGTTAAATATGAAGAAAAAGATGAACAGACTGTTTAATCGATGGTGTTAGATCAACTGAATTCCAGACGGGGAAAAGTAATAGTCATCGACCTCACATTATCCAAATACAATAAATTCAATGACACAGATATATAAGTAAATTCAATAATAAAGACTAATCGTTGAAGAGAAATCTTTAAAAGCATTAAAGAAAATAAAGAAAACGATTAATGAATTTAAATGTCAAAATAGAAAGTCCTTTATGTGTTAAAAACATATCTTGTCCACATGGGTAACAAAGAATCAATATCCAGAGTGAAGATCTCGTGCGAATATACAACTGCAGGTAGCTTGGCAAGAGGACATTTGATCGAGCAAAGCACCCTGGGTCTGCACGGCAAGGAGATTATTTAATTAGTCCGTTTGCCTTTTACTCTTGAGTTGTAGGAATGCCCACATGGTGGGACGTCATTTGACCGTAGAAAGGAAGGAGGGAGTGCTGTCAGGGGCCACGTGGATAAACCCGGACAACCTCGTGCTCAGTGAGAGAAGCCAGGCACGAAAGGCCACATGTCCTCTGAGTCCATTTTTGCACAATGTCCGGAAGACGCAAATCCACAGAGACGGGAAGTAGGTTAGTGGCTGCTTAGGACTTGGGGGAGCTTGGGGAGCCGCGGCTGAAGGGCGTGTGGCCTCTTGAGGCGATGAAAGTGTGCTAGAGCTACAGCAGTGGTGGTGGCACAACCCTGTGAACATACAAAGTCATGGACTGTGTGCTTTCAACGGGCGAATTGTGCTGTATGTGGATTGTTTCTCAGTGGGGTTACTACCAAAAATACAAAGAAAAAAGTAAAAAAGAAAAATAGGAATGAGGTGGGACCAGCCTCACCAGATGCTAAATTTTGTTCTTAAACTGTTAATTTGCCAAAACTCATCAAACGGTCCAGTAAAAGTGGACGGATCTTACTGTTGTAAACGACAACCCAGTGCGACTGCCGCACAGGAACTGGGGGAGTCGGGTTTCGCCCACCGGGCTGCGGGTCCCTCTAGGTGCCACCAAGTGGGGCTGGCGGCACGGTTCGCACGCCCTGGCTTGGCCCTGGCGTTCCTGCCTTGGTGCCTCACGCAGTGTCTGTACCCGCAGAGCAGTCGCACTGCGTTGCGGCAGAGACAGGCCAACAGTGAAACGTCCGCGTGCAGGGATGGGAGCAGCGTCGAGAGGGACTTGCAGGGGCCAGAATCGGCCGAGACTCATGGCAGAAACGCTCGCCCCAGCACCGGGCAGGCTTCTGGGAACAGCACTTTCCCTGTGGCACCAACAGATGACAAAGCCCTGTCAATGTGCACCTGTGACACACTAGGTGGGGCTTCTTGGGGAGGGGACACCACCCCAGGCCACAGGGCCACTCTGGGGGGAAGGCTTGGCCGGGGCTGCCCATCACCGATGTGCCGTGTGCCCGTCTGAGCTCGGGGGAGGCTAACGGGAGAGGGAGGGCCTGGGGGCTCCAGGCGGTTGCTGGGACCCTGCCCAGAAAGAGGTGAGGGGAGAGGTGGCATGTGCCGGAGGTCGTGGGGGGACCGCGGGTGGGTAGCGGGCTGGGAGTGAGGTGCAGCTCCAAGGCTCCTGAACTGAGTTTGCGATCACGATGTCACAGGGGGTCGGGCTGGTGACCAGGGTGACCAGCAGGCTAAGGGGTTTGTCAGAGTTGTCCTGGGAACAGGAGCGGGTCAGCAAGTGTTTGAAGGATGTGGTTACAGGAGCAAAAAAAGGGGGTTTCTTGTAATAATGCATGAAGCCAAGACCACTTGATGTCCAGTTAGAACCATGATGGGATCCCAAACAGCCGTCAAAGGAATCCCTCAGGTCTGTGTATTAATGTGGTGCCAGGGGCTGAATGTTTGTGCCCCCCACAAATTCACATGAAAGCCCAAGCCCCAGTGTGATGGGTTTTGGGGATGATGCCTTTGGGAGGTGGTTAGGTCATGAGGGTGGGGCCCGGTGAGCGGGATTTGTGCCCTCATGAGAAGGGACGAGAGGGAGACGACCTCTCTCCACCCCGAGGGGACTCGGGGGAGACGGCGCCTGCAAACCAGGAAAGGCCCTGCCGAACCGAATCTGCCGGCCCCTCGATCTCGGACTTTCAGCCTCCAGAGCCATGAGGAACAGATGCCGGTGGTTGAGGCCACTCAGTCTGTGGGGGAAGATTTCAAAATCTGCTACTTACTATAAAAAATAAATGTGTGCAATGATACAAACAACACATTACCATAAAAATATTGTATATTTCCTGCTTATATATCTATTAATACATACATGTGCATATGCACGCATCTACTTGTGTATCTATACGCATAGTTTTCATGAGAAAGCATAGAAAGGAGTAGGGGACACACACCAATTAATGACAGTTCCAGCCCTGTGGAGGGTGGAGCTTGGACGGGACAAAGTACATTTATTTATAATATTCTAATTTCAATAATGCAAAGTTTTATTACGTTATTTGCGCAATGTAAAATGTGCATAAATAAAGAATAGGAGTCAACATGAAAACATTCACCATGGTTGTGGTTAAGTATCATTTTTTATTGTACTATTCTGTATCTTTGTATTTTTTTTCAAAACTCATCATTTTAATGTTTGCTTCCTGAATTAATCATAAAAAATGAGCATTGGAAAAACATAATTTGAATGAAACTGCAGTTAAAATCAGTTCTCTTCTGTGGAGTGTTGTTGGGCAGCTGCTGCTTTCCTTGAGTAACACGGAGCATCGCTGAGGGTCTCTGATGTTGTCCTGTTCTCTGCCTTTTCTTCCCGTGGCCCCTTCTCAGATGTCCTCAGAGACAGCTTCCCCGACCCGCCGACACCAAGCCCCACACCCACCCTGCTTTCCGCGCCCCGTGGCCCGGCCTTCCCCGCCCTGCGGTCGCGCCTGTGGACTTGCTGCTCTGGCAGGAGAAGGTGGAAGTTTCGTCCCTGCTGCCAGCCCGGCGCCTGTGCTCAGACGTGAAGTCGGCACCTTTAAACGCACCGCGACTCTTAACGCCTGAGGACACGTGCGCTGGTTTGCGAGGGCTGCCACGCAGCGTGGCGTCACCAGCAGCACTGGGTCTCTCTCGGTCTGGAGGCTGCAAGCCCAGGGTCAGTTGGTGCTGAATTTTCTCAAATGCTTTTTGGCATCAATTGATATGATCATGACATTTTTCTTCTTTAAACTGTTAATATGATGTGTTGCCTTAATTGATTTTTTAAATATCAAACTAGTGTTGCTATCCTGGAATAAACGATACCACTTGACTACAGTGTGGTATTCTCTTAATTTATTGCCGGATTCAATTTGTTAATTTTTTGATGAGGATTTTTATGTCTATGTCCATGGGGGATATTGATCTTATTTGAATGTTCTTTGCCTTGTTTTGATATCAGGATGACTTGGCCTTATTAAGTTCTCCCTTTGTTAGTTGTCACCAGATTGGATCGTTAGAAAGAGCTGGTGCCCCCTCCTCCCTCTCTTGCTGGTCCCGCCGTGTGACGCGACTGCCCCCCGCCCCGCCTTCCGCCTTGGCTGGGAGCCCCCCGAGCCCTCACCAGGAGCAGATGCCGGCGACGCTTGTACCGTCTGCAGAACCGTGAGCCAAATAAAGCTCTTCGTAAGCTACCCAGCCTCAGGCGTCCCTGTATGGCAGCGAGACGGACTAACAGAATGTGAAGAGAGACTCTACGTCTTGTCCAGCTCCTTTGAAGAATGTCGATGTTTTTGTTCTAGCAAACGTCTGTCCTGGGTAAATTCAGGCCACACGTTCCAACCCAGCTTTTGTGGTCTGGGCTCCCAAAGGCAGTTCAGCTCCCAGAGCCTGGCGGTGTGTTTGCCTCTGTCCTGCCCGTGCACCTCCCGTGGCCGGGGCAGAGGTCTGCCATTAGCTCCAATCCACACCGGCGCAGCTCGGGGCGGCCCAGGAGGTCACAGGGCACTTTGTGGAGCCTCCTCGCCACTGTCTCCCCAGCACTTCCTGGCTCCCGGGCACCCCTCATTGTCGTCCTCTGGCTGGAAGCCGTGATTTCATTGCCTACCGAGCTGCGCACTGCACAGCTGTGCCGGGGCCCAGGGCCACATGGCGGGCGCATGAGGAGAAACAGCAGTGGGGTGGCCCACCCTACGGGGACCCCAGATGGGGAGGAGCCCCAGGGCCCCGGGTCCTGTGCTTTGCTGTTGCCACAGTTGCTGCCGCCCACACCCCGAAGTTGCCATCCAGGAGATGACGTTCTGTCACCAGAGAAGGCCCCCCGAGAGGAGACACCCAGGGCTCCAGCTTGGCCCTGGGGCTGCCGGACTCGGCCCCTTCTGGGCACCTACGCGGGTGCGGCCCGGCGGGCCGCTGAGCCCCTCGGTGCTGTCTCAGTCTGCGCGATACGGACCCTGGCAGTAGCTATGAGTTGATGGAGGTGCAACCCAAAACTGTTACCGCGGGGATGAGATCTAGCCAAGGCCGGGCTCGTCCTGCAGCCGCCTGCCCGGACCAGCGTCGTCTGCTGAGACCCCTGCGCGTGCCAGGCGCTCTCCGCAGCTGCAGGTGCAGCGAGGGGTCAGCCTGCCCGTCCCTTTCTGAGACCAGGCTCGAGGACGTTTGCTGTTAGGCGAGAGATGCCTGCCCCAGGGACAGAAAATTGGAGAACTTTCTTCTGGAGAGAAAGAAACAAATAATGAACCTGCACGCAAAGCGTGAGGTGAGGCGCCCGCACGCCTTTGGGCCGGTGCGTCAGTCCATGTTCCATCTTTATTGGAGAAGAAGGGTGTTGATCTTAGGTCTTACTTTAAAATAACTCTTAATAAACAGTAAAGAATTTATATTGGTGCTTGTAGTTCCTCAAGCATCTCACATTTTTTAATATAAACTCTGCCCAGCCGTCAGACACTGGTTCTATTATGACGAATCACTAACGGCATTGAACAACCAAAGTGACATTAAGTGCAGTATCCGCAGTAATAACAATTTAAAATCTTCTCCAAAAAGCCCGTGGCACGGCCGAGGCCCCGTCACCATCCAGGCGACCGTGGGACTCGCTGTCCTGGTGTCCGATGCTGACGCTCTGACCGGGATGTGGAACTGCACGTCCAGACCCAGATCTCCCCCGTTCACTCAGGGGAAGGAGACAGGCTGCCCGGGGTAGAGGCGGCGTGTCCAGCTCTCCAGGCTTTAATTCGGCATTTGCTGGTGAGAGAGGGGACACTGCTGCCCTCTGACCTCGTAGGGTCCCGTCCTGTCCTCCTTCCCATGGAGAGGACTTAAATCCTCTCTGTAATATTATGATTGTGATTAAAAATTATTGTAAGTGTCCAACTCTTGAGGTGACTCAAATCTTTTAAGCTTTTTGTGTTCCTGATCACTCGCTGCTTTGAGATTTGTTCTTCCTCGTTTGGTCTCAAGCTGGGCTGTGCGTGGTGGACGCAGCGCCCTCCCACCCCAGGCGTGGCACTTCCCACCCCGGGACTGCGTGGGGAGGGGCAGTGGTCGGCTCCCGGCGCTGACCGCAGGTGGGGGCGGCACTTGCATCCTCAGGCCGCGCCCCCAGCCTGCCCTGACACCTGCCCTCCGACGTGCGTGGGAGCCAAGTCCCCCCACAGGTAATTTCTAATTATCGGGAGTTTACTGCCACCCGCATGGAGCCCCGGCCACGGACAAAAGCTAATATCAGAAGGTGATGGAAGAAGAAAGCAAGTAAAACCAGTAAAATACAGGCAAAACTTCAAAGAAACAATCAGAAAATTTAGAGAGGAAGGGAGAGGAGAAGGTGGGGCATCATAGTCACAGTAAGTGCCTCCATCACTGCTAAATTATTGCTAAGTCTGTAACTGTCAAATCAGTAACAGTGTCACTATTACAGAATTGTTTTTAAGTGGAAATGAATATTTAAAGGACTAAACAGAAATGCTCCAGCAGGTTGCGTCTGCGGAGCAGGAGGACGTCGCGTTACGGGTGCAGCAAACTGGCTCCGCGGAAGCTCGGTGGCTCCCTGTTCAGACAGTTTTCTAACGTTTGCCACAATGATGAGAAAACACAACTGATTCCCCTCCATCCACACACGCGTGTAGACAGCCACGTGTGTCTCCATCCCTCCAACTGCCCCTTTGCGTTTGCTTAGCTCGGCCCCCGTCGACGTGAGCGGACGGGAACCCTCCCTCGCTCGGGAACGCCCTGTGAGCACCCGGCACCTGCACATAGCTCATTGCTAGCTTCACCCAAGCTGAATGATACACATATGTACCTATCACACATGCACACATGTATGTGAGAGGCACAGGCTTCACATGTATAAGCTGACGTGTGTGTGTGGCCGACCTCAGGGGACCATCTTCTGCTGCTTGTGGCTCCCTCACACCAGCCTGTAGCCCCCTCTGGCCCTGGCTCTGGCTATGGCCCTGTGCTGACCCGTGACTTGCCGTGGCCAAGGGCGTGCAAGTGGGGTGGCAGAGTGGGCCCACTCTGAGGCCGGCTGTGGGGCCTTGCGTGCTCCCCTTGCCCCTGGGAGCTTTGCCTTCCTTGGACACGGTGCCCACGTGGGCCCCTGTTGGGGTGGCCGGGAGACACTGCAGCGGGGCCCCACAGAGCCGCCTTGGACGCCGGCTGCACCTTCCCTGACACGAGTGACCCCTGCCTGGGCCAGCTCGGCCCGGCCGGCAGACCTGAGCGATGGAGACGGTGCAGCCAGGCATGAGTCTGGGGTGGTTCTCTGCGTGGCGACAACTGGCTCACACGGTGTTGCCTGGCGTTCCCCGCTCACACCCCCTTCCTGGCCGGCACACTGGAGGTGCTTTAGTTCCTGTGGCTGCCAGCTGTGTTGTGATGGACGGTGTCTAGGTGTCCACCTTTCCGAGTGGCGACTTTCCTTTCTGTAGGATGGATTTCCAGATGGAAATCGCTGTTTTTACTCATCGATATGTAGCCGCTCCCGTAAAGTGAGGCTGCAATGACACATGCTTTGGTTTGAATTAATTTTATTTCTTGGATCAGTGAGAAAACCTCCCATTATGTGACGCTGAGGCAGGTGCTAGGTTCCCTGGCAGGGGCGGTTTCAGCGAGGAGACTCGAGGAGGTCTGAGACGAAGCCCCCTAGGCTGCGGGAGGGCGTGGAGACCTGTGTGGGGACAGGCGTGGTGCTCTCTTGTCACCTGTGCAGGGATGGCCCTGGAGCTGAGCGCCCTCAACTACGTTTTAAAAATGTTCTGTTCTTTGTGGAGTCTTGGTACACGCCTTGATAATACTCTTTCCTAATATTTATGCTATTTTTTACAGAGCATAGAAAACAGCTCTGTTTCAAGGGAGAAGAGAAAACAGAAACTAAACCAGGTGAAGAGAAATGTGTTTTTCTTGGCTAGAAGTCACTTTCAGGATAATAACAGTTTCATAAATAACTAATAATTCTGTGAATTCACTTCCTACGTCTGCCATGACAAAGTGCCACAAACTCACAGACTTAAAGCGACAGGACTTCACTCCCACACAGCTCGGGGGCTGGAAGGCTGAGAGCCCGGCTGGGCAGGGCCACCCCCTCTCCGAGGGCTGCAGGGGAGGAGGCCTCCGCTTCGTCCCGGCGCTGGGGGCCCTGGCGGTCCCTGGCCTCCCGAGCCTTGTGGACGCGTCACCCCAACTCTGCCCCATCTCCCCGCGGCCTCCGCTTGTGTCTGTGTCTGTCTCTTGTCTGCTTGAGGGACACCAGTCATGGGATTTAGGGTCCTCTCTGCTCCAGTGTGACCTCCTCTTAATTTAGCTAATTACATCTCCAGGGACCCTATTCCCACTAAAGTCACACCTGAGGCTCCAGGAAGGACATGGATTTGGGGGAACTTTATTCAGCCCAGTACATACCTCCCTTCGTTGGCTTCTAAAGCTTTGCTTTGGTCTAACCCAATACAAAAGTCCTTGAATCCTGAGATTGTATTCTGTTAACACACTAAAAGAAAAGGAATTTCGGCTTATATTGTATGTCTCATTCCATTCGTGGCCTATCTGGGTCTCTAAATGAAGTGAGGGTGAGGCTTCTTCGTGTGCACGTTTTCTGCGTGGTGTTCACCGTGAGCGTGGACAGGGGAGCCGTACCTCACTTTACACTGCAGTAACACCGGCGGCCTCGCGGCTTGTCCCGAATGGGGATCTAAAACGTAAAGCCCTTCGCACGGTAACACCTGTGTAATAATATATGTTAAATACGTCATGTATATGCAAGTTCAGGTTTTAAAGGCCTCAGTTAATTCCATCCTTTGACTCCGGGCCCGTGAATGACTTAAAAACGTGCTCGTGTAGAATGAAGAACTTAGAACCCGGATTTGAAAACTCCCTTTGTGATTTGCGAGATTCTCTGCCACTGGGTGAGGTTATTAATCTTCCCAACAATCAATCTAATTACTTTGTAAAAAAAAAACAAAGTTCCAACAGTAAAGTGCTGGAGATTTAGTGAGAGAGCTTGGAAGTGGGGCACATTAACCCAGGAGGACTCGGTAATACCGTACAAAACACACTAATGGTTTGCCCGATTCGTGATGTGCTAGAAGCCACTGTCCCTAAGGAATATGTGAAAATATCAAACTCATTTATAAAATAATATATTCTGAACTACAATAGAAACAATACCACAATATTGCGAGAAAATAGGCTCTGTGGGCACGAATCCCACGAGGGCTGACGGGGCCGTCCCCGGCTGACCGAGTCCAGAGACTGGTCCCAGGGGGGACTCGGCAGAACGGAGCTGCCTCATTCCCTCCCTCCCTCCCGGGCGCCCGATGCTGAGCGGACACAGATGACTTCTGATGGCTGAGGAGGCTGGTGTGGGCTTGGTGAGCAACGTGCCACGTTTTCTTCGTCATTCATCCGCAGACGAGCATTAGGTTGTCCCCACATCGTGGCTATTGCGACCAGCGCTGCAGTGAACACGGGAGCGTGGGTGTCTCTTGGCCATGCTGATTTATTTCCTCTGGGTATACACGCGGTTGCTGGATTACTGGATCGTGTAATACAATGGTCCCATTTGTCATTTTTGAGGAACTTCCATCCTGTTTTCTATAATGGTTGCACTAATTTACATTCCCACTAACAGTGTATAAGAGTTCCCCCTTCTCCACATGCTTGCCAGCATTTTTTTTTTTTTTTGGTCTTTTTGATAAAAGCCATCCTAACTGGGAAGAGAGGATAGGTCACTGTGCTTTTGATTTGCATTTCCCTGATGATACTGATGTTGAGTATTTTTTCATACACCTGTTGGCCATTTATATGCCTTCTTTTGAGAAATGTCTATTCAGATCTTTTGCCCACTTTTAACAGAATTATTTGTATTTATTCTGTTGAGTTGAGTTCCTTGTATATTCTAGATCTTAACCCCTTGTCAGGTACACGGCTTGCAAATATTTTCTCCCGTTCTGTGGGTTGTCTCTTCACTCTGTTGGTTGTTTCTTTTGCTGTGCAGAAGCTTTTTAGTTTGATGTGATCCCATCTGCCTGTGCTTTTGAGGTCTTCTCCATAAAGTCTTTGCCCAGTCAAGTCCTGGAGCACATCCCGTATTCTCCTATAACCAAACTTGCCTCTGTTGGTGACAATCACACGTGAAATCAGGAGATGGAGCCAAGTTTCCAGATCCAGCTGACACCACTCGACACCACTCTCTGGGGCCCGAGCCCACAGGGCCCACCTGTCTCAGGAGAAGCCAGTGGGGTGGTGGGTGTCGAGTCGGGGAGCCCGTGTTGAGGACTGCAGCTGAGCACAGGAGGGCTGCAGCCCAGGCCGGCTTGCTTCCCACCCTCTCCAGGACAAAACTCCCCGCTGAGATTCGTGGCCCCGAGGGGGAGTCCCCCAGGCAGAGGTGTGCTGGGGGGTCTCTCTGTCTCCAGACACAGAGCCGGCTGCTGCGCCATCAGGGTTTTTGGCTGTGGGGTATCTGTAGGATTCGCGTCCTGCTCTGCTCCGTTTTGAACTCAGGCTTTCCTTGTGGGCAGTTTCAAAGCCCGTGGTTTTTACGGCTAGGACTTGTGCGATGAGAGGATGCTTCGCTCTGAGCGTGAGTGACGAGGTTAAAAGTTTAGATCTGTCTCACAAGTTGTGAGGGGCACAAAGACTCGGGCTGTCCCTTCAGGAGAATGCAGGGCATGTTGACCTGCCCTCCAGGGCTCTCTCTTCTCAGGGTCTGCCTTTTCCCAGCTCCGTGAGTTTGGAAAGCAGAGGGCAACGCAGGCGCTTCCTGCCCACAGAGGTGCGAATGGACGTGTCTGACGGAGACGCCAGGGAGAGGCTGTTCCGAGTGTTACCGGCTACGCCCCGTGGATAGAACAGTGTTCCATTTTCTAGAAAAGTTTCATTTTAACAATTTGAGATTATCCTTTTAACTAGTTTTAACATCTTACTGGGCTCCTCATTAATGAATGAGAAAATCTTTGATGCTCATGCTTTTCATATTTGTCAGAGAGTCATGATTTTATTCTTTAAAACATACACGTTAACAGGACAGACAGGGCTGAAGCGAAGACTCGGCCCCGTTAGCTAAACGTCTGAAGTGTGCGGTGGGGCGGGGGGGGGGGGCGCGTGGCAGGTGCAGGTGCAGGTGCAGGTGCGAGGGCAGCTTCTGCATCTCTTGGGCGACAGATGGTCTGTGGTGACCGTGCGTTTCCTCTCCTCTGCGCTCCTGAGCCCCCGTGTGTGGGCGCGTCCTGCGTTCGCTCTGTGTGCAGCTTCCTGGCGTTGCCCCTGGTCCATGTAAAATGAAAACCCAACTTTAGCTGACAGTGACTTGTCACGTAGAATGTAATGAAAAAGACAAGGGAAATTAGGGGCTTGTGCGTTTAAATTTTATACCATTTCAAGTTGAAATTCTTGGAAATTTTTGGAAAGCAGTCCTTTTTAGAGCACAAGAAAAACTGGATGTTTTCAGAAATATTATATAATAACTTTCTCTACCACAAATGCCAGAGGTTTCATTTGATACCTTAACATAAAACGGTGAGAAATTAAAGCTGGTTTCAATGTTCAGAGGGAAAGGGCAGCTCCTCCTGCTGGCCCAGGCGTCGCTGCGTCCACGTGTCCACGTATCTGCAACGCTCCAGGGCCCTCCTGCCTGGCGCCACCTGTGTTATTTCCCTCACAGGAAATGTCTTATTTTGAATATTTCCTTCCAAAGATGTTTCTTATCATTGATGTTTCAGCTTAGTGTCACCTCCCTAAAGAATGCGTGGAGCTACTAGCTTATTAATCTTTTTCTTTCCTAATCTGCATCCACGACATCCACGGCTACCCAAAATTATCTGACCCGGGCACGTGTCAGTGGTCCGTTTCTGTCTGCAGAAGAAACGCTGCCTGACCCGGTGGATTTGGCTACTTGTGGAGGGACGTATCCCTGTCCCTAGAACACTACACTGGCCTAGTGGCAGCACAGTAGGTTTTTTTTCAATGAGTAAGTGAATGAATTAAATGTTTCTTAGAAAATATTTCAAAACAGTATATTCACCACTTGGTAACTCTATAATCCTTCATTATGATGGTAGGATAATTTTAAATGTTTGGATTTATATTTTGGAGTGCAGATGTGAGTTAAGAAAATCAGAAAGTGCAAGCCAGTTCATACTGCAAAAAAAGATTCAATTTGCTTTTGTAATCTCAAATACTTTTCTCCTAAGTTCCCTCCTAAATTTAATTTTCTCCTAAATCAAGGTCTTTGTTGTACATGTTGGGTGGTAAATGGGGAGTAGAAAAGGAAGTGTCACCTTAGTGTGGGGGGTTGTGAACTAGTGGCTTCCGTACCTGTGTGAGGGAAAACTACGGTCCCAGGAAGAGTGGGCCGGCAGATGCCCAGCGCTGCACAGGAAAAGCGGGGAGAACAGCTTGTGATTATGGCACAACACCCTGCACGTGAGCTAAAGCGCACACACAATACTACACACTTTGCACAAAGAAACACTTTCTATGAGTAAATATGTGGGCACAGATGGGAAGCAGGAGGAGCAGAGTGTCCATGTGGACGGGGGAAGCGGGAAGTCAGGTGTGGCGGGGCCCGTGTGCAGCATCTGGGGAGCAGAGATGGCTCCCATGCACCCCGACAAGGCAAAACCCAACAGCAACAAACCACGGGCAATTGTGTCAAATATTTCCTAAGAAACATTTAATTCATTCATTTATTCATTAAAAAAAAAACCTATTGTGCTGCCACTAGGCCAGTGTGGTGTTCTAGGGACAGGGATACCTCCGTCCACAGGGTAGCCAAATCCACCGGGTCGGGCAGCGTTTCCTGCCCCCGAGCTCTGTGTTCGTATTTTTGTTCTGGAAAAAGACACAGCAGCAAGAAGCCCACAGGCCTCTTTCAACTTCCCTAAAGAGCAACGTAGAGGTTCCCAGAGACGGCGCAGTGGGGCTGATGCGCGTGTTCGCGTGGAGTCCTGAGGAAGGGGGAGGCCCCGGCCGGGAATCGCAAAGGTCTGCGGCTGCAGCTCCAGGAGGGGACTTGGCTCCGGCCTCTCCAAAGCGCTCAGTGCAGGTGCAGGTGCTGGGGCCGAGGGAGGTCCCAGCCCCGTGAGCAGAGGCGGCAGTGGGGCTGCGGCGTCGGAGCCCCCGGAGCCGGATAACGCGCCTCCCAGCCCCTGGCCTTGGGTCTGCCCTGGAGGCAGCACAGCCAGGCCCCGGTCCCAGGGGCCTCACGTTCGCCTCCAGAAGTATCTGCGAAAGCTTCACCCACTGGGGAACGCGGGGCCTGGGCGCCAGTGGTTGGGTCCTATGGAGTCTGGGCCTCGTGGCCGAATATGACTCTGCTGGAAGATTCTGGAAGTGAAGGAGGTGCTGGGTGAGCCAGCAGGGGGCACGTGCCCAGGTTCGGGGGCTGCAGCATCCCACGGCCCCGCGGTGGGCACCACGGACGCCTGGCACAGGTGCGGGACTGGCCCTGGCTGCCACCGCCGGGTCCTGAGTGAGGCGCCTCTGCCTGGCCCCCGGCTCCCTCGCGGGTGGGGCTTCCTCTCCCAGACCCCCGGTGGCCCTTGTCTCTCGGCCCCTTGCGCTCTCGCTGGTCAGTCTGGTTCACCCATGGCTCCGGTCACGACCTGCCCGCTGTGTTGCCCGGCAGATCTGCACCCACGGGCGCCTCCTTTCTGCCTCGAGTGCTGAGGAGCGAAACTCATGCCTGGGGCACACCCACCCCTGGGGCAGATCCCAGGGCCCCGGGGCACACCCACCCGCCGGGGCACACCCACCCCCGGGACTCTCCCCCACTTTACCAAGGTGTGTGCTGGGCTCACCCGGCCTGGGCAGCTGGGGTGGGCGTCGTGTTCAGTTTGCAGTTTTCTTCCCAGCTGGCCCCTGCGTGTGGAGAGGTGGGCTGGCAATTTGGCGGTCATGAGTTTTCCACATTTCACTTTCCTTGTCCTAATTTTCCCATTGCAAAATTCTTACAATTAAATATTTACCACAGATTGCATAAGTTCAAGGAAAAGCATGAATTTATTTCCATAGTTAATTAATCTAGAACACCATGCAAACAATGCTTAATTAGCCATTTTTTCTAACCTAAGTATTTTGGTTGTTGTCCCAGCAAATAAATGCTTGTTTTAAGATGGATAAAATTAATACATTTTTTTTTAAAGTTCCCCAAACCAGCTGCTGCCTTGTTAGTCCCAGCAGAGAAGTGGTTCCCAGGGCTGCAGTCTCAGCTGGAACCGTATTTATAAGTATGGATTTTGTGGTGTAAATGTTGTTAGAGACATCTGTTCAGCAAAAATATGCCTGAGATATTTGTTGGAGCAGTTTTTCTTCTTGGAGTTCTCCGTCTGCCAGTGTGTGCTCGGCTGGGTCCGGGGAAGGGTGTCAGGAGAATTTCTGTGAGTATAAAATGCTAAAAGATCTGAAGACAGTGCAAACGTGTTTGGAAAATAATCTACGTAACAGGAGGACTAGCAACAAAAGGTCTAAGAAAACAGAGAAACCTTAACCAAGGGACAAAACATTGTCCTTACAATTGGAAGTTGGTTTAGGCAAATTCAGGTAATTTCCTTTTATCTCCTTCGTGTCATCAGGGTTTGGACTTGTGAGTATGAATTAATGAGATTAGAAACACAGGCTGAGGGACAGTAAATAACAACCTAGTGCACACGCCTGGCACGTGGCAGCTGAGGCCAAACACGTGACTCACGGGAAGACCTGGTGAATGATAGGGAGGGGTCTCCTTGTTGAACAACCGCAGCATTAAACTCAAAAGGGTGCACAGGGGGCCGCAGAGCGCACGCAAATGTCTGTGTTAATATAGAAGGCAGAGGAGGAGAGACACCCCCGGACCTACAGGAGGTGGTCTCTGCGGGGGGAGAACGGCATCGCCCCTCGTGACCCCTCGGCAAAGCTTTGACCTGTGAGGTCAGGTGGGCATTTTACGCACTCAGAAGTAAAGTTAAATTAAATCAACAATAGGAAACTTTAAGTGGCATCAAATTGAAGCAATTGAACCTGATCGTATTTCATGTGAGTAACATCCTCATCAGAAAAAGACAATGGGTCCAAGTAACATTTGCACACAGTTTTCCTTAAATATCCTCAGTTTTAAGTAAAAAACAAAAAACCTGCAGCCTCCTTAGAGGTTTTGTTTTGCACATCACATGGGTATAGCAATTCCACATGTGTGTGTCTGTGTGCGTGTGAGTGTGTCCTGTGAACGAACAAATTGGTAAATTAACTGTTTCATAGAGCCAAGTCTCTTACTTTGGAGGAAAAGAGAAACAAAAATAAACGAGGGAGGTCGGGGACCCTGGTAGTGTGGGCCTGGAGCTGCAGACACCGGGGGATGGCTCTCCCCACCCCCCACAGACACATACGTGTACACGCACACGTCATATATGCATCCACGATGCTGTGCGGGCAACGGGAGCGTGAGCACACTGGCGCCCCAGTCTTGGCTTCCAGACACTGTTTCACATTCCGGGGAGCCAGGCTTCCTGGAGAAGGGGCTGATTCCTGGCTGGGGGCAGGGGCAGGTGCAAGGTCAGCTTGGGTTTTGGAAGAAGCTGTTAGACACAGAGACCTCCCTTCCTGCAGCCCACCCCCAGGGGTGCACCCAGATAGGCTGATTGGGAAGAACAAGTAATTGAAAATTTGCTTCTTGGTGCTTATGATACAACCTAAGGTTGCCAGAGGGGAGATGACACCCCTCTCCCTCAGACCCCGGGGGTTCGGCAGAGGCGCAGGTGGTTGAAGGTGTTCCTGGTGTGTGCTTGGCATTTTCTGAGCATCACATGAGGAGTTGGTGCTGCCAGAGTCTGCAGGTGAGATGGACGTGGTCCCGCTGGGGGGAGACCCACGCTGGTGTGTGCACCCTTCTGCGACTGGGACAATGTCCTGCTGAGGGATGGGAGGGGAGATTCCAGGGGTCTCCAGTGGATGTGCCTGGCGAGTGGGCTGGACAGTCAGAGGAGCGAGAGGCTCACACTTCACCCCGTAGTGGGATCACCACGGCGCCTTGAGAGGAGAGGGGAGGACAAGCCGTGGTCAGTGTGGACAGCAAAGGAGACCCTGAGGGTTCTGAAGACCACAGAGGCCTGTCAACCCGTCTGTCTATGTATTTATCCATCTGTCTGTCTGTCCATCCATCCTCTGCGAGGGAAAAATGGAAATTCACTGAAAACCTTTTACCCTGAAACGGACGAGCTATAGCCCTATGGATGTTAATTGCTTCATCTGCTTCTGTAAGGCTGCCTGTCGCCACCCCCGCAGGAGTGTTTGGGAAACTGATGTTATAAAGAAAGAAATTGAAACTGACTAACGCCTGCAGCTCATGCTCCGTAAACAGCTCCCCTCGCAGCAGCTCCCGTGTAAGTTACAGTGACTTCCGCACGTGTGCACTTCCTGGGATAAGCCGCTCTGTACCCCCCTTGCTCTTGAAGTGTGGAAGACAAGTCCCCCTCACCGGGGGTGCTCAGAAGTTGGCGGAGGATCCCCTCTGAGCCCGCCGGTGTTAATAAACCTGATCTCTCTGCATCCTCGTGTACCTCTCGGCGTTTCCCTCGGCAACGTGACTCCGGTTTTGCCGTTATACCTCCATCCACACCCCCACCCCCACCCGTCTGTCTATACGTCTATCTATCTACATCCATATACATATTTACATCTACTTCTATCTATACCTCTATGTATTTCTACAAGTCAATCTATCAATCCATCTGTCTCTTCATCCACCACCCACCCATCTATCAATCTATTAATATCTGTATCTGTCCATCTATCGTCTATCTATATCCAATATATAATATTTATATCTATTATCTATTCATCTATTGATCTAGCTATCTTTTTAATTGAACACAAGTAATTTATTCTCAAAAAATGAAGAATTGTGGACATGCAGGTTCTCCAAAAAGCCAGAATGAATGAAGAGCTTCATTCTCTTTTCTAAAATCTCCACAAAACATTCAAGTGTGTTATAACAGCAGGAATGAGAGAAAAAGACATGGCTGTGGGACACCGAGCAGAAGGTCCACGTGCCTGAACAAGACGTGGGTGGGACACACTGGGACCCCAGGGTTAAGGGCGCGGGTCTTCCCATGCTGGTCTGGCCGCCTGCACCAGGAGGGCCTGCTGAGACCAAGAGCGCAGGGCCAGGACGTGGTTTTGGAAACAGGACCAACAGGACACAGAGAAGGAAAGACGAGAGTGAATATTTTAAATTTTTTATAGTTTATGTGGAAATCCAGCCCTCCAGGAAAAAACAGGTTCTGTCCTCACAGCCGCAGACACAGTCAGACACGACAAAAGGCATGATTTGTTTTTCTCTTACCTGTACATGTTCAATCAATCACAATCAACCCCTCAGGAGCACGGGGGGCCTCAGCAGTGGGCTGCGAGACCTCTGATAGCTTGTGGGGCCAACTGTGGGTCCAGTGGTCTCCAGGCCCCAGGGCTCCAGGGGCAGAGGCAGCTCACCCTCGGGGACGGGGCAGAGGCAGCCCACCCACGGGACGGGGCAGAGGCCAGCCCACCCATGGGACGGGGCAGAGGCAGCCCTGTGGAAACCACTGTGGGAACAAGCAGAGGCTTTGGGGGGGCCGACCACCCTCACTTGCTTTGTGCAGAGACCCAAAGGCAGCCGGGGGTGGGAGAGCTTCATGGCAGAAAAGGGGGGTCCCAGCTGTGCCCTGGAGGGGCTATCAGCCTGGTGTGAGTGGGGTGGGGGGGTGGGGGCCTTCTATGGGGCTGGGTAGGGGCGAATATTTGGCTTTGTCTGGTGGTCTTGAGTTGGAAGCACGTACAAAAATCAGGGCAGCCGTCAGCCATTGATCCAGCCCTGGCCGTTTGCGGCTGATGGTCATGGGGTACGGTTGGCTCCCTGGGTTGCCCCAGAGTTGGTGGTCTGACTCTTCCGCTTCTGGGCGGCTGCAGGCTGCAGGCGGAGCCCGGCTCTCCCTGCCTCTGTCTCCGGCCCTGCCAGGGCTTCCTCACCCTGGTCTTTCTTCACCCTCTGCCACCACGAAGGCCAGTGTCTGCCCCGGGGTGGGAAGGGGCCCAAGAGCAAGGGCACGGCCCATCCTACCCGGGGGCGGGTGGGAGCAACCTGGAGCCAGGCTCTGAGCAATCGGGAAGGGGCCGGGACAGGCCGACCCCCACCCAGCTTCGAGGGCAGGTCCTCCCCTCCCCTCTGCTGTCGCGGCGCCTGTGTTCTCGGAGGGGGCGGGGAATCTGGGACGCTCCTGCTGCCCCTCTCGGTAACGGCGCTTCTTTCTCCTTGTTTTTATTAAAACATTGCAGACGGCTGCAGCTTGCTCTCCCCACGCCTGTTTGGTCATCTTACAATCCGTCCTCCAGCCACCCAGAGCCGTGGTCTAAATGGGTCTTTCGTGGCCACTCTTCTGGCCAACTCCGCCCCGTCCACCCCTCTCCTGCGCGTGCTGGCAGGAGGCCGACCTCCACGGCCAGCCCTCGGCCCACTCGGGGTTCTGCCGTCCCGCGGTGGCGGCTCTTACTGCAAAGCAGATGGGAGGGGAAGGTGCTCTGGGCAGTTTGCTCACAACACGCATTGCTTAACTTTACCAAGTGCAGAGGGGAGTCTGGGACACCCCAGCCAGGGGGACGGGAGGGAAAGGGGAGGCCACAGAGGGGGCTGCAGGACAGACACGGAGGGGAGGCCACAGGGAAGGGGAGGCCACAGGGAGTGGGAGGCCACGGGGGGGTGGGGGAGACTCAGAGGGAGGGGGAGGCCACGGGGGGTGGGGGAGACTCAGAGGGAGGGGGAGGCCACGGGGGTGGGGGCTCGGACGGGGGGCTCAGAGGGGGCTGCAGGACAGTCACGGAGGGTCCGGCACCGCTGGCCGAGGTCTGAGCCTGGGCGTGTCCCCTCACTCCCCCGGGGCCTTCCCCGACCGAGCGCAGTGGCACTGCGGCCACCCGGGGGTCGGCCTCCTGGGCACGGGCGGGCGGGGGGGTCATTTTACACCAGAGTCAGGACGGCGTCTCCTCCTGGGCTTTGTCCTCCAGGAGTCCCCCCGGGCGGGTCAGAGGCTCTCGGGAGGCCGGCCCAGTGCTGCTAGGATCAGCCCTTCACCCAGAACAGAGCCCCGGGCCGTGGGAAACCCGCCCCGCCCTGCAGGTGAACGAGTCCAGAGCGCGAGGGGAAGTGTCCACACTGAGGTCCGGAGAGACAAACGGATAGAAACGCAGGAAAGAGGTCGTACGAGCAGAGGGGGACAGAATGCAACCTCAAACGTGCGCGAGGCTGGAGTCCCAGGAGGGGACGTCGTGTCCCAGAGACAATGGCAAAGGCGCTTCCAGACTCAGAGGCAGATTCAAGAGCGTCAACGGATCCAGACAAGATAAACGCACGAAAACGACACCGAGGCACCTCACAGGACTGCTACGGAGACAAAGAAAAAGAGAAGTTCTTAAACGCAGCCGGAGGGAAAAATGGACCATTACCTTCAGAGAGGCGCAGCTGTGACTGAAAGCTGACTTCCCCAGTAGACGGCTGCGCCGGAGGGAGGCAATGACGGGGTCTCCCGCGTTCTAACAGAAAGTCATTTCCAACAGAACAGTCTGTATTTATAAAAAGCATCTTCCAAAAACAATGAGCCCCTAAAATAAAAAAAAATCTGGCAGAATTTGTCAGTGTCAGATTTTGACCAAAGGACTAAAGGGTAATTTTTGTTTTTTGGTTTCAAGTGGAAGGAATATAACCCCAGAGACAAGAGCAGGGTTGGGCTGCAGGAAGTAAGCGTGACGTGAGCCTGCAGGAAGGCACGCACACAGATACACACGTATGTACATACACACATTGTATGCGGGACGTAGGAAGTGGAGCTAATGTGTTCTAACATGCTTGACACATGAAATATTTCTAGTATTAGATATTAGAAGACAGAAAAGAATTCGATATTCTCAGTACCTACTTAGGTAGTTGGAGAAAGCAAAATTCAATGCAACAAATGCAGGAGGAGGGAAATGACAAACGTGATGGATATTAATGAAATACAAGGAAGCAGAATACAGAAGCTAAGCAAAGTTTAAAGCTCTTTTATTAAAAGACTAAATAAATTTATAAATCTCTCATGAGACTGGTTTAGAAAACCAATAAAAAATGCACATAAACAAGGGCAGAATGGAAAAGTAATGTTGCTGTGATTCATGAAGTTGTCAACAACCCACAGAGTATATTATTTTAAAAACCTACCGATTAGACTGAAGACTTGTGTGAACTGCACTAACATCTAAGATTGTAACTTTAATAAAGTCAGAGCAGAAGTACCATGAAGCTGAAGAGTCTGTGGCATCAAATCAACGAGTCTGCGATTACAAGCCTTCCCACAAAAAAAACGCCGGGTACTTTACCACTGAATTCCACAACATACTTAAGTAAGAAATATAATTATCCTTAAGCAAATTTTCAAGAAAAGAGAAAACAGGGGGAACAATTCTTAATTAATTTAAAAGTCTGGCATAACTCTGAAATCAAAGTCCATAAAATCATTAAAGAAATGAAAATTGTAGGCCAATCACATGCATGTATTTAGATGCAAAAAACCCAAAGCAAATATTATCAAACAAAATACAGTAAAAAATAAAAAATATCATACATCGTGATAAATTTGGTTTATTCTCAGGATACAGGTTGGTTTAACATTCAAAAGTTTATAATATAATTCACCATATTAGCAGAATAATGAATAAAATCCACATAATATGATCATTAGACCAGATACAGCATTGAATGAAATGCATGACCCGTTCACATAAAAAATAAAATGTATCAAACTAGGAATTGAAGGGTATCCATAACAAGACCATAAAATTATGATTATTGGTAAAATATTGAAAGTAACATGTTGGTCTGGGAAATGACTCAAATACCTCATCCCCAGGGGTACGCCCAAAGGGAACGTGTGCACACTGCGGCGGCCACGGATGAGGTGCAGCCGTTGCTCACACGGCCCCAGATTTAACGCTGCCCTGGCTCCGTTCATAGTCGTCCCTCGGTATCCACGGGGATGGATGCCAGGACCCCCGAGGACACCAACCCCAGGAGGCTCAAATCCTTTTATGAAGCGGCGCAGTACTTGCATATGACCTACGCACGTGGTGCCGTGGACTTTAAGTCACCTCTGGATTACTCACAGTATCCATCAGTGCTACACATCACCTCATTCTCGTGGTTCAGCTGGGTACTCGGCACATGGAAAATTCAAGTTTTGCTTTTCTGAACTTTGTAGAATATTTTAAAAATATTTTAGATCTGAGGTTGGTTGAATCCATGGAGGCAGGACCTACGGATACAAAGGGCTGACTGTATGGTGGGGGACAGAAAGAGAGACAGAGAGATGGAGGAGAGGGTGCAGCGACCCTGAAGGCATGGCTCCCACATCCGTCACGCGAGCAAGTTCACGCTGGGCGAGAAAAACAGGGAGGAACCTGCACCGTGTGATACCGTTCACTGAGGTTCTCAGGTGCGTAGACGGTACTGGTGGTAGAAGTGAGGTAAGGGGTTTTGGGACTGGGAAGGACATGCTGGGGTCTTCTGTGTCTTGACATTTTATTCTTGACCTGGGTGGCGGCGACTAGTGGTTTCGCTTAGAGAGAATGCACGGAGTAGTGCAGTTATTATTTACGCAGCAAGTGTGCTTATAAATGTTATAGTTCAAATATTGTCACTTCACCATGCACAGCCTTTAATGTAGAAAAAATGAAGCGATGACACTGTTTCAACCCACTCCATCATGTGATGATTATTTGAGGGAAACGTTCAGTTTGACACGTGGGACCACCTGTGAGGCCCATCGCGTCCCATCTCGCCCCACTGACCGGGATGATCGGTTAACAGACGCGACACGACTCTACCGTAGTTCCGAGGGCCACCCTGGGATCCAGCTCACGAGAACTTTACTCCAGCCCAATTTCCTTTGTTTTTGTTGCTGAGATTGTCTTCAAAGCAACACACGACTGTCCTCACACAAACCCTCCCAGGGCTGCGAGCCGTAAGGTGCATCTGACAAGTGGAAGGGAAGAGAGACTAGGGGGGAGACATCTGGGGACATTATGCTCCACCGAAATGTGTCCCAGTAACCATCAAACAAGTCCTAACACATGCACTTGACAGTCAATGAATAGAGAAGCCTGTTTCGGCTCTGCAGAATATTGCTGTCCTCACCGACAATGATTAATTTAACTTCAAGTTAAGACACAAATTATTAATGTACTTGTAGTTTCTGGTTTGGATTTAAGGGATTTCTGTGATTTACCGTTCTTGTCACTTGCACCATTTGACCTTTCAGATTTCCTTCCTTCTGAGTGGAAACGGTGCGGCGCGAGAGGGCAAGTGAGTCAATCAGTGGCCGCGGGGCGGCATCCTACAGACGTACGGCTGCCCTGGCACGGCCCACCTCTGACGGTGTGGCGGTCACGAAGGCCGCTGCCTGCGCACGTCACCTGCAAGGTGTCACGGGCTCAGCTTCCGTGTACAGGGTGCTTCCCGGGGACGTGTTAGCGTGATCCCGGCGACTCGGGAGTCGTGTCAGGGCAAACTTTACACGTGGGGGGGGAGGCTGGGAGGGAGACACGCAGAGCGAGGGTGGAGGCCGGCGGTCGCGCTGCTCTGTGAAGCGGGAAGATGTAACACGGGGGCGTCACCCGAAGCAGAACCACATCCATTTGTCTTGATTTTGGATACACCTATTTGATCCAGGATAAAATGAAAATTTGTCACTAAAATATAAAGAAGGAGGCACTGCAGCGGGCGGCGCCTGCGGTGAGGGGCGGGACGTGCAGGCTTACGGCGACGCAGAGAATGGTGCATGCGTGGGGTGTAGATCGCACCCTGTGGGCCTGCAGGTGACAACTGCGGGAAGAGCGTCATTGTTGCGTTGTGATACCATTCATGAAGCCCCGGATTTCCACGTCAAACAGCAACCAGATAAATTGCCAACAGTCTTCACTTTCATTTTTCAGATTTCAACGGTAACGTAGACTTTTTCTTACGATGAATGTAAAATACTTAATGCTTTTACCCCATCAAAATACCTCTATCACATATTATAATCTGAACTTGCTTCCAATTTTTTGCAGATAAAAGGGCCTCAATCTTTGCTTTGTTGTGCATGAATTACTACATTTCAAACTTGAAAAGAGAACAGAGCAGTGAGTTATTAGGAACAATTGCTTGACCAGAAATCTCAGGTTTAATGGGATAAAGGAGCTTTAAATCTGATGTTTGGTTCTTCTCTGCAGGGACATTTGCATTGCACAAACTTTACATTAAGTAAACTTTATACCCCTCATTCAGCTCTCTGGAATTTTTTACAAAAATGGATGAGCAAACATGTAAATAAATCCTTCATCAAGAATAACAAAACTTGTATAGAATTATTTCACCCGCTCAGTTTTTAAGAAATATTTACTCATAGAATTTCCTTAACTAATAACTGTCTAGGATGAAAATTATAACATAGATTCTTTCTGTCAATTAAATTCCTTTTAGTGAATTTCTAAGACTACAGAAGCCTATGGGAGCAATATAATTCAAATATGTTAAATTTTCTGCTTTTAACAGGCTGACAACTCTATACTCTTAAACTGGAAGCACGTATTTTCAGAATAAAATTACTTTTACACAACATCACCAGCAGCCTCTGAGTGGACGTCTGCTGCTTCCCCCGAGGGCAGAGTGACGCCGCGGTTGGCTCCAGGTGACAAAGGCCCTGGCTCCTCCTCCTCCTCCTCGGTTTTGAGGGTCACGACTCACGCGATGGCCCCTCGTTGGGTTTGTCCACCCAGCTCTGTGAGGAGCTTGAACATCGCCATGAGCTTGAGTGAAAACTCTGGCTATTCAGAAATTATTCATGACCTTGTTTCATCAGAAACCTGGAAACTAATCCACTTATAAATTAAGCCCTCCAGGGCTCACTCCTACTTTCCAAATACTGGTACTTGTCCTCCCAAATCCACCTGCCCAGCATCAGAACCGCGGCCAGTGTCCACTTGTGCTTCCTTGTGACGTGGCGCGAATCCAGGAACACCCCACACTCTGGAGCACTCCTTGCCCAGAGAACCTAGAAGACCTCTGACCTTTGTGCCCATGGTGACCCAGGCACCTGCAGCCTCCACGGTACAGAATCATCTTGTCTTCCTATGTCTGCTAGGTCGTAAGTGCAGCCTTGGTTTCATCAGCATCAGCAGCATAATGTCTGGCTTATTTTATCTCGTGTATTGTCCATTGGCGTCACCTAAGAGAGGTACACAATGGTTATTCAGGTTAAAGCATTAACATGTAATGACTAGATCCTCCTATAAATAAAATATGCATTTAGGAAAAATGCATTTAGACAAATACATTCAATGTACAATTTTATTCAAATTAATATTGAAGAGCAAATAACATTTTAAGACAAAAATTGAAGGTCGCTTCAAAATATCAATCAAATAGAAACATAATTTAAAATGCATTTACTTTTTGGACTGACAATAGCAAGTCGGAAAACTAACTTGATGTTATGAATCCAAAAGTTACAAAAGGATAAAGGAACTTCATTACAGAAGTTGATGAGAGAAAAACTTTCAGAAATCCCCTTCGGTTTTTGCTAACTACCATCTCGGGCGTCTGCTGAATGTGTAGCCTGCTGAACGCGGGCCGTAGGCGACCTTTGGTGCTCTGGTCTGGAAAGGTAACGGTTCCTCCACCTACTTCACAGGGACAGGCAGGCGGGGCTCAGAGACGTCCACAGCTCCCCGAGGCAGCTCGGGATGCCACGAAAAGCCAGGATGCAAACCTCCTTTTCCCGACGTCAGAAGCCGAGACCCACTTCTCTCTTCCTGTCTCTGTCAGGCTGAAAGAACTAAAATAATGTAAATGCTGTCTACACCCTGTATTTCTGCTGTATTTTGAGCCCTGGAACAAGTGGATGGTTGTGTCTTTCTTTCGACGTGGTTGACCATAAATCAGATCATGGCTGAGTGTGACCCTCGTGAAGAATCTGACGAATTCTGATAAAGTATAATTACTTATCCTTTATCCTTTCATGACAGATTATGAAGTAAGTCATGAATACTTTTTTGCTTAAGATTCTGTCTGTAGTTTGCACAAAGATTTTTATAAGAATGTAAGAATATAAGTTTGAAAAATACAATAAATGAATACATTTCTAAGAAAATGTAAACGAGTGTTTAGGAAAAACAATAATGAATCACAACCTCACAAACTTCTCCATGATCACCATCAGAATAAAAATGGCATTGAGTACAGATAACTTGGGAAGATTTCATACTTTCAGACAACAAATACTCAGCTTACTCCCTTGTGAATATAGGGTAGAAATCCTAGTTATTTATTAAAAACTGAATTTAAAGATTTTAATGTAATAATCTGACATGATCAAGTATTCTGTGAGCAGAAAGAGAGTTCACAATTAGGGTCAGATCATTGTACTTGTGGGTTAAAGGATTGTTAAAAATGCAGGATCAGGAGGCACCTTACATTTATTACTTTTAAGCACAAAAAATGCTTATTGCAGCAGGTCAAATATTCCAAAGATGTAACAGGATAAGACACTGAAAGTCTTCCCGTGATCTCACATGCTCGAATCTCCTAGGGTAAACATGATCGAGAAACTGTTAAGAATTCTCTAATACTACATATGACCAAATGCAGGTTTTGTTTCTGTTCCACAAAATGAGAGTATTTCTTTATTACGTGAAATATATGTATATCTTCTTTAGCAGTGGTGTTGATCAACTATGTACATACATCTATACACACACACGTCACACACACATACAGTCTATGAATGTAACATGGTATTTTCTTCTTTGGTGGGGTCCCAGAGTCCCTTCTGGAGATAATTCTTGGGCAAACATTTGCACCAAATGACAAATTCACGAGGATTCTTGCAGTGGCAGAATAAGAGGTCAGTGAACATTCACCCAAGCTAAAGAACAAGGCTGGACAAAGCGTCAAAAACAACCATTTCAAGGCTCCAGCAACTGGCCACAGATGGACCACAAGTTGAGACCTGTTTATTGACAAAAAGTTAGAAACAGACTTTGGGGGGAGGCAGGAAACCCACCCCCAGCAGCAGTGTTGGTAAAATACCAAACTGGGTGAGGAACAGGTGAGAAGGCCCCACCCTGCCAGCCCGGGGTTGCAGCCAGGAGCTGCCTGGCTGAACGAATGGCCAGAACTGGGCTTGCATCTGAAAACCAGGGAGCGTGGGGGGACAGGCCTCACTTGGCCTGGCCTGCAGGCTGAGCACAGCACATGTGTGCAGAGCAGACCTACACCTGCCCAAACAGGTGCAAAGACCCCAGAGGACGAGCCCAGCTGTCCACACACCTGCCTGAGCACAAGGCTGGAGCTCCTGTAGGGAAGACCTCCAAGAGCCCATCTGAAGTAAGAGCTGGATGGCCTTCAATCACCTGAGCTTTGAACCCCCTCATCAACAGAGGGCAGACAGCTTACAGGCTGGAAGCTTCTCAGTACAAACTTGCAGTCTCCAGCTGACCACTAAGCCATGTGGACAAAGAGGTGACCCCAGGAAGGAATTAACTATGAAAAGAATCCAAGCAGGTCATCAACAGAAACTCTCAAGGGCCAGCCAAATATGGCCAATTTAGTCCAACAATTTAAAAACCAACCAACAAATAGCTAACAGTTAAATTAAAATAGACAAAAAAATGGAACTGAGTTACTGGGCTATAGTATCTAAAATTTCCAGGGTTTTAACAACAATCACAATAAATCACAAAACATAGGGAAAAACACGGAAGTGTGGCCTAAACTCATGGAAAAGAGGTGGCAGTAGAAATTGACACTTGTCCTGATGCTGGATTTGCAAGCTGAAGAATTCACAGTGGTTTTATAAGTATGTACAAGAGTTAAAGAAACCATGTTATAATAAAATAATTGAAGGGAAATATGGTGACAGATATGTTAGGCAATCTCAGTTAAAAAACACAAAACCCATAAAAAATTCTGGAGTTGAAAAGCACAGCAAAAGAGGAAAAACGCATGCGAGGGACTCGCGCAGACTTGAAACAGAGAAGAAGCCGCCAAGGGGACTGAGGACAGATGGACAGGAACGGCCCAACCTGCAGACCGGAGGGAAAAGTGACCGGAGAGACCTTGGGGCGGCACCAGCCCTGACGGTCCGTGGTCTGGGAGTCTCGCGGGGAAGACAGAGAAAGGGGGAATGCACGTGAAGCAATCACGGCCAAAAATGTCTCAGATTTGGTGAAAACACTAATCTGCAAATGCAAGTAGCTCAAAAATCTGTAAGTAGGATAAACACCAAGAGATTCACATATACACAATTTGTGCTCGAACTGCTGAAACACGAAGAACAAGAGAAAATGTTTTTTAAAACGCCAGAGCAGAACGCCTCATCACAGACGGGGACGTCCCTGTGAGTCTAGTTGACTCTGATCTGAGGCTGCGGTGACCAGAGGCAGCTGAACGACATACTCAGAGACCTGTGATAGTAACAGCAAAGTAAACCGGAAGTTGTAACCTGGTCAAGTGTACTTCAAAAATGATGACAGAGTAAAGACACTCGTATAAACAAACACGGGGAGAATTTGTTGCTAGTGGAAATGTCTTCACGAAATGTTAAAATGATTCCTTCAGGATGGAAGGAAACGACACCAGGTGGTAACTGAAATCCAAAGGAAGACATAAAGAACACCAGAAATTACAAACACGGGCGGTCCCGGCGTGCGGATGAGGCACCTTCCTGAGAGCGTCTTTGGGTTGGATTTGCGTGTAACGCGGATCCCGGAGGAGCAGCACGTATGCGATGCCAGTAACAATCGTGACTATACCTAGTGGCTCAGATGTGGTAATAATAATTCCATGCAGTGATGTCATAGTACCCCCTACTGTAATAATAGTTACAGAAACTGTTGTGCTTTCTTTTAATTCAAACAAACAGAATATGAATACAAACTCTTACAAAAAGTTTAGATAGGAGGGAGAAACTCCAAAAAGGGTATTAAAGGTTAGCACTCACCTGATGCTGCATCAGTGCTAGGCGAACAGGAGAGTTACCCTTATTTTGATCTCCTAACCCAATCGGTAACAACCTTTCCATTTCGGTAATTAATCTACCGCGCGGCTTAGTGACAACTGACACTTCCACTGGAGCGCTCTTCGGCGCTGCTTTGTTCTCACTTGGCCCTTTATATTCGATAATTGTCCCGCTAGTCGGGCGACTGAAGCTGACGCTTTCCTGTGAGTGTTGGCATCGGGCCTTTAATCATTTCTATTTCGTTTCCGTCGTAATCACCTTTCTCGGCGCTGCAGGCTCTCCTGGGCTCGCAGTGGACGTTCGCTTTGGAGGCTTAGTCACCAGGGTGAACACAGACTCACAAAATGGAATGCACAAGTTAAGACGGAGGCGATGTGTGCCAGCGAAGGTGTGCACAGAGAGACCAGCGCCAGCGTCAGGGTGCCGCGCCTCGGCCCGCTCACGCCACGCGGGCTTGTTTACGTGCGTGGAGGAAACTAGCTCCCGAGTCATTAATTTAGTTATTGGATTATAAGTTGCCCTTACAAGGAGCCTGGGAGCCCGACGCCGTGGGTGGCCCTGGTCCACCTCCAGGTTCCCCGGCCCCCCCCCGACAATTGCTGTCTGCTTTGTGTCCACATAAGTCACTTTTCACTCGGGGTCACACGAGAGAGTTCAGTCGGCAGCGCCGGCTCTTCCCCGTGTGCGTCTGTCGTCTGCCATCGTCTCTCAAATCTTTTGCCTGTTTTTATTGGACTGTTTGCTTTCCTAACATTAAAGTTTGAAAATTGTGTATATGGATACAAGCTCTTTTCCATATATGTGCTTTGAAAATCTTTTATGACAATTATTAATAAAAGACTTGCCTTCCCATTGTCTTAACAGTGTGCTTTGCAGAGCAGAATTTTTAATTTTGATGACGTCCAATTGTGATTTTGCTGTCTTGTGTAAGAAACTTTTGGCAGACCTCTGATCCCAAAGATTTTCTAGTGTGTTTTTTCCTGTTAGTTTATAACGTTAGGTTTTGGTTTTCTAGTTAATTTTGTACTTTGCGTGCAGGATACACCAAAGCTCACTTGTTTGCCTGTGCACCTCCAACTGTTCTGGCGCTGTCTGTTCCCGAGACCGTTCCTTCTCCGCTGAGCGGCCCTGGTGCTGTGGTCCCACGTCAGCTGCGCGTGTGCGTGGGCTCTGGGCGCTGCACTCCGCTCCCTTGATCTGCCTCCCTGCCCTGACTCCGGGGAAACGGCCTTGGCTGCCACCTCACTGCAGGCCTCGCAATGGTGTTGTCTTAGTCTTCCAACTGTTTTTTTTTTAAATAAAAGTTGTTTTAGCTGTTCTAAGTTTTTTTGTGTGTGTTGCCACATGCATTTTTAAAATTAGCTTGTCAAATTGTAGCAATAAAAAAAGCCTGAAGTTTTTTTGATTGGGATTGAGTTAAATCAAATTTGAGGAGCGTTGATATCCTGAGAACACTGAGTATTTCAACCCATGGACGGTCTGTCTCTCCGTTTTTTCTGCATATTCTTTAGTTTATCTCAGCAACGCTGCGTGATTTGCAGTAAAGTCATGAACCCCTTTTGTCAGATTTATCCCCAGATATTTCATACTTTTAAATTTTAAGGTATATTACTAGTTTTTCAATTGTAATTTCTAAATGCCTGTTTCTAATACATAGAAATAAAACTGTTTATACTACATTTATATTTTATCCTGCACCTTTCTGAAGTCACATATTAGTTTTTTTAAAAATAGATTTCATTGGCTTTTCCACGGAGACAACTGGACAATCTGCAAATGAAGGTAGTTACAGTTTCTTTCTTTCCTACCTGGATGTCTTGTCTGTCCTTGTTTCTTGCCGTCTCGCCCCGTTGAGGTTCCCAGTACGATGCTGAACGCTGGCTGTGAGCGCAGACATCCCCAAGTTGTTCCGCTTTGGAGCGGCAGCGTCCACGGACGACACCGTGAAGGTTCTCACAGACGCCCCTTTTCAAGCTGAGGAAATCCTCTTATACTCCTGCTTTTACGATACGTACAAGGAATGGATCCGGATTGTGTCAAATATTTCCCTGCATCTATTGAGGAGACCGTGTGTATTTCCTTTTGATTTCAGATTGTTACTATGGTGAATTGCCCTGATTAGTGTTGCCACGCACCCCTGCGTAAGGTGCGCTGGTCACGACATGTCGTCTGCTTCGTACAGTGTTGGATTCCAGTTGCTCGTTTTTACAAATATTTTTACGTTTATATTTATGATGGATAATTGTTTCTAGTCTTGGTATCAGGAGGACGAGTTTTCTTCCGTCTTCTAGAGGAATTTGCATAGAATTCCTGACTTTGGTCTCCTTTTCTGTCTCCTGCTCCCCTCCTTCCTTCCTTCTCTGTACTTTAGAGACGTGACTTCGCCGTCTCCTCCTGCCCGTCGCTCCTGCTGCTTCGCTGGCTCTCACCCTTACACGTGCCCTGTTCAGTAGAAGCTCATTTCTTTCCCCAGACGCTTACGATGTTCCCCTAATCCCTGGTTTTGAGCCGTTGGGTGATGAGGGAACCTGGCGCAGCTTCCCCTGCTGGGGTTCACTGAATTCTGTGAAATCTGTGGGGTTTTATTTTGTGTCAAATTTGGAATAATTTCAGCCTTTATTTTTTCAAATACGTCCTGCCTCCCCCTGCCTTCAGGGACTGCGGTTACTCACGCTGCGCTGACGGGCCCCAGAGCACATTGAGGCTCCTTGTTTGCAAAATTCTCTTCACCTTCGTGTTTCTCTGTGGACAGTTTCTCCTGCTCTACGTCCAGTTTCCTTCATTAGTCGCCTTTTCTGAATGTCCGACCGCCCTGCGGTTTGCCCTTCAAGTGAGTCGTTTTGGTTTTAATCTCCGAGAGGTTTGATTAAGGTCTGTTTTTTTAATATCTTCCATGTCTCCACTTAACATTTTGACCACATGCAATACTGTATGATGATGTGTCTAATGTCCTGATCTGCTAATTCTAACATCCGTTTCAGTTCTGGGTCAATTGCAATTGATTGACTTTGCTATTTATTGTAGGTCTTAGTGTCCTGCTTCTTTGCATATCTGGCAATTTTTGTTTGAATATTAAACATTGTGAATTTTTGCATGCTGGATATTTTCACATTCCTTAAAAAAATCCTTGAACTATGTTCTGGGTCGTGGCTTAGTTATTTGGAAACAGTTCAATCTTTGCAGGCTTTTTGTCAGCATGTCACATGGCACCGAAGCAGTGTGTAGTCCCAGGTGAATTACCTCTGGCAAGGCCTGCCTGGGCTCTGTACTCGATGCCCCAGGAACTGAGAGTTGTTCCAGCCTGTGGGAGCAGATGCTCTTCCCAGCTCGCGTGCGTTCTGGGCTGTGTCCTCTAGTCCTTGGGGTGGTTCTCTCCCTGGCCCGAGCCGCTTTCTCAGGAGGCCAGCGCCACCCCGAACGTGCTGCGCGCTCCGGGACCCGTGGGGATCTCCTGCGTCCTGTTTATGAACCGCGCCCTTGGCGCCCCAGAACTGATGGCCTCCTCCCCCGGCCTCAGGGAGCCCAGGGGCCTCCTGGTCCCACTGGCATGGCTGAGCCCCCAGGGCCATCACTGGGGCAACCGCAGGCATCACCTCACTGTCCCCACCTCCTCGTGGTCACTGCCCTTCAGTGCCTGACGCCTGGACTGCTGAGGGCCGTTGTGGCTTTTTAAACATACACTTCACCTGCTCTTTTGGTTTCTTTTGTGCTGTTTCAGATGAGAGGGCAAATCCCTGTTGCTCCATGTAGGTCAGAATCAGAAGTGCCTGCAGAGCACGTTTGAAAATCAATATGTCGTCATATGATGCAGTTCTGCAAGCTTTTAATTTATATATAAAATTTATATATTATTCCCACAAATCATTTTAAATTCCTTTTGCCTTTGCATATCATAAAATGTTTAACTTACAATCCAAAGCTGTATTTAATTCCCTTCCTCACCATAGTGAATTCTTAATAACAAAAATGCACTAATAACTTAGCTTTCCATAAAATTAATGGGGTTATTTTTATATAATTTCTTATACTTTGTGAATATTGAAATGATTTTTTGAGTTGGGTAGAGGACTACTTGAAACCTAATTTTAACAACAGTGAATATACACAAAATAATGTGAAGCTTTCAGAAAATTCTAAAGTCACTGAAGGTTGTCCCATAAGAGAACGAGGTCGTCCCCAGGAGCCACACCTGAGGCCCTGGCTGAGCATGGGCGTCTGGAAGGGGCTCGGTTGTCCGCGCCTGAGGTGCTCCATACATACACACATGGACATACATTCCAGCAGTGTCGAGCGCCTTCCTGTCGTGGTGACAAGCATGGTGTGGGCGAGAGACCTGCACAAAGGCACGGGTAGGTGGCCCAGAGAACACTGACCCTCAGTGAGCGCGACTTTGAGCTTTCTCATTGCTCAGTAGATTAGAGAAAGAGCAAATTAAATCAAACCATGGTTTTAAAAGTCTCTTTTAGGAAATTGCTAATGAAATAAAAATGGCTTTGGAAGCTTCCTGCACTTCAATCACATGCACTGAATTATCGAGGAAACTCTCTGATCAGAAATATTTCTCACGTCTCACAGGCGCGGGGGAGAGGGAGAGTGGGGGGGGCAGGAGTCAGAGGGAACCTTTGGGACGAAGAATCAAGCCCCGTGAAGTGAGCAAATTCCTTCCTTGCCACAGTTGAGGCACATGACTTGCAACATTGAGCCGCGTAGAGATTTTCTTTCCTCTTTTAACAACGCTGAACATTCATTAACAAGGCAAAATTGTAAATGTTCTTACAGTTTTGTGAACCTTATTGCAAAGAAAACAAATTTTGAAGTGTGGACACAACTTGTTCAATGAGGGTTTTGATCATTAGATACTCCTCATTTGTTTATACACGTGGCAGTTAAAACGTGAGCGGTAGAATAAAGACAGTCTGCCCTGAGAAATCCATCACGTACAGGTCCCTCGTTGCGATGGCTGAGCTGGACGTGACTGCACTGAAGCCCTGAGAGCCCGGGACTGTTCTGTCACCTCTTTGACCAAGTTGTGTGGATTTCTCCAAAGTTATTGCTTCTTAGTGTAGCGTGTAAGGCCCCGTGAAAGCCTGACGCCTTCGTGCCACATATTCTAGACCGTGGCACCCCAAAGCAGTATGAGACCAGAGTGTGGGAGCCCTCCTGAGTAGCACAGCTACTGTGGTTTGACACTTCCTTAAGTTCAGTGCAATGTTCCAAAATTAAAGGTCTAAGATGAAAGGACTCTCTCCAATACACCAGCGAAAGGCACAGGTTATTTTATTTTACTTTGTCAGCTGCTTTGTTTGTTAATTTAAAACTTTATTTTAATGTTAAGATGTACATATAATATTGGGTAGATTTTTTTTAAAAACAGTAGCTTTACTTTTGGACTCTCAGTGGCAGGAATTCACCTTCTCCAGCATTAAGGGAACTTCAGGGAGATGGTTGAGAAATACAAACGTAGGTTTTAACATATGCAAGAAATGGGCTGTGACAAATAAGCTTAACTGTGTGTGTGATTACAAATTGCTTTATTCTCACGATTTTAATGTGTTCTCTTTTGATTCACACATTACCATAGTGTTTTTGCAGAGACACTTTGAAAAATGAGAAATGCTCAAAGTAGCTCTATTTTTGTATTATTTGGCAAAAACTCTGTTCATTTTATGTTGGTATCAATCATGCTCCCATATAATACGCCCGAGTTATTTTGTGCTTGTGCTTGTGGCAAACAGACTCCAGGAAGCCCAAGAAGACCCGTGAGGAGATGGAGGAACGTGGCCCATTCACATGTCAGTGAGACGTCCCGTTGGGAAGGTGCAGCTGCCATCATCACTATTGTCACTGTCAGAGTAGGTGTCGCCTGTTTGCAGGAAAGAGATGGTCGGCTGGGGTGGAATATGCTGCGTTCTCTCACTACTTCTGTAGCTGTTTATTGCCCCTTTGGGGGAAGAAAGCCAAAAGCTGTCTTCTTATTGCGTGTGTTTGCTGGATGACACCAGATTGCCAAGGAGCACTTGAGTGGCGGAATGTGTGGCTTAGGAACGTCCTGTCCCATTGGTTCCTGTTGAGCCCAGTGGTCAGTTGATGGTGAGGGACCCAAGCCCATCCCAGATGGGGATTCCAGAAAGGTGAGCCTGTGCTCCTGCTGCTCACCCCTCACTATGCCCCTTCCTTCTTCTGAAATGGATTTCCTGCCCACCACCACCTGCCCTCCACCACATGCCCTCCACCACTTGCCCATCACCTGCCCACCACCACATGCCCTCCACCACTTGCCCATCACCTGCCCACCACCTGCCTACAACCTGCCCACCACCTGTCCACCACCACCTGCCCACCACCACCTGCCCATCACCTACCCTCCACCACCTGCCCACCACCACCTGCCCTCCACCACTTGCCCATCACCTGCCCACCACCACCTGCCCTCCACCACTTGCCCATCATCTGCCCTCCACTACATGCCCATCATCTGCCCACCACACCAAGCTCATGGCTTGGATGGTTGGTGCCATCCTCACCCCAGCTGTCATGAGTGGGAGGCACAATAAAATAAAAAAAAAAAAATTGATAAAACAAATTTTCAAAAACATGGATAAAATGGATAGACTTCTAGCTAGACTAATCAAGCCAAAAAAAGGGAGGGAGAAATTTCAGCAATATCAGTAATGACAGAATTAAGTGTGGGGATCCTACAGATGTTAATATAAAACCAGGTGCTAGTATGAGGAATCGTTATGCAAATATATCTGAAAACTTAGATAAGATAAGATGGAAAAATTTTTGAAAGGTACAAATTACAGAAACTAACCCCTCCAGAATATCTGAATAGCTCCTTATCTATTTTTTAAAAATTTGATTAATTGTTTTTTTAAATTATTTAATCAAAATCTAGGCCCAGATGGATTAGATGGTAAAATCTATCAAATATTTAATGAAGAAATGATGGCAATATTAAATAATTTTCAGAAATTAGAGAAATGAACACTTTCCCAAATATTTTATGCTGCCAACATTAACCTGACCCTAAAACTAGATGGATACCACAAAATATAAAACATCAGGCTAATAGTTCCTCAAGAGCATAGAGGCAGAAATCTTTAAGATGTATTAAAAAATCAAATATATATATATATATATATATATATATTTACATATATATATCTCATGACAAGCTGAATTTATCCCAGGAATGCAAAGTTGTTTAACATTTGAAAATCAATCAATGTAATTCGCAATATTAGCAGAGTAAAAGAGAAACCTTATTGTCATCTCAATAAGTGCAGAGAATTATTTCAAAAACACTCGGAAGGCTTTTGTCGTAAGAGCTCTCGGCAAAGCAGAACAGCACAGAGGCTGCTCGCTCTGGTTAACACGCAGGCGGCCGACACTGCGTGGGAGTAACGGAACACGTGGAAGGCCGAGCCCCAGCGAAAGCGTCGATCTACTCAGCGCACAGGGGGTTAATCATTGAAATGGAAAAGTTACAATTGGTTTGGTCAGAAGATCAAAATAAGGGTAACTTTCCTATTAGCCTAGCGTGGATGCAATATTAGGTGTGTTAACCTTTAATATCCTTTTTGGAATTTCTAGAATTTCTCCTATCTAAACTTTTTGTATGAGTTTGTTTTCAGGTTCTGTTTGTTTGACTTAAAAGAGAGCAATAGTTTCTGTAACTTAGTATCACAGTACAGGGGTGTTATTGTTGTTACAGTGTCACACTGTGTTCTTATTACCCCACAGGAGCCACTGGCGTATTGCTGTCGTTGTCACCGGAGGTGCACCGTGGACCCGAGTCGCCCCGTCAAGGCCGCGTCACGGCAAGCTGGCTGAGAAGACTGCGTGGCCGTGGTGGTTGCAACTTGCCCCCAAACGAGCGTCTGTGAAACACTCCTCTGAATCTCCCCAGCAAAGCAGAAAGCCCAAGACGTTCCCTGGCAGGTGTCTTGTCGCGGCTCGGGACCACCCGTGTTCACCGTCTTGATTGTGCGACGGCTCCGCAGCAGACACGCACACAGAACTCAGCACGCTGAACACTCTGAGTGTGTGTGGTTTATTGTGGTCAATCCTATCTGTCGACTGCATCATGAGGCTCTTAAAATACAGCTTCACATGCTCCTTTGTAGTCAACACTCATAGTGAAATTAGATATTCTAGCTCGCCGGCCCTGAAACATGGGCCGATGGCCTTTTGACAGGTTCTCTCTGTGGTCACTGCTCATTTCTCTGCGGGCGGCGTCAGCTCTAACCCACCTGGTTTCTCAGCACAGACTGTGCCACCTTCTCCTCATTCCACACACGGCACACACAGCATCTGTTTTCCAGATTTGGCCAGAAAAGATAAAATAGGCTGAAATGAAAGCATAAAAGTCTGATTATTTTTTGATTATTTTTCTTGCTCATATTTATGACATTTGTGACAGAATGTATGACAATTTCCCCATAATCTTCCAGTAAAATTAGCTATACTTCTTTTATGTCTTTTCATCCCTCACGGAACACACTGCAATAGCTTGAGAAGCTGGTCTAAAAACAGCATTCATTAATCCAGTGGCCCCCAACCTTTTTGGCACCAGGGACCGGTTTCATGGAAGATAATTTTCCCATGGACGGGGCTGGGGGGTGCAGAGCTCCGCGGCCTGGTCCCCGCTACTGGTTTGGGGGTGAGGACTGCAGCATCCAATGACGGGTTCTTAGCACTGCTTAATACTAGTACTCAAAGTAAGAAAAATAAACTCTTTTCCATAAGGACTCAATGTTATTTTTCTCAGTTCAAAACAGAGGAAGCCCGAATCCCAGATGTTAAGGGTGGTGATCGCTGGACACACTTCAGATATTTGTGTCAGGTGTGGTGTGCCCTGGGACGAGCAAAAGCCTTTTCTTACCTGTAGTCAAAGAAAAGAAAATGAAGAAAACGTCCTATCAAATAATACTTATGAAATTTTCAATTCAACGTCTTCTTCCTTGAAGTAAAGTTGAATATTTTGTATTTTTAGATGTTATAATGATTCAAAGTATGTATATACACACACACACGCACATGTATTTATATATATAGTGTGGTTTTCAAAGACGTATTTTCAATGTATTAATAATTCATACATATTTTCCTCAAAAGGCACACAGCAAATGATACAGAATCTCAGCGCTTGATGAGTATTTATGCAAGAAACGGAAAGGACAGTGTTGAAAGACAGATTTAAGTCTCTATGTAAAGAAAGATTTTAGCAAAGGTCGTTCCACCTGCCTCACTGTTGGAACTCTGAAAACATTAGACTCCCAACAGCTGACTCGCAAGCGAATCCACCGGCCCTGGGAAGAACAATAGTGTCCAAGGGCACAGTTCAGTGATTTTGTGCCCAGAACTGCATGTTTATTGCTTCACTTTAACCGTGGCCTTGGGATTAAATATCTTGGACAAAAATCGTGCCCATTTATCTTTGCTTCCTACTGGAAACCCACAAAATAATCATCACTAAATACAGGCACAAAAGGAAGGCTGGCGGTCAGAGGGCGAGAGACGTCGGCATGTTCTGGACGACGGGAGGCGGTGACGACCTCACAGTGGCGGACGCTGAAATCCAAGTGCCTGCTAAGGGGCAACAATGAGCGATGGACCCGTTCTCAGCACCAGGAGGGCTGGGGGAGGGCAGGGACGCGCACTGGAGCTGGGACAACAGCGGACTGTTGGGGAGCCCCGTGGACACCCGCGTGGGGGCAGAACCGGGCCCACCCCGGCTGCCGCACCAGCCGCACCTGCCAGGCAGCAAACGCACCCCCAGCGACCCCAGACGAGGCTGTGGGTGGCGGGCGGGGCTCGAGGAGCAGAACAACCCCACATCCACGTGCGGCTGAGACCTCCTGGCCCCGGGTCCTAGGGGAAGACCCAGGGACTGGGGGGGTCTTATGCAGAAACGCCGTCTCCCTGGACACCCCCCTCTGGTGAGGCGTCGCCAGGGAAGAGGGAAGCTGGCCCACATGCAGAAAGCCTGCGGCCACCCAGCATTGGCCACATGCCAGGAAATGCTCGACGTAGTTCCCAGGTGAAGAGAGTAGAAGAGAGCCGACCACGCAGACGCCACAGAAAGCTTCCAAAATGCAGAGGCGTTACTCTCAGAGACGTGGGAGGAAGAGCCCTCTCCGTAAGCAAGACAATAGTGAAATGCCAACTCGCACGGGATCGCGGTCTGCATCTTGTCCCCCGGCGCTCCTGCAGCCCCAGGGCGGGCGGAGCAGACCTCACGGTGCCCACGGAGCACCCCCGCTGGTGCAGACGTCCCTCCCCAGGGCGACTCGCTGGGCACAGGCATTTTGTGCCGTTTACGGAAAGGAGGCTCCATTCTGGAGTCACTCAATCATCCCTTGTTTCAGTGAACTCTCCCCAGCCTCCTGAGTGTGGCTTCATCCCTGTGGATGGCCAGTTTCTTCGTCTCCGCGATGCTGTGACTCTCAGCATTGCCGGCCGGGGGGACGGCAGGCCTCGGCCACTGCCTGCAGTGGGACGGACTGTCCCTAAGTGTGACCGACATTCCCACTCACTCTCTGCCGAAACCAGGAGGACGGGCCGACCCCGCCTGCTGTCTCAGCCCCACCAGCCTGGGGCTTCCAAACAGCCCAGCTGCCGGGGACACGGGAGGGCAGGCCACTCAACGCAGCCACGTGGAGTCTTGGTGGAGGTATTTGGGTGTAAATAAAATGGCAGTAAGACCCTCTCCGGGCAATGGCAGGATCACAGCCAGAGTTGGAGACAGTTGTGTTTTCTTCCTCTAAGAACCCAGTTTAACACATGATGTTCCTCAATTATTGCAGATATGTTATGAAAGATGTTTTGTTTTATTATAGAAGATAAAGCCCCCCCTTTGAATTATATGGCTCATTGATCTGTGTAGAAACTGAAAAAGTCAAAACCATTTTTAAAGTATCTACTAGCAAAACAAAATGAATAAACTAAAACTGAACTCTTAGAGAAGGTGCCGTATCAGTGTTTCTGAGCAGCTGGTTTCCAGATCTACCTGCTGTGTAGACGTCCACACCTGGGCTGTCAGGGACTGAACTTTGCTGTCTCCTGAAGGTTGTCCACCTTGGGTGCCCGCTGGGTCACCTGGGCTGCTCCCAGAATACTCACACCCCAGCCCTGACCGTGGGGACTCTGGGGTTCCGCCTGGGTTGGGCCGGACTGGCTGGAGGTTCTGGGCTGGGCGGGGGGGTGCCGAAGCCTCGGGGCCCATCTGTGCCAGGGGAACACGGGAACCCCTGGGTTTTCTCTCAGTAAAGATGTGCAAAATGTGAAGTAGGCATGCTTCTAAGTAAAGATGTAAGGACCTGGTGTAGGGAAATAAACACGCTGAAAGAAATCGTGAACGTTTCCTGTTGCTACGCTTCACTTTGGACATATTTGGGGGAAGACAGTGATGTTTCACACCAGGCTGATCTCCTTGGACAGGCGGCATCTCCCATGTGTCTGACGGACAAAAATAAGCTAATAAACCCTGCAGCCTTGAACCGAGAAAGGTGGTCTCCAGGAGCCGTATATAGCTATGGTTTTATAAAAGGTGTAATAGGAAATGTTAAAATATTCTTCTCGTATCCAACAGGTTACCAAACATGTAATAATAGAGACTTAAGCCAAATAATAAACAGAGTTTATATTTTCCTAATTAGGAAAAATGCCATGATAGCAAAGCCTTTAATCATAATTTGCTTGAGAGTCATGGATCACTAAACGGAAATGCCACTTAGTTTGCTTTGAAATAACCGACGTTCATGTTGATGCCGTTACAGCAATGAAACCAGCGTGGAATGCGACCACCCGGCACAGCCCCGCCTGCACGGCGCAGACTGGCAGGTGGCCCCGCTGCGAGCTGGGCGCCGCCCGCGAGTTGTTGCCCAGGGCCGGTTTCCAAAGCGACTCGCGTTGAGAATTACATGGACGCCTTGGCAGACTCGTGGTGTGGGACAGGCTTTACCTCGCTGTTTTACTTTTACTTTTTGCCCCATGGTTAATACTGGGAACAATCTAATTCGGCGTATTTGATTCATCCATTTCCACCCACCAAACTCTCACTGCTGTCGACTGGGCCAGGCGTGTGCGGCACGGACGCTGCCCCCTTTGGCAGGATCGCAGACGCTCGCGGAGCAGACGCGGGGGTGTGCACACCTGCAATAGGGCGAGGGGGAGACTCAGGACGCAGACAGGCCCCCGGGCCAGGTGCCGACCTGCGCCGCCTCCTCAGTGCAGGCGGATGTGAGAGTTCTCAGAAAATGCTGGTAAACGGAATCAGGTTTTAACTTTTTTTTCCAAAATTTGAATTTGGAAGACTGCAGTTTTACTTTGTTTGCCTTTCCAGCAGGTCGTACTTCTTAGTTTACTGCAGTGTAAAATGCGAGAGAATAAAATATGTTGCCTGTGGACATGTCTTCAGTGCGGCAATTTGGTGATTTTATTCACTGTGCTGGTGACTGTTCAGAAACTAGGAAGGTGAGGGTGGAACTCCCACCTTGTTCCTTTTGCCCAAATTCCTCTCTAAGAGGCCTGGTGAGTCACACCTACAAATGATAAAATCTCACTAGGTGGCTTTTATTAACCTCATATAATGCGGCTTATTTCCCAGCCTGGTTCCATACAGCATCACATGACAGATAGCAGACCCCCTACCTGAACTCCAGCATCCTAGCAGACCCTACCTGAACTCCAGCATCCTAGCAGACCCCCTACCTGAACTCCAGCATCCTAGCAGACCCTACCTTAACTCCAGCATCCTAGCAGACCCCCTACCTAACTCCAGCATCCTAGCAGACCCTACCTTAACTCCAGCATCCTAGCAGACCCCCTACCTTAACTCCAGCATCCTAGCAGACCCTACCTTAACTCCAGCATCCTAGCAGACCCTGCCTCAACTCCAGCATCCTAGTAGACCCTACCTTAACTCCAGCATCCTAAGATCCTACCTGAATTCCAGCATCCTAGCAGACCCCTTACCTTAACTCCAGCATCCTAACAGACCCCCTACCTTAACTCCAGCATCCTAGCAGACCCCTTATCTTAACTCCAGCCTCCTAGCAGACCCCTTATCTTAACTCCAGCATCCTAGCTCAGCTTGGAGTTGGGGCCTCCTTAGGGCCGAGGTCTCTGCTCCCTTGGAATTTGGGAAATGCCCTCAGCCCTTTAGGAATGTGTGTTCCAGGCTGCAGCTTCAGAAGAAAAGAGAGAAGATTTGCTTTCAGTGGAGAATTAATTTATACTTTATGTTCCTGAAAGAAACAACAGTGCCAACAGTGCTCTGCCTGCCTGCCCAGGAGCCCAGGACACCTTGGGGGGCCGGGGAAGGTCTGAGCCTCCAGACGGGGGAGACCCCACCCCCGGGCCAATGCCCCTGACACAAACGGACGCTGCTGTGAAAGAGTCCTCGCGTGTCCCCGGGAGGTATTGAGAGCGTGAAGGGGCAACTGCACAGCGGTCAGAAAGCCTTGGCGGGCGGCAAAGCTGTGTGCATGGACGAGTGAGTTAAACACTGTCTGTGCCAGGTAAACACACCGAAATCAACATGAAATAGAAGCCAAAAGCACTGTCACAGTCCCCACTGTGGTGGCCGAGAAAAGGTGACAGAGAGTCTCAGGATGTGCCCACTCACCTGGGCAAGGTGCGGTGGTCCCAGCACAGGTGGGCACTCTTGGCACCTCTGAGGCACACGGGATGGGATTTCAAAAGTGGGGACAGGGGGCCACTCCCTTCTGTGCCTCCGTCCTTCCTTGGCCTGGTCCCTGGGGAAGATCCAAGAGGATGGCCTGTCGGGAAGGCCACGTGTGCCCCAACCAGGCCCCAGGGCCACGGCCCACAGAGGTTTGGCCAGGGACACAGTGGTCGTCGGCCAGGCAGAGATGCAGGACTTAGCTGGAAGGGCGCCGTTTCCTGCGGCTCTTTGGGACTTGGAGCCCGGCCATTCGGGATGTTCTGGCCTCTTTGCAGTGACAACTCTCTCCCCACATCTCTAGCCACCTCGCCTGGGACACCTACCGAGTGTGCCGGTCACTGTACCTCTGTACAGTGAAGAAATCACGGTGTGGAGTCGGTGGCAGGAGATGCCTGACGTGTGCTGGGTCCACCCTTCTTCCTTCTAGTAGGAAAACCAGAACGCAGATAGCAGGTAGAACATGAAGGGTACCATCACTAACACTTCCACGTGGGACTTCTTACCAATTTAGCAAAAATCAGTCTGAATACCGGTGTTATTTATATGTTTAAAGTGCCCCTCTAGTTTGTGGCGTCAACCTTTGTACATCACACACAACTGATTGCTATTTCACATTTGCCCATTAAGCACAACCTCTGTGTTGTGCTCCGACCCGCTGCTACCCTCTCCTTTGTGCAGCTGGGCGGGGGCTGCCAGGAAGCAAGGGCCAGCTTTGCTTTTGAGGAACAGCCAAGGCTCACAACTGGCCCTCTGACCAGGAGGCTCAGGTGACCATAGAGCCAGAGCTGGCCCCAGGGCCAGGGCGTCCGGTCCCCACGTGGGCGGGTGTGTGCGGGAGCAGCCACAGCCATACCCGGGCCTGCTCCGTGCGGGAGGCTGCCGCGTCTGTCGGAATGGCTGATCTGACAGTCACTGGACCAGGTGCGAGAGCTCCTGCCACCCTCGGCACCACCTGACTTAGCCCGGGATCTACGTCAGATAAACCACAAGAGAGGCACACGTGGAGGCCACGGCTTCCTCTTGCAGCCGGTGACCTCGAGGCTGTCTGAAGCCGGCTTCTCCCACCACATTTTATTTAAGAGGAGAAACTGCCAGATGGAGAAAGATCCTGCTGAACCCCCTCCTGACTCTGAAGGAAAAGGACTATTGCTCTGTTCATCTCCTTCAGGGTATTTGCAAAAAGGCAGAGATCACAGTGAAGTCTGGGGAAACCGAACCTCTAAAGCTGACAAAATGCAGAGTTAGGGAGGCTTTTACCAGGACTGCGGACAGAGCGAGGCCGCACGGGACACGCACACACGCCTCACGCTCTGTCCAGAGGAGCCCAGGTGGCTGCTGGGCCACGTGTGCCAGGCTGTGCAGGAGAGCGCAGCCTGAGTTAATTAAGTCTAAATTAGCTCTATGAGGAAATTAATTAGTTCTGAATCTATCAGATTTAAATGGCAACATTAACTTGCAAAAGAAATACTATTATTTAAATCTTAAAAATCAAACCCAAATTCTTAGATGTACTAAAAACAGAAATTATAAATTGTCAACTTATTTGAAGTGTAAGATTGATCATGTTCTTCCCATTTGAAAAACACCCTTAATGGGCAAATGTGAAATAGCAATCAGTTACGTGTGATGTACAAAGTTTGATGCCACAAACTAGAGGGGCACTTTAAACGTATAAATAACACTGGTATTCAGACTGATTTTTGCTAAATTGGTAAGAAGTCCCACGTGGAAGTGTTAGTGATGGTACCCTTCATGTTCTACCTGCTATCTGCGTTCTGGTTTTCCTACTAGAAGGAAGAAGGGTGGACCCAGCACACGTCGGGCATCTCCTGCCACCGACTCCACGCCGTGATTTCTTCATAGGTTTGGCGACCTCATGAACAAAAGCGAGCATCCGTGTTGCTGTCCAAACCTGGCATCCACACGTGGTGGGATGCCATTTCCTGTTACGTGACGTGGCGACACAGCAGGGAGGGAAAGGGCTCCCAGACAGGAAGGCCGCGGTTGGCCTGGGAAGACCTTCCCTCCTCTGTGCCCACGTGGCCAAGCCCGTCTCTGAGCACCTGGGTTCAGTGGCCTCTGTGGCCTGTTCTCTGTGGCGGCAGGTGGGTGAGCGGCTCACAGTGGGGCTCGGGGGTTTGTGGGGGCGGCCACCTCTCGCCTTGTTTCCTGACTCGTCTCCCACTTCCCGCCCTGCCTGAGACTGGCCCCTGGAGCCTGGGCTGCAGGGACCAAGCCCTGCTTGCTGGGGTGCCTGCTGCGGTCACCGTCCCTTGTCAGCGGCCAGTGAGTGCCGCCCAGATGAGGAGCCCCTCCGCCTCCACCCTCCAGCCTCTCTCTCGTCCAGGAGTCATCGTGAGCCGGCCCGCGCGCCCTCCGACACGGTGCACGCACTTGTGCAGATTTACAGAGTGACTGTCGGTGAAACCCCTTCCCCGGTTTCCGGTACAGAAACACAAACAAAAGTAGCTACGATGATTATTTGTCAAGTTAAAAGCTTCCCAGTTGTGTTCTAAGCATGTTCCTGGAAGGACTCAATGGCCTGATGCGGAAAGCCAAGGCTGCACCGTGTGTCCGGCACTGGTTGACCCTGACCGCCGGCCACGGCAGCCCATGAGAGGGAGTGGCCAGGCCCAGGGACACTGTGGGCAGCGGGTGGTGACCCGCCTCTACCCACCCAAACGGCCGCGGCTGCTGGGTGACCTCTACATAAGCCGCGTGCGTATGGACCGAACTGAACTCCAGTTTCCATCTGGAGACACCACGCAAGGCGTCCAGGCGCGGCCCTTTCCGGACGGACAGCTTTCGCCAACATCTGGGCAACAGCGTCGAGCCGTTTTTCAGAGACTTGTCCTCGTTCTCGAGCCCACCTCTTCCTGAGGTCTGCAGGGGGGTTTTAAACAGCTGTCCCACAATAAATAGGAATTAAGCAAATGCTACTCGGAGCTGTCACCATAAACCAGCCTGCTAGTCACCACCCCAATAACCGGGAATAAACTAGCAGATTAGAACCAAAGAAATCGTATTTCGTAGTTAATTAACAAAACATTACTTTCCCCCTGAACAGAGACCATGCAGGAAAAACACGTAACTGAAGAAGAGAAGAGGAAGATGGGAGGGCCCTGCTTGCGAGCCGGGGCTCAGGGTGTGAGCGGGCACCCGCCCAAGGGCTGCCACTTTGTCACACAGGAATAGACAGCGATTTTCTTTCTAAACATGCATGCCCTTTTCTGTTAAAAATTTGCCCTGGGAATGAACTAATTGCTGCTGTAAAACACAATTTCATCCCATCCAACATCCAGCTGGAAACCCAGTGAGAGGCAAATGAGCTTTTGCTGGCAGTTGGCTTTGGTAAAACTATTGATTTTGGGAGTTGTGTAAGCAGATTCTGCAGCCAGTTCTCCATCAGTTGGGGTTTACTTAACATTCTATTTTCATACAGGGTGTATTTCCCCGGGAGGGTCTTTGTTTTATAGTTCTTTGTAAAATGATTTGAGCATTGAAAATAGATATTGCAGAATTACTTTAAAACCTCACGGTGAGAGACATTTACACTAAGTAACTGCAGCAAATAGTCCCTGAGGTTTTGACTTTTTGTTTTTTGTTTTGTTTTGGTTTGGGGTTTGACATTTTTCTTTTGTGTTGTTTCTATATCATTTTCTAACACATCAACATGCATAGCAATATTTGAGATGTGATTTTCAAAATGGGATTAGAGATTGGACGGCTGAGGAGGGGCTCTAAACTTGATACTATTTACAAGGACAAAATTCTAAACTATTTTGCTTTTTTCTTTGCTAATTTGGGAGAATCACTGACATTTAAAATACAGTGAAATACGTGCTAATGTGGAATTTATTATATTCCTTACACAGTGACATCTTTCAATATCAGCTCAGGACCTCGGCTGTCGCGGGGGTCCCGTGCCATCGGGACTGTGCCCGGGAGGCAGAGCCCGTCCCCGCCGTGCCCACGCCCTGGCGCCGGCTGACGGGCCACAACCCCTCCTGGCGGCTCCGGGGGGCTCACGAGACTCACTGCACTTTCCAGGACCTTCCCCTCATTCTCGGGAGATGGGTGGGCTGGGGGGGATCTGGCCCCTAAAATGCTGTTTGGTGACAACACAGTGGCAAATTTGGGACAAACGCAGTTGGGAAAAGTGGGAAAACCCCACTACTGGCACGTTAGACCAGCTCTTTTCAGACCATGTGCCTCTCGAATGATTGATCTGGAAAACGATATTTCTGGAAGTGTCACAAGCCGCCAGTGTGTGACAGCCAGGGCTGAGATGACAGAAACTGGAGCCAGAGAAGCTGAGTCTCGCGGGCACCACGGTGTCCTGCACGAGCCACTGCCGAGAGGGAAGCCGGGTTCTCACAGCCCCGGGAACTGGCCCTCAAAGCCCACCCAGAACTCCTCTGGCAAGTGCACCTGCCACCAGGTGAGGCCCCAAAGGTAAACTGGAAAAGAGCCGCCCCGGCAGGGAGCGTGGTCGAGTTCTACGGTGGGAAACGCCCACCCCCAGCTCAGGCCCGGGCAGACGCAGGAATGAACGTCGTCCGGGGGGACAGCAGCGTCGGCATCTAACACCCTGAGATACTCCACTGCCCAGGGACCACCCGCTGTGAAGCACACCAGCCCCGAAAGGTGACCAGACCTGGTCAACAGCGGAGGAAGAACAGACCTGAGGGAGATGCCGACGCCGGGTTAGAGTTTAAAGCCGTGGCGAGCAAGCTGCGAACGCGCTCACGGGACAGAAAGTGTCAGCAGGGAACTGGGGGCTTTAAAAAACACCCTGATGAAAATTACTAAGCTGAAAGGGGCAGGAGCCGACATGAAGGCCCCAGTCCACGGGCTTGGCCGCAGGTCGGGCACGAAGGGCGGGAGGAGGACTCGGAACAAGTAACACGGGGTGGGGGAGGCGGGAGGCACACGGGCCTCGGGCGGAAGGTCCGAGAGACGCGCCGCGGGAGCACCCGACCACCAGGCTTCCCAGCCTGAGTCGGGAGCCACAGGCAGCAGACACGTGTGTGCAGGACTCGCAGCCTCTGGCCACAGCTGGGAACACACAACACGCGGAGCAGCTCCGCCCACGTCAGGGATTCGGCGCTGATCTTGCCTGGGGCGCACGCTGCCTGCTCTGCACCCGGCCGTGCACGCCCAGAGCCCAGGCCTCGCTCCCCGACGACATCGCATCCCGACAGCTTGAAAACCAGCAGCTAATGCCGCTGATGCCCGATCTGGGCCAGAGAGCCCGAGCCCATGGTGGACTGTGGACGGCTGCGGGCTGCAGGGTCCGCGGGGCTGGGCCTGGGCTCTTCTCATCCCACAGACTGGCGAGGGAGTGTCCTCCCATGGGCTGGCACAGGTGTGTCCTCCCGAGGGCCGAAGCAGGTGTGTCCTCCCGAGGGCTGCAGGCAGCTCTGACAGAGGCTCGGGAACCCACAGGGCCTCTTAGGGTCTGGTGCTGGTACCAAAGCCAGGGTGGGATCTGCAGGAGGCTAAAGGCTCCTTGTAAGGAGCGCGGCGGGGGAGGGGCTGGTGGCGACGCGGTCTCTTGCCCCAGGTTAGCGGAGCGTCTACCTGGGGGCTCTGGGCACAGACCTTCGCGTTCTCCAGTTGTAAGTGTTCACCGGTTTGCGTCTTTTGTCATTGCTTCTGCCTTCCCCCCAGTTTCCATCTGGAAAACGCACTTTCCGGGTGAACTTGCTTCAACAAAACCAATTCGTTTCGATGGACCAGCATTTGTTTTCACGTGAACACTCACGTTTTCTCAGGAAGGTTCGCACGTACCGTGTGTGCTCTCAGACAGGCTCGTGAGGATGTGTGACGGGAACACGTCCTCCTGTCACCTGGGCCTTTGCTGTGGCTGCACGTGTCCTCTCCTATCTGACGGTGCTGGTAAGTTGGCAGAGCTCAGGGAAGAGATAGAAACACACTCTTTGCAGAGGAAATTTTGCAGAGTTCGTCAGGGTAGGGTGAGGTGTGTGTTTTGCTTTTGTGCTAGGAGCCCGGGAGGTATTGCGTAACTGGTGTCCTTCAAACAAAACAGAAAACAAAGCCAGTGTGGGCACGTGCCTTAGGTGATCTCTCTAACCTCAGGTGTCGGACACACGTTTCAGATAAACGGTGTCAGTGTAGGTCCCATGTCTGACCAGGCAAGGACAATTTAGTCACTTCCTCCATAACTGAGAAATGCAGAATCTGCTCCCAAACTGGTTTTCAAGGGTGTCACCTGCCTACACAGGACTTGTCACTCTTGTCATTCTTAGCAAAACTTTTCACTCTTTTCATCCACGCGGCTGTAGAGCAATGGATTGGGAACTTCACCCCCACAATTCAAACAGCCAATGCCATCTAAACAGAAGCCCTCAGGTTTCAATTTTTGAGCTATTCCGGGGAAAACTATTTATAATATGTACACGATTTAACAAGGTAGTGGCTTTTTGTTGTTAACCTCGTCATCACGTAAGTATAAATCCAACTTCAGAAGTGGCTGGCATTGGCTGGGCCCAGAGGAAGCAAACCCAGCTGGAGAAACATGATATATTTCAGAAGTTCTAAGTAATCTCCCTTTTGAATTTTAATAAAATGTCCTACTAATGCAGCAGGCACCGTGTGTGCCTTCATTTGCATAAATTAGTGTCTGGGGAATTGAGTTTCACACAGGTTTGGGCCCGGCTGTCCCTGAAGTCAGTCTGGACTCCACGCCCGCCTGTGAGCCCAGGGCGTGAGCCTGCGCGCTGGTGACTGTGCAAGGCGTGCGAGGAAGACAGCAAATACAGGGGCTGCAAAACGTGCTCTGCAACTCATGTTTTTAGAATGTGCTTGGCATGACCATTTTTAAAATTCCAGCCTCTTTGAAGCCTAAGGTCAACCTCCAGAGGAGGGAAAATGATTCTCGGCCCTGCCCGACAACCTGCCTGGTCCCTGGAACTTCTACAATTATTCTCGCATCAAATGAGCGCTTATGCCCCTTCCTTGAGGGTGACTCAAACTGAGCTTGTGCAAAAATCCTCTGGCATGTATGAGCCTGCTGGCCGCAATTCTATGCACCAAGAAAGCTGACCCTCGTAGCAGCGTCTGTCACCGCCTGGCTGCTGCCCTGACGAGGTGCAGCTCTCTGGGGTCCACGAACAGCGGGCTCGTTTGCTTCTCAGAAGCACCAGCCGAGGGCAGCCGGTTGGTTTCTCCAGGAGTGGAACTCTCTCGGCAGCTACGATGTCGCACATATTTAGGGGGAATGATGGTTGGGCAATGTTCTATTGTGTCCTTTTGGAATTGATCAGAGGATGTTGATTAAGGACTGAGACCCCCCCGCCCCACCCGAGCATCTGCCCTGGCCCTGCCGCTGTACCTGGAGGAGAGACGGAGGGGAAGGAACAGAGGGTGTGCGTCGTTCTGTACATACACAAAAAGATGTTCTCTAACGTGGACCGTGGGCTATCTATTCAGTTCCAACATAGTATCTTTTAAATTGTGTTTGTTATTTGTTTTTTCTTTTTCTTGTGGTATAACTTATGGTGAAGGGCTGTCAGTTTAGGGCGCAGCTCTGAGGACGGTGCCCTGCAGGAGCACCTGCCTGGTGCCCCCCATCTCCAGACACGCAGCGTTTCCATGGTTGGAAGGCTCCCCGCGCCCCGCCAGACCTCACCGCACTCCAGGGATCCGCGCCCCGCTGTTTTCCACCACCAGAAATAGTCATCTGTTGTTTTGAAATCCCTGCACGTAAAATCACACAGTCCATGCTTTTGTATTTGACTTCTTCCTCTCAAAGTGGTGTTGATAAGAGTCATCCGTGTTTTTGCATGGATCAGTGTTTTATTATTTTACATTGCAGTGTAAATATACGATATTTTATTTACATATTCTATTTTTACTGACTTTGCATTGTTTCCAGTTTTTGTCTATTATGAATAAAACTGCTTCAAATATCCCTGTACATATCTTTTGGTTTTTGTTTGGTGCATACCCAGAATGGAATTGATTACACATAAGTTTAGGTTTACTGAGTTTTGCTAAATATTTTTCAAAGTGCTGCACCAATCTGCTCTCCCACACAGAATGCCAGCGAGCTCTCATCACATTCTGACTGCCTGTTCTTTAAAGTCACGGTCACTGTGGGTGAGTGTGCAGGCTGGCTCGTGGTGGCAGGCTAGCTCATGGTGGCAGGCTAGCTCATGGTGGCAGGATGGCTCATGGTGGCAGGCTAGCTCGTGGTGGCAGGCTAGCTCGTGGTGGCAGGATGGCTCATGGTGGCAGGCTAGCTCGTGGTGGCAGGCTGGCTCGTGGTGGCAGGCTAGCTCGTGGTGGCAGGCTGGCTCATTTAGGCTCTTTGTGGCAGGCTAGCTCATGTGGCAGGCTAGCTTATGTTGGCAGGATGGCTCATTTAGGCTCAATGTGGCAGGCTAGTTCATGTGGCAGGCTAGCTCGTGGTGGCAGGCTGGCTCATGGTGGCAGGCTAGCTCACTGTGGCAGGCTAGCTCATGGTGGCAGGCTAGCTCATTTAGGCTCATGGTTGCAGCCTGGCTCATGTTGATAGCTCATTCTGTATTTCTCCAGTGATGACGGTAGTTGGGACCTTTGCCCATGTTTAATGGCCATTTAAAAATCCTGTTTCAGAAAATGTCTCAAATCTTGTCCATTGAGCTGTCTACCTTTTTCTTATTGATTCATGCATGTTCTCTATGTCCCATGGCTAGACGCCCTTGTTGGATATGTGCACTGCAAACGTGTCCTCCCGGGCTGCAGCTTGCCAGCACATTCCATCTCATAACGATGTCTTTTGATGAAGAGGATGACTACATTTTAATGAAATCCAATTTATCTTTTTCTTTTCTGTTTAGGGCTTTTTGCATCTTGATAAGGAAGCATTTGCATATGCCAAAGTCCTGAAGTTATTCTTTCAAAAGCTTGTTATGGGAGCGTCCACAGTGAGGTCCGTGTATGGTGTGGGGCACACGAAAGGCTCTTTTCCGTGTTCATGTACAAAGACACCATTCACTGACAAGACCATGTGTTCTCTCTGATTACAGTTGAAACTTGCAGAAGAGGTGAATGTGCATGTTTGGGTCTGTTTCTGTACTTTCTCTTCTATCTCATTGGTATATTTGGCCATTCTTTACCAATAGCACAGCCTTATAAACACTAGTTTTACAGGAAGTCTTGAAATCTAATGGTGCAAAGACTATAGCTTTGTTTTAATTTTCAGCAATGCCTGGACCATCCTAAGTGTTTTGCATTTCCGTATGTGTTTTGGGACAACATTGTCAATTTCAGAAAAAACTAACCTGCTAAGAATTTGATTGGAATTGGTGCAACTGACTTATTAACACTATTGAGTCTCTCTCTCTTTCTCTCTATGTATCCCTTTATTAATTTAGGTCTTCTATAGTTTATTTCGGAAATGTATAATAAAAAGCAGGGATGTCTTTCACACGTATCTTGATTGACAGGTTTAGCCCTAAGTGTATAATATTTTTATGCCACTATAAATGATATTGTTTCTATTTAATTAGCTACGTGTATGTTCTGGTTATACAATGATTTTTAACTGATGGTTTATCTAGCAACCTGTCTAAATTTACTTATTTCTATCAGTTTTATTTTTAATGTAATCATGTCATCTATGAATAATGGCAGTTTATTTCATTTTTTCCAGGCTTAGTGTCTTACTGAAGCCTCATTCCCCTGCTGGGGCTTCCAGTATAGTACGGACAGAACTGCTGAAAGGTCCTCATTGTGTCCTACCTGATCTCACCCATAAATATGACAATAGCTCTTTGTTTTTTTTATTTGTGTTGTTTTTCTAGAACCTCTTTAATATATTGTCATTTTCATTGTTTACAGTGGTCAGATAATAGGTACTGCATAATTCCAATCTTTTTTCAATTTAGAGAGATTTGCTTTACAAAGCAGGATGTGGTCTTTTGGTAAATGTCCCACATGCACTTGACAATAAAGTGAATCTTCTTTTAAGGCTAATAGTCCATTGTATGTATATTCCACATTTTGTTTTAGAGGGTAGATCTCGTGATAGTGTTCTTAGCATCATAAAAGTAAAAAAAAAGAAAATCTATAGTCATTTGATATATTGTTCTGTGTCTGTCCATTAGGTAATGTCAATTAATTGTGTCATCAGCATCTCTGTGTGTACTGATTGTGTTCTTATTCTTTAACTTACTGGAGCAATTGGATGTTTTATACACTGTGGATGGGAGTTAAAAACACTTAGAAAACTAATGAACATTACCTACTAAATTTCACTCTGATAAATTATTTAAGTCATATAGGTATATACATGCAATAAAATATAAGTACAAGAATGTTCAAAACAGTTATTCATGATAGGTGAAAATAGAAATAACCCAAATGCCCACCAGCTGTCAAATGCATAAATAATTTGTGGCACGTGAATTCAGTGTAATTCTACACAGCAAGGAAATGGGTGAACTTTAGCTTCATGCATTAACACTGCAGAGCCTCCACACACAGCACTGGGCAAAAATTCCAGACCTAAAAAATGTTTATTATGACTCATTTATGCAAAGTCCAAAAGCAAGGAAGACGATTCTACAGTGCTGTAAGTCAGGATAACGGCAACTTTGGAGAGAAGAGGGATAGCAGATTGCAGGTGCCGGGGTGGGCTAGATTTTTGTAGGCGGGAGGCTGCGAGAGGACCTGGAGCCCGGCCCAGCTGGGGTCTGTGATGACAGGAGCCCCATGTCCCAGATTCTTGTGTAGTTTTGAATACATGGTAAACGTACACTTAAAAAGGCAGATTTTGGAGACTGTTTTTGTATTTATATACATTTAATGTCTACAGGAATTGATGTGGGTAGTTTTATTAGCGTATTGCCTTGTTCCTTTAACTTTGCACTGGATTGCTTTGCAAACATGTGGGGCATTTTGAGCCAGTTTGTGTCATCTTGTAGCATGTGTGGTTAGCTCCAGTTAACACCGTAGACATGTTCTCAAAAATTCGTCAATTTTCAAGGCCCTAAAGGAACAGAAAGAAACTTAAGTTTGTAATCACTTCCTCTCTCTCCTTCTCCATATACATACTTTTATATATACATATATATATAAATTCTTTAATACATTTGCATAAAATCTATTCTGTTTAGAGCTTAAATTCTATAGAAACATTGGTTGTTATTTGTTTGACATGGAAATATACTTTTCTGGCATTGTTATCACTTTCATATTATTTTGTCACTACCCAAGATGAAAAATAAGCTTAATATATACCACTAGAGGCTACAAACAGATGAATCTGTGTCAGCGTCTGCCGTGTGCACATCGTAGACACCCTAGAAAAGATTTATCTTAGTGGAAACTGCAGATAAACACCCAGAGGATGAGGGTGTGGCTGCCTGCAGTCGGAGGTGCGTGTGAAGACTTTAACTCTCCCGGAGATATTTTCCACTTATTCACATTTCCAGCGTGGATAGCTAAAGCAATTTTAAGTAAATCTAAGATCTTAATATAGTAAGTGGCTTTATATTTCGAAGCAGATTGTATGTCTACCAGACAGAAAGTCCTATGAAAGAAATAGAACATTTCCGCGTCCCGGGATGTGATGTTTCAATACTTTTTCTTCCTTCCCAGGCCTACAGTGAAGTTGTCACAGCTGTGCAAGAAGTAATTCCGTTTCCCACACTGAAAAGCAGTTTTAACAGAGCGATCAAATTGTCACACGACCTAACAGAAAGAGGAGCAAAGGACACAGAAATAGCACAGCAAAAGCAACACAATCAGCCAACGGACACAAGAACGTTGTTCAACGGTTTTTCACTGTGCAAACTGGAAAAATAATAAATTTTAAACGCTGCTAATGCCTAACGTGGCATAGGTGTGAGGAGATGGACAACCTCACATGCTGTTAGCAACTGCTGGTTTGGTGTTTACGGAGGTGGTTTGGCAACACCCGCCAGCCACACTCAGCTCCCTGCAGGGCTCCCTGCGGCCCGTGAGTCGGGAGGAGGCAGCGCTGTGCCCTCCGCCCTCGGACAGTGTTATCAGCACCTTGACGTGTGCAGGACGTGCAAGCCCTCGCCACGGGCAGACATGAGCGTAGACCCATCCACACACACACCCCAAATTGAATTTTCACTGTTTTTGATTAAATGACAGTTATTTGGCATATATCAAAACAGCCCAAGAAACTGAGATGTCCGTATTTATCCCTGACTTTGGACGTGGGTAGAATGAGATCAACGTAGCATTTGATGGAGGCAGGGTGTGTTTTCAATAATAAAATAAAAAATATTGTTAATTTTGAGGGGAGAAAGATGCATGATGCTTATGCAATTAGTCCAATATCTGACAATATCAAAACAATTGCAAGTCCAGGAAAAACTTTGCAATGTGCCTCCCACACTGAGCGCCTCCTGGTTTTGGGGGTGGCATTTCAGTGGGTGAA